>CM035170.1:13075401-14275401 GCA_020205615.1 Panax quinquefolius | reverse complement strand
GTCTATCATCATAACGATTTAAGCAAAATTACAAGTCTGCATCACTTGTACATTTTTCCCTTTCCTTTGCTAGTTGTAGGTTTATCTACCTTCTCAACCATAGCTGCAATAAATGTATAAATATGCAAGAGTGAGCAAACAAAGTTAACTTGAAATAAGAATAAATATCTTTACATCATTTGCCAAATAATAGGCTCAATAGAACTGAATGATATGTTCTATTAACCTTTCAACATTTGCCAATTCATAGGCTCAATAGAACTGAATGATTTGTTCTATTAACATTCTTAAATATACTACTGAGGGTCAAATGACCATGAACCATGTCCATAGTTATAAGTAATCTTTCAACTTTAACTTTAACAGTCATATGACTATAAGGACTCCATACACTTAGGGGGATCAATCCTTCGTACAATGTATTGTGCACAACCATTTCAACGCTAAGAGTAAACCCCTAAACATAGGGTTGTTCATCTCAGTATTTGGAGTATAAGTCCGCACCAAAGAAATTTTGGTTTGGATAAGCTTTCAAGGATAATTGAAGTTTAATGATCAACAACTAGGGA
Source organism: Panax quinquefolius (assembly GCA_020205615.1). Taxonomy (NCBI): domain Eukaryota; kingdom Viridiplantae; phylum Streptophyta; class Magnoliopsida; order Apiales; family Araliaceae; genus Panax; species Panax quinquefolius. Next base: position 14,274,832 of record CM035170.1, on the reverse strand, counting down.
ACTAGTTGAATCAACAATCTTTGATAATACAATAGTTGTTTAATAACAACATAACTTAGAACATTTGAGAATCATAAATGAACTGATTCTACATATCAAACTCATGCTTGAAATAACTATAGAGCATAAGCATTCAATAAAATGAATAAAATGGTTAACCTTTGTTTGAACAGTAAAATAAGCTGAGGTTCAAGTGTTATAACATTAGAAATGAAATTCCTGAACTTTAAGAAACTTGCTTAACTGTAAACAAGTTAGAATGAATCAATCAATTGAGAATTTCCAATAACATTAGAGTTAGAGTTTGCTCAAATGGATTTTCGGAACAATTTACTTAATCAGTAACAGTTAAGATAAAGAGCTTGCCCAATCGAAAGCATGAAGTTATAATAATAGAACTAACTCAACGAAAGTGTAGAGTTAGAAAATTTACACAATGTAATAAGTGAACTAGCTCAACGAAAGTGTAGAGTTAGAAAACTTGCCTCGAGCGTAAGCTAAAATATTAAAACTCACGTTCATCTATACACAGTATTAAAACCATAACATCTATTAGACATACAAATATTCACTTTTCAATATAAAACGCATTACTAGCTAAACTTGTTATTTTAACACAAGTCCTATGCTACCCTTTACATTTCAGAATTCCCAAGTGTTAATCATCACAACACTTAACTAACGTTCATTGTATGAACTAAGTTATCACATAACGCGTTTTCGATTTACCAATCATTTTTGCAACTTTGATCATACTAACCACAATTCACTATGTTATGTTAACATTAACATTACACATTTAACATGCTAACACAATTTCAGATCATGTTATGACACTTTCCCAAATATGCATAAATAGTAGAAGTCAGAATCTCAACCGAGGTATGTGGCGCAACTAAATTGCAAACCACTAACTCGAGAAGGCACAAGAATCACAGGAAATGTTGCATGTTATTGCTTGAACATACGACATGAACGATGGCTTAACTTTAGCCTAACAAACACAAATTTCACCCAATAGACAGTAATATCAACACGTAAAATAAATATACAACTATCATAAATATGATTGCTCACATTTACAACAAATTAGAACAATTTAACACTAGCTAAAGCTATTTTAATTTCTCAAAATTCATGTTTTTCATAAAAACTTCATTTTCTTGACATTCATCCTAGAAATCATCACTGTGAATTCATTAGTTGGCCAAATCATCTCATTCCAATTACGTTATGTTCGTATCTCAATGAACTAACATATACAAGCTTTAATTTATAATTTCACATACTAATTAGCCACTAGAATTGATACTTTTCATGAACATATGAAAATTATATATACAAACATATACTGTCGAAAATTTTTCTACTGTAAACCCAAATTAGCATGCAATTATTATTTAAACATACTTTCTAATCACCATAAACATGTATAACCACAAATAATCCATTGTAAAGCAACAATTCAATAAATTTAAAATTCACAGAATCTAAAATAGTTGTTGTAGAACATATATATGCATATATAATATAGAGTTAACATACCTTCAAATTGCTTATAGACAATCGTTGCTAAACACTAAAATTGTTGTGAAAATTCACAGGTTCCACTCAATTCTCTCAAGCTCTCTGTCAAGTTTTTCTCTGAATTCTCTTCTCTCTTCTTAGTAGACTAAACCATAGACTAACTTAAGCGTAAACAAAAAAATTGATACTAATAATAATACGCATACTAAACACAATATCAGTTATAACGCTTAGGTTATAAATATATTATATTTATTATTTTTAATAATATTTTATTTATTCTATTTATTTTATTTAAATTCAAAAACTAGAAATTCCAAAAGCCATAAGGCTTGTTTGGCAAAACCCTTTAAATATTAAAGAATTAATATATTAAGCCTTGTTATTAATAACTCCTTATAAAATAGTTATTTGTCACATTATATTAATCAAGCTTTCATATTTATTTTAATTAATGCAAATCACAATTAATTAAATAAATCCTTTAATCACATAACACAATACAAATAATTAATCATTTAAATTGAAATATAAATATAATAATAATTTCCTTAATTCATCAATTATTTATTTAATAAATAATTAACTAAACAAAATTAAATCAATTGAACAAATATTTATTCAACGATAATCACATCCATTAAATATTTATATAAATCAATAAATATTTAATATTACATTTAAAATTCTGGAATGTTACAACCTAACCATTAAAATCAATCACTGTCATCTCAAGCCATAAAGCTATTCGTTTATTGAAAAATGGATGTCAAGCTTTCTTAGCTCATGTCATAGATTTAAACAAAAATACGTCAGATTTGAATGATATTTCTATTGTTAATAAATTTCCTAACGTATTCCCTGAAGAACTTCCTGGCCTACCCCCAGAGCGTGAAATTGAATTTTGTATCGACCTTGAACCCGGTACAAAACCCATTTCTAAAGCCCCATATCGAATAGATCCTATTGAACTTCAGGAGTTAAAGACCCAATTGCAGGAATTATTAGACAATGGTTTCATTCATCCTAGTACGTCTCCTTGGGGTGCTCATGTTCTATTCGTGAAGAAAAAAGATGAGAGTATGCGACTTTGTATTGACTACCGGGAATTGAACCATGTCACCATCAAGAATAGGTATCTGTTACCTCGCATTGATGACCTGTTCGGCCAGTTGCATGGAGCTCAATTCTTTTCAAAGATCGATCTTCGTTCTAGATATCATCAGCTGAAGGTTAAAACTGAGGATATTCCAAAAACTGCCTTCAGAACACGGTACGGGCATTATGAATTCTTATTCATGTCTTTTAGATTGACTAATGCTCCTGCTGCCTTCATGGATATAATGAACCGAGTATTCAAGGAATATTTGGATCACTTTGTGGTCGTCTTTATTGATGACATCCTCATATATTCCAAAAGTCGTGAAGATCATGAGCAACACTTGAGGCTGATACTCCAAAAACTTCGTGAAAACAAGCTTTATGCCAAGTTGAAGAAATGCGAGTTCTGGCTTGAGGAAGTAGCATTCCTTGGGCACGTAGTATCAAGTCATGGAATATCCATTGACGACAAAGATTGAAGCTATTCAAAGGGGAGCAACCTAAATCGATGATCAAAATCGTAGCTTTCTCGGCTTATTTGGTTATTATCGGAGATTCATAGAGGGTTTTCTCGAATCTCTACTCCATTAACTCGGTGACTCGGAAAGATACAAAATTGATTTGGGCGTGGAATGTGAGAAGAGTTTTCAAAAACTCAAGAGGAGACTCATTTCAGCACCTGTTCTGACAATACCATCTGGTACGGAGGGATATGCTATCTACAGTGATGCTCAGGCAAGGGTTTAGGATGTGTTCTCATGCAACATGGGAAAGTCATGGCCTATACCTCGCGACAACTCCAAGAATATGAGAGGAATTATCCTACTCATGATCTAGAGTTGGCAGCTGTCGTTTTCATACTTAAAATCTGGAGGCATTACCTGTATGGGGAGAAAGTGGAGATCTTTACGGATCATAAAAGCCTCAAATATTTCTTCACTCAAAAGAAACTCAACATGCAGAACGACGTTGGCTTGAAGCTCTTTGAAAGGTTATGATCAAACTATTCAATACCATCACGGTAAAGTTTAACGAGCGTAGTGGTGGCGCATTGAGTAGAAGATCATATGCTTGCACGAAAGTGCGATATTGTCAACGCAAAGGCCCATTTTATATGACTTGCAAAAGATGGAGATAGAGTTAAAGACTCCAGGGACCCATGTGATGATAGCGAATATACGAGTAGAACCGACTTTAATCGATAAAGTTAAAGCTGCTCAAGCTACAGACCTGGAGCTGATGCGTATGAAGAAGAAAGTGCAAGAAGGTGCTATGCCAAAAGCAAGAATCGATGAAAAATGAATACTTCGAGTCAAATCCAGACTTTGTGTTCTTAACGACCCTGATTTAAAGTATAAAATCATGATGGAGGCGCATAACACACCATTTGTAATCCATCCTGGGAGTACCAAAATGTATCATGATCTTCGACATACATTTTGGTGGAGCAATATGAAGAGAGAGATCGTGGAGTTTATCTCAAGGTGTCTAACTTGTCAACGAGTCAAGGCGGAGCATCAATTACCAAAAGATCCATTGCAACCACTTAAAATTCTAGAATGGAAGTGGGAGTACTTTACCATGGATTTCGTTATAGGTCTTCCCAAGGTTTCTCAAGGCATAGATGTGATTTGGGTCATTGTTGATAGATTGACCAAGTTGACTCATTTCTTACCTATACGAGAAACTTATACACTTGAACGTCTTGCTCGTATGTACATAAATGAGATTGTAAGACTGCATGGTATGCCAGTATCCATATTTTTTGATCGAGACCCAAGATTCACTTCACGATTTTTGGTTAGTTTGCAGAAAGCTATGGGCACGGATTTACAATTTAGCTCGGCATATCATCCTCAGACGGACGGGCAGTCGGAGAGGACTATTCAAAATCTTGAAGATCTATTAAGACTCTGTGTCCTTGACTTCAAGGGAAGTTGAGACAAGTTCTTACCATTGGTGGAGTTTTCCTACAACAATAGTTATCAAGCAAGTATTGGCATGGCTCCATTCGAGGTGTTGTATGGAAGAAAGTGTCATTCTCTAGTATGCTGAGATGAGGTGGGTGAAGTAACGTTGTTGGGACCGAAGTTGGTACGTATGACTACGGAAAAGATTCAAACAATCCGATAACGTATAAAAACCTCACAAGATCGACAAAAGAGTTTTGCTCATCTTCATAGAAAGGACGTAGAATTCGATATTGGAGATCATGTGTTGTTACGTGTTGCTCCATGGAAAGGAGTTACGAGATTTGGAAAGAGGGGAAAGCTCAATCCTCGATTCATTGGCCCATTTTTAATCCTCGATCGAGTAGGAACTATGGCTTATAGACTCGCTTTACCGCCAAGTATGTCTCGTGTTCATAACGTTTTACACATATCTATGTTACGTAAATATGTGAAAGACCCACACCACATTATTGAGTTAGAACCGAACGAAATAGCGGAAGATTTAACGTATGAAGAGGTTCCTGTTAAAATCTTGGATAAGAAGGAGCATATTTTACGCTCCAAGGTTATACCTCAAGTCAAAGTTTTGTGGAGAAACCACGATGTTGAGGAAATGACCTGGGAGTTAGAATCTGAAATGAAATCAAGGTATCCTTACCTCTTCGATATACCAGGTACGTTCCCTAATTTCGAGGGTGAAATTTCATAAGAATGGGAAGTTGTAAGACCCCAACTTTTATGAATAAAGATGAATTTTCTATAAATATCATTTTTGAATATTAAGGTGTGAATTTCTTATAATGTTATAGTTGTGGGTAATATTTATAAATTTTGCAAAGTAAGAAAGTTGATATAAAATATTCGTTTGGTCGGAGAATATTCTTTTTGTCTGGGAATATTCGTACGATGACACAATCATTGGTGGACCCCACAACAGAGTTATTGTTGGAGTTAGAAAATGACAAAATTATCTTTTTTATAAAAATAACGACGAAAAGTTTTACCGTTAAGCTGTTGAAATACACGGTGGTAAAAAATGCGAATGTCTGGCGTGGTTGCATAGTAGCACGCGGTATTATACGGTATCTTGGATTATTGATGCTTACGTGAAAGAAGTCACTACTCAATAATTGTTACAATAATTCTTCATTCAATCATCGTATTTTATTGATTCAATAATTGCTACGTTGATATTTTATATTATTGATTCAATAATTGTCATTGCACGAAGATTTCAAATTATCAAATCAATAATTCATATTATTTGAATAATATTATTATTTACATTATTGACAATGTCTAGAAAATTCTGTCGATGAAATGGGTTTGGTCACCTAATTGCGCGCCAATAGGGAGAAATCCTTATCGGAAAGCCCCCTCTGTGACGAACGAGATTTTTGAAAATTAATTTTAATATTTATTGAATTAAATAAATATTTTTCGATGATTTAATTATTGGATTAAATAATTATTTGATGCAATTATGGTAGATTAATTTAATTATGTGTTACATTTATTAAATTAATGTAGAGAATATTTATTATTCAAGTATGTATTTATGTGAGCTTATTGAATTAAATGAAATATTTAATTAAGCATGATGTTTTTAATTAATTTAATTATTAATTAGAGAGTTAATAATTTGACATTAATTATTAATGAGAAATTTAATTATGTGACTATGTGAATTTATGAGAAATTATTATATTTTATTTAAAATAAATTAAATAAAATATTGGAGTTATTTTATAAGGAATGTGACATTAATTAAACTATAGTATAAGAAGTTTATCAAATTAAATGAGAATAAATTATATTGAATAGCCAAACAAGGCCTTAATAGTGGTTGAGGGCAGTTAACCACGAATTGGTTAACTGACCACAACTACGTCAGTTTATAAAATATATGCGTATTCTTTTATTTCATTTTCTTGAGTCTGATAAAACTAGTTAGAGAGAATCTGATAATTATTAAGGAGAATTGTGAGTCAGTGATTGAAGAAGGAATTGAGAAGGAATTCATCTCCTACTAAAATCTACACTACGCTTTGGGTAATTCTATCCAACCCAATTCTTATTTTACGTCTTTTAAAGTTTTCCTAAACATGGCTTAAGTCCTCTATAAAGTTTCTGTAGTTGAATGGGGTAACAATTATGTGTATATATGTAATAATTCGAGTAGCATAGCATATCTTATATATATTGTATATGATTCCATATCATAAGTTTCATAATACTATGAATTCCTATTTCAAAAATTTACAGAGTTTGGGTTATGGCCTTATACGTGATAATTAATGTGTTGATCATATATTATCCCTAAATTTTACACTCGTATATTATTATGCATGTTGATACGAAGAGACCAAAGTTTAAATAAACGGATTCGGTGTTATAACGAATCTGTAGTGACAATTTTCATGTTTTATTTTCAAAACCTTCAAGAACATCAAAGTCAGTAAAATTCACATATTTTAGTTCTGTGATTATGTATTTTAATGGGTTAAAACCATTCTATAAATGTTGGGTTATGATTATACATGAATTATAACATGTGGGTATGTCTAAATTCGTGTAGTAATATTTTAAATTGGAGTTTTTGGCTGTGTTCTACAATTTTCGCGAATTGCGAGCAGTTTACGGCTTCTTGGCATGCATGCGCTTAGTCTCACGCCTAAACATCCGTCTTAACGCCTTAAGTTTCCGACCCACGCCATGTGTGTGGATGGATGCAAATATGACATGCTTGTGTGAAGATCAGAGAGTGTAACGTGGTAATGTGCAAATACCACTCTCGAAAGTTCAGAAATGTAATTTTTAAAATGTTTAAGTCTAACAATGTGTTAGTAAATTAATGTAATGAACATGTAAACATGTTAGATGTATAATATGATGAAAAAAGAGTTGTTTAACATGTTAATAACATAATTGCATATGGATCGAATTATTGAATACATAATAAACTTGTTATTCATGAAGTATAAATTATGTGACAAAGTGGTAAATTAACTAAGTATAGTTAAATAATCAAAGTAGACAAAGAGAATGAGTTTATGATGATTAGTTAAGTTATAATTAACTGGTATTGTGAATGTGAATGATATGTAGGATTTAATTCAAAGAACGTGCTTAGTTAAAGTGTAATCTACGCACGAGGCAAGTTTCCTAACCCTACTTGTCATTATTGTACAAGTTTATTATTTACCTCGAGCAAATTATCATTATTATTATTCATGTTCAAATGTTATTTTAAAGATTGATTATATTTTCAAAGCATGATTCAGTTATACAATAATTGTCCTATTCTATACTTTCTGAGATTATTATTCAATTTGAATATCATCATTATTGAATCTTATTAGACTAGCGAACCCTTATTGATTCGACTAGTCCATAGTTGATGAGCGTTCTAAATTTCAGAACCCTTGATGAATTTTCCAAACCAAACTTCCTTTAGTGCGGACTCGAATGTCAAACCGAGATGAACAACCTATGAAAGGATTTACTTATGCGTTAAGCGTTAAGATATTATTGTGCATGTATGGTACTAAGGGTTGATCCCCCTAAGTACGAGTAGAAGGTCCATAGTCTTATGACTGTTAAAGGTTTCAAGTATAACCCTTGATAACCTAGGACATAGTTCAAGGTCTTATGACCCTCAGAATTCTTTTGATTCTTGCTATTCATTCTTGATTCAAAAGTTGAGCTTTTATTCAGATGTCTTTGATTTATTCGCATGTTATTATACTGTTATTTCATTATTATACTTGTGGACAATAGTGCTCACTCTTGCTTAATAATAACATTGCAGTTAAGAACGAAAGAACTGATGAACCTTCCACTAGTAAAGGCAAGGGCAAAGTTAGCAAGTGATAAAGACTTGTTATTTTTATTAGATGATGTATTTATGCTTAAGACTTGAATTAATGATGTTGTTTAAGACTTATTTGTTTATGATTCCGCACAGATGTTTAAGGTTAGTTTAACTTTGGATTGTATTATTATTATTAGGATGTTGTAACCCTTAAGGGAAGATTTTTATTCTATCTATTGCATGGTTTGTATTTATTATGGGTAGATAGATAGATGATATTTGTCTGATGAACACCAAATCCAATTGGAATTGAAGTACCGGATTTGGGGTGTCACGCCTCTCTTCCTAGAAAGCGACACGGTTGTCAATATTGTAATTTTGTAATATTATTTATGAATAATTAATTGTTGATATATATGATAAGAAAATATTTATTCAAGTGGATTTAAATTGAGGAATTTTTAGCATGTGACATTTGTTGAAAGTTGGTATTTTATCTTTTCGATAAAATAATTCATTCAAATATATTATTATAATATTACATTATAGTAGTATGATGTGATTATATAATAGTACATTTTTATAATTTGAATTTTAGCATTATTATAGTAAATTAAAGTGGTATAAAAGTAAAAGGAGGTGGAAGAGAACAAATTGAATTTGAATTCTATGATCTGAGAGCGATGTCATCGGACGATGAGGAGTAGCGATGATGTCATATCGACGATGAGGTAAGCAATGATGTAATATGATCGATGATGTCAATGATGATGTCATAAATTATGGCAAAAGACTATTTTACCCTTACTTACCGCAAGACTATAAATAAAAGCTCATTTCTTCATTATTTTTCACCAATTCATTCAAGCTATAGAGAGAAAGTATAGAGACAATAAGAGAGAAAGAAGAAGAGTATTTTGTTACTACACTATTGCAGTATCCAATCTCCTACTAAAGTAAAGGGTATTATTTCTTTCGTATTCATGAAGAGAGTTATTTTCTTTCAATACTCGTAAGGGTTGTTATTCCATTCTTTATTATTACATTGGAATAACTTTTTTCATCATGATCTATTGCATGCACGGTGAATTCTATTGTTATTCCATTCTTTATTATTACGTTGGAATATCACATGCGGGACGGATTCACGCGCGACACGGTTCCATTCTTTATTATTCTGTTGGAATATCATGTATGTGCGGGTTACGCATGACATAATTCCATTCTTTATTATTCTGTTGGAATAATCTGTCTGTGCGGATTACGCACGCTTGGTGAATTCTTCTGTTATTCCATTCTTTATTATTCTGTTGGAATAATATGTCTATGTGGATTACCGCATGCATGGTGAATGATCCTTCGTATTCATTCCTTATTAAATCGTGAAAATGATCTGTCTACGTGGATTATCGCATGGCGGGCAAAAATCCATTTGCGGCTTCATATATTCTATTATACTCAGTTGGTTAAAGTTTTGGCTTCTATACTCCATGAAATTAGTGGAATATCCTTGATATTTGTGTTTCATCTAGTATCTTTTCATAGAAATATTCTTCTGAGCATTCTTGAATTTTACTCCACAAAACAGTATCATGTTGACAATTTAGACGTTATTGATTTCTGGATAAATTAAATTATAAATCTTTAAAAAAAATTCCTTGAACTTGTTTTATTGAATTCTTATATCATTGTCATCATCCTCATGTTTATATTATGTTTAAAGTCATCTACGTATTTTGTAGTGCATAGATGGACTTGGTATGATTATGACGAGGATTATTTCGGTATAATCATGACCGTAATGTTACAAATGTTGTGGTAAAAGTCCTCATTGCCCCGTAGTGCATTGATGGACAGTTGTTGGTATGATCATGACCATTGATGAAAACACGAATATCATTGGCCCGTAGTGCATGGATAATTTGTGGTCGTGATACTAATGAAAATCCTTAGCCGTAGTGCAGGGATGATGTGGATTATTTATTAAGCTGAGTCTCAGCGATAAAAGTGATGAAAAACTTTTTAAATCATAGAAGATAGTAGATTTTATTTTTTACTTGACTCTTCTAATGGATTGCTTATTCCGCTGCAGTTAAACTTAATGTTTTTTATATTTTATCAGTTTAACATTGTTGACGGCTAACGATAAATTATTCTGCATGATCTTAGTCATAATATTTCTTACTGGGCTAGTTGAGCTCACCCTTTTACTTTCATTGTTCTCTTCAGGAAATGAGAATGTAGCCGGCACTAGTTGGGGAACAGAGTTACGGTCCAGATGATAGCATTAGTAGTCCTCACTATTATATGAAATAGTGTGATAATAAATGTATTGAGGACTCCATTTGAGTTGAATACTGTCTAGAAGACAATATTTGTATTAAAACTCTCAGCTATGTCTTATCGTATTCTACACGACAGTTGTATTATTAAGTTGTATTTGAATTTTGTACCATGTATTTGGCGACTCAAGATGGGTGATGTATACCTATTTTGGGGGCGTCACATATACAGATCATAAAAGCCTCAAATATTTCTTCACCCAAAAGGAACTCAACATGTGACAACGATGTTGGCTCGAGCTGTTAAAAGATTACGATCATACCATCCAGTATCATCCTGGAAAAGTAAACGTGGTAGCTGACGCATTGAGTAGAAGATCATATGCGGGTACGAGTGCAATGTTTTAACACAAAGGTCCATTTTTTATGACTTGCAAAGGATGGAGATAGAGGTAAAGGCTCCAAGTACCCACGTGATGATATCTAGCATACGAGTAGAACCGACTTTAATCGATAAAGTTAATGTTGTTCAAGCTACGAACATGGAGCTGATGTGTATGAAGAAGAAAGTGCAAGAAGGTGTTATTCCAGAAGCAAGAATCGATGAAGAATGAATACTTCGAGTCAACTCCAGACTTTATGTTCCCAAGGATTCTAACTTGAAGCATAGAATCATGATGGAGGCACACAACACACCGTTTTCAATCCATCCTGGTAGTACCAAAATGTATCATGATCTTCGACATATATTTTGGTGGAGTAATATGAAGAGAGAGATCGCGGAGTTTATCTCGAGGTGTTTAACTTGTTAATGTGTAAAAGCGGAGCATCAAGTGCCAAAGGGTCCATTGCAACCACTTGAGATTCCGAAATAAAAATGGGAACACATTACTATGGATTTTGCTACGACTCTTCCCAAGGTTTCTCAAGGCATAGATGCGATTTGGGTCATTATTGATAGATTAACCAAGTCTGCTCATTTCTTGCCTATATGGGAGACTTATTCCCTTGAACGTCTTGCTAGTATGTACGTAAATGAGATTATGAGATTGCATGGTATGCCAGTATCCATAGTTTCAGATCGTTACCCAAGATTCACTTCAAGATTTTGGGTTAGCTTGCAAAAAGCTATGGGCATGGATTTACGATTTAGTTCGGCATACCATCCTCAAACGGACGGACAATCAGAGAGGACTATTCAAACTCTTGAAGATCTATTAAGACTTTGTGTCCTAGATTTCAAAGAGAGTTGGGATAAGTACCTACCATTGGTGGAATTCTCCTACGACAACAGTTATCAAGCAAGTATAGGCATGACTCCATTTGAAGCATTATATGGACAAAAATGTCGCTCTCCAGTATGCTGGGACAAGGTGGGTGAAGCAACGTTGTTGGGACCAGAATTGGTACGTATAACTACAGAAAAGATCCAAACAATTCGATAACGTATACAAACGACACAGGATCGACAAAAGAGTTATGCGGATCTTCATCGAAAGGATGTGGAATTTAATATTGGGGATCATGCATTGTTACGTATTGCTCCATGGAAGGGAGTTACAAGATTTGGGAAGAGAGGAAAGCTCAATCCACGATTTCTTGGTCCATTTGAGATTCTTGACCGAATAGAAAATGTGGTCTATATACTCGCATTACCTCCAAGCATGTCTCGTGTTCATAATGTTTTTCACATATCTATGTTTCGTAAATATGTGAAAGACCCGAACCACATTATTGAGTTAGAATCAGACGAGATAGCTGAAGATTTAACGTACGAGGAGGTACCTGTTAAGATCTTGGATAGGAAAGAGCATGTCCTACGCACCAAGGTTCTACTACAAGTTAAGGTTTTATGGAGAAACCGTACTATTGAAGAAATGACCTGGGAGTTAGAATCAAAAATAAAAGTGAGGTATTATCACCTTTTCAAAACACCAGGTACGTACGTCAATTTCGAGGACGAAATTTCATAAGGAGGGGAGGTTGTAAGACCCCAACTTTTTAATGAATAAAATCAAATTTCCTCTATTTATTATTGTGAATAATAAGGTGTTAAATTGATATAATGTTTTGGTTATGGGTGAAATGTGCAAATTTTGAAAAATAAGTAAATGGTTATAAAATATTCATTGTTGTCGGGGAATATTTGTTTGGTCGTGGAATATTCTTGCTGTCGTGGAATATTCGTACGATGACGCAGCCATTTATGGGCCCCATAACGGAAAACGGTCAGATAAAGAAAACGTCAAGTTTGAGTTTTTATAAATAACGGCGTAGTTGTTACCGTTAACGCTGTTGGAATACCCGGTGGTTAAAATACAATAATACACGTGGTTGCACAGTAGCACACGGTATTGCACAGTATTTTTGAATTATTGATTCTTACGTAAGAAGACACTAGTCAATAATTATTACAGTAATTACTGTTCAATATTTTATTTTATTGATTCAATAATTGCTACGTTAATATTTTATATTATTATTGTTTCAATAATTGTCACTGCACAGTATTTCCCATTATCAGATCAATAATTTATATTATTTGAATAATATTATTAGATAGTATTATTGGCAATGTCTAAGGAAGTTCTGTCTAGGAAAGGGGTTTGGTCACCTAATTGCGCGTCAATAAGGAGAATTCTTATCGGAAAGCCCCTTTTTTCCTAGGAACGACCTGGTTATCATAATTGTGATTCTGTAATATTATTCTGTAATAATTAATTATTGATTTATATGATGAGGATATAAATGATGAATATATTTTATGTTGACATAAATGAAGGAATTAATGTTGAGGTGTTTTATCAGTATTTTGTCGAAATAGAGGTGTTCAAAATCATCTGTATGTGGATTTCGGTCATTTTTCGTTTGGAATTTAGAAAAACTTAAACTTACAAAGTTGTCGAGAATTTAATTTTCTATGGAATGGACATAAAATTCATATTTTTCTGATAAAAGGGCTATTTATTATGAATTATTGAAGTTTCAGAAATAAATGTTTTTATTAAAAATATGGTGGGCCCCATTTTTGGTTGGTGAAAAATGAAATGTGTTGAAATTTATTTTCAAAAGTGGTGGGCGTGAATAGTAGCAGGTAAAGCCATCAGGTAACAGGATAGTTTGCTATGGCGTTCTAAGCATTTTCATATAAATAGGGTGCTTAGTTAGAATTGAAAATCACACTAGAAACAAGTTTTCTCTCTTTCTCTCTCTATACTATCGAGTGTATTTTGTGAGTATTTAGATACTTTGTGAGTTGTTATTCATCAGTGCAAGTTTCCTTCAGCCTTATACCTGATATTTCAGCCGGAAGTACTGTTATTTTGAGGTAAGGGATGTTATTTTCTTCGTAAATGATATTATTTCTTTCAATATCATTATGCCGAAATATTGATATGAATTTTATTGTGGAATTTCTACCTTTTTGTGTCGGGATTACTATTCACGTATACGGCACTATTCACGACTACGGCACTATTCACCAAAAAATAAAATTTTCTCCTTTTTGTCCAAGATGTCTATTATGGTTACTATCTTTGATTGTATCCATGTTTTGATCTTTATTTTTGAATTCTGCTTCACAATTGGTTATTATGGAGTATTATTGAACTTGGATAAACTATAATACGAATCCCTAATATTTGTCATTTTGTCTCACTAGATTTGTTTTCTTTAAGATATTTTCATCATCCTCAGTCCTAAATGGTGATATTACTAAATATCTTTGGCCTGTAGTGCAAAGATGAATGATTAACTGATGAATATCTTTGGCCCGTAGTGCAAAGATGAACAGGTGTTGAGATGAACATGACCAACTGGTGGTACAAATGAATATTTTTGGCCTGTAGTGCAAAGATGAATATTTGATTCAAGATGTATATTGATTGATGTTACAGGGGTAAAACATTGATGATGGACTTTTAAATCTTAGAAGGTAGTAGAATTCATTCTCTACTTGACTCTTCTAATGGATTGATGATTCCCCTGCAGTTGTTGATCTAAAACTAGTTGTCTATTATGTTCTATCAGATTTTTCTCTGTTGAAGACTAATGATAATTTATTTTATATTATCTTAGTCATAATATTCTTTACTGGGCTAGTTGAGCTCACCCTATTCCTTTTTGTTCCATTTTTCTTCTTAGGAGGTGAGAACATAGCAGGAACTAGCCGGGGTATGGAGTGATGGTTCAGGATAGTTGTTTTAGTAGTCCTCACTATTTTGTAAAATAGTGTATCAATAATTGTAATGGGGACTCTTTTTGAGTTTGTATACTGTCTATTAGATATTATTTGTATTCAAACTCACAGTATGTGTTGTCGTATTTTGCACGACAATTGTATTACTGAAGTTATATTTGTTTATGTACCATCTATTTGGTGACCATCTATTTGGCGACTCAGAATAGGTGATGTATACCTATTTTGGGGGCGTCACAATAATATTTTCTGTCATACTATGTAGTATTAAGTAATATTATTTTGTTTCATATTCCTAAATCTACACTTATTTTGATAAGTATTGCTTCTATACTCTTTGAAATTAGTAGAATATCCTTGAAATGTGTGCTTCATCTAGTATCATTTTACAGAAATATTTTTCTGAACATTCTTGTTAAATTTTAAACTTTTTATGTCGGGGTACTATTCATGGGGTACTATTCATATGGTATTATTCATATATATGGTACTATTCACGAGGTACTATTCATTTGGGTACTATTCACGACAAAAAATTATTTTCTTTTATGTCCAAATTATTTTTGATAGATGAATATCATTCTTGAATTTTACTCCACAAATTAGTTATCATGTTGAAAATTTGGACATTCTTAAACTCTGGATAAATTGAATTATAAATTTTTAATATTTATCCTTAATCTCACTTGATTGATTTCTTATAACATTGTCATCATCCTCATAATTATATTGTGATGAAAGTCATCATTGGCCCGTAGTGCAAAGACGGACTAATGTTACAGACAAATGATGTGATAAAAGTCATCGTTGGCTTACGTGCAAAGATAGACTGTTGCTTATTAGTTTTACAGTTGTATATCTTTGGCTTACGTGCAAAGATATGATGGACTGTTGATTACTGGCTTTATAGTTGTATATCTTTGGCTTAAGTGCAAAGATGGACTGTTGATTATTGGTTTTACAGTTGTATATCTTTGACCCGTAGTGCAAAGATGAACTGTTGATTTACATGATTATAAATATGAATTATGAATTTAACTATAATCTTTGGTGGTTTAGGTAAAGACAGGTGATGAAAGTTCTCTTTGTCTTGGGTACAACTAATAACTGTTGATGAGTATTACATGAATGAAATATTAATGATAAGACTTTTAATTTAGAAGAGATAGTAGACATTATTTTCTACTTGACTCTTCTAATGGATTGTTGATTCCGCTGCAATTATGGTTGAAAACTTTTATCATCGACCATATGTTCTAAATATCCGATTAATTACTGATGAAGGCTATTGATAATTTAATTATCTTTAGTCATAATAATCTTTACTGGGCTAGTTGAGCTCACCTTTTTTCCTTCACAATTCATTTCAGCTAGTAAGAGTGTAGCTGGGTCAAGCGGGGATAACAGGGGAATAGTGTGATGGTCCGAGACTGTGGAAGTTTCTCAATACATTATAGAACAACATGACATGCAATATATAATTGTATTAAAGACTTAAGATGGGTGTGTCGTATTTTATACGACACTTAATAATTGATTTTGGTGAACAAAAATAGGGTGATGAGAACCCGACTTTGGAAGTATCAAAAATGCACCATGTTATTTCCCAGTAGGCACACAATAGATCTAGAAGGGGGGTTGAATAGATCCTTTTTGATTTCAGATACTTTTCTTATTAATTTTGTATTGCTAATGAATTAGAATATGACAAACATAAGAATCTTTTCAAGAACAGTGGAATAAGTAAAATATCCCCTTCATTAATATATTCATAAACATTCATACATTGTTCGTGGAGTTAAGTAAGTTGTAAGTAGTTAATACATACATAGCATTTATATCAGTTAGGTACATAATGTAAATGACATAAAGTAAATGACTGAATGTAAAAGACACAAGGGATTTTAAGTGGTTCAGAGACTCAAGCTTATAATCCACTCTTCTGCTTCAACAAGCAGGATATTCACTAAGGAAGGGCAGCACCCTGAATCACTAAGATTCCTTCAAGGCCAGCAGCCTTGGAACTTCAATTCACTAAGAAATCTTCAAGCCCAGCAGGCTTGGAACTCTAGTTCTCTACGAACTCTTCAAGCCCAGCAGGCTTGGAACTTCATTTAGTCCCTCCGGGCAAAGACCCCTCAGGCCCTGGCTATTTGTTCTTGTTGTTGTTGGTGGTGGTTTTTTGCTGCTAAGATGTCTTGAAGCTTGAACATCTTTTGTACTTCGCATCTTGACGTGGTCCTCTTTTCATTCTGGGTAGAGTCTGGACCACCTCTTCTCTGGTGCAGCTGATCTTCATACTGTTCATCTCATCTTCATCCGATGTTAGCTGTGCACCATCACCATTTAGGTTTGCTAAGTCTTTGAGCTTTTTATAGGCTTCATCTGGCACTTAGCATTCATTGAACCCTTCTTGAATGGTATGTAGACATGGTTCTACATATGTTCTATTTCAGCTTTTGGTTAATGGTGATTCGTAGAGTGGCTCTCTAGATCTTCTTTGTGCACTGCCACTTTT
Source organism: Panax quinquefolius (assembly GCA_020205615.1). NCBI lineage: Eukaryota > Viridiplantae > Streptophyta > Magnoliopsida > Apiales > Araliaceae > Panax > Panax quinquefolius. The sequence continues at coordinate 14,257,440 of CM035170.1, read as the reverse complement.
CTGAATACTATCTTCTTGGCCTTCTCGGCTCTCAGCTTAGCTGCCATCTTCAGTGGCTTTCTCATCCTTGTTGAGTGAAGCTTTAGTCTGTTCAAGTCCTTCTTTAAATCTGCTTCACTTCCACCTTCGTAGTCTCACTGCCACTAAGACTTGTTCTGTTCAGCTCTGGTGGAACTCGTAGAGTCAACAATATAGCATTCCAACAACTTAAAGATTCTTCAACTCAGCTTTTCTTGATCTTTGAAGCTCTAGCTGATATATACGCCTTCACAATCTTCCCGTTGGAATATAGCCGTTGGGAGCTATTTGAATTGCTTCGCAGATCTCGAGTTATTTTGTGCAGACTGCTTGATGTTACGTGACAGTTCCTTTATGACTTTACTGACACAACAATCTGCTACCTTACCTACCGGCTCAGAGATGTCACATTTCCATGTCATGCTAGTAGTCACTTTTATTTCTTCTTTTCGACTTCTCAATCAGAACATCAAAAATTTTCCTTCTGCATCGATGCTCTCAATTAGCAACGTTTGAATATCAGTCTTCAGATTAAACCGTTGCCAATGCTTCAATCTTCAGATAACCGAACTCTACGATTTTGATGCAGATGTTCTTAGACCTGATTGTAGTATGTCTTTTTGAATGTTTCTCATTGACTGGTTGAGACAACACTACGATTCTGAAGAGTGTTCATTGGATATTTAATGTAGAACACCTCTTTCTTCACTTGTGCAATGCTTCAATACTTCTATTTGCCTCGACTGATCTTAGGAACTGATAACTTGACTTCTTGTTCGGGCCTCTTTTAAATAGCAAGACACATCATATTTGTGACATGTCATGCTCTCTTTCTTCTTGTGATCTCTCGTTTACTTATCATCAACGTTCTAACCCATGTTTAATCATTTTCACCTTGTTCTTCATAAGCTGGCCAGTATCTCTATGTAAACTGCATCAGTTCTTACTTTGTTTGGCAAACACTATGATCCTGGTTAAACCTAAGATTGTTGTCTTCTGTTCTCTTGACAGCTACTGCACTTGCTAACTTTCTTTAATCAGTCACTTTTACTGAAGTCTTTTTCTGATTAACTTGTGGTAGACTTCATCTTAAATGGCGTCACAACTCAATCTTGATTGATTGGGTTTGTGATTAGATCTTCTGTTAGCTTGCATGTCATTCGTTGAGTGCTCTCTAGTTTCCTTCAGGTGGAATGTATCTTTTCAACTCAAACCAGAGGCTTCATGCTTTGGATATTTTAGGAGTGCTCATTTGTTGAGAATCATGTTGACTCTACGATTCTGCCTTGGCGTTGTGAGCACCTCTGTTGAAGCCTTAGTTCTACAGACTATGATTTAGCCTTGGTTCTGCAGACACTACGACTCCGAGATAAGATCTTGACAGACTATAATTTCTGTCTTTATGCTTGTTGTCCTCATCTGATCTAGCTCGACTATGATCCCTGCCTCTGATATGATCAGTAGACTCCACTACTTCAAGTGTGGCATACGATTCTTGACTTGGCTCTGGCAGATGCTCGGTCGGCTCTTAAACAGGCTGTCTCTACGATTCTGAACTTGACTACCTCAGCAGACTACGACTCTGAGAAAGTTCTTCTCGACACACTATGATCCTTCCTCGTCTCTCCTTACAGACTACGAACTCTGAGATCTAATATCTTGCAGACTACGATTCTGCCTTGGTAGTTCTCGAGTTTTCCTTGACTCACCTGGCAGACTACGATACTGGTGCAGTGTTCGATGATCAGACATGCCTATCTATTACATTATAAGATCAACTTAACAAACTTGATCTTTCTATATTTATAGTCCTTGTACATCATTTCTTTTTAAAGACTTTATAAAGTTGTTTTGCTTATGTAGGATCAACCTAACATATTTGATCAATTCATTCTAAGTCTTTGTATATATATTCCTATTATCTATCAAAGGACTTTACAGCTTTCCTTAATGCAAGCATACTTGCGTATTCATTCATTTATATAATAATCAAATCATATATAAACAGGAATAACATTCTCATGTATATTCCTAACACACCCCATTAGAATGAGGAGGACAGAAATGTACTAAGAGCTTAAAGGGTGTGTTTCCACTATCATACATAATATCTGACCACATACAAACTCGTGTTATGATAAGATATGGTTGTGCACATCCACTTACTAACTATATCTATGAGCATTATTTATATAATCTTGGAGTATGGTTGGAATATAATTCTCTATTTGAGACAATGGAGATAATTATATGGCAAGAAGATACTCATCATTGGAATGAACAAGATAGTAATCTTTTCGTTCTTCTTTGGGGTCGCTTGGCTCAACCAAGGTTAATGCTCAAGCCCTATGATATCTATTATAACTTAGATGCATGGCCTTCCATGTATGAAGACTTCCTTGAGCATTTTCCAAATATTTTAATTCCTAAAATAGTTATCGAATGTACCTTTATGTAAAGTATCATTGGTTTGGAGTATGAGTATTGTTACTTGTATCGAAACTCACAGCTTATGTGTTATCGTATTTTAAACGAGAGTTGTATAAATGAAGTTTGTGTTTAAATTATGTAACATGTATTTGGCGACTTAGAATGGGTTGTGTATACCTATTTTTGGGACGTCACATTTAGTATCAGAGCTATAAGTAAAGAGCCCCGAGCCTCTCGCTGGTGACTTTCTTATGTGGGATGCATCGAAGCCAGACTCTCCGTAGGAGACGTCGTGAATAACGGTAGCAAGCTCATAGGTATCAATGTGAGGTGCTATCCAAGTAAAGGGATGAGAGTCACATTTGGTATTAGAGCTTAGGGATATGATCTCTGGCAGAGATCCAGGATTCAAACTAGGAGGGGAGAGACTAGTAATATCCTTCGCTAGTGTGTGTCTTACCTAAGCTGAATATTATTACTTAAGTTGACAAATTGTGATATGTCAATTAACCTTTATTTTGAAGCTGTATTCTGGAATGATATTTGAAATCCAAGAGATGAGCAATGGGAAAATCATGATACGGAGGAAATGACCGGTAAGATAGAATCTAAAATGAAAGCAAGATATTCTCACCTCTTCAAACTACTAGGTACGTAAATTTCGGGGACGAAATTTCATAAGGAGGGAAGATTGTAAGAACCCAAATTTTATGAAATAAAAGTATTTAATTTTTTCTTATAATTATTATTCTATTTCGTAAATGGTTAAATTGATAAAAGGTTAAAGTTAAGGGTGATATGTAAAAATTTTACAAAGTAAGCAAGTCATCATAAAATATTCGTTTGGTCGGAGAATATTCTTTTTATCGGGAATATTCGTACGAGTGTATGACGACACAATCATTGGTGGACCCCACAACGAAATAATTGTCGAATATAGAAAACGACAGAAATAACCTTTTATAAAAATAACGGCAAAACTTTTGTCGTTAACTGTTGAAATACCCGATGATAAAGTACAGTAATACACGTTGTTGCACCGTAGCACACGGTATTGTACAATATCTTTGATTATTGATGCTTACGTGAGAAGTCACTTAGTTTTATTCAATTATTGCAACAATAGTTGATGCATAATATCTCATATTATTGATTCAATTATTGTCACAGTATGATCTGCACAATATTTTATATTATTAAATCAATAATTAAAACGACACAGTTATTCATATTATTATTTGCATTATTGATAATGTCTAGAAAGTTCTATCGAGGAAAGGGGTTAGGTAGCCACCTCTTTCTTGGGAATGATTTGGTTGTTAATATTGTGAGTTATAATATTAATGATGAATAAATGTTGAAAGATTAAAAATGTGTTTAGTCAAGTGATTTGATATAAATAAAAGGAGTTTGTCATGAAATATTTATTATAAATTTGGCTTATTACGTGGACTCCCACTTACTCATTTTACAAAATTGTCGATAAAAAGTTATTTCAGTTTTTATTTTATATTGCATAGTGTTGCATAGTGTTGCATAGTATTGCATAGTGTTGTATAATGCTGCATAGTAAAAATTAGAAAATTCACGTCAAACACCTATGAAAATTTTCTTCTGTTCACCGTTGAGAAAATTTTATATAGTGCCCTGTCATTCTCCTATAAATATGATGCTTAGTTTAGAAATGAAAATCACACCAGAATCAGAGAATTCTTCTTCTATAATATTGAGCGTATTTCTTTTGAGTTTAAGGAAGCTTTGAGTGTAGCAAATAGTGCAAGTTTTCTTCAAGAATATCTCCGTTGTACTAGTCAGAATTACTCTCCTTTTAAGGTAAGAGGTATTATTTATTTCATATTCAGAAGAGATATTATTTTTCGTATTCGTAAGAATATCATTTTCGTTCAATATTTGTAAGGAATATCATTTTCGTTCAATATTCGTAAGGGATATTGTCTTCGTTCAATATTCATAAGGAATATTATTTTCGTTCAATATAGGGATATTATTTTCATTCAATATTCGTAAGAAATAATATTTTCTTCCATACTCTGTAGTGTGTAAGTAATATTATTTCGTTTCATATTCCTAAATCTACACTTATTTTGATAAGTATTGCTTCTATACTCCTTGAAATTAGTAGAATATCCTTGAAATTTGCGCTTTATCTAGTATCGTTTCACTGAAATATTTTTCTGAACATTCTTGTTAAATTTTAAACTTTTCATGTCGGGGTACTATTCATACATACAGTACTATTCACGAAGTACTATTCATAGGGTACTATTCACGAAGTACTATTCATAGGGTACTATTCATAACAAAAAATTATTTTCTTTTCTGTCCAAATTATTTTTGATAAATGAATATCATTCTTGAATTTTACTCCACAAAGTAGTTATCATGTTGACAATTTGGACATTCTTAAACTCTAGATAAATTGAATTATAAATCTTTAATATTTATCCTTAATCTCACTTGATTGATTTCTTATAACATTATCATCATCCTCATGCTTATATTGTGATGAAAGTCATCTTTGGCCCGTAGTGCAAAGATGGACTAATGTTATAGGCAAATGATGTGGTAAGAGTCATCTTTGGCCCGTACTGCAAAGATGGACTAATGTTACAGACAAATGATGTGGTAAAAGTCATATTTGGCCCGTAGTGCAAAGATGGACTAATGTTACAGACAAATGATGTGGTAAAAGTCATCGTTGGCCCGTAGTGCAAAGATGGACTAATGTTACAGACAAGTGATGTGGTAAAAGTCATCTTTGGCCCGTAGTGCAGAGATGGACTGTTGATTATTGGTTTTACAGTTATATATCCTTAGCTTACGTACAAAGATGGACTGTTGATTATGTGTTTTATAATTGTATATCTTTGGCTTACGTGCAAAGATGTATTGTTGATTACTGGTTTTACAGTTGTATATCTTTGGCTTACGTGCAAAGATGCACTGTTGATTATTGGTTTTACAGTTGTATGTCTTTAGCCCGTAGTGCAAAGATGAACTGTTGATTTACATGATTATAAATATGAATTATGAATTTAACTATAATTTTTGGTGGTTCAGGTGAAGACAAGTGATGAAAGTTCTCTTTGTCTTGGGTACAACAAAGAACTGTTAATGAGTATTACATTAATGAAATATTAATGATGGAATTTTAATTTGGAAGAGATAGTAGACATTATGTTCTACTTGACTTTTCTAATGGATTGTTGATTCCGCTACAATTATGGTTAAAAAAATTTATCATCGACCATATATTCTAAATATCCGATTTATTACTGATGAAGGTGTCAGGAATAAACATGTGAATAATATTCCTATTTATATATGATTTGATTATGACATATATGAATGAATATGCAAGTATGCTTGCATTAAGAAAAGTTGTAAAGTCTTTTGATAGATAATAGGAAACATGTGTACAAGGACTTGGAATGAATTGATGAAATATATTAGGTTGAACCTACATAAGCAAAACAGCTTTGTAAAATCCTTAAAAAGAAAAGATGCACAAGGACTATAAATATAGAAAGATCAAGCTTGTTAGATTGATCTTATAATGTAAGAGATAGGCTTGTCTGATCGTCGAGCACTGCACTAGAAATCGTAGTCTACCAGGAGAGTCAGGGAAAACTCGAGAGCTATTTAGGTGGAATCGTAGTCTGCAAGATAGTAGATCTCGGAGTTCATAGACTTCCAAGAGAGACGTGGAAGGATAGTAGTGTGTCGAGAAGAACTTCCTCGGAGCCGTAGTCTGCTTAGGAAGTCATGTTCGAGAATCAGAGATATCGTCTCACGAAATGAGACCGAGCATCTGCCAAAGCCAAGTTAAGAATCGTAGACTACACTCGGAGTCGTAGAGTCTACTAACCATATCAGAGGCATAGATCGTAGTCGAGCAAGATCACATGAAGACAACAAGTATAAAGACAGAAATCATAGAGTGTCAAGATCTTATCTCTCGAGTCGTGAGTGTCTCGTGACAGTAGAAAATTTGAATCGTAGAGGCGTAACTAAGGCCTCAACAGATGTGCTCACAACGCCAAGGCATAATCGTAAAGCAAATACGATTCTCAATAAATGAGCACTCCCAGAATATCCAAAGTATGAAGTCTCTGGTCTGAGCTGCAAGGATACATTCCATCTGAAGGAAGACCAGAGAGCACTCAATGAATGGCATACAAGCTAACAAAAGATCCAAGCACTAACCCAATCAACATCTAGATTGAGTTGTGAAGCCATTCAAGATGAAGTCTTTCACAAGGTTAATCAGAAGAAGACTTTGGCAAAAGTGACTGACTAAGGAAAGTCAGCAAGTGCAGTAGCTGTCAAGTAAACAGAAGACAACGATCTCGAAAGTAACCAGGATCGTAGTGTTTGCCAAAAAAAGAAGGAACTGATGGAGTGTACATAAAGATACTGATCAGCTTATGAAGAACAAGGCTAAAGTGATTAAGCACTGGGTTAGTCCATTGATGATAAGTGAACGGGAAATCACAAGGAGAAAGCGAGCTGGGCATGCCACAAATCTGAAGTGTCTTGCTATTCTGAAGAGGCCAGAACAAGGAGTCAAGCTATCAGTCTCTGAGATCAGTCAAGGCAAACAGAAGTGTTGAAACACTACACAAGAGAAGGAATAGGTGTTCTACATTGAGGATCCAATGAACACTCTTCAGGATCGTAGTGTTGTCTCAACCGGTCAATGAGCACCATTCAACATGACACTACGATCAGGTCCAAGAAGATATGCATCAAAATTGTGAAGTTCGGTCATCTAAATACTGAAGCATTGGCAACGGTTCAATCTGAAGATTGATATTCGAACAGAGCTTATTGAGAGCACCGATGCAAAAGGTCAACCTTTGATTAAGAAATCAGTAGGAAGTATTAAAGTCGACTACCTGCCCAAGGCATCAAAGTGACATCTCTGACGGGGTTGGTGAAACAGTAGACTACAGTGTCAGAAAGTCATAAAGAGGATGTCATGTCACATCTGCAGTCTACACCAAATAACTCGAGATCTGGGAAGTAATTCAAATAGCTCCCAACGGCTACATTACAACGGGAAGGTTGTGAAGGAGTATAAATTAACAAGAGCTTCAAAGATCAAAAGTTGTTGACGTTGCAAAATAGCATAATCGTTGAGTTGTTGGAATGCTATTGTTGACTCTACGAGTTCCATCAGAACTAAACAGAACAAGTCTTAGTGACAGTGAGATTACAGAGGTGGAAGTGAAGCAGCTTTGAAGAAGGACTCAAACAGACTAAAGCTTCACTCAACAAAGATGAGAATGCCACTGAAGATGGGAGCTAAGCTAAGAAACGAGAAAGAAAAGAAAATAGCATTCAAAAAATTGACAGAGCATAAAGAAGATCCAAAGAGTCACTCTACGAATCACCAAGAACCTAAAGTTGAACCAGAGCAAGTGCAGAACCATGTCTGCCAACCAGTTAAGAGAGTTCATGGAACGCTAAGTGATGGTGCATAGCTGACAACAGATGAAACACTTAGCAGATCCTAATGGTGATGGTGCATAGCTGACAACAGATGAAGATGAGCAGAATAGAATGAAGATCAGCTGCACCAAAGAAGATGTAGTCCTGACTCGAAGCAAAATTCCAAGAGGACTATGCTAAGTTGATAAGTACATAAGATGTTCAAGCTTAAAGACATCTTAGCAGCAAGGCACCACCACCAACAACAACAACAACAACAAGAAGCCAGGGCCTGAGAGGTCCTTGTCCGGAGGGACTAAATGAAGTTCCAAGTCTGCTGGGCTTGAAGAGTTCCTAGGGAACTAGAGAAGTTCCAAGGCTATTGGCCTTGAAGGAATCGTAGTGATTAAGGGTGCTGCCCTTCCTTAATGGAAATCCTGCTAGTTGAAAGTAGAAGAGTGGATTAAGAGCTTGAGTCTCAAAACCACTTAAAATCCTTTATGTCATTTATTTTATGTCATTTATATTATGTACCTAACTGCTATAACTGTTATGCATGTATTAACTGCTTACCACTTAATTAGCTCTAAGAACAATGTATGCATGATTATGAATATATCAATGAAGGGGATCTTTTACTTATTATGTTGTGCTTGAAAAGATTCCTATGTTTGTCATATGTTAATTCATTAGCAATACAAAATAAACGAGAAAAGTATTTGAAATTAAAAAGGATCTATTCAACCCCCCCTTCTAGATCTATTGTGTGCCTACTGGGAACTAACAATTGGTATCAGAGTAAGTTCTCATGCTATATTCAAAAGCTAATCGTTTTGAGTCTGATCGTAGGCACAAAACATTGTTCTAAACTTAGTTTAGTAGTAAGTCACTTGTAAGTGCGGATGAGCTCACACGTTGGAAGTATTGTGTACAGGTACATGTGTATATACACCTGAAGCTGCTCAGATTGGTCCATGTTCTTAAATGCCATTAGAACTAGACCAATCACTGGCAACAGTCAATCCTGTAGTCTGAAGAACAAACAAGGGAGCTCAAGACATCAACAGCAAAGAGTCAAACATCCACCAGCCTGAAAGATGAAAAGGCCATACATGCTAAAAAGTGTTTATCCAGAGAAGAAAGAAGAACTTCTCAAATACGTATTTGGCCAACCAGCAGCTGGATGTGAACCTTGTGGACTCAAGGATGTCAAAGAACTAAAGATGCCAAGTTATCTTAGCTTGCATCTTCAAGACTAATACTGATTGATTGAAGGACAACTGGAGCAACAAGCTGTCAAGAACAAATGAAAAACTATGCACATCAATGCCTAACCTCAGTATATCTAAGATAAATGACTGTTAAGAAATTAACAGTAGAAAGGTACGGTTCCTCACTAATATAAATGTGTACATCATGTTGCATCTCCTTATGCACCATAACAGTATTCTTTCAAAAAATCATACTCTACCTAAAAAGGTGAAGAGAGAAAGTACATTGAGGTTGGAAACTCAAATGCTTACAAAATTTCTCTCCATCCAAGTTTTAGGTTGAAGATGACATCTTGAAAGAAACCTGAAAAAGGTCATAAGCATATCAAGGTTTAAATTAATCTTATGTGGAATAATCTTTGCTGATGGGTTAGTATGTATGTACAAACCTATGTTCTAAGGTTTTGATAACGCGTAGAGTTTGATCAGTTCTACAAGAGTATCTTGAAGATTCGTAGAAATTAATCACCTCCATGAATCAACCAGATGCAAATAAGTGGTAGAGTTGATTCTTACTCTATGAACATTTAAACCCTGTGAACATAACTAAGCAAATGATGAAACCATCAAAGAAAAAGAGTGTTTTGTTAAAATGTTTAATCTTACACACACTCATCATCATGCATCTTAAGATGTCATATCTAAATTGGATACATGCATGAATATGATTGTTGATGATCAATATTGTAAGACCCCGAATTATATGAAATGAAAGTATCTAATTTTTTTATAATTATTATTCTATTTAATAAATGGTTAAATTGATAAACTTAAAGGTTAAAGTTAAGGGTGATATTGGAAAATTTTACAAAGTTAGCAAGTTGATATAAAATATTCGATTGGTCGGGGAATATTCATTTTAACATGGAATATTCGTACGACGGTACAATCATTGGTGGACCCCACAACGGAAGTATTGTCGTAGTTAGAAAATGACAGAAATATCTTTTTCTAAAAATAACGGCGAAAGTTTTACCTTTAACTGTTGAACTACCTGGTGGTAAAAGTATAGTAATACGCGTGGTTGCATAGTAACACAAGGTATTGATTATTGATGCTTACGTAAGAAGCCACTCAGTTTACTCAATTATTGCTACAGTAATTGTTGCATAGTATCTCACATTATTTGATTCAATTATTGTCACAGTATCATTTGTATAATATTTTATATTATTAAATCAATAATTGAGACAATAAAGTTATTCATATTATTATTTGCAATATTGACAATGTCTAGAAAGTTTTGTCGAGGAGAGGTTTGGTCACCTAATTGTGTGCCAATAGAGAGAAATCCTTATTGGAAAGCCCCCTTTCCTGGGAATGATCTGGTTATTAAATATTGTGAGTTATAATATTAGTGATGAATAATTATTGAAGTATTAAGAATGTGTTTATTGAAGATAAGTGAATTACAAAAGTTAGAGGGGAATAATGCAAACTTGGAAAACTTTAGGGGTACCAAAGTGTAATAAGTTAAATCAATATGGACCATTGGTGGTGGTTTTAATAGTAAATCAAGCTGGGCCATTGATGGTGGTTTTAATAATAAATCAATCTGAACCGTCGGTGGTGGTTTTAATAGTAAATCAATCTAGACCGTTGATGGTAGTTTTAAAAGTAATCAATCTGGACCGTCGGTGGTAGTTTTAAAAGTAAAATTAATCTGGATCGTCGGTTGTGGTTCTAATAGTAATCAATATGGACCGTCCATTCTAATAGTAAATCAATTTGGACCATTCGTGAATAAATTACTATTTAGTCCATTCTCCTATAAATAGAAGCTTAATTCTTCTTACATTCTCACCAATTTACTGAGATTCACAAGAGACACTATAGAGAGAGAAACTATAGAGAGCAAGAAGAAGTGTATTCTCGCTACTTCACTATTATTATCCGAATTTACTAAGGTAAGGTAAGGGTATTATTTCTTTTGTATTCATAAGGAATACTATTTTTTTTGTATTCATCCTTTAATATGTCGGAATAACACTGCTCACTTGAATTACGCATGTATATATGGTGAAAATCCATTCTGCGATTTCAGTATATTATTTCTTTTCATATTCTTAAATCTAAACTTACTATGGTAAGTATTGCTTGATAATCCTTGAAATTAGTGGAATATCCTTGAGTTTTCGCTTCATCCATCGATGTCGTTCCATTGGAATATTGATCCGAACTTTCTTATTAAATATCAATATTTTCACCGAGGTACTATTCACGGAGTTACTATTCACCCGATTACTATTCACTATAATATTATTCACTCGGGTATTATTGGGACACTTTTCATGTCGGGATACTATTCACGAGTTACTATTCACGGGTTACTATTCAGCCGATTACTATTCACTATAATATTATTCACTCGGGTATTTGGGGTACTTTTTATGTCAGGTTACTATTCACGAAGTACTATTTATGGGGTACTATTCACCCGGTAACTATTGACCCAAAAAATTGATTTTTTTTCTGTCCAAAATATTTTTGATACATGGATATTATTCTTGAATTTTACTCCACAAAATAGTATCATGTTGACAATTTGGACATTATTGAATACTAGATAAATTAAATTATGAATCTTTAAAATTTATCCTTTGTTTTTATTTAATTAAATGTTTATATCATTGTCATCATCCTCATGCTTATATTGTAATGAAAGTCATCTTTGGCTTACGTGCATAGATGGACTGTTGATTGATATGATGATGACCAGGGATTATTCGGTATAATCATAACCATTAATGATTACATGAATATCCTTGGCCCGTAATGGAGGGATGATTCGATGATGTGGTTTATTTATTAAGTTGAGTCTCAGCGATAAAGTTGATGAAAACCTTTTTAAATCATAGAAGATAGTAGATATCATGTTCTACTTGACTCTTCTAATGGATTGTTTATTCCACTGCAGTTAAACTTGTTGTCGATTATATTCTATCAGTTTAACATGGTTGAAGGCTAATGATAACTTATTCTGTATTATCTTAGTCATAATATTTTTTACTGGGCTAGTTGAGCTCGCCCTTTTATTTCCATTGTTCTCTTCAGGAAATGAGAACGTAGCCGGAACTAGTCGGGGAACAGAGTGATGGTCCGAGATGGATTTTTAGTAATCCTCACTATTTAGTGTGATAATAAATGTAATGAGGATTGAATTTTAGTTTGGATATTGTCTATGAGACAATATTCGTGTAAAAACTCTCAGCTCTTGTTGTATAATTAATTTTGTATTTGTATTTTGTTCCATGTATTTGGAGACCCAAGATGGGTGATGTATACCTATTTTGGGGGCGTCACAGTTGGTATCAAAGTTTAGGGATATGATCCCTGGCTGAGATGTGAGACAAGAACTAAGAGGGGAGAGACGGAGAATTCCTTCGCTAGTATGACCTACCTAAGATTATTTGGTATTTATTTGGTCGATCAGAATATAGGGATAATATGTGGCATGTCAATTAACCCTTGTTTTGTGGCAGTGTTAGAAAATGACATCCGAGAATGTTGAGATTAGCAATGGAGCACAGGAGACCGTTGAGTCACCACAGATCAATACCCAGGATAATGTGCAACAAGAAGGCAATAATCCTCAGGTAAACAACAACACCGACCAAATGATGAACGACGGAATGTTCAAAGGCTTTCTGCAATTCATTCAACATCAGGCGAGAGAGACTCCTGTCCAAAATGCAGGTGAAAACACGGGCAACTCACGGATGGTCACCGCCAAGCAGTTCAAGGAACTGGGACCACCGGAGTTTTTGGGAGAGCCAAAACCACTTAAGGCGGATGCGTGGATAAAGCAGATCACCAAGATATTTGATGTCTTGGGATGCTCCGAGGAGCAAAAGGTTCCCTTTGCCACCTTCATGTTGCGAGGAGAGGCAGATTACTGGTGGGAATCCGTAAAATGTACCCAACATGCCGCACTGAAGATGTCTTGGGAAAAGTTCTAAGAACTGTTCAACGACAAGTACTTTCCCGAAGGTATTCGTCACATGAAGGAGGTGGAGTTTATCAAGCTAGAGCAAAACAATATGACCGTGTCACAGTACGAAGCTAATTTTGCCGAGTTGTCCCGGTTTGCGTCCCACTTGGTTGATAATGAGGAGAGAATGACGCGAATGTTTCTAAGAGGTTTGAAACCTGTGATACGACAATACCTAATTTCTCACAAACTGTGTTTGTATTCAGATGTTGTAAATAGGGCTCAGTTATTGGAGCGCGATAATGAGTTAACCCAACCAAGAGAGAGCAGTCGATAAATCAATAATACCAGTGGTAGCAGTCATCGAAGCGGTGACAACAAACGTGGAGGGAATCAACATGCCAGAAATGGTAACCACTTCGGTGGTAATCATGGCCAAGATAATAGAAGTGGAAATTTCAAGAAGAGGAAATTCAATAATGATGGAAAGACGTCAGCACCAGCACCTGTTGTTAAGGAAGGAGAACGACCACCGGTCGTATATTACAAATGCAGAGGGGAGGGACACATCAGTCCAAACTGTAAGCAGCAGTCCAAAGTATGTTACAATTGTGGAAGAGAAGGTCACCTAGCCCAATTTTGTCGTGTACCAAAGTCATGTCCAGCTGGGATAGAGGCATCAAAGGCCGTCCCAGACAAGATAAAGCCGGTAGTTCAAGGGATAGCGTTTGTCATAACCTCCCAAAAAGCGAGGAATCTGAACAAGGTGATCATTGGTAAGATAATCATAAACTCTAGCAAAGTCTATACCTTATTTGATACCGGTTCTACCCATTCTTTTATTTCTCCTACTTGCGCTCAACATTTAAATTCAACTCCGAAGAAATTAGACTTTGATTAATCTGTTAAAACTTCGTTAGGAGAAACCTTTATTACATCCACTATTTATAAGTCTTGTTTGATTCAAATCGGTAACCGCACGTTACCTGTCAATCTTATCTCTTTGAAAATACTTGCATTTGATGTGATTTTAGGGATTGATTGGTTAAATACTCATCATGCTAAAATCGATTATTTTCGTAAGGTTGTTAGCTTTCATATTCCTAACCAACCTATTATGCGAATTCAAGCAACCAAACCACTAAAGTCAATCACGGTCATATCAAGCCATAAAGCTATTCGTTTATTGAAAAATGGATGTCAAGCTTTCTTAGCCCATGTCACGGATTTAATCAAAAATACGTCAGATTTTAATGATATTTCTATTGTTAATAAATTTCCTGACGTATTCCCTGAAGAACTTCCTGGCCTACCCCCAGAGCGAGAAATTAAATTTTGTATCGACCTTAAACCCAGACAAAACCCATTTCCAAAGCCCCATATCGAATGGCTCTATTGAACTTCAAGAGTTAAAACCCAACTACATGAATTGTTAGACATCGGTTTCATTCGTCCCAAGTACGTCTCCTTGGGGTGCTCTGTTCTATTCAGTAAAGAATAAAGATGGAATTATGCGACTTTTGTATTGACTCTACGGGAGTTGAATCATGTCATTGTCAAAAATAGGTGCCGTTACATCGAATTAATGACCTGTTTGACCAGTTGCAAGGTGCTAAATTATTTTCAAAGATCGATCTTCGTTTCGGATATCATCGTTAAAAGTTAAAAGCGATGACATTCCAAAGCGCTTTCGAACTTCTGATGCGGGCATTACTGAATTCCTAGTCATGTCTTTTGGATTGACTAATGCTCCCTTGCCTTCATGGATATGATGAAGCAAAGTATTCAAGGAATATTTGGATCATTTTGTTGTTGTCTTTATTGATGACATCCTCATATACTCCAAAAGCCGTGAAGATCATGAGCAACACTTGATGCTAATACTCCAAAAGCTTCGTGAAAATAAGTTATATGCCAAGTTAAAGAAATGCGAGTTCTGGCTTGAGGAAGTAGCATTCCTTGGGCACGTGATATCAAATCATGGAATATCTGTTGACCCGACAAAGATTGAAGCAATTCAAAGCTGGGAGCAACCTAAGTCAGTGACCGAAGTACGTAACTTTCTCGGCTTAGCTGGTTATTATCGGAGATTCGTGGAAGGATTTTCTCGAATCGCTACTTCATTAACTCAGCTGACTCGAAAAGATACAAAATTCGGTTGGAGTGAAGAATGTGACAAGAGTTTTCAAGAACTCAAGAGAAAACTCATTTCAGCACCTATTCTGACAATACCATCTGGCTCGGAGGGATTTGTCATCTACAGCGATGCTTCAGACAGAGGGTTAGGATGTGTTCTCATTCAACATGGGAAAGTCATAGCCTATGCCTCGCGATAACTCAAAGAATATGAGAGGAATTACCCTACTCATGATCTAGAGTTGGAAGTTGTCGTCTTCGCACTTAAAATCTGGAGGCATTACCTGTATGGGGAGAAAGTGGAGATCTATACGGATCTTAAAAGTCTCAAATATTTCTACACTCAAAAGGATCTCAATATGCGGCAACAACGTTGGCTTGAACTGTTGAAAGATTATGATCATACCATTCAATACCATCTTGGAAAAGCAAACGTGGTAGCTGAAGCATTAAGTAGAAGACCATATGCAGGTACGAGTGCAATATTGTCAACGCAAAGGCCCATTTTGTATAACTTGCAAAGGATGGAGATAGAGTTAAAGACTCCAGGGACCCACATGATGATGGCAAATAAACGAGTAGAACCGACTTTAATCGATAAAGTTAAAACTGCTCAAGCTACGGACCTGGAGCTGATGCGTATGAAGAAGAAAGTACAAAAAGTGATGTTCCGGAAGCAAGAATTGATGAGGAAGGAATACTTTGAGTCAACTCCAGAATTTGTGTTCCAAACGACCCTGATTTAAAGTATAAGATCATGATGGAGGCGCACAACACACCGTTTGCAATCCATCCTAGGAGTACCAAAATGTATCGTGATCTTCGACATACATTTTGGTGGAGCAATATGAAGCGAGAGGTAGCGGAGTTTATCTCAAGGTGTCCAATTTGTCAACGAGTGAAGGCGGAGCATCAAGTGCCAAAAGGTCCATTGCAACCACTTGAAATTCTAGAATGGAAGTGGGAGCACATTACCATGGATTTCGTTACTGGTCTTCCCACAGTTTCTCAAGGCATAGATGCGATTTGGGTCATTGTTGATAGATTGACCAAGTCTACTCATTTCTTACCTATACGAGAAATATATTCACTTGAACGTCTTGCTCGTATGTACATAAGTGAGATTGTGAGACTGCATGGTATGCCAATATCCATAGTTTCTGATCGAGACCCAAGATTCACTTCACGATTTTGGGCACGAATTTACGATTTAGTTCGGCATATCATCCTAAAACGGACAAGCAATCGGAGAGGACTATTTAAACTCTGGAAGATCTATTAAGACTATGTGTCCTTGACTTCAAAGGAAGTTGGGACAAGTTCTTGCCATTGGTGGAGTTCTCCTACAACAACAGTTATCAAGCAAGTATCGGCATGGCTCCGTTCGAGGCCTTGTATGGAAGAAAGTGCCGTTCTCCAGTATACTAGGATGAGGTAGGTGAAGGAACGTTGTTGGGACCAGAATTGGTACGTATGACTACGAAAAAGATTTAAATGATCCGACAATGTATAAAGACCTCACAAAATTGACAAAAGAGTTATGTTGATCTTCATCGAAAGGACGTAGAATTCAATGTTGGAGAACATATGTTGTTACGTGTTGCTCCATGGAAAGGAGTTACAAGATTTGGAAAGAAAGGAAAGCTCAATCCTCGATTCATTGGCCCATTTGAAATCCTTGATCAAGTAGGAACTGTGGCTTATAGACTCGCCTTACCGCCAAGTATGTCTCGTGTTCATAACGGTTTTCACATATCCATGTTACGTAAATATGTGGAAGACCCGAACCACATTATTGAGTTAGAACCAGACGATATACCGAAAGATTTAACGTACGAAAAGATACCTTTTAAAATCTTGGATAAGAAGGAACATATTCTACGCTCCAAGGTTATACCTCAAGTCAAAGTTTTGTGGAGAAACCACGATGTTGAGGAAATGAGCTTGGAGTTAGAATCTGAAATGAAGTCAAGGTATCCTCACCTCTTCGACATACCAGGTATGTACCCTAATTCTGAGGATGAAATTTCATAAGAAGATGATGTTGTAAGACCCCAACTTTCATAAATAAAGATTTTTTTCTCTAAATATCATTTTGAATATTATGGTGTGGATTTGATATAATGTTATAGTTGTGGTTAATATTTATAAATTTTGCAAAGTAAGCAAGTTGTTATAAAATATTCGTTTGGTCGGGGAATATTCTTTTTGTCGGAGAATATTCATACAATGGCACAATCATTTATGGACCCCACAACAGAATTATTGTCGGAGTTAGAAAACGATAGAAATATCTTTTTATAAAAATAACGGCAAAAGTTTTACCGTTAACTGTTGAAATACCCGATGGTAAAAGTACAGTAATATGCGTGGTTGCATAATAGCACACGGTATTGATTATTGATACTTACGTAAGAAGCCACTCAGTTATACTCAATTATTGCTACAGTAATTGATGCATAGTATCTTATATTATTGATTCAATTATTATCACAGTATCATCTGCATAATATTTTATATTATTAAATCAATAATTGAGACGACAAAGTTATTCATATTATTATTTACAATATTGACGATGTCTAAAAAGTTCTGTCGATGAGAGGTTTAGTCACCTAATTGCGCGCCAATAGGGAGAAATCCTTATCGGACAACCCCCTCTTTTCTGGGAATGATCTCGTTGTTAAATATTGTGAGTTATAATATTAATGATGAATAATTGTTGAAAGATTAAATATGTGTTGATTGAAGATAAAATGATTTATGGTAATATTTATTCAATCTTTGATATAAATAAGAACTCTGTTATGAGACGTCTGTGGTAAGTTTGGTTTATTCTATAGTAGCCCATATGTCATCATCTAAGAGTCACTTTCGTCAATAGTAATTGCCTTTACCAGACGTCAAACCACTTGTCGTTCCATATTACAGGCATCAAACCAATTGTCGTTTCACATTACAGACGTCGAACCAATTGTCGTTTCACATTACAGGCGTCAAACCAATTGTCGTTTCACATTACAGGCGTCAAACCACTTGTTGTTTCACATTACAGGCATCAAACCACTTTTCTTTTCACATCACTAGTCGTCAAGCCACTTGCCTTTTCCCATTTCAAGGGCTAAGCTAGAAATCTTCTATAAATAGAAGCTTAATTCTTCTTTCATTCTCACCAATTCTGTGGGATCCTGAATTTTATGAAATGAAAGTATTCAATTTTCTTATAATTATTATGTTATTTAGTAAATGGTTAAATTGATAAAGGTTAAAGTTTAGGGTGATATTTGAAAGTTTTGCAAAGAAAGCAAGTTGATATAAAATATTCGTTATTATTAGGGAATATTCGCTTTTTAACAGGAATATAAATACGCTAATCAAGACAATCATTGGTGAACCCCACAACGGAAGTATTGTCATATTTAGAAAATGACATAATTATCTTTTTATAAAAATAATGGCGAAAGTTTTACCGTTAAACTATTGAACTACCCGGTAGTAAAAGTACAGTAATACGCGTGGTTGCATAGTAGCACATGGTATTGATTATTGATGCTTACGTGAGAAGTCACTCAGTTATACTCAATTATTGCCACAGTAATTGTTGTATCATATCTCTCATATTATTGATTCAATTATTGTCACAATGTCATCTGCATAATATGTTATATTATTAAATCAATAATTGAGACGACAAAGTTATTCATATTATTATTTGCAATATTGACAATGTCTAGAAGTTCTGTCAAAGAGAGGTTTGGTCACCTAATTGCGCGCCAATAAGGAGAAATCCTTATCGGAAAGCCCCCTTTTTTCTAGGAATGATCTGGTTGTTAAATATTGTGAGTTATAATATTAATGATGAATAAGCTCGTGTTGATTAAAGATGAAATTGATAGTTCCATTGTGTGGGAATTATTATTGTTAGTGGAAATCGATATTTATTTTGATAATAATTGATGTCTGGAGGTTATATTGACCAATCGGGTAATTAACCGGATAAATGAGCAATTAATTGCTATAAATTCACATGCTTATAATTATGTGTTCACATATGTGTACTATTGATTCACATGATTTACTATTAGGGGAATTGGTGCAAGATTGATAATACTTACATGACTAAGTTAAAAATGGAGGTATAGATGGAGGTACTATACTTTAATTCGTATTTTCACATGTCTAGAACTATTGATTCACATGATTTACTATTGATTCACGTGATTTACTATTAGGGGGGGTGGTGCAAATTTGATAATATTTGCAGAACTAAATTAAAAATAAAAGAAAAGATGAAGTTATTATACTATAATATTTCGAGCCCCAAAATGTGCAATTATTGAAACTATATTTTCCTATAAATAGAAGCTCATTCCTTCATTATTTTTCACCAATTAACTAAAGCTATAGAGCAATTATTATAGAGAGAAATTATAGATAGAAAGGAGAAGAGAAGTCTGCTACCTCACTATTCCAGTTTTCTTCTAAGGTAATGGGTATTATTCCTTCGTATTCATGAAGAGAGTTATTTTCTTTCAATACTCGTAAGGGTTGTTATTCCATTCTTTATTATTATGTTGGAATAACCTGTTTATGCTAAGTACCGCATACATGGTGAAATTCTTCTGTTATTCTATTTTTTATTATTCATTGGAATAACCCGTTGTAATGATCTATCGCATGCTTGGTGAATTTCGTTGTTATTCCATTCTTTATTATTCTCGTTGGAATATCCCGTCTGTGCGACACGTATGACCTGGTTTCATTCTTTATTATTCATTAGAATATCGTATGCTACGTGTGGATTACGATAACTTTGGTTCCGCTATTTATTATTCTGTTGAAATAACATGTCTACGCGGACTACCGCATGCATGGTAAATTCTTCTGTTATTCCATTCTTTATTATTCTGTTGGAATAACCTGTCTATGTGGATTACCGTATGCATGGTGAATGATCATTCGTATTTATTACTTATTAAATTGTGGAAATGATCTGTCTACGTGGATTATCGCATGGCGGGCAAAAATCCATTTGCAGTTTCGTAATTTTTCTGACCCTCAAAAATTCTAGAAAATTTTGAAATGATAATTTGATGATTTTTCTAGATTGTGTCCAAAAATGGCGATTTTTGGATGTATAGATTAGGAGTTATGAATTTTATAGGAAAAGACTATTTTAAAAGTAAACCCTTATAACTCCTTGTGGTTAACTCCAAAATTTATGAAATATTTATTGGGAGTACATATATATAACAGGAGTATATCCTGTAAATTTCGGAATTTTTGGACAAAAGTACAGTTTATGATAAATGTCTAAATATTCGACAGTTTTGGCCATATGAAAAATAGTAAATGAATTTTAAAAATTCTAAGAAAAATATATGTTCAATATGGGACTATATTCTGCTAAATTCTAGAAAAGAAAACTTTTTGGTACTGATTTGTTATTTTTCATGAAAATGGTTTAGTTACGAACATATGAATTAAATATGTTATGTGAAGTTGAAAAATTGGCCAATAAGATTTTATGGCTTGAAAATCCTATATAAGGTATATGCAGATTTTTGATAAGGGATTTGATCATTGGTGATTAAATCTTATGAGTATGGCATTTTTGAATGATTAAATGCATTATTTGATAAAGTGTAAACAATCAAAATAAATTATTTATAAGTTTAAGAAATGATTAAAATATTGTTATAATATTAATGATATTAGATTATGGGATTATTAAGTGATTGATAACATTTGGATATTTTAAACTCTAGATAAATTTAAAGTCTTTAATATTTATCCTTTATTTCGCTTTGATTAATGTTTATATTATTGTCATCATCCTAATACTTATATTATGATGAAAGTCATCTTTCGCTTACGTGCAAAGATGGATTGTTGATTATTAGTTTTCTGTTTTTGTATATCTTTGGCTTACGTGCAAAGATGGATCGTTGATTATCGGTTTTATAAACAGATATCTTTGTCTTTACGTGCAAAGATGGATTTATTGATTATTGGTTTTCTGATTTGTATATTTTTGATTTATATGCAAAGATGAACTATTGATTGATGAGTATCTTTGGCTTATGCAAGATAGATGAACTATTTATTGGTATGATTATGACCGAGGATCATTCAGATAATCATGACCCGTAATGTTATAGATGATGTGGTAAAAGTCATCATTGGCCCGTGGTGCATTGATGGACAATTATTGGTATGATTATAACCAAGAATTATTCTAAGATAATCATGACCATTGATGATTACATGAATATCCTTAGTCGAAAAGTGCGAGGGATGATTCGATGATGTGGATTATTTATTGTCGAGTCTCGGTGATAAAATATTGATTATACACTTTTAATTCGTAAAAGATAGTTGATATCATGCTCTACTTGACTCTTCTAAAATACAGTTGTATGTCTTTGGCCTGTAGTGCAAAGATGAATTGTTAATGAATATCTTTGGGCGTAGTGCAAAGATGAATTTATTAGTATGATTATGAGCATGAATTATGATTTGGTATAACCATGATTTTTGATGTTTCAGGTAAAGATAGGTGATGAAAATTATCTTCGTCCTGGGTGCGAAGAAGAATTTAGAATCACAATTATGATTACGAGTTATTCATATGATTGTGGACATGAATTGTTGATTGATGTTACAGGGATAAAATATTATTGATTGACTTTTAATCTAGAGGAGATAGTAGACATTATGTTCTACTTGACTCTTCTAATAGATTGCTTATTTCATTGCAGTTGTTGATCTAAAACTTGTTGTCTATTATATTCTATCAGTTGTTATACTGTTGAAGGCTAGGATAATTTATTATGCATTATCTTAATCATAATATTTTTTACTGGGCTAGTTGAGCTCACCCTTTTTCTTTCATTGTTCTCTTCAAGAAATGAGAATATAGCTGGGACGAGTTGGGGAATGGAGTGATGGTCCAGGATAAGTGGCTTTAGTAGTCCTCACTATTCTATAAAATAGTGTGATAATAATTATAATGAGAACTCCATTGAGTGTGGATATTGTCTAGAAGATAATATTCGTGTTAAAACTCTCAGCTTATGTTTTGTCGTATTTTACACGACAGTTGTGTAATTAAGTTTTTATTTGTATTTTGTACTATGTATTTGGCGACTCAAGATAGTGATGTATACCTATTTTGGGGGCGTCACAAATTCACTACGACTCACAAGAGAATTCTATAGAGAGAGAATTAGAGAGAAAGAAGAAGAGTATTATGTTGCTACACTATCTCAGTAGCCAATCTCCTACTTATGTAAGGGGTATTATTTCTTTCGTATTCATATATGGATATTATTTTTGTTCAATATTCGTATAAAATAATATTTTCTTCCATACTCTATAGTATGTAAGTAATATTATTTCGTTTCAGATCCTGAATTCTACACTCATGTTGTTAAGTATTGTTTCTATACTCCTTGAAATTAGTAGAATATCCTTGAAATTCGTACTTCATCTAGTATCGTTTCACAATGATATTTTTCTGAACATTCTTGTTAAAGTTTGATCTTTTCATGTTGAAGTACTATTCACGAGGTACTATTCACAAAGTACTATTCACGGGGTACTATTAATGACAAAAAAATTAATTTCTTTTCTATCTAAATTATTTTTGATACAATATTATTCTTGAATTTTACTCCACAAAGCAGTATCATGTTGATAATTTGGACATTATTGAATTCTGAATAAATTGAATTATAAATCTTTATAATTTATCCTTGCTCTCATTTAAATGAATTCTTATATCATTGTCATCATCCTCATGCTTACATTATGATGAAAGTCATATTTGGTCGTAGTGCATAGATGAACTGTTGATGGTATGATTATGACCAGGGATCATTTAGTATAATCATGACCCGAAATATTACAAATGATATGGTAAAAGTCCTCATTAACCCGTAGTGCATTGATGGACAGTTGTTGGTATGATCATAACCATTGTTGATAAAAATGAATATCCTTGGCCCGTAGTGCATGGATAATTCAATGATGTGAATCATTTATTTAGCTGAGTACCAACAATAAAATTGATGATAAACTTTTAAATCATAGAAGATAGTAGATATCATGCTCTTCTAATGGATTGCTTGTTCCGCTGCAGTTAAACTTGGTGTTTATTGTATTTTATCAGTTTAACACTGTTGAAGGCTAATGATAATTTATTCTGCGTTATCTTAGTCATAATATTTCTTACTGGGCTAGTTGAGCTCACCCTTTGTTTTCATTGTTCTCTTCAGGAAATGAGAATATAGTTGGGACTGGTCGAAAAACGGAGTGATGGTTCAGCTGTTTGCATTAGTAGTCATCACTATTCAGTGAAATAGTGTGATAATAATTGTAATGAGAACTTT
Organism: Panax quinquefolius; assembly: GCA_020205615.1. NCBI lineage: Eukaryota > Viridiplantae > Streptophyta > Magnoliopsida > Apiales > Araliaceae > Panax > Panax quinquefolius. The sequence continues at coordinate 14,233,807 of CM035170.1, read as the reverse complement.
ATTTGAGTTTGGATACTCTCTACGAAACATTATCCGTAAGTTAAACTCTCACATTATGTTTTCATTGCATCTTTATAAAAAGAAGTTTGTATTTAAATTTTATACCATGTATTTGACGATTCAAGATGGATGATATATACCTATTTTGGGAATGTCACGGTACCGATGGATTTGAATAACCCTACTTCCCTTTCATTTCCTTCCCTTAAAAAAACTAACAAATATTGTATCAGAACTTCACTTATTACACATTTATTCAAAAAAGTTATCACTAACATTTATTCAACTAACTAGCAATCAAAAAATGGAGGTAAACATTTATAATATTTATCATTTTCCGTATTACAAATCTATAAAGCATAGTGATCTGCAATCACATAAATAATGTTAGGGACTTCAAATTAATTTTTTTTTAATAATACTTATTAACTTTCAATCACAAACGAGGATATTAATTAATTTAATAACACATCATTTGACATGGTGAAACCGGCCCCTAGCAAATTACTGTGACTTGAGGAAAATCGTTTAATATAATATAAAAAAAGGTAATTATTATTTTCACAAAAGAAATTTGATATTTTTACAAAACTTTACTCACATGAATGTGATTTTTATTTACTATTAATGTGAGGAGAGCCTTGTAAAATTATCAATTTCTCTTATAAAAATATCAATTCTTAAAAAAATAGTCTCATTTTTTATCGCAATTTTCCACTATTAAATTAAAAATCAAATATTCACCGTATTGTAGATTTTCTTGAGAATAGACTGAAATAGCTTGAGCCCAGCCCAATAAGCAACAACCATACACTGAAACTGTTGGCCCGTACGCAAGCCTAAGCATATAGCCCATAAATAACAAGCCTTACATGAAAGGCTTATCCCTGATTTCCATATGACGTTGTTGTCATTTTTGTATATTGATATTTATACTAGCTAAGTGCATGTGCGAAATACGGGTTTTATTTTTTAAATAAATTATTTTTAATTATTTATTTATTTTATATATATAATGAATATAAATATTTTTAAATCTTAATTTAATTTATTATAGAATGACTACAACTCAAACAAACAATTGTCAAAGACTTGCAATTCAATGTTAGTAATATGTTTTTTTTTTGTTATTTTTAATTTAATATTTAATTTTTATTTTCAATCTTTTGACATAAAATAATTTTACATTAATAAGTTACCATCATGATTTTTTATTTTTAACAGTAAATTATATTTTAATAACTATATATAAGTGAGATTTTTTCTAACATTGATTAACCAAAGATCTCCTATCCGAAATAAAATTAGTAATTAAATTTCAATCATTAATATATTTTATAGTATATAAATTTCAATCATTAATATATTTTGTAGTATATATTACACATTTTAATATTAATTGTTATTTTCCCCATAATACTTTTTTTTATATGTTTAATATATAGTTATTTAGGAGTAAAATTGTTGTGGAATAATAAGTTACCATTATGACTTTTAGTTTTAAAAATTAACTAAAGTTTAATCACAATATATAAGTCAAAATTATTTTTAACATTAATTAACTAAATGCCTCCTATATTAGTTATTATGTAATCATAATACTTTTTTAATATTTTGTTATTTAGAGTCTAAAGTTGAGTAAAGTAAAATTCTAAACATATTTTTAAATTTTAAATTTATTGTATAACTAAGTAACTAAAGAACTATATAATAAAATTATTGTATAATAATATTAAGTTAACATAAAAGTTTGTAGGACCATAAAAAAAATTCGGTTTTTTAACATTAACTATTAATTATTTTTAATATAGTTAATAATTTCACAACTTGACTAACTATAATATTCTAAGTTAACATTAAAATTTGTAGGACCATAAAAGAATTTTGTTTCTCTAACATTATCTATTAATTATTTTAATAGTTAATAATTTCACAATTTAACTTACTAATTGTATATAATTTAGTGTACTTTTATTATTTATTATTAAAATCTTATGATGTTACATCATGATCATATTTTTCGGGATTGAAAGACATTTATAGAAATCAACTAAAATCATCATGAAACATATATAAATGAGTCATATTAAGTTCGAGTGTTATTAGTACTTATTCAGATTGTTTTCAAATAAATTTAGGAAGATTTTAAAAGTGTTTTAGTTATATTTAAATTCTAAACCAATACTAGAAACCAAAAATCAAGTGTGAAACACGGGTTTATTTTTCAAATAGCATAAATTTTAATTTCTTATTCATTTTATCTTTAATGATTATGAAATATTTTTAAAATTTCACAAATTAACTTACTATTGCTATGACAATGTTTACAAACTTTAATTGCTAGAAAATGTATGATTAATGACCTAAAGGAATTTTATAAAGAATAAAATTGTTCATAAAATAATATAATATCAATTATAGTAGTCAATTGTATGTGGTTTGTATTTATTTAATTTTTTAAGCAAATATTTTAATCATTCTAATATCAATAGTAAGATAATTTGTGAATTTTTTTATAAACATCATATATAAAACAAATAAATATTAAAAATAATATTATTTATAAAATAAACATGTGTTTTGTCTTTTAAAAAAAAAACTAAAATACTAAGCTACTGATTAAAACATTATCATTATGTCTCTTTATAAGTTAATCTCTTTATAAGTTATAATATTATAATAATTTTGTCGTTTATGTTGTAAATACTAATTCAAATTGCTCCAAAATAATAAAATAATAAGTTACTCTAAAGTTATATAAATAGTGTTTTGATTCTAGTTAAATTCTAGGTTTAAAAAGTGTTTTAGTAGTAGTTAATAAAATAAAATTAAGAGAAGAATAATTTATTACTATATGATATATCATTGTTAAATATATATATACGTGTATGTGTTTTAATTTAGGCTCGAGCCACCAATGTTGCGGGAAAAGGAAAAGTCTTACTAAAATTAACTTCTGGGAAAACCATTGCCCTACAAGATGTACTTCATGTGTCCGATATTCATAGGAATCTGTGTCCGGTCTTTGTTGAACAAAGTCGGCATTAAACTTGTGTTTGAGTCGATAAACTTGTACTTACTCGTAATGGAGAATTTGTGGGAAAGGTTTTTGTAATGGGGTTTATTTGTACTTGATGCTTCACTTGAATTGAATAATAAGAATGCTTCTTTGCTTATATTGTTGAATCTTTGGATATGTGGCATGCTAGATTAGGACACGTGAATGTAGCTTCTATTAAAAAGTTGAAACAACTTGAACTTATACCTAATCTTGCAAATCTAGAGTTTAACAAATGCGAAATTTGTGCAGTGTAAGCAAAACATGCTAAAAACCTTTTAAAAGTGTTGAAAGACAAACCTGAATTACTTGAGTTAATTCACGTTGACCTAATTGATTTTAAAAATACTACGAGTAGAGGTGGTAAGAAATATTATATTTCTTTTGTGGATGATATGTCTAGATATACTCGAATTTATCTACTTTCCTCTAAAGATGAAGCGGAAGAAATGTTTATTAAATATAAAGCGGAAGTTGAAAATCGATTAGAAAGAAAAATTAAAAGACTTAGATCCGATCGTGGAGGTGAATATGATTGTGAAGTCTTAAAAATTTTGTGAACTAAATGGAATTATACATGAAACTTCTCCTCCTTATTCTCCACAATCCAATGGAGTTGCAGAAAGGAAAAATAGAACACTTAAAGATATGATGAATGCTATGTTAATTAGTTCTAGTTTACCTTCTAATATGTGGGGAGAAGCTTGTCTTTCTGCAAATCATATTTTAAATTGAGTTCCACATAAAAAGTTAGACTCTACACCATATCATTTATGGAAAAAATATGCACCTAATTTGGGGTATCTTAAAGTGTGGGGGTGTCTAGCTAAAGTAGCTATACCGGAATTTAAAAGAAATAAAATTGGACCTAAAACAATGGATTGTATTTTTATTGGATATGCCTCTAATAGTGCTGCTTATAGATTTTTGGTAATTAAAGATGCAACTAATAATTATCAAAATAATTCAATTTTGGAAACAAAAGATGCAGAATTTTTTGAAAATATATTTCCAATGAAAATTAGAGATGTGAGCAATCCTTCTTTTAGTGAACCTCTTAAAAGGAAAGATAAAGAACCTGTACCTGCATCTACTAGAAGTAAAAGACAACGTTTTGAGAAAACTTTTGGTCCAGATTTTATAACTGCTTTCATAACTGAAGATGACCTAAAACTTATGAAGAAGCAATGAAATCTTTTGATGCAAATTTTTGGAAGGATGCTATTAATAGTGAGCTAGAATCTATTATGTCTAACCATACATGGGAGCTAGTTAATTTGCCTAGAGGATGTAAACCTATTGGATGTAAATGGGTGTTTAAAAAGAAGTTAAAAGCTGATGGGTCTATTGATAAATTTAAGGCAAGACTTGTAGCAAAAGGGTTTACTCAAAAGGAAGGTTTTGATTATTTTGACACTTACTCACCGGTGACTAAATTAGCAACTATAAGAATTCTAATTGCTTTGGCTTCTATTCATAAATTGATAATCCACCAAGTGGACGTTAAAACTGCTTTTTTGAATGGAGAGTTAAATGAAGAAATATATATGTGTCAACCTGAAGGTTTTGTTATTCCAGGTGAAGAACATAAAGTGTGTAGACTTGTAAAATCTTTGTATGGTTTGAAACAAGCACCAAAACAATGGAATGAAAAATTTAATAGAACTCTCTTGTCTAATAATTTTGTGACAAATGAATCTGATAGTTGTGTCTATAGTTGATTTAATGGAAATTGTGGTGTGATTATTTGTTTATATGTGGATGACTTGCTTATATTTGGTACTGATGAGAAAGTTGTGAAAACTACAAAAAAGTTTTTATCTTCTAAATTTGACATGAAAGATTTAGGAGAAGCAGATTTGATTCTTGGCATGAAAATAAATAAACATGCAAATGGTTTAGTTTTATCACAGTCTCATTATGTGGAAAATATTCTTAAGAAATTTGATTTCTTTAATGAAGAGCCATTAGGAACCCCTTATGACTCTAGTGTGCATTTAAAGAAAAATAAATTAAGGGAATGGTATTGCACAAGTTGAATATGCTAGAATCATTGGTAGTGTAATGTATTTAATGAACTGTACTCGTCTTGATATTGCATATGCCATTAGTAGACTTAGCAGATATACACATAATCCTTCACAAGAACATTGGAATGCATTGTCACGACTAATGAGGTATTTAAAAGGAACAGTTAATGTAGGTGTACATTTTACTGGTCATCCTAGTGTTTTAGAAGGATATTGTGATGCTAATTGGGTATCTGATAACGATGAAACAAACTCCACTAGTGGTTATGTGTTTACTTTAGGTGGAGGAGCTGTTTTTTGGAAATCTGCTAAACAAACTTGTACTGCTAGATCTACTATGGAATCTGAATTTATTGCTTTAGAATTGGCAGGTACAGAAGCAGAGTGGATAAGGAATTTATTGGCTGATATACCATTGTGGTATAAGCCGATTCCATCTATTTCTTTACATTGTGATTCTCAAGCAGCTATTAGCAGGGCAATGAACCATGTTTATAATGGAAAACAGAGACACATTCGCTTGAGGCACAATATTGTACGAGGACTGATCAGTAATGGAGTTATTTCCATGAAATTTGTAAGGTCTGAAAAGAACCTAGCGGATCCGCTTACTAAGGGATTGAATAAAAAGGTAATCCAAGAAGCATCCAGAGGGATGAGATTATTGCCATTATTTTGAGTAAATAATATGTGATGGAAACCCAACCCATGTGATTGGAGATCCCATGAATTGGGTTCAATGGGTAATAACAAGTCATGTAATTATTTAATTATAGCACTACAATTATTTATATCCCTTCGTGCAAATGTGGTGCTTATCGACAAATTGTGAAAGGATGAATCGTTTAGATTCTTAATGAAACTCATAGCCCCTAAAGGGTGGTGTATGTCAGTATACACTTGATGGGTTCACCTATATAAAGGTGGAAGTGTAGGCCGCTTCCTATGAGAGTCCTTGGCAAACTCTCTAGAGCCTTTATGAAAATCTGGGACATGACGCATGGCCTAGAACGCGCCCAACCGCGGACTTGTGTGGATTCAGGATTTAAGATATGTGTGCAAACTCAACTGATTATATAACAGATAATAGGTTCAAGAATATAATTCACCTATAATCTATAATCATGAGCTTGTTCCACAAAGTGTCGATTCAAACCTATAAGGTATCGACGTTATGTATCTAAAATCCATTGCCCTTCTCACTTCTTTTTATTTTTCTCTCTTCGATAATTTTGGATCATGCGGGGGATTGTTGGTTATGCTCCAAAATCTTATGGTTTTTCAAAGTCCCACATTGGCTAGTTTAGGAACTCTCATGGTGCATATTAGTACTTGTTGTTATGGGCTTAGTAACATGGTTGAGGAAATAGGGATGGGGCTCGCGACATACGTGAGGGCGGCTAAGGAATTGGGCTAAGCAAGCTTGGTTTCTCGGACTTTCACGAGAAAACTTTAGTGCGTGTGTCTTGCAAGCGACACGCCTGCCAGTAGGGGGGGGTGCCGATCCGGTGGATTGTACTTCGGGGGTGCACCCAGGTAGCCCACTATTTTGGTAAAATTCCTAATTTCGTTTTATACTAAGTCTAGCTAATGCCCTAGCCGTTTCATCCCTTAAATCCCCAAACAGAAACCTTATTTATGTTTACGTTTTCTATAACTCCAACGTAAACTCAACTTAATGCCGATGTTCTCCTTTACTGGTTTTGTTCCCAACCAGACGTTTTATTCTTGTATATATATTGCTTGATTCTTCACGTAAAAGAAACAATTGGCTTTAGTTCTTCACAGAAAATATACCATACACGCAGTAATATATACTCTGTTACGGTCTTCTCAGTCTTCTTCTCATCTGATATACTCTATTAACTGTTCGTTGGGCAATCCACAAAGACAGATCCATAGTCTTCTTCTACGAGTACACGCAATCGAAGGCTTGCCGTTGAATCCTGGAGAGTGAACGCCATTGGAGCTCAACTGTACAAGGTTTCTAACCGATGAGGCGGAATCACTTTTTAGGACAAGAGCTTTTTGCCACGCCTACTCTCTTTCATATAACAAACTAAGTTGTTCCAATTTTGTTCGCCTATTAATCTTGTTAATACTGCTCTTGCTGCTGCTATTTCTCCAATATTCTACTCCTACTACCGCCCCCTCCCCCTCCCCCTCCCTTTGCCTTCCCCCTCCTCCTGCCCCCGCCTCACCACCTCCCCTCCCTTCGTCCGCCTCCCCTTCCTCGCGCATCCCCCTCCTCACGCCTCCCTTTCTCCTCCCCCTCTTCCTGCACCCCTTTCTCCTCCACCCTTCTCTCCCCCCCACACCCCACGCCCCACCCCCTCCTCCTCCCGCCCCTCCCTCTCCTCGATCCCTCCGCCTCCTACCGCCACCGGTCCATTCTTTATTTTCACTGGTAACGAAATCTTCCGATAAGGTAACTAATTTAGTTTTATTAGGTTACTAATTTATTTTGGATATGATGCAGTTGGTAATCAAACTTCATGTAGTTGGTTACCAAATCATTTGATAAGGTAACCAATTCAGGTTTTATTAACTTACTAATATATTTTGAATGTGATGGGTTGCAGAATCAAAATTTATGCGGTTGGTTACTAAACCTTCCGATAAGGTAACCAATTTAGTTTATTAGGTTACTAATTTATTTTGGATGTGATGCGATTTGGTAACCAAATTTCATATAGTTGGTTACCAAACCATTTGATAAGGTAACCAATTCAGCTTTTATTTGATTACCAATTTTATTTTAAATGTGATGCGATTCTTAGTCAAAAATTGTAAAAGGTAACTATTTCAATTTTTGCAGGTAACCAAATCGTCAAAAGAAATTCAAAATAGCAACTCCTATGGCAACGATTTTGACGTGATGGCATGCATACGAGAGGAGGATGATGAACATTAGCTCCTTCATAATTTTTTATTTTAATTTTCTCATTTTGATTTGAATTTTGAAACATGGATTTGAAATTATTGTTAGAGACAAGATTTGAATTTGAATTTGAATTATTAGTTATCCTTGATTTTAGGTTTTCTTATTAATGTGAATTGTTCTATTTTTGTAATAATTACATTCTTTTTGTAATTATTTAGTTGATGCACTTTTCTTGTAATTACTTTCTATTTGTTGTATACTTATGTAAAAGACCCTATTTTATTTGTCTGATGTATTCTTCAGATCTCACGTCTCACCCGCTCTATAATAATTCTCACACTGAACAATATTTTATAATAATTAAAAAATCTTATCTGTTATAACATGGGTTCAAGTTATTATTAGTCCGATTTATAGAAGTACGAGTAAAAATTAACCGTTATTAAGTTTGGACGTAGTCTCTATCCAGCTCTCCCACCACTACGGCATTACCTTTTCATTTCCTGTAAAATCACAAGTGGCAAATCAGCCCCCCCGCGTTTCAATTAAGGCTATGTTTATTTATCAGAATTATAATTTTAAAATTATAATTTATAAAATTATAATTTTAAGATTATTAATTTTAAAATTATAATTATAATTTTAAAATTTAAATTTAAAAATAAATAAAATATTTAAAATTAATAATAATATATAATTATTACAAATAAACATAACGTAAGAGTCAAACTTGTCTTTTGTTGTGCACATTAAGTCATTAAACTTTATCAACCACACCTTTAATTAACTATAACTTCTTTCCACCACCATCAAATATTACAGCTGTAAATATAATGAAATGTGAAGATTAACATGCAATAAAATATTAGATGAGACTTTTATCTAAATAAATAAAATTATATTATGAAGCAAAAAAAAATAATAATATATGAGACTTTTATTTAAATAAAAAGAAAGAAAAAAAGAATTTATAAGAAATAAAATGAACTATTCAGTGAAATTCAAGAATCATGCATTCATGCTAAACCTAAAGTTTCAATTAATTTTTTTTAATGTTAAAAGAGTATGGTCTCGAGGGGTATCATACTCTTATAACCACTGGCACACGTTGCACACATCTTTAATATTTGTATTACTTTTTAAAGATTAAAAATTAAAATAATTAGGGAGAAAATTGTGGTTGCAGAAGTTACTTTCACTTCCAATTATTTAAAAAAAAAAAAAAAAAAAAAACTACACCAAAATAACTATCTCCCACCTCCCACTTGATTTAAAAGTCATAATGAATTTTAGTGTGTGAATTAGGCATTACCGTCGTATTGGCTCGCAACTATTATAATTTTAATACTATATAATATTATGGATTATAATTTTAAGATTAAATAGTTATAATTATGTGTTTGTTTAGAATGAGATTATTTATAGAATAATTTAAAATAATCTCATGTTATATTTATTTTATCCATGATTATTTATAGTATTGAATAAAAATTTATCGTTTATTGCATTTTTAATAGTGTGAGTACAAATAGATAGAATAAAATACACCGGTCATTTTAAAATATATAAAAGTTAATTTTGTCTATAAATTTTTAATCCTAAGAGCATTTACAACAGTTTCCTTAATAGATTTTCTATCCTCACATTTGAAGAATATATCAATAAATCAGTATCCAACCGTTTTCTTATCCTTATATAATTTTTTATTTTAATCCCTATATATGATTTGACTCCCCACGGTGAGGGAATCAAAAGAGCGTTCCCTATTTATGTAAAATGACATTTTACACCATATTTATTACGATTTTATGTTGATTAAAGAATCTTATCTCACTTAATTGCTGATTTGGGTATGCCTATCAAATTCATTCATTTTTATTTTTTAGACAGAGGATTTAGAGAAGAAAAAGAACTAAAAAAAATTAAGTCAAAATTTGATTTTGATCATTTTTGTAAAAAATATTACTACTAATTATAAATTTTATTATTTTATAATTAAAATAATGTTGTTTTAGTTCTCATAAACACATAATAATCGTTGCACATTTTGATTTCTAGCAATATCTATTTTTAAATTAAAATAATTGTAAATTTTAAATTCAAACAACAATTACTTTTAAATAAAAAATATTTACAACGTTCAAAACATGATTTGACTGCTGGAACTTTCAAATTTTAACTTTTAAATTTCAAAATTTAATATTTAAGGAATTAATATAAGGAACTTGTTGGGTACTTAGTGAAAAAATTGAATCCCTATCCTACAGAATGACCCAATAGCACTGCAGAATAGGGATAGAGATAAGGAAACTATTGCGAATGCTCTATATAGTAGAAATTATATTATCTAATTGAACATGATATTAAATAGTTCATCATTCTAAATAATATTATTATTCTTAAATTAATACTCTCAAGTCTATTTTTAAAACGAATAAATAATTTAAGATGAATAATCGAATTACAAGTATTATTCTTGGGAACAAACTTGACTCAAGTGTTTATACGGTCCAGATCTTAAGATCACCCCTTATCTAGCTCACCTTGCTCACCCCCTTTAGCGACGGGTCGGACGATGATTCGGTCCGTCGCTAAAAGTTAAGATGACGGTTCTATATATAGCGACGGGTCGAATCGTCGCCCGATCCGTCGTTAAAGATAGATAAACAAAATGAGCTAGATAAGTGATGAACTTAAAATTCGGATCGAGTGTTTATTCGAGTGTTTATATAAATTAATTATGTTGAGTAACTTTCTTAATTAGTGAATTTTAAAAGTTGGTCAAAGCGTGTGAAGAGGTCATATAGACAGATAGCATTATGTCACACAGCCAGATTACAGGTAAAATCTTCAACTTGTATTTTTTTTTTCTTGAAGTGTGTGCCTTTTTTAGGAAACAACATATTGATGGAAAGTTGTGGGTACGGCTCGTGTTTCCTGCTCCATTCTTTCCACCGTCACGGGCCTTTCTTTTACGCGTACACTTTTATTGTTTTGAATTTTTTGTTTTTGATAGAGTTTAGTCTTCTCGTTTTGCGATCAGATTATGTTTTTTCGTTTTTGTGTATCGGATTATGAATACTGACACACATAAAATTTTATCTGCGTGTCAGCACTCTATTGGTCAATTAACTAATTTATCTAAAAATAAATTTCATACTAACCACTTTTCTTCTTTTCGAACAAGATTTTTAAGAACACGTTTTCGTCCGCAGTATGTGAACCCTATACTTGATGTAAGTGGAAGTCGAACTCAAGAACTACGAGTTTAGGATTGGTCTCAAGTTCTCCCTTAAACTACTAAGGGGATAAATCTTAATCTGAATGAAAAAAGTTGTTTGATAATTAACATGTCTGAAACATCTGAATGACATAATTTTATTATTTTACCCCTCTGAAAATATTCAAAGTTGTTGTAAATTTATTTAATATTACTTAATATAATAGTTATTATTATTTTTTATTTTTTTTTTACTTTATTTAGCTGCTCATTCAGTTATTTAGCCAAAAAAATATGACTTAGCCCTCAATCATTTGACCGATTCAGTCATTCAGATAATTTTTTTTTAAAATAAACATATTTAATAACTGACCGATTCAACTATTCAATTATTCAAATATATTCAATTCTAAACAAACCGCCTCTAAGTGAAGCGATTATTTTTTTCCCCATCAATTCATATTCTTTAAATACGCGGTGGCATGGTATTTACAAAAATGCCACCGCGTCTTATCAAAACTACGTCGTTTTGATAAAATTCTATTATTTAAGAGAGTTCTACTACTTAAGAGGTCTACTCTTGATCCTATATATATATATATATATATATATATATATATATATATATAAAGTCTTCCATGAATTCAGGAGAAGCAAAACTATGATTAATACACCAAATAATCAAATAAAAGCCTAAAATAATTTGGCTTATCCCCTAATATTGGGAATAGTTTCCTTTCATTTCCTTTTGTGTCCGTTGCCAGGTTTTTGCTTCCACTAACCGCAATATTTTCATTTCAGAATTCCACTCTCCTCCAACTACACTTTATGAAAATATATCACTCACAACGTGTTTGAGATCGCTTATAATCAGTCTCAAGAAGTAAAAAATGTTTGATAAATTAATTTTAAAATTGTTTATAATTATTTTTTATAGAAATAATTAGAAATTCAATTTATAATTTCTGATTATTTGGCAAATCTAATAATCACCAATTATATTACTTATCTATCATTATTTGAATAATTCCAACCATTACACGTATTTATTTTTCAAAACATTCCTTTTTGGTAATTTACACTTGCAATAAATAATTAACATTTTTTTATTGCTAATTTAAGTGTTTTTTATTTACAAAATACAAATTATTTTTTTAAAATTGATTATAATCAAAAGCACTAATCAGGATCAGTAATCATATTTTTTTAAGCAATTCAAAACATACTCTTACTCAGCGATTAAATTTTTTCACGAGTCGAAGCGTTGTTTGTGAGAAGATCAGCGAATCAGGTAGCGAATGCTCTCCTTTCTTTTTTCTTGTTGATGTGTTGGCCTTGAAATATTTATTTTTTCAAAAAAAAAGAAAAAAAGTACCCTTTCAAATTTATCGTGCATATAATTTGACCAAATTTAGGATAACAGACGGCTTCAAACCGGATAAAGAACTTCTGTTGACCGCGTCTACTTATTAATTTTTTTTTTAAAATCAAATTAATCATCAAAACGGTCTATATATAGATATAGATAGATAGGAATTATGATGATTAGATACTTACGTGTACCCTACCCAGTCCAACTTACGTGCACGTGGCGAACAGAAGTGCATGCATGCATAGATTTCAGAAATTAAGTGGAATATATACCATGTTATACAAACTTTATTTGTCCCGAAATTAATTGGAATACCAAATTGAGGGAGTAATAAACTATGGATTTGTAAGAATTTGTTTGATTCATCTTGCAAATTTCAAATTTAGATTAAATAAATTTAAGTTTTAATAATTTTTTTTATGAATATATTAGGCTACATTTAACTCGATTTCTAAAAATAATATTTCTTTACAATAATTATACAAAAGTCTAATTTGGAAAATAAATAAAAGAGGTTGTGTAAATATCAGAATTAATTATTGGTAAAAGTACTATTTCACTCGATCGCTTGAGTATTCTCACCATTCGTGTTAGATTATGTTTGAATTAAAAGAATAAAATTAATTAAAAATAAAATAGAGAACGAGAAATAAAAGGAACAAATTGAAGAAGGGAATAAAAATTAGCGTATTGACAGAATTGAGAATGTTTGAATGAAACAATCAAATAGACTTTTTATTTTATTTTATTAGAATGAATTATTTTATTCTCTATTTTATTTCTATAAAACTATAATTCAAAGCAACATTAAAATTTAATGATACCCAAAATAATAATAATAACAAACCTCTGAATTTACTAAAAAGGGATAAAATAAATCCAGATTTAAAACTTGAAAAATGTTGATTCCGTCCAGCTTTTAAATCGGGTTTTTGGATTGATTTTGTTGTCCATTTTTATTATCTGAATTTACTAATTAATTTTGTCAAGCCTATCTGGTACGATCATACGTCATCTTTTGCCCTATAAAAACCCACTGCTCCGTGACATATTTTGATCACATCCTCCCTTCGCTCAATTTTCTCACTCCTCCCTCCTTCACAAAAAGATATAAATCATATCTACATATTATATATATATATATATGCTTTTTCCCTTCCAATATTAACAGCCACACTCATTCCTATCTATCACCATCATCGGGGTTAGCTCTCTCTCTCTCTCTCTCTCTATATGCTACGTTTTGATACACACACACACACACACATATATATATATATATATATATATATATATATATATGGGTTTTAATAGAAGAGCAGAATTTACGTAAACGGTAGATTTGTATGCATGGTTACTAAGTTTTGCAAGTTTTACAGTACCGATGGTATTTGATGCCATTAAACTCGTCGTAAACGTTACATTAATGAATTAAATTATAAGTTGCATCTAGAAAGTAAGATTTTTGAAACGCACCACACTCGATCGTTCTAACCAAAAATTAACTACTCAGTATTTTTATCAAGGGGATTTGATTAGATATATGAATTAATATAATTTGGTGTTATTTCAATTTCTCATTTGCAGAGAGAATTGAAATTAAATGGAGTCGGACAAGACAGAGAACGGAGAATTTAGCTTCGCCGGAACTGGAAAAGGGCGGAACGGGCTGGCGAAGATTCACACGGCAAACAAGAAGAAGGAAGATGAGATGTGTCACGACGACAGCGCGCCGCCGGTGAAAGCTCAGACCATCGACGAGTTGCATTCTCTTCAGAAGAAGAAATCAGCGCCAACTACTCCGATTAAAGGAGGAGCTGCTAATGCTTTTGCCACCACCCTTTCTGAAGAAGACCGCAACAAACAACAGCTTCAATCCATCAGGTGAATATTCATTCATTTTTACTTATAAAAATATCACATTTTTTATTTTCCCCACAAAAATAGTTTCAATTAATTGCTAATAAAATAAAATATATACTCCTTTTTCTTATAAAAATGAAGTATAAAAGGACATTGTACGTGTTGAAAATCAGTCATCTTAATTTCATACTGACACCACTAACAAATTAGAGTCTAATATTTTTTTAAGGATAAGTATTACTCATATAAAAATTTCCAGTGAAATATTTTTTGGAACGAAGGAATAATAAATAAATACTACTAATTGTTTTGTTTGAATTAATTTTTGGATGATATATAATTGTGTAGTGCATCATTGGCATCATTGACGAGAGAGACAGGGCCAAAGGTGGTGAAAGGGGACCCTGCAAGGAAATCAGAAACCCCTAAAGTGTCGTCGCATCTTCACCAGCACCACCATTTCACCACCCCTACCTTCACTACAAGTGACAGTTCCCTCAAGTTCACCCACATCCTCTACAATCTCTCTCCCGCAGGTAAATTTAAATTTAAATTTTTTTAAATTTGACACGTATAAATCTCAACTTTCGGTTTATGTTTTCGAGACATACAAAATTTTTATTAGTCAACTAATTAAATGTGATTGATTGTTTTTATATAAAAATATTTAGAACTTTATGAGCAAGCGATTAAGTATGAGAAAGGATCATTCATAACGTCGAGCGGAGCTCTGGCCACTCTCTCCGGAGCAAAGACCGGTCGATCACCGAGGGATAAACGTGTCGTCAAGGATGAAATCACTGCCGATGAGCTTTGGTGGGGAAAGTAAGTGTTGATTATATTATATATAGTCTCAAATTTTTAATTTAAATGAAATTCAAAATAATATGGCACCGGATATTTTAATAATAATTCATGATATAATCAATCACAATCCTTAATTAATATAATAACTAGACATTATTTGAGATATTTTTAGGTACTAAAGTTTGACACCCGGACCCTTATATATATATATATATATATATATATATATATATATATATATATATATATATATATATATAATCTTAAACTTACTCCTTATATTTAATATACATTGCATACCCTCTTTAATGACGGAATAAATGACGGTTGGATCCGTCGCTATAAGTTCGATCCATCGCTATAAGTTGTCGTCGCTATATGTTGTCTGCGTCGCTAAAAGTTAAGGCGATACTAATGCGGTTTTTATATATAATGATGGACCAAATTATCGCCTCATCCATCACTAAAGAGAGGAATATGTAAGGTATGTTAGAATAAGTAAGTTTTTAAGATATATATATATATATATATATATATATATATAGTTTGAGTTTTAAATTTCACCCCTTTATCCAATTTCATTTGAATTACTTTTTATGAACGGATTTGACATGTTCGGTCATATATCTGTCGCTCATACTTTTTAGCGACGGACAACATATAGCGTCGCATTAAAAGTATAGACGATTATTGTATATAACCAAACCGTCGTTGGATCCGATTGTTAAAAAGTGAGTTGAATAAAGGTGAACTTAAGATCCGGACCGTATATATATATATATATTACTGTTCAAATTGCCGTCTAGCTATTTCATTTAATTTCAAGAGTGTAATAATCTGTATGTATTATTTTCTTGATAGGGGCTCACCGAACATTGAAATGGATGAACACACTTTTTTGGTCAACAGAGAACGAGCTGTTGATTACTTGTGCTCCTTGGACAAGGTATTTGATCATCATTTTAATTATTTTAAACTTTTTCTAAATCTAATTAAGATTGGAGTATGCAATTAGCTTAGCAGTAATGAAAAAAAAAATTAAAAAAAAAAAGAGAGAGTTAGCAATTCTACTTTCTATATTGTAATTTCTGCATAAAAGGGTGTACTTTTATACATCTACAAAGTAAAAAAAATGTTGACTACTCCCTCCCTCCCTTCTAAAAAAAATTAGCGATATAATTTAATTTTTGAAGTCAAATAATGACATACTAATTGATATGACTCATAAAATTTAAAATAAAATAAATTTTGTGATTAATAGTTTTTATTATATACTATATAATTATAATAATTATATCAACTAAAACTAAATAAATTCACAACAATTTTAATTTTAATATGTCGTTATTCGACTTCAAAAATCAAATTATATCTTTAATTTTTTGAGACGGAGGAGATTTTTTATAAAGGAACGCTAACAATACGCTAATTCTTATGATTAAGATCATATAAAATAATAATTCTTCAAATTTAGAAACGTGGTTTCTCTATCATCATACGGTGCAAGACTATTTTTTTATTATAAATAATAATAATCATTTTAACAAATGTAAACCCTAAAGAAATGTTAATTAATTTAGATAAGCTTAATTTAGGGAGTGTCAACGTGTTGAGCATTATTTAATTAACCAGTAAAAGACAACGTTTCCCGTACATATATATTTATTTGACTATTTTAACAAATTAAATATTTGAAGTATTAATTACAGGGATTCTCATATAAATCCAAGTGTTATCCATGGTATTTATTTAACTCCGTCATGCATATAAACCGTTACTAGTGTTTATCTTCTTTAATAAACTAGATTATAAATATGATGTCAGTATTATGATTTATGACGTCATTTTCATTATCTATCGATACTTTATATGTACGTTACACAATATATTTTTGTGAACTAGTGTTTATAGAATTTATTGTCGTAGAAAAAATAATGTCAAGAAACTTGGGCCAGACATGAAAAAAAACTTGAAGCCAAAATTACGTTTGAGATTTAGACAATCTCCAATTAAAATATCAATTAAACATTAATATTGGTTGGAAGCAGCAGCATAAGATTTAGGAAATTGATATTTCTACGTAATTTTTTGATACAATTGCCACACCATTGACATATTCCATGATTCTATACATATATATATTGCCATGGATCAGAATTATCACAAGGCACGGGGTAGCAGAATAGGCTTAGACGACGCTTTTAGTGAACAAATACAATTATTTCATATACAACTATTAGTGTCTCAAATAAACTTGAACCGATCAAGTCGTGATTATGCACTGCAATTTCAGGTTTTTGTGAATGACCAGTTCGTGAATTGGGACCCGAAAAACCGTATCAAAGTCCGCATTGTATCTGCCAGAGCTTACCACTCCTTGTTCATGCACAACATGCAAGTCCAAGAAACAGAAACTAATACAATTATCTAAATTTCCCATTCTATAAGCTTAGTACTAATCAACCATAACCTTTTAGGTGTATCCGTCCGACGCCAGAGGAACTGGAGGATTTTGGCACCCCGGACTTCACAATTTACAACGCCGGCCAATTCCCATGTAATCGATACACTCACTATATGACTTCCTCTACTAGCATAGACCTCAATCTTGGTAGGAGGGAAATGGTCATTCTCGGGACTCAATACGCAGGGGAAATGAAAAAAGGCTTGTTTAGCGTAATGCACTATCTCATGCCTAAGCGCCAAATCCTATCCCTACATTCTGGCTGCAATATGGGAAAAGATGGCGACGTAGCCCTCTTCTTTGGACTATCAGGTATTGTAATATAAGATCATTCCGAGTCAACTCGAGACATTTTCAAATATTATTGAATTCTTTGAAATTTGTTGTAGGTACTGGCAAGACTACACTGTCTACGGATCATAATAGGTACTTAATCGGAGATGATGAGCACTGTTGGAGTGAGACTGGTGTGTCAAATATTGAGGGGGGTTGCTATGCAAAGTGCATTGATCTAGCGAGAGAGAAAGAGCCTGACATATGGAACTCGATCAAGTTTGGGACAGGTATCATTCTAAGCAAATCTACAATGTTTGAACTAGAGTTAACATGTATGTGTTCTTGTGTTGCGTGTGGCAGTGGTCGAAAACATAGTGTTTGATGAGCATACTCGAGAAGTAGATTACTCAGATAAATCCGTAACAGGTAAATAAAATGTACATCAAAAATATATTTATATATCGATCACAGCATTTGTAGTAATAGTTTTCTATAGACATAATATTGTAATTTGATGATAAATTTCTTTTCGAATTGATTTTCAGAGAACACGCGAGCAGCATATCCGATAGAGCACATTCCCAACGCTAAAATACCATGTGTTGGTCCTCATCCGAAGAATGTCATCCTTTTAGCCTGCGATGCATTTGGCGTGCTTCCACCAGTGAGCAAGCTGAGCTTGGCACAGACCATGTATCACTTCATCAGTGGCTACACTGCTCTGGTACATGTTTTAATTTAATCCCAAGATCACAAGATTGTCGGAATTTCCGATTTTCGGAGTGACATTATTCTCGATATTTCAAACAGGTGGCTGGAACAGAAGATGGAATAAAGGAGCCACAGGCGACATTCTCAGCCTGTTTTGGAGCAGCATTTATAATGCTGCATCCTACCAAGTATGCAGCCATGCTGGCTGATAAAATGAAAAAGCATGGCGCGACTGGATGGCTTGTTAACACCGGTTGGTCTGGCGGAAGGTATGTCTGACTAATTTTATGACAAATGTGAATGTGGAAGATAAAATAAAATATTAATATGTGGGTCATTTCTCATATATCCACGTAGGTCAGTATTTAATATTGATATAAATTTCTTTTGATTTAGCTCCTTTCGTTCCCTCCATAGGTACGGATCAGGTAGCCGTATCAAGTTAGCATACACCCGGAAAATCATTGATGCCATCCACTCCGGGAGCCTTCTCAATGCAAACTATACTAAAACTGAAGTGTTTGGACTTGAAATTCCTACCGGAATTGAAGGCGTGCCCTCAGAAATTCTGGATCCTATAAACACGGTAAGTGGGTCTTTCAGTGTGCCTATTTCTTGAACTATTCCTCAAATTTTCAACCTCCAGTTTCTTTGAGTTTGGTTAACTGATGCATTACTATTGTGTTTGTACTGTAGTGGTCGGACAAGAAAGATTACAAGGACAACTTATTGAATTTGGGTGGTCTGTTCAAGAAGAATTTTGAGGTATTCTTGAACTACAAGATTGGAACAGACAACAAGCTGGCAGAGGAGATTTTGGCAGCTGGTCCAAATTTCTAATTTGGGATAAAAGCTAAAAACATGAAATATGAAGAAATAAGGGAATATTAAAAAACTTAAATGTACCTTTCCTATGCCTTGTTATGTGTGTGATTTGTTCACAAACTTACTTAAAAAAATTACTCCTATAAAACAGAGGCTAGCTTTGTATTCATTCTTTGGTTCATCGTCTCTTGTTTTTGCAAGATTTGATTGTACAATAACTATTCACTTGATATACTATACTTACAGTACATATTATCTCATATTGATTTCGGCAAATTTTCAAGATCCATGGCATTAGCTAGATGCCTGCAGTGCAGTATGCAATTTTATTTTTTAATTTTATTGGGACTATAAAAAACAAAATATTCTCTACTCCATGTCTCTATCCTAAGGAGAAGGATTGAAAATTGTAGCATTTTGCAGGTGCTCATACTCAGAAGAGTCGGAACAATGACCAAGAACATGTAAGGTTCCGACTAACTAGTCTAGGACTCTTTGTTCCAAGTGTAGAGGAAGTATTTTTTTTTTTTCGATCCGGTTAGTATGAAATTTATTTTTTGGTAAGTTAGTCAATTGATCAATAGAATGCTGACACACATATAGTATCGCTTGCGTGTCAGCACTCTATTGGCCAATTGACCAACTTACCCAAAAATGAACTTCATGCTAACCACTTCAATTTTTTTTACTCGGTTTTAGTTTCCAATCATACGCACACTTTAGCTGAGATCCAAATTTATTTATGTTATATTTGGAGTATATATATTGTTGAACCCTCCATCTACCAACTTAAACTTTTAGATGAGTTGGTGGTATAAGAGCTCTGGGTTCAATAAATTTGGAAGCTTGGGATTAATTCAATAAGAATAGGAAGGAATCATGTAAACGAACTTAGAAAAAGCAAGGTAACTGTTAGGCTCTTCAAGTTGTTGCAAGTTCATAAATATTTTTATTATAGGGAAAATGTCCAAAGATATCTCTAGTGTTTTTTTCCGATATCCCACTTTCATTTTATACATTTTTTTTTTTCAAAACTACGCCTAACATTACTAATTTTAGGTCAACTGTGGCCCTGATCCTAACAGATATGCCACCTATACTAACATGACTGACACATAGACATATTTTGCTGACGAGACATGAAAGAAAATAAATTTTGGTGACACATGGCAAAAATAATATTTAATAAAAAAAATATTTCTAACATATGCATCACGACCTCCTTCCTCTATTTTCTCTCTCTCTCTCTCTCTCTCTCTCTCTCCTGATCCTCTGCACCACCGCCACTGTCTCCATTTTCAAAGTTTCTAGCAAACCACCACTAGAATGCTTCTTCTTAATACCAGAACCCCCATGGCCAAAACCTATGAAATCCCACTTGCCAAATTCTTCTATAACTTGACCCAATTCAAATATTTCAACAAATTGACGAAAAAAATCGTGAAAAATCTCGGTTACCGATTCAGACCCACAATAGCGTTTGTTCCTAAAGTCCAATAATTGAGTAGTGGGTACTGTGTATATCTCCGACGTGTGTTGTCGGTCGGAGATGCCAAAATATTGATCGGTCGTTTAATTCTTCAATAACAGTTTAAATAGAAACCCAAAGGACAATCATTTAAGCATCAACCATGAAAATGCCTGCATAAGGGTACCATTTTCTTTTGATGGCGGTGCAGAACATTCATCCATTCCTAAAGCTCGTGAACGGGTCGAGATCAATGAATTAACAGGAGGAACAATGGCAGCGGGGACTGTAGACGAAGAATTGGGTGCAGCAGAGACGAGTGGTTGGACTAGATGCAGAAGAAGAAGGGCCTAATGAGGTGGCCTCCGCCTGCTCCTGCTCCGAGTTTCCATACAAAATCCCAACCCCCTCAAAATCACAGATTTAACCGTCTATTATCGGCGATCAAACACCCATGATTTGCAAGTTCTCATAATCCCAAAACCCTGTATTTTCCAATTGCACAGATAAAAATTGAATCTTTACCGATTACAAACCCTAGAATCTGCACGAACACCAAATCAAAAACGCAATTAAGAACCCTAAGTAAAAAAATCAAATCTTTTACAAGAATCCGCATATTAAGCAATCCCCAATTACAATAAAAATAACAAAATTTATAAACGAATGATCAGGTATATAAAATTTATCCTCTAGACCTAGTGATGATGTACTTAGAGCCTTAAACGTTGTAAACACTGAAGTAAATAAAAAAAAATCAAACTAGAAACGTAAAAAATAAAAATAAAAAGAATTGGGAAACTTTTTGCTCTATTATTTTCTCATTCCATGAATATACAACACCAAAATCCACCATTGCCAAAGATAAAACTAAGATTTGAACCACAAAAATAAAAAGCCTAAATTCATTTAACCACAAAAGTTTCTTCAACCTTCTCCAAAACAATATGAACCAGTTACATGGTCACTAAGGTATGAAACATCAAAACGAACATCAGATTTCTAGAGTTAATAATCAGTTAGATGCAAATCAAACATTAGAAGTAAGAAGGGGTTTTTAGTGGAATTGAATGTTCGAAGTCGAAGGCGAAGGCTGAGGTAGAGGCGGTTGGCGGTGGTGGTGGCGATGACGGATCTAAATAAGAATTTATGGCGGTGAAAAAAACTGAAGTGTGTTTTGGGAGAGGCGGAGGAAGAAGAAGAGTAAATCTTCTTCTTCTTTTGGTTTTAGTTTTTTTTATGTTGTGATTCTAGTGGGATCCGCTTGAATGTTTGTCTAGCTGTCAGTTCAGTCATCAAAAAATGGTCAGGTGTAAGCGGGGGCACAACTGGCCTAAATTTGGTAACATTAGGCGCACTTTTGGGAAAAAAAGTATAGGGTGGAAGTGGGACATCCAGGAAAACGTCAGGGTATTTTTGGACCTTTATCCTTTTTATTATACGAGTTATAAAAAATATTACATTAATCAATGTAATAAAAAGTTATAGAACTTATTAATACTACATTTTCCATAACTCATACAATAAAAAACTATAGAACTTACTACAGTAAAATTAATTAGTGTCAACTTAGCCGGATCCAACTATAAGACAGAGATCTTCAACTATACACTTTTACATTCCATTGTAAAATTTTGGTAGTGAAAAATTAGCCTTAGTAAATCATTGAAATATACTTTTTTCGGTTGTTCTATTGTATTTATTGAGATCTGTTGACTTTGTATATCATTCTGTTGTAAAAAAATGATCTTATCCATTGTGGCCTTCAAATTATATAACAATGGAAACATAAACCCAAGTTGCCATCTTTATATCTTATTTACTTGTAAATTTTACAAGATACGCCTTATATACTATTTTTGGACAACCTTCTCAAGAGGAACACGAGGACTAGTTGAAGTAATGAGCCCCCAATAGGCCGAAGAATTTACTAAATTATAATTTATTAACTTTCCAGATTAAAGCGCATGAAATGAATTACTGAAAATACAATTTCATATTTCCTTTCTTAGTTTCCTAAGAAACCAAACTAAACGAAGTATTGGTTACTCTTTAATCTAAAGATAATAGATAAAATAAAAAATGAGTGGGTAACCTAGTTGCACATGCTTTGGCAAAATTAACTCAATTTTATGGAATCATAAGATCATGCAAAAAGGTTTAAAGTTAAATATATTACCAATTTTCCAATATTTGGTTAAAACGATGAACAAAATCATTTGATAATGAAATTAATTATTTGGATAAACTAAAAATTATGAATTCAATTTGTACATAAGCTATAGAAGTAATTAATCACAATTCAATACCAAATTTGCTAACTAGAAAGAGGTTTCCTAGAGTCTTTTTTTTGAAAGTTTTTTGAAATCAATACCTTATATATAAAAGCAGAAATAGCGATCCTTATAATTTGAAAAACATGTGAGTCAACTCACTTAATTGGAAAAACAAGTGTTTTTCAATTTATAAATCAGGCCAAGTGAATTCAAATAATTTGAAAAATAGGTGAGCAATCTTCCATTCAATCGACAATTGACATCTTTCTCTTCCTATTATAATATCGACATTTGAAGAATCTAAAAAGTCTCATTGCGATCCGTAAGCTCCATTTACTCTCTCCTCTTTCTCTCTCCACCATGCATGCTCTTCAGTCTTCTCCTCTCCGAGCTTCCCCGTTCGACCCACTTCGCAAAAACTCCGCCACCACCAAAAAAGGTCTTATTCATCACACCTTCATCCACCAATTCCACCCCAAGCGAGAGAAAGATCTGAAGAAGCGAGAGGTAATCAACAGAATGGGATTAGTCTTCGTTTTGGGAATGAAGTAGATGTTTATATTATGATAAGCTTCTCTCCGACGAATCTGGGATTGGACCCATCGACCGATTTGATGCCTCCAAGTTCCCAACTCGATTAGGTGGCCAGATTCGTGGGGTTTTGACACATTCAAAGCTAATAACTCTTAAACATTTTCATAATTGAGTTTTGTCTGGGTTCATCAGATTAGATGATGAATCTAAATTCCTAATTTTTTGGTTTTTGGTTTTTAGATACTTGAAGCTGGCGTGGGAAAAAGATGTACATTATTTATTTGTTGAAATGCTACAAAAAGGTAAGAATATTTTTTTAAAAAAATTTATCCCTTCTTTTTACTTCACTGCCCCAAATTTCCTTATTTGTCTATTTGCAGTGGTTAATCAAATTGTGCTTCAAATTGCCGATATGTTATCAAAATGTATGCAAGGGATGAATAATTTGGAGGCTACTATTTTTAGTGGCTATATGTTTATTGAACCCATTCTCTTGGGTTTCGATACCATTTTTTTGATTTATAGTTAGCAACTCCCTCATTTTTTAGTTGTTTGTATTAGAAATTTGGAATTGGATCCACAGATCTTTCTCCCAAGGTTTCTCTCTTTTCTCCCCCTTTCTCCCTCTACATATATTGAATTTGGGTGTTTGTTTATGCTTTAGATATGATATTTGGTTGATTTGCTTTTCCTGAATGTTGTTTATTTTTGTTGTTGTGAAGGATATTGATTAGATTGTGTAGCTCAAGATTCTCATAGAAATTGCAGGATCACCCAAAGTTGCATCTCTGTTGCCGATATACCCACCATGGATTCCCTTAAAATGTACTATTTCTCTTTCCCAAATATCATTGTACTCCTATTTAAATAAGTTTTGAAGTTTTCATCTTCAAAATTGGTTTCTTCCTTAAATCTCGATAAGAGTTTATCACCACAATCTTTTCAAAGGTTAGTTCCTAAGGCTTTTCCCCCTCCTAAGGTTCATAACCTAAAGCTTTGATACCAACTTGTGACACCCCCAAATCTCGATACTTCATTACCTCAAGATTTGGCGTTCACTTAATCAAAACATTCATATCTAACTACCCAATCATAATAAAAATTGAATAATAAACTTTCCCTTAAGGGATTACATTAATAAAATCTCTCAGGTTATCTAACCTTTACATACAATCATTCAAATGCGAAAAATAAATAAACTTCATTACAATCATTCGAACTAAAGTCTGATAATAAAATATCAAAATGATTACAAGTCTTCAGTACTTGTTCATCTTTCCCTTTCCCTTACTGGTGCTAGGTACATCGACCTTCTCATCCTTAGATGTAATAGTTATATAAGCAAGAGTGAGCAAACAATGCTCACTTGAAATGAAATTGAATAAAACTTTACATTAACTGCCAAATAATAGGCTCAATAGAACTAAACAATATGTTCTATTAACATTCTGAATTATACAACTGAGGGTCTAATGACCACTAACCATGTCCACAGTTATAAGTACTCTTTAAACTTAAACTTTAAAAGTCATAAGACTATAAGGACTCCACGTACTTAGGGGGATCAGCCCTTCGTACAATGTATTGTGCACAAATATTTCAACGCTAATGCTACGTTTGGATTGAAGGAATGGAATAGAGTAGGGAATGGAATAGATGAGGGAATGGAATAAGGAAGAGAATGGAATTGATTTTTTAATATTCCATGTACATGTTTGGTTGATGTTATGAATACATCTAAGAATGAAATAAATAATTAGAAAGTGACCTAAATACCCCCAAATGTTCAAATTTAACTTAAATTCAATTTATATTAAAAAATTAACACATATTTCTCTAGATTTTTTTTTAATTATATTCTTCTTTTTTTATTATATATTTTTTCATATAATTTTTTTTTTGGGTGGGGGGTGGGTGTGGGGGTGGGGTTGGGGTGGGGTGGTGGTAAGGGTGTATACATAATCACATAATATTATTTTTTTAGGTGGGGGTGGGGGTGAGGTGGGGTGGGGTGTATACATAATTACATAATATTATTTTTTTTTGCGTGGGGGTGTGGGGTGGGGGTGGGGGTGGGGTAAGAGGTGTATACATAATCACATAATATTATTTTTTTGGGGGTGGGGTGAGGGGTGGGGGTGGGTTGGGGTGGGGTGGGGTGGGGTTTATCATACTCATATAATATTATTTTTTTTTTGGGTGGGGGTGTGGGTGGGGGTGGGGTTGTGGGTGGGGTGGGGTGGGGTGTATACATAATCACATAATATTAATTTTTTGGGTGGGAGTGTGGGGTGGGGGGGTAAGAGGTGTATACATAATCACATAATATTATTTTTTGGGGTTGGGGTGGGGTGGTGAGGGGTGAGGTGGGGTGGGGGATGGGGGTGGGGGTGGTGGTGGGGGGTGTGGTGGTGGTGGGGGTGGGGTGGGTGAGGGGGTGTTGTGAGGGTGGGGTGGGTGGGGTGGGGTGAGGTGGGGTGGGGGTGGGGGTGTGGGTGGGGGTGGGGGGTGGGGGGAGTGGGGGGGGTGGGGGTGTGGGTGTGGGTGGGGTGGGGTGGGGTGGTGGTGGGGATGGGGGTGTTGGTGGGGGTGACTCTGCTCCTCTTCGGCTCTTCTGCTCTCCTCCTCTTTCGCAGATCGATAGATTGATTGAATGAAATAACATGGAACCCTATTTTATTTTTAAGGGGAATATTTGTCAATTACTTAAAAATAATAGATGGAATAAGTTATTCCTGACCCCCCTTCCAGGAATAAAAATTATAATTTTAAGTTAACACATATTCCACTAGGAATACATTATTCCGTTGGAATAAATAAACCAAACAACATTTTTATCATTCCAATGGAATGATTCATTCCATTCTCCCTCCTATTCCATCGATCCAAACGTAGCATAAGCGTAAACCCCTAATAATAGGGTTGTTCATCTCAGTATTTGGATTACAAGTCCGCACCAAAGTAAGTTTGGTTTGGATACATTTCAAAGTAATTTGGAATTCAACGAACATCAACTAAGGATTAGTTGAATAAAAGGTAATCACATTATGCCATGGAATAAACCATAAGTGAATTAACATTGTATATTAAAGTTATACTTTAGGAATAATCTAAGAGCATAAATATTGAATAACTATAACATACCTTGCTTGAACAATATTAAGCATATGTTATTTAGAATTGAATATTAAACATGTATAACGAATAGCAATTTGAACAATAAAAATTATTCAACATCAGTATATCAGATTATATAAACTTGCATGCTAATTAACAAGTTAAAGACAAGAATAACTTGCTCAACATGAAAATAAGGTTTAGAAAACTTGCATCATCATGAACAAACTAGATACAAGAGCTTACGAAATTATAATTAAAATAGGACAAGTAAGCTTGCACAATAATAAACAAACTAACTCAACGAAAGTGTAGAGTTAGAAAACTTGCTCAAAGAGAGTTTAGATACTTGCACAATTATTATAAGAGTGGAGTTAGAGAACTTGCCTCGAGCGTAAACTATAATATTAAAATTCACGTTCACCTACACATAGTATTAGAACCACAATATTTATTAGATATACTAACATTCACTTTCCAACATAACACGTATTTCTAGTTAAACTTGTTATTTCAGTACAAGTCTTACATTACCATTTACATTTCAGAAATTCCAAGTGTTGACTTCACAACACTTGTCTAACATTCATTGTGTATACTAAGTTATCACATAACGCCTTTGTAACTTGCTAATCATTCTCACAATTTTGAATTTACTAACCACATAACACGACTCTGTTTTAAGCTTGTTGTTACATGTTTATTATACTAACACATCATTAGACCAAGGTATATTGCTATCCTAGAACTGTAGTAGCAGTAGAAGTCTCTGCCTCAGTTCATTGTATGGCATGATTCGCCAAACACAAAGCTTGAAAGGCCGCAGCAATTCTTGTACTGCAATTTTTAGCCTTGGCACCAGCCAAGAATTGCCAAGCAGCATGAAAACAGAGAGACAATGAGTGAAGCAGTAGCCATTTTTAGCCCAACTAACACGAATTTCACCCACTAAACAGTAATATTAGCACATACAATTGGTATAGAACTATCATAAACATGTTTGCTAATATATTTAACCAATTAGAACAATTTAACAACAACTTAAACCAGTTTAATTCCTCAATTTCCATGTTTTCATATGAAAACTCCATTTTTGAGTTTCTTCACAAAAATATCACTGTAACCACAATTCTTGTCCAAATTATTTCATTCAAACTACGTTCTCTTCGTTTCTTAATGGAATAACATAAACAAGACTCAATTTACAGATTAACATACAAATTGACCACTAAAATTAGTACTTTTACAAGTTATACGAAAAAAATATAAACATTGTCATTATTTTTCTACTTTTAACTGTAATTAGCATATAAATTCCTTGTTTAAACACTAGTTCTAACATCACAAACACATATAATCATCATAATTCAGTAGTATAGCAACAATTTGACAAATTGAATTCAGAGAATTTGAAAACTTAACAATTTTTCTGTAAAACCTATATATATATATATATATATATATACACACACACACATACAATATCAAAGTTATAGAGAAATACCTTCTTATGCTTAAACCATCCTTGTTAATTGCAGCCAAATCTCACAAGTCCCTCTCAAATTCTCTCAAGCTCTCAAGTTTCCCTGAATTCTCCTCTTAGGCTTAAGCCAAAAACCACAACTTATAACCAATATACGTAAAAAGAAACTGATATGGCCATAATAAGCCTAATCAGTTACAAAATATAACGTATAAGTTATAATTATGTTTTATTTATTATTTAATTTATTTAATTTAATTTATTTATATTATTATAATTCAAAATTTAAACATCCAAAAATCATAAGGCTCCGTTTGGCAAAACTCTTTAAAAATTAAAGACTTAATATATTTAAGCCTTGTTTGGGTTAAATCAATTTAAGACTACTTTAATTATTTTAATAAACCATTTAGTTTATAATTTATAATTACATAGTATTTATTTGGATTTCCATATCTAATAATAACCAAATAAATTAATTACATACTATATTTTAAATAAATATTCCACTTTAACAAATATCATAAAATTATAATTTCATTATAATTTTATTTAATAATTTAACATACCACTTTAAATTATTAAATTAAAACAACAATATAACATCTCATGTTATATTACAATTCTCTAAATTATAAATTAATTTAATTTAGAATATTATGTAATAAATTTAATTCATAAATATTTACTAATAATAACCACATCAATAAAATATTTATTTCATCCATTTTAACAATAAACACATCAAATAAATATTTATATAATTCATCACAACTCAAACAATCAAATCATCACATTCTTTCCTTCTTACAAAGATTCTGTTCCCAGAATCGAAGACACAGATTAAACAAATAACTCAGGGTAATTTTTTATCATTTCAGCTTCGAGTTCCCACGTAGCCTCTTCGACGTTGTGGTTCCTCCATATCACCTTCACAGAAGGTATCACTTTATTCCTGAGCACTTATTCTTTTCTGTCGACTATCTGGATAGGAATCTCTTCATAAGACAAATCTGTACTGAATTACAATGGTTCATACTCGATCAAATGTTTGTAATCGGGTTTATAAGGTCGCAACACCGACACATGAAAAACGTTGTGCACATGTTCTAATTCTGGAGGTAAAGCTACCTCGTAAGCCACTTCTCATACTCTTAGTAGTATCTCGAAAGGTCCAATAAACCTTGGACAGAGCTTTCCTTTCTTGCCAAAATGAATTTTTCCCTTCCAAGGAGAATGAAATTTCCTGCTTCAAATTCGCGATTCTGCCTGTGTTGATCATCATACTTCTTCTGTCGATCTTGAGCAGCTACCAGTCTTGCTCTGATAATTTTGATAACCGGTGATTCATTGTTGCATGCGATTCTGGGCTTAACAGTTGATGTTTACCAACTTCATCCCAGCATAGTGGAGTTCTGTATTTCCTTCCGTATAACGCCTCGTAAGGCGGCATTCCTATGCTTGCGTGGTAACTGTTATTATAGGTGAATTCTACCAACGGTAATGATCGTCCTAGTTTCCTTTGAAATCCATGATACACGCTCTAAGCATATCCTCTAACGTCTGGATTGTTCGTTTGCTTTGCCCGTTGATTTGCGGGTGATATGCTGTACTCATCCTCAGTTGCGTTCCCATGCATTCCTGTAGTCTCTTCCAAAAATTTGACGTGAATCTCGGATCTCTATCTGATACAATTGATATTGGAACTCCATGTCTTGAGACGATCTCTTTGACGTACAATTTTTCCAGCTGATCAAGATTAAATCTAATCTTTATTGGCAAAAAGTGAGCTGATTTCATTAATCTATCCACTACCACCCAAATCGCATCGTAGCTTTTCTGAGTTGTTGGAAGACCTACCACAAAATCCATTGTGATATGCTCTCACTTCCATTCCGGTATTTCCAACGGTTGAAGTAATCCACTTGGTCTTTGATGCTCGGCCTTCACTCTCTGACATGTCAAGCACCTTGCAACGCATTCTGCAACGTCTCTTTTCATATTTGGCCACAAAAAGTGTCGCCGCAAATCTTGATACATTTTCGTACTTCCCGGATGAATCAAATATCTTGAGCTATAAGCTTCTATCAAGATTTTGTCTTTAATCTCCAGTACTGCTGGAACCCAAATTCTTCCCTCGAACCTCAGTAACCCTTCGGTATCGAGCTTATATTTTGCATCACTACCCTCAACCACTTTCTCTTTGATCCTTCCACATTCTTCATCTTGTAGTTGAGCATTCTTCACTTTGTCCACCAAAGTTGGACTAGCTTCAATCTGGTATAATTTTTCATCGAAATCTTTTGGAAATTTGATTTCTAACTCTAGCCTTGCCATCACTGAAATAAGCTCTTTCTGGTTGGTTAACAACATCAACTTTTCCCAACCTTTCCTGCTTAAAGCATCTGCAACCACATTCTCTTTTCCTGGATGATAAAAGATCTCACAATCGTAATCTTTTATTAATTCCATCCTTCTTCTTTGACGCATGTTCAGTTCCTTCTGTGTGAAAATATACTTCAGACTTTTATGGTCTGTGTAGATCTCATATTTTTCTCCATAGAGATAGTGTTTCCATATCTTCAGAGCAAATACTACTGCAGCCAACTCTAAATCATGAGTCGGATACCCTTTCTCATAGTCCTTCAGCTGTCTTAATGTATATGCAATAACCTTGTTGTTCTGCATAAGAACACAACCCAATCCTTTATGTGTGCCACACTTAATTTATTCTTCAAATCTTGAAAACTCTCTTCACATTTCTCCGTCCAAACAAATTTTACCGTTTTCCTTGTCAAATTTGTTAGCGGAGTGGCTATCTTGGAAAAATCTTGAATACATCTTCTATAATAACCGGCCAGTCCCAAGAAACTCCTCACATTCGACGGTGTTCTTGGTTGTTCCCAATTGATTACAGCTTCCACTTTTGATGGATCCACTGAAATCCCATCTTTGTCAATCACGTGCCCAAGAAATTGTACACAATCTAGCCAAAATTCGCACTTAGAGAATTTTGCGTACAACTTTTTCTTTCTTAGTGTTTCCAACATTAAACGTAAGTGTTCTACGCGTTCTTCTTGAGTTTTGGAATACACCAGAATTTCGTCGATAAATACTACTACAAACTTGTCTAAGAATGGTTTAAACACCTTGTTCATTAAATCCATGAATGCAGCAGGGGCATTGGTCAAACCAAAAGACATCACCAGAAACTCGTAATGTCCATACCGAGTTCTGAATGCCGTTCTAGGTATATCCTCCTTTCTAACCTTTAATTGGTGATACCCACTTCTCAAATCTATTTTTGAGAAATATCTAACACCCTTCAATTGATCAAACAAGTCATCTATTCTTGGCAACAGATATTTATTTTTAATAATGACTTTGTTCAATTCTCTATAATCAATGCAAATACGCATTTACCAATCCTTCTTCTTCACGAATAACACCGACGCTCCCCACGGTGATACTCTTGGTTGAATATACTTCTTATCTAGAAGCTCTTGCAATTATACTATCAGTTCCTTCATCTCTACCAGAGCTATTCTGTACGGGGCCTTCGATATTGGAGACGTTCCTGGCGCTAAGTTGATCACGAACTCAATCTCTCTGTTTGGCGAAAGTCTTGGCAAATCCTCCGGAAACAAATCTACAAATTCCCTAACCATTGGTATCTCTTTCAGTTTCATACCCTTCTTCTGAGTATCGACAATGTAAGCTAAATAACCCGCACAGCCTTGAATCAACAACTTCTTGGCCTGCATAATCGTCAGACATCTCATTTGTCTCGGCGATTTGCTACCATAGAAAACTACATTTGACGGAGTCATAAGGTTTACACATTTCTTTTGGCAATCAATTATCGCTCCATAATTTAACAACCAATTCATTCCCAAAATAACATCAAACTCTCCAAGTCTAATCGGAATTAAATCTACCATCATGATATTCCCCTTAATATTCACCATACAGTTCTTGTATACGAACCTAACATGAATTACTTCCTTATTCGTAATTTATATGTTTAAAGGGAAATTTAATTCTTCACTAGGCAATCCTAACCTCTTAGCAAATTCATCAGATATAAATGAGCAAGTAACACCCGAATCAAATAATATATAAGCTTCAATATCATTAATTGGGATAATACCTGACACCACATCTTTTGATTGCACATCATCTTGCACAGTCATGTTGAAGGTTCTGGCTGTGGGTTTGTTTGATGTCGTTGGTCCAGCAATGGCCCATGTACCTCCACTGCTACCTCCCTTGCTTCCTGCTGTCTCTCCAGCCTTCTTCTTAGGGCATTTATGAGTAAAGTGATCCTTGGACCCGCATGTGAAGCAAACGTTATTCTTAGGTTGAGTGTAATTTGGGGCGATGTGACCCTCCTGACCACAGTTGAAGCATACTCGTTTCCCCATCAAGCACACACCCTTGTGAAACTTCTTGCATGTAGCCCATGCTTCGAACTTCTTATTTTGCTGGTTACCCTGCTAACTTCCATCACTCACATTTCCACTCCATTTTCTCTTTAGATTGTTATTGCCGTTTCCACTACTACCACCTCCATTCTTAATCTCCACTTCATTCTTCTTCTTTTTCTGTTCTAGATTGAACTTAGTTACAGCGTCACCTCCACCTTTAGCGAGAATTGTATTCTCCATTACTGCTGCAAATGTCTTCAACTGGAATAGGGAGACCTTACTGTACAACCAGAGTTTCAGTCCCTGCTCATATTTCTTAGCCTTGCGTTCATCTGTGCTGACTTGATATGGCGCAAACCTCGCCAACTCGTTGAATCTTGTGGCATACTCAGACACCGTCATCGTTCACCTTGATTCCCAAAATTGCACTTCTAGGCGACTCTTGAACTCTCTCGGGAAATAGGTCTCGAATAATATCTCCTTAAACCAATCCAGTGTCATAATCCCTCGACCTCCTCGAGAGTTTTATTGGCACGCCACCAATAATAACTAGCCTCTGCTTTCAACATGAATGTTACAAAAGCAGTCTTCTGATCCTCCCCTACTCTCGCAACATCGAATACCTTCTCTATTTCCATGATCCATGTCTGTGCCTCCACGGGATTCATGGACCCACAGAATTCAGGTGGTCCAACCGCCTTGAAATCCTTAAATGTTGTTCCTTGATTCTGAGGTTGATTATGCAATGATCTATTAGTAACGTCACTAGTTGTTGAACGGGGTTAGCTTCAGCATTATCATTATTGGTTCCTTCAGTGGTTCTCTGTCGGGGTAGTTGATTTTTTGGAGGCATTTTCTGTTAAAAATACACTCATTAGATTATTACTCAACTCTTTTAAGAAATTTCTTCTTAACTTGTCCCCATAAAAGGAATAATCATCATATAACACATAACACCTTGAATAAAATAAAATAATAACTTTTATTCATTTATAATCTTTCTGAAAACATAAGAACAATATCATCACTGCTATTTACATTACTTTCCTGAACTTCCTAAAGTTTTAGGATAACATCATTATCGTATCCCATAGGTTAAGTGTCACTAGGGATTTATAAATTATTTAACATTTTAGTAATCACATAACAACTACGATGTTCTACTAAGATACTGCTTAGCCTTACTACGTTCTTCCTCCATAATCCGGAACATTGTTCTGCGATCTAATATGTATGATGGCAGTGTCTCGGACTGAATCGGATAACCCATGACCTGATCTTGAGCTCGATTAATCACGGTGTTGAATACGATATTCATCTCTTCCATCTTCATTCTCTTTGTTTGTGCGTCTTTCACTGCTATCCCGGCTTGTTGAAAAGCTTCCTCATATGCATTTTCGGCTCTTGCCCTCTTAGTAGCTTCTTCCTTCAGCTTGTTCTTCAGTTCTGCGATCTCCTCGATCAGTTGTTCTTTCTCTCCTTCAGTATGAACCGGCTTCTCTTCGACATTGTTTAAAAGTTCATCTCGATATTGGATCTCATCGTCCTTCTATGCCATCGAGGTCTGTTGCTCAGCTACTATCTCTTGAAACTCCTCGACGGTATCCTAAAGTCCTACGTTGTGGTCGTAGACTTCATCGTACATACGAGTAGCTATCGAGTTCAGTGGAATCTCTTCCTCCTCGTCCTCGTCATCCTCATTCGCCTACGGCATCTCAACGAGATCCTCCTCATCTGTTTCTACATCATCATCCTCATCTTCAACCACTTTGACCAACGGGGCTGACTCCCATGGCAGTAGTTGTTCCTAAACCACCTGAATGTCACGAGACTCCTCTTCTCTAGGCACCTCAGGTACTTCCTCCCCAGCCTAACTGGATTCTCCGACATTAGTCATCTTAACAAAAAAAAATTTAAGTTTTAATTATTAATCATTACTACTCGACACTCACGAGCACACAAGTTGTAATCACATAAGCACATAAGTGTTTTATTACTTCTTCCTTAAAACTCGATAAGAGTTTATCACCACAATCTTTTCAAAGGTTACTTCCTAAGGCTTTTCCCCCACCTAAGGTTCATAACCTAAAGCTTTGATACCAACTTGTAACACCCCCAAATCTCGGTACTTCATTACCACAAGATTTGGCGTTCATTAATCAAAACATTCATATCTAACTACCCAATCATAATAAAAATTTAATAATAAACTTTCCCTTAAGGGATTACATTAATAAAATCTCCCAGGTTATCTAACATTACATACAATCATTCAAATGCGGAAAATAAATAAACTTCATTACAATTATTCGAACTAAAGTCTGATAATAAAATATCAAAATGATTACAAGTCTTTAGTACTTGTTCATCTTTCCCTTTCCCTTACTGGTGCTAGGTACATCGACTTTTTCATCCATAGCTGTAATATTTATATAAGCAAGAGTGAGCAAACAATGCTCACTTGAAATGAAATTGAATAAAACTTTATATTAACTGCCAAATAATAGGCTCAATAGAACTGAACAATATGTTCTATTAACATTCTGAATTATACAACTGAGGGTCTAATGACCACGAACCATGTCCACAGTTATAAGTACTCTTTAAACTTAAACTTTAACAGGCATAAGACTATAAGTACTCCACGTACTTAGGGGGATCAGCCCTTCATACAATGTATTGTGCATAAACATTTCAACGCTAAGCGTAAACCCCTAATAATAGGGTTGTTCATCTCAGTATTTAGATTACAAGTCCGCACCAAAGTAAGTTTGGTTTGGATGCATTTCAAGGTAATTTGGAATTCAACTAATATCAACTAAGGATTAGTTGAATAAAATGTAATCACATTATGCTATGGAATACATCATAAGTGAATTAACATTGTATATTAAAGTTATGCTTTAGGAATAATCTAAGAGCATAAATATTGAATAACTATAACATACCTTGCGTGAATAATATCAAGCCAAGGTTATTTAGAATTGAATATTAAACATGTATAACAAATAGCAATTTGAACAATAAAAACTATTCAACATCAGTATATCAGATTATATAAACGTGCATGCTAATTAACAAGTTAAAGACACGAATAACTTGCTCAACATCAAAATAAGGTTTAGAAAACTTGCATCATCATGAACAAACTAGATACAAGAGCTTGCGAAATTATAATTAAAATAGGACAAGTAAGCTTGCACAATAATAAACAAACTAACTCAACGAAAGTGTAGAGTTAGAAAACTTGCTCAAAGAGAGATTAGATACTTGCACAATTATTATAAGAGTAGAGTTAGAGAACTTACCTCGAGCGTAAGCTATAATATTAAAACTCACGTTCACCTACACATAGTATTAGAACCACAATATTTATTAGATATACTAACATTCACTTTCCAACATAACACACATTTCTAATTAAACTTGTTATTTCAGTACAAGTCTTACATTACCATTTATATTTCAGAAATTCCAAGTGTTGACTTCACAACACTTGTCTAACATTCATTGTGTATACTAAGTTATCACATAACGCGTTTGTAACTTACAAATCATTCTCACAACTTTGAATTTACTAACCACATAACACAACTCTGTTTTAACCTTGTTGTTACATGTTTATTATACTAACACATCATTAGAACAAGCTATATTGCTATCCCAGAACTGCAGCAGCAGTAGAAGTCTCTGCCTCAGTTCAGTGTATGGCGCATCTGCGCCATACACAAACTTTAAACCGGCCTTGCACTGCTTGATTTTAGCTGGCAGCAAAGACAATTACTCATTGGTGCGTAGATAAACAGAG
The DNA here is from genome assembly GCA_020205615.1 of Panax quinquefolius. Taxonomy (NCBI): domain Eukaryota; kingdom Viridiplantae; phylum Streptophyta; class Magnoliopsida; order Apiales; family Araliaceae; genus Panax; species Panax quinquefolius. The sequence goes on along the minus strand of CM035170.1, from coordinate 14,197,184 downwards.
ACATCGGTGAGCGAGAGCTGGTTTTTAGCCCAACTAACACGAATTTCACCCACTAAACAGTAATATTAACACATACAATTGGTATAGAACTATCACAAACATGTTTACTAACATATTTAACCAATTAGAATAATTTAACAATAACTTAAATTAGTTTAATTCCTCAATTTCCATGTTTTCATATGAAAACTCCATTTTTGAGTTTCTTCACAAAAATCATCACTGTAATCACAATTCTTGTCCAAATTACTTCATTCAAACTACGTTCTCTTCGTTTCTTAATGGACTAACTTAAACAAGACTTAATTTACATATTAACATACAAAATTGACTACTAAAATTTGTAATTTTACAAGCCATACGAAAAAATATAAACACTGTCATTATTTTTCTACTTTTAACTATAATTAACATACAAATTACTTGTTTAAACACTAGTTCTAACATCACAAACACATATAATCATCATAATTCAGTTGTATAGCAATAATTTGACAAATTGAATTCACAGAATTTAAAAACTTAACAATTTTGTCGTAAAACCTATATATATATATATACATACAATATCAAAGTTATAGAGAAATACCTTCTTATGCTTAAACAATCCTTGCTAATTGCAGCCAAATTTCACAAGTCCCTCTCAAATTCTCTCAAGCTCTCAAGTTTCTCTGAATTCTCCTCTTAGGCTTAAGCCAAAAACCACAACTAATAACCAGTATACTTAAAAAGAAACTGATTGGCAAAACTCTTTAAAGATTAAAGACTTAATATATTTAAGCCTTGTTTCGGTTAAATCAATTTAAAACTACTTTAATTATTTTAATAAACCATTTAGTTTATAATTTATAATCACATAGTATTTATTTGGATTTCCATATTCAACATTAACCAAATAAATTAATTACACATACTATATTTTAAATAAATATTCCACTTTAACAAATATCACAAAATTATAATTTCATTATAGTTTTATTTAATAATTTAACATACCACTTTAAATTATTAAATTAAAACAACAATATAACATCTCATGTTATATTACAATTCTTTAAATTATAAATTAATTTAATTTAGAATATTATGTAAAAAATTTAATTTATAAATATTTACTAATAATAACCACATCAATAAAATATTTATTTCATCCATTTTAACAATAAACACATCAAATAAATATTTATATAATTCCATAAATATTTAAAATTATAATTTGAAATTCCGGATTGTTACAATTTGTATTTTATTTTGTATTTTGTTAGTCAATTTATTTTAGGTTTGGGTTTTATGTGTGGTTTAAGTTATTTAGAGAGACTCATGAACGCAACGATAAATGGAAATCAAACTCTGGCTTTACTTTCAACAATTGTCATTTTTAGTGTGCTATATTTTTATGCAGAATGAAAATCTTATACAAGGGTTGTTGGCATAATGAAACTTTTTGTGTTTTTTGCATCTAACCTTCGATTATCATCTTTATTTTCACTCATTATCACTATTTTTGCACCTTTTTCATAGCGTTGCTCCCCCATCTCAACCAGATATGAAGCTTAACTGCTCCAAAAATCAACATGAGGTACTTCTATTTCCTCCTTTTTTTTTTCTTTTTTAACGAGTTTAAGCAGTTGGGTTTTCTAATTATTTAAAATTACAGAGAAATTGGGTTGAATTATGTTGTTTGGTTTGCACCTGCCTGCAGCTCTTCTGGGCGAGAGTTGTTATGCGAAAATGACTCAATATTAGTGCTAAGGAATCGGATTACAGTGCTGATACTAAAGATGATGATGGAAGCGACGATGAATTTGATACTGAAGATTTGATTCAATTTCACCAAATTATACTTCATAGATGAAAGATTTACCATATTGAATGTGACGCCCCCAAAATAGGTATACATCACCCATTCTGAGTCGCCAAATACATGGTACAGAATTTAAATACAAACTTAATTTATACAACTACTAAGTGTCGTGTAGAATACGACAAAACATAAGCTGTGAGTTTTAATACAAATATTGTCTCCTAGACAATATCCAAACTCAAAATAAGTCCTCATTACAATTATTATCACACTATTTCACAGAATAGTGAGGACTACTAAAGCAACCATCTGGACCGTTACTCCATTCCCCGACTAGTCTTCGCTATATTCTCATTTTCTGAAGAGAACAATGAAAGAAAAGGGTGAGCTCAACTAGCCCAGCAAAGAATATTATAACTAAGATAATGCAGAATAAATTATCGTTAGCCTTCAACAATGTTAAACTGATAGAATACAATAAACAACAAGTTTAACTGCAGCGGAACAAACAATCCATTAGAAAAGTCAAGCAGAGTGTTGATCAATTTCACAATCAATGAATTTGTGCAAGTGTACACAGTCAACAAGTAATAAAGTGATAAAATAGAGTGTCGATCCCACAGAGAATTCTAATCAATAAATTCCAACTACTAGTACTATATCAATCTAATTTTATTTAAACAACTATAAATTGTGATTTTCTGAAATAATGAAACTAAATTAAACAATTTAAGAAAGATTAATCTAAAATAAAGCAAATAAATAAAACTAAAATTTGGATGAATGAATTTAGATAAATAAGGATTAAGACTTCAATATCCCAAATTATGAACTATAAACCAATTATCCAATTATCCCAATTATTATGCCTACTGAATTGTTAACAAGAATTCTCAAATGCCAAAAGCCCTTTTCCAAGTAATCAATTAACTTCTATTTAATCCAGATAAATCTTGCTATATTCCTATCCAAAACAATTAAATTAAACTCCTTCAATCCCAATTCCTTATATGTTACATGCGGTGAACAAATATTTTCATTCAATTCATAAACCTAATTATTCACTACGCAAATAACTAAGTCACATGTTATCATGCCCAGTTCTAACCCTAGAATTCCTCTTCCAATTCCTTCTAGAGTAACAAGGTAATTACTGGCCAATTAATTAATCAATAAATACAAGGCAAGATAAACAACTCACTTTGACATAAATAATTAGAATAAATTGAATAACTAATTTATAGCCATAAAAGGTTCAATTGAAATCTTAATTAATGAATTAGTTCATAACAGAAATTAAAACCAACAATCTTTGAAAAATCATCCTTAAAGAATTACACAAATTGAAAATAAGGAGAAAGAGAAAAACTCTTGAGCCAATCCTTAATCTTCAAGTAATCCTTTGCTTTTGCATCCAATGGTGAATGATGATCCCTCTCTCAATTAAAATTGCCTTTATATATTCCCCTCATCCCACTCTAGCAATCCAAGTCCAAATTGGCTTCAAAAACCTCCATTCAGCAAGTCAAACGAAAGTCAAACGCGTGCCCTGGTCAACTAACATCACGGCCCAACGCCCCGATGCTGGGATTAATACTGGATGTTGCGCCTCGGCGCTGGCCTTCAGAAAATTTACCATTATCCCATTTTCAGCTCAAATTCTCCAATTTGTCCCTACAGCTCCCTAATCTGCAAAACGACACATAAACACAACAAAAATACTTCTAAAGGACTCGAGAATACACAAATTTAAACCCAAGTATATCCGATTCATGGGTATATTACCCGATCATCAAATACCCCCAAACTTAAATCGTTGCGTGTCCTCAAGCAACGAAACACAAAACACAACGAAAAATTACCCACCATGCAAATGCACACTATCTATACTTCCTTAATTCCAGTAATCGAATAACATACATATATTCATTAGGCCTCAGAAAAATCACAAAAACATGCTAATACATCATGTTAAGGCAGATCAATAATATCCCAACAAGCAATAAATCTAAATCTATTATTACTGATATTGTGAGTGTGTGTTCAACAACCATGCTAATCAATGAAAGGCAGAAATATGACAGATAATAAATTTCTTAGTAAACATCATACAGTGTAAACTTGAGAACTCATCAAATAAACATGATTTGGCGAAAATTAAACACTTACCAAAGTCCAAGGGTCAAAATGGAATAGTTATGCTTTTTTTTTTCATAACTATGCATTGTCTTATTCCCTTAGGCTTTTCAGTGTTACCTTAACGAGCTTTCGACCAATGACTCCCAAGCCATTAAGATCTTAGGGTGCTAAGTGTAAAGACAATCCCCTCGGGCTTACTTACTCAAGTAACAAAGGCCACAAAACTAGACAAGCATGCTACGATTTTTTCTCTTTTTTTTAGCTTATATACGCCAAATATTTCCCCCCAAACTTGAGTTTATGTATGAATTCAGACATCTCTAGCTATTCAAATTTTTCCTTTATTTCACTAGCATTCATCCTTTAGAAGTCTATTATCTATCCATTTAAACCTTCTTAGCCAACATGGTCATTTTGTTAAACGTGCTATCCTTATAATATCAGTGTTAAACAGATAAAGATTTCACTTATGTCAAGAAAATCATATCACTACTTCATAATCCTTACTAGACCTGTTCATGCAATTTTAATTTCCTCATTGGCCCCAAACATATGTACTATCAAAAGCTGGAATTAACATGCAATCCTAAATGCAACATTTAACCAACCATCACAATTCAAATTATCCACATACTATCAATAATAACAATCTACTAATGCAAAGTAGAAATTTACTACCCCCAACTTATCTAAAGCAATGTCTTCATGTGAAAAATAAAACAAAAGAAAATAGAGGACTTCCCCGACGAGCTTATTCCTCGGGTGGAGCATCATCATCCTCACTCATCTCTAGATCGGAAGGGGGAAACACAGGCAAAATAGGAGCAGTGGGGAACTAGCTGAGATTAACACCCGGGAATAGCTGGGCGTTCATGGCATTCTGGGCTGCAAACTAGTCAACCAAATACTTGTATATAACATCTTGTCATTTCGACAGGCGAACATTCTGGGATTCTAGAACCATCCGTCTATTTCACGCTGGACTGCTTCAGGAACCACGCCACGGTGAGCTGCGGAGGAAGGACCATAAATAGGTGGAGCTTGAGGTGGCAGAGCTTGTGAAGCGTCAACTTGGGGAATTATGAAACCCAATCCCTTAGGGTGGTTTTCCCCACCTGTCCACACTTTATACCTGCTGATCTACTTGTGGTCCAAAACTGGCATCGGCATTTGAATCATCTCATCTGATTTCCATTTCACCCCAAACTTAGCACACAAAATGCAGATGAGAGACGGATGGGGTAATCCTCCTGTGGTTCCTCCTCTTGCAGCCCGCAAAATTGATTGCTGAATAACATGTCCTACATCTATATTTAATCCTTGAATAATGGAATACATTATCACAGCCATCTCCTTGGTGATATGGCTCACATGAGTGCATGACATAAGTTTGGCACATGTAAAAGCATACCACACTTTACCATATAAACTGAGATTAGAAAGTGGGAAGGTCATGCTGCCATGTTCATGCAATGTCTATGTTGTGCTCGGTTGACAAAGCTCGCGAATTATCTTTTCATAGTCTGGCCCGTCATTCACAAGACTATCATATTCATCGTTCAGTCCCTCTAATGGCAGTTGATAGCATCCGTTTATGTCCTCTTCACCAATTTCAATAGTTTTTCCCCGCACAAACACCCTATAGTGGTAGTGTTTAGGTACGTTGGCATAGAATTCTTTGACAACTGCAATCACGGCTGGATCGGGTTGTTTGATGAGTGTAAACCAATTCCTCTCAGCTATCATAACCGCCAAGTCCCCATCCTTTGATTGATCGGGTCTCAAACTGCGTTCTGGGACTAGTGAGCGGGTAGCCATGCGATTATAGCATTCCTGTGCCTCGGCGGAGACAAATCGTTGGCTATCAAATTTTGGAGGGGCTGAGGCAGAAGCAGAACCTTTGTCGCGTTGACGCTTTGAGGCCATGTCAAAAAATCTGCAATTAATAGCATACATATGTATTAGTATTGGATAGAATTTTAGTTTGGATAAACGTATCCATGACACGACCCCCAAACTTCAAAATTTATATGTACGTTGGGTACATGATTGGGGGTGTAGCATGACACATAATAGCATGAAAATGCCCAACTGCACCGATTAGACGCATGTATGATTCAACTTCCGTAATTGGCAAAAGAAACACACGATTTGCCCAAAATATGTGTCATGCAAAACAATATGATCCCATGTATGCATCAACATTATTCCACCCCCCCCCCACAATAGTGAGATAAATGGTTGACAGTGGACATATGATATTTAATGTGTGTGGCTGTTGTAATGTATGCTTCTTTAACAATGAGCATTGAGTCAGGCAATTTATCGAACACCTTGTTTGCAATCCATAGTTTGTTTTGAATCACACTAGTTTTTATCAACTCGCATCCCTTGTCTTCAATCACCATATATGCATGATATCTCGACCACAAGTGGTGCACAATCAAAATAAAAAGAATGAAAATCGACATTGTAGATGTAGAGAATATGAATAAAGATGCAAATTAGCTTACCCATCTCACAATGAACAAGAGTTGATTGCACCATCAAAGGAGTGTAATTTAGTAACATACCTTTGCGATAGAGATGATAGATGAAAATTGCTTTGCAAAAGGAAATCCCTATGTGATATGTGGAGTTGTGTTTGGTATTGGATTGTTATATGAAGGTTTAAGTTCAGTTACCAGATGAGGAGTGGAATCGTGTGGGGAAGTTGGGAGGGTTGGATTTGGAAACCGCGTGTTTGAACTCGAATAGGACTCTATTTCGCATCCTCGGCCGTATTTGAGATTTAGTTTAACTTCTGACCTTGTGGCGCTATATGTGGGGGCTGATGGTGAGCCAGTCAAAGGGGGTGCTATGATAAAGCATTCATACAGTGCCAGGGCGTTGATGGGCAGGGTTCAATATTGAGGACTAGCGCCAGGGCGCTGAGTTTACATAAGAAACGAGCGCTGGGGCGCTGATGGATAGGGTTGAACATGAAGGGCTAGCGTCGGAGCGCTTGAAACTAGTTCAATTTGAGCGCCGGGGCGCTGAGGTATCCTGGTGAACATATGTACTCCAATTCTGAGCTGGTCCTGCACTAGTAGGTGATGCAAAAATTAATCGACATATCCTCAAATGAAATATATGTAATTCAACTACTGAAACTACTAATTAACTGAAACTGAATGCAATAATTAAATAATACAAACTCCTGGGTTGCCTCCTTGTAGCGCTTGGTTTATAGTTGTCAGCCGGACTGTGCAGCATTACTTAATTGCCCACCAGTTCAGAAAGGTACATAACCGAGGATTGACGTTCGATGGGTCCACTCCAATAATGTTTTAGACGTTGGCCGTTAACCTTGAGTGTACACTTTGAATTCGATTCCTCGACTTTGATGTTTCCGTGTGGTGCAACAGATATAACCTTGAGAGGTCCCGACCAACGAGATTTCAGTTTCCCAGGAAATAAACGCAATCTTGAGTTGAAAAGCAAGACTTGTTGGCCCGGTTCAAATGTCCGATCAAGAATTTTCTTATCATGCCAAGCTTTGACTTTCTCCTTGTAGAGTTTTGCGTTTTCAATAGGCATTAAACCTAAATTCGTCCATCTCATTTAACTGCAGTAACCTTTTCTCACCCGCTGCTTGTATATCGAAATTAAGTTTCTGAATGGCCCAGTGTGTAGTGTGTTCAAGCTCAACCGGGAGGTGACATGCCTTCCCGTAGACCATTCTATTGGGTGACATGCCGATAGGATTCTTGTAAGCTGTTCGATATGCCCATAGGGCATCGTCAAGACGTAATGACCAATCTTTTCGTGACGGATTGACCATATTTTCCAGAATTTTTTGACCTCTCGGTTTGAGACTTCCGCTTGACCATTCATTTGGGGATGATATGCAGCTGTAATTTTATGACGAACCCCATACTTTACAAGCAATATAGTGAACTGCTTATTACAGAAATGAGATCCCTCATCACTTATTATCGCCCTCGGCGTCCCAAATCGTGTGAAGATGTTTTTCTTTAAGAATCGGAGGACAACGTTGGCATCATTCGTGGGTAAAGCTGCGGCTTCTACCCATTTGGAAACTTAATCTACTGCCAAAAAAATATATTGATTATTAAAGGACGATGGGAAAGGTCCCATAAAGTCGATTCCCCACACGTTGAATAGTTCAACCTCTAAAATTGTATTGAGTGGCATTTCATTACGCTTAGAGATATTACTTACGCGTTGGCACCGATCACACTTCAGCACATAAAGGTAAGCATCTTTGAATAGAGAAGGCCAGAAAAATCCTGATTGTAACACTTTAGCTGCTGTTCGATCACCGAAATAATGACCTCCGTACTCTGATGAGTGGCAATGGCCTAATATGCTGTCCATTTCTTCATGTGGCACACAACGTCTAATCATTTGATCTGCACAAGCCTTAAACAGAAATGGTTCGTCCCAATAGTATTGCTTCACATCATGGAGGAACTTCTTACATTGTTGTGAAGTCAAATCCGGTGGTAACACCTTTGCAACCACGTAATCGGCATACCACAACAATATTGTAGTTACTCGGAGAAGCTGTTCATTCGAAAAATTTTCATTGATCAATACGTTGTCATTTTTCTGCACCTCCGCATTTTCCAACCGAGAAAGATGATCCGCCACTTGATTTTCGGTACCTTTTCTGTCCCGGATCTCTAAATCAAATTCTTGTAGCAACAATACCCACCGTATTAACTGCGATTTGGCATCCTTTTTCTCAATCAGATATTTAATAGCGGAATGATCAGTATAGACAATTACCTTGGTCCCAATGAGATATGATCTGAATTTGTCAAATACAAACACAACCTCAAGTAATTCTTTTTCGGTGGTTGTGTAGTTCAACTGAGCATCTGTCAATGTCTTGCTAGAGTAGTTGATTGTGTGAAAAATCTTGTCGTGACGTTGTCCCAACACTGCTCCAACTGCGTAAATACTGGCGTCGCACATCAATTCGAACGGTAACGACCAATCGGGCGCCACAATAATTGGAGCAGAGACCAATTTCTTCTTTAGTACGTCGAAAGCTTCATTGCATGACTGATCCATCTTGAACGACACATCTTTCTCCAACAGGGAACATAAGGGTTTTGAAATTTTTGAAAAGTCTTTAATGAAGCGTCTGTAAAAAACCCGCATGTCGCAAAAAACTCCGTATTCCCTTAAGATGGAGGAGGTAGTTTCTCAATCGTCTCAATCTTTGCTCTATCCACCTCTAATCCTGATGCAGAAACCTTATGCCCCAGAATAATCCTCTCTTGCACCATAAAGTGACATTTTTCCCAGTTGAGCACCAGGTTAGTTTCCACGCATCGTTTTAGCACTAAAATCAGATTTTTCAAACATAAGTCAAAACTATCACCAAACACGGAGAAGTCATCAATAAATACCTCCAAATTCTGTTCGACCATATCTGAGAAGATTGCCATCATACACCGTTGAAAGGTTGCCGGTGCATTACATAAAACAAAAGACATACGCCAGAATGCAAACGTACCGTATGGACATGTGAACGTGGTTTTTTCTTGATCTTCCGGAGCTATGGCAATTTGATTATACCCGGAATATCCATCCAACAGACAGTAGAATTGATGTCCCGCTAACCTGTCCAACATCTGATCGATGAACGACAAGGGAAAGTGATCCTTGCGTGTGACTTTATTTAGCTTGCGGTAATCCATACATACTCTCCATCCTGTAACAGTTCTAGTTGGGATGAGCTCATTAGCTTCGTTCTTCACCACTGTCATACCCCCTTTCTTTGGTACACACTGTACAGGACTTACCCATGAACTGTCTGAGATTGGATAAATAATGCCGGCATCCAACCACTTTATGATTTCCTTCTTCACCACATCCTTTATAATGGGGTTTAGCCTTCTTTGTTGCTCAATGGTTGGTCTCGGCCTTTCTTCTAGTAGAATTTTGTGCATACAGAACGACGGACTTATACCTCGAATGTCTGCTATGGTCCATCCGATTGCTATTTTGAACTCTCGCAATACCCTTAGCAGTTTCTCTTTTTGCGTGTTTGGTAGTATAGAATCTTCCCCCAAATAAGCATACTGCAGATGAGATGGTAACGGTTTTAATTCCAACATCGGTGGCTCTTCTATTGAGGGTTTGCACTTTTTACCTTCCATTTTGGGCCTATCAAGGGTGTCGAATGGTTGATTTCTCTTCCAGAAGAAAGATGATAAATCTAGCCATTTGACATACTCAACATCATCTTCAATACCATCATCGTCCATCCCGAGCAAAATGGATTCTAGCGGGTCCTCCGAATAATTTCCACTGAACTTGTGATTAACTAATTCCTCCATGATATCCACCCGCATACACTCACTTTTTTCTTACGGATAAGACATTGACTTGAATACATTAAAAGTGACCTGCTGATCCTCAACTCACATTGTAAGTTCTCCTTTTTGCACATCAATCAACGTTCTTCCAGTTGCTAATAATGGTCGCCCAAGAATAATTGGAATTTCGCTATCTACTTCACAATCCAAGATAAAGAAATCCACAAGGAATATGAATTTATCCACTTTGACTAAAACATCCTCAACAATACCTCGTGGATATGTAACCGAACGATATGCCAACTACAAACTGATATTTGTAGGTCGTGGAGCTTAAAGTCCAAAATGGTTGTAGACGGATAATGGCATTAAAAATATACTGGCCCCTAAATCACACAATGCTTGTCCCAAAAACTGATTTCCAATTTCACATGGAATATTAAAGCTACCTGGATCCTTGAGCTTCAGAGGTAACTTATTCTGTATAATTGCACTGTACTCTTTGGTTAATGCCACTGTCTCGAACTCACCCAATTTCCTTTTTCTCGATAAAACCTCCTTCATAAACTTGGCGTAACTCAGCATTTGTTCCAAGGCTTTGGCAAAGGGGATGTTGATATGCAGTTTTTTAAAAATATCCAAGAACCTTGAAAACTGCTTATCCAACTTGGATTTCTGAAACATCTGCGGATATGGTATGGGCGGCATTGTGATGGTTGGTTCCAGTTCTTTCTGCTCAACGATTTCATCTGGACGTTTTCCAGTGTCCACAACTTCCTCTATTTCACTTGATGCGTTATCCCTTGTTTCCCTATCCTTGACTGTCTCTTGCAAATCCTTTCTACTTCGTAGAGTTACAACCTTACAATGTTCACCTCTGCCCGGGTTTTTCTCTGTATCGCTCGGGAGTGTTCCAAGTGGTCGGTTATTCAGTGCACGTGCTATTTGCCCCACTTGATTTTCCATATTCTTTATCGACGCACCTTGGCTTTGCATATTCAGCTCTACTTGATTCATTTTTTTATCTTGTTCCTCGTTCCTTTTGTCAGAAGCTCTAATGAATTTTTCCAAGGCTTCTTCCAAACTTGATTTCCTCTCTGGTTGTTGTTGAGTCTGATTTTGTAATCCAGATGTGTTTTGTTGTCTAGGCGCTTGAGCTTGAGCTTGAGCTTGATTGTTACTCCATGAAAATTCCGGATGATTTCTCCAACCTGGATTATATACGTTTTGATTCGGATACGGATGGGTAGATCGACTATAGCTCCCTACGAACTGAGCTGATTCCGTATTTATGGCACATTGATCTGTAGCATGACTCCCAGCACACAACTCACAAACCATTGCTACTTGCTGCGTAGATGGTGGACTCCATGTCTCCATTTTCTTAGCTATTGCGGCCACTTGTGCGGCCAATTCTGTCATTGGATCCACCTCAAGCTTTCCTGGTGTTTTTGGAGGGTTAGACCTAGTCATGGGCCACTGATAGTTGTTATTGGCCATCGTCTCTAAAACTGATATGCCTCATCAAAATTCTTAGACATGATTGTTCCCCCTACTGCTGTATCAATGTTGGCTCTTGTGGACGCGTGCAAACCATCACAAAATATTCCCAACTGCATCCACTGCGGAATTCCGTGATGTGGGCACTTACGGAGCATATCCTTAAATCTTTCCCACGCCTCATATAATGATTCTGAATCGAACTGTGCAAAGGTGTGAATATTGTTTCGTAGTTTTGCCGACTTTGCTGGTGGGAAGAATTTTGCTAGAAATTTTTGGGCTAAGTCATCCCAAGTTGTGATTGAGCCAGGGGGCAAAGAATGTAGCCAACTTCGCGCTTTATCTTTCAAGGTAAACGGGAACATCCTCAACCTTACAGCATCTTCCATTACATTGTTGAATTTGAAGGTGTCTCAAACTTTCAAGAAACTCAAGATATACTCATTAGGATCATCTATTGAATTACCCCCAAACTGGCATGTATTTTGTAGCATCTGAATTGTTCCCGGTTTTATCTCAAAACTGTTCGCATTGATTGTCGGCCTCCTAATACTCGATTGTATATCCGTGACATTCGGCATGACATAATCCCTAAGTGATTTCCGTTCGTTCCCTGCCATGTTCACGGGTATTTCTTGGTCCGCCGACTTCTTCTTCCATTGTCAGATAACCTCACTAGTCAATCATTGCAATTTCGAACTTCCTTTCGATGTAAATCAGATACGGAAAAAGTTCCTTTTTAGCTCTTGATCTAGTGTGCATACACTCGCAAAGAATTCCTGCAAATGCAAGAGGAAAAATAAGTAACGTTTAAATTAAGACCGAACTGATTATAACTAATATGGAATTAATATTAATAAAGAGTTCCCCGGCAACGGCGCCAAAAACTTGTTGATCAATTTCGCAATCAATGAATTTATGCAAGTGTATACAGTCAACAAGTAATAAAGTGATAAGATAGAGTGTCGATCCCACAGAGAATTCTAATCAATAAATTCCAACTACTAGTACTATATCAATCCAATTTTATTTAAACAACTATAAATTGTGATTTTCTGAAATAATGAAACTAAATTAAACAATTTAAGAAAGATTACTCTAAAATAAAACAAATAAATAAAACTAAAATTTGGATGAATGAATTCAGATAAATAAGGATTAAGACTTCAATATCCCCAATTATGAACTATAAACCAATTATCCAATTATCCCAATTATTATGCCTACTGAATTGTTAACACGAATTCTCAAATGCCAAAAGCCCTTTTCCAAGTAATCAATTGACTTCTATTTAATCCAGATAAATCTTGCTATATTCCTATGCAAAACAATTGAATTAAACTCCTTCAATCCCAATTCCTTATGTGTTACATGTGGTGAACATATATTTCCATTCAATTCACAAACCTAATTATTCACTACGCAAATAACTAAGTCACATGTTATCATGCCCAGTTCTAACCCTAGAATTCCTCTTCCAATTCCTTCTAGAGTAACAAGGTAATTACTGGCCAATTAATTAATCAATAAATACAAGGCAAGATAAACAACTCACTTTGACATAAATAATTGGAATAAATTGAATAACTAATTTATAGCCATAAAAGGTTCAATTGAAATCTTAATTAACGAATTAGTTCATAACGGAAATTAAAACCAACAATCTTTGAAAAATCATCCTTAAAGAATTACACAATTTGAAAATAAGGAGAAAGAGAAAAACTCTTGAGCCAATCCTTAATCTTCAAGTAATCCTTTTCTTTTGCCTCCAATGGTGAATGATGATCCCTCTCTCAATTAAAATTGCCTTTATATACTCCCCTCATCCCACTCTAGCAATCCAAGTCCAAATTGGCTTCAAAAACCTCCATTCAGCAAGTCAAACGAAAGTCAAACGCGTTGCCCGATCAATCGACATCACGGCTTGACGGCCCGTGGCTGGGATTAATCTTGGATGTGGCATACAAGCGCCGCCTTTAGAAAATTTACCATTATGCCATTTTCAGCTCAAATTCCCCAATTTGTCCCTACAGCTCCCTAATCTGCAAAACGACACATAAACACAACAAAAATACTTCTAAAGGACTCGAGAATACATAAATTTAAACCCAAGTATATCCGATTCATGGGTATATTACCCAATCGTCATAGAGCATGATATCTACTATCTTATATGATTTAAAAAGTTTATCATCAATTTTATCGTTGAGACTCGGCTCAATAAATAATCCACATCACCAAATTATCCATACACTACGGGCCAAGGATATTCGTGTTATCACCAATGGTCATGATCATGCCAATAACTATCCATCAATGCACTACGGGCCAATGAGGAATTTTACTATATCATTTGTAACATTATAGGTCATGATTATACCGATACATAGTCATAATCATACCAATCAACAGTCCATCTATGCACTACGGGCCAAAGATGACTTTTATCACAATATAAGCATGAGGATGATGACAATGATATAAGCATCAATCAACGAAATCAAGGATAAATATTAAAGATTTTTAATTTATCCACAGTTTAAAAATGTCCAAATTGTCAACATTATAACTGCTTTGTGGAGTAAAATTCAAGAATAATATTTCGAAAATAATTTGAATAGAAAAGAAATCAATTTTTGTCATGAATAGTGCCCCGGGTGAATAGTACTCGAGTGAATAGTATCCCGTGAATAGTAATTCGTGAATAGTACCCCGTGAATAGTACTCCGGTATGAAAAGATTAAAATTTAACAAGAATATTCAGCAAAATATCCTTGTGAAACGATACTAGATGAAGAGCAAATTTCATGGATATTCTACTAATTTGAAGGATTAAAGAAGCAATACTTAACAAAATGAGTGGATTTTGGAATCTAAAACGAAATAATATTACTTACATACTGCAGAGTATGTAAGAAAATATTATTTCTTACGAATATTGAACAAAAATAATATCCCTTACAATTGTTGAACGAAAATAATATTCTTTACGAATATTGAACAAAATAAAATTTCTTACGAATACGAAAAATAATATCGTAGCGAATATGAAATAAATAATACCTATAACAATCCGTAATTTTATTTGTAATTTCAAATATTTATTGAATTAAATAAATATTTTTAATTGATGTGTTTGTTAATTAGTAGAGATTTGTTGGATTATTTATTAGTAAGTAAATAATTCATGAGGTAAATAATTAAGTGAGTTATGGAAATTAACTTAATTAAGATAAATAAGTGATGAATTAAATTCATTAGATAATATTCTAAATTAAATTAGAGAGTTGTAATATAACATGAGATGTTATATTGTTATTTTTATTTAATAATTTGAAGGGTATGTTGAGTTATTAAATAAAATTATAATGAAATATAGTATGTATAATTAATTATTTGATTAATGTTGGATATGTAAATCCAAATAAATAATATGTGATTATAAATTTTAAACTAAAAGGTTTAGTAAAATAATTTAAGGGAGTTTAAAATAGTTTTTACCAAACAAGGCTTAAATATATTAAGTCTTTTAATTTTAAAGGGTTTTGCCAAACACGAGTCTTGTGACTTTTGGATTTTTTAAATTTTGAATTATAATAATATAAATAAAATAAATTAAAATAATAAATAAAATATATTTTTAATCTATACGTTATATTTTGGTAACTGATATTAGTTATTATGATTATTATGGCCATATCAGTTTCTTTTTACACATTAGTTTATCAGTTTGGTTATACGCATTCTAGTTTTGCTAAGCCTAAGAACATTCAGAGAGTTGTGAGAGAATTTGAGAGAACTTGAGAAGAGAAGAACAATTTCAGTGTTTAACAAAGAGGATTACCAGGCTAATTGAAGGTATTTTTATATAACCTCAATAATATATGTATATATACATGTATATGTTTTTCACGACAAGATTTTCTTATGTTCTGTGAAATCAATTTGTTGAATTGTTAATATGTATAACTGGTAATTGTGATTATACATGTTGGTGATGTTAGAGTTTGCATTTAGATAAGAATTTGTTATGCTAATTACGGTTAATAAGTAAGAAAAGTGTTTACAAAAAATATTTTTCATATGGCTTATGGAAGTACAAATTTCGTTGGTCAATTTGTATGATAATCTGTGAATTGAGTCTTGTATATGCTAGTTCGTTAAGAAACAAAGAGAACGTAGTTTGAACGAAGTGATTCGGTGTAGAATTGTAATCACAATGACGATTTTTGTAAAAGATGTCAAAAATGGAGTTTTCATATGAAAATATAGAATTTGAGAAATTAAACTAGTTTAAGTTGCTGTAATTGGTTGAATATGTTAACAATCATGTTTGTGATAGTTCTATACCAATTGTATATGTTAATATTACTGTTTGGTGGGTGAAATTCATGTTAGTTGGCTTAAGAATAGTGCCGTATTCATGTTCTGCAAAATTAGAATGCTAGTGCGTGGCAAGACAAGTAACCTAAGGTATCTTGGTAATGCAAGCGCCCGAGAGTCGATCATGACGCAGTGAAGTCTGCTACTTCTGCAGACTTTGGACATTCATTGTAACTTAGCTTAGTGTTATGTTAATGTGTCAAATGTGTAATGACAAGGTTAAAACAGAATAGTACCATGTGGTTAGTAACTCTAAAATTTAAAGTTAGTAAGTTGTGAAAATGATATGTATGATTTAAGAAACTTAATGAACAATGAATAAGTGTTGTGAAATGTACACTTGTGATTCTGAAATATGTATGGTAAGGTAAGAGTTGTTCTCAAATTTAACAAGTTTAGCTAGGAATGGGTTTAATATAAAACCAATAATGATTCCTAGCAATACTTAAACACTTGAATGAACTTCGTGTATGAAATATAGTGATATATAAGTCGAAAGTTAAAACAATCAAATTAAACATTATCTAATGATTAATAAGAAGGATTATAGGATGTAGAGTAAAGTTTACATTACAACTACTCTGCATTGTTACATGACTAATAGTTGATGTGTATGATTATATAATTGTGTAGGGCACGTGAAGTGCAGATAACTGTAAGTTGTTAAACTATTATTGGTAAACAACGATCAATGCAAGTCTTTCAGTTCCTATTTGCTATGTGAACTTGGTGATTAGCTGTTTTAAATCTTTATTGCAAAGAGCATGATGTGTTATATATATGTTGAATGTATGAAATGTTAAAGTCAACTTATGACTACGTTGATTGAATAAAAAATATTGATTGAGTAAGGAACTCAATCTTTATACTTGTTATATGAAATGTAGCATGCATGTTATGTTAGTCTGATGTTTATGAGATATATGTTGAGCATGTTATTATGTGTTACGTGATGCATGAAAACTGTTAGATTTTGTTGGGCTGTCGAGCTCAACCTTGCAAATAACCATTTTTGCAAGTTAATGATTTAAGGTAAGGATATGTGGTACGTGAATTATAGAGATCCATATTCACAAAGATTACTTATGTTTTATGGGAAATGTATTTAATATTTTGAATGTAACATGTTGTTGAATTGTAAGTTGAGCTATCCGGTGTATATGGATATCTATTTATGATGTAAGACTTTGTATAGTCATTTTGTTGTAACGATTCATGATATAAATTTGAATAGAAGAGATGTAATGTAAAGGTTGCGATTTAGGGAAATAAAGAAGGAAATGTATAAATGTTTTAAATTATTCCGCATTTTATTAAATTTAACATCGAATAATGATGTAAAGATATGTTAAAGTTGTATTGTTAACGATCGAAAAGGAGAATAATATTGTATGAATTTTGGGGTCGTTACAATACCTCTTACCTTAAAAGGAGAGTACTTCTGAATGGTAGGACGGGGATAGTCTTGAAGAAAACTTATACTATTTTCTACGCTCAAAGCTTCCTTAAACTCTAAAGAAATACGCTCAATATTATAGAAGAAGAATTTTCTTATTCTGGTGTGATTTTCAATTCTAAACTAAGCATCCTATTTATAGGAGAATGGAAGGATACTATTTGAATTTAGAAAATCACGGACGCACAATAGGAAAATTTTCATGGGCGCAATCTGAAGAATTATTTTTGATTTTACTATACAGTACTATGCAGCACTATGCAATACTATGCAGTACTATGCAAACAGTAATATATATATATATATATATATATATATTCACACACATCACCATC
This sequence comes from Panax quinquefolius, assembly GCA_020205615.1. Lineage (NCBI taxonomy): Eukaryota > Viridiplantae > Streptophyta > Magnoliopsida > Apiales > Araliaceae > Panax > Panax quinquefolius. The sequence goes on along the minus strand of CM035170.1, from coordinate 14,179,232 downwards.
CACCACACACACCCTAACACACACTCCACACACACACAAACTTATATATATATATATATAATACGTATATATATAATTTATAACTTTCTACCGATTATTTTAAAAAATAAGTAAGTTGGGGTCCATATAATAATCAAAATTTACAACAAATACTTCATAAAATATCCCTTTATTTATCTTAATTCACTTGGCTTCACTAAACACATTTTGAACAACAATTATTCATCATTAATATTATAACTTGCAATATTAACAACCAGATCATTCGCAGGAAAGAGGGGGCTTTCCGATAAGGATTTCTCCCTATTGGTGCGCAATTAAGTGACCAAACTCCTTTCATCGACAGAACTTTCTAGACATTGTCAATAATGCAAATATTAATATGAATAACTTTGTCGTCTCAATTATTGATTAAATAATATAAAATATTGTGACAATAATTGAATCAATACGTGAGATACTATGCAAAAATTACTGTGGCAATAATTGAAATAAACTGAGTGACTTCTAACGTAAGCATCAATAATCAATATCGTGTGCTACTATTCAACCGCGCGTATTACTGTACTTTTATCACCGGGTAACTCAACAATTAACGGTAAAACTTTCGCCGTTATTTTTATAAAAAGATATTTCTGTCGTTTTCTAACTCCGACAGCAATTCCGTTATGGGTTCCACCAATGATTGTGTTATCGTACGAATATTCCTTGATAAAACGAATATTCCATGACCGAACAAATATTTTATGACAACTTACTTACGTTACAAAATTTATAAATATTACCCACAACTCTAACAATATATCAAATCTACACCTTATTATTCAAAAAGATATTTTGAGAAAATTAAATCTTTATTCATAAAAGTTGGGGTCTTACAACCTCCCTCCTTATGAAATTTCGTCCTCGAAATTGGTGTACGTACATGTATGTCGATGAGGTGGGGATAACTTGATTTCATTTCAGATTCTAACTCCCAGGTCATTTTCTCAACATCGTGGTTTCTCCACAAAACTTTGACTTGAGGTATTACCTTGGAGCGTAGAATATGTTCCTTCTTATCCAAGATTTTAACATGTACCTCTTTATACGTTAAATCTTCCGCTATATCATCCGGTTCTAAATCAATAATGTGGTTCGGGTCTTCCATATATTTACGTAACATAGATATGTGAAAAACGTTATGAACACGAGACATAATTGGCGGTAAGGCGAGTCTATATGCCACAGTTCCTACTCGATCGAGGATTTCAAATGGACAAATTAAATCGAGGGTTTGAGCTTTCCTCACTTCGTCGATTCTCGCTTTTGGAATAACGACTTCTTGTACTTTCTTCTTCATATTTATCAGCTCCGGGTCTGTAGCTTAAGCAGCTTTAACTTTATCGATTAAAGTCGATTCTACTCGTATATTTTCCATCATTTGTAAGTCATACGAAATGAGTCTTTGTGTTAACAATGTCGTACTCGTAACCGCATATGATCTTTTACTCAACGCGTCAGCTACTACGTTCACTTTTCTAGGATGGTATTAAATGGTATGATCGTAATCTTTTAACAGCTCGAGCCAACGTCTTTGGCGCATAATGTGACGTCCCCAAAATAGGTATACATCACCCATTCTGAGTCGCCAAATACATGGTACATAAATAAATACAACTTCAGTAATAAAATTGTCGTGCAAAATACGACAACACATATACTGTGAGTTTGAATACAAATATTGTCTAATAGACAGAATACAAACTCAAAAGGAGTCCTCATTACAATTATTAATACACTATTTTACAAAATAGTGAGGACTTCTAAAACAACTATCTTGAACTATCACTCCATACCACTGCTAGTTCCTGCTATGTTCTCACCTCCTGAGAAGAAAAATGGAACAAAAAGGAAAAGGGTGAGCTCAACTAGCCCAGTAAAGAATATTATGACTAAGATAATATACAACAAATTTTCATTAGACTTCGACAAGGAAAAATCTGATAGAATATAATAGACAACAAGTTTTAGATCAACAACTACAGCGAAAACAACAATCCATTAGAAGAGTCAAGTAGAGAATAAATTCTACTATCTTCTAAGATTTAAAAGTCCATCATCAATATTTTATCCCTGTAACATCAATCAACATACATCTTGAATCAAGTATTCATCTTTGCACTACAGGCCAAAGATATTAATTTGTATCACCAGTTGGTCATGTTCATCTCAACATCTGTTCATCTTTGCACTACGGGCCAAAGATATTCATCAGTTAATCATTCATATTTGCACTACATGCCAAAGATATTCAATAATATCATCATTTAGGACTGAGGATGATGAAAAATATCTTAAAGAAAATGAATCCACTAAGACAAAAGGACAAACATTAGGGATTCGTATTACAGTTTATCCAAGTTCAATAATACTCCATAACAACCAATTGTGAAGCAGAATTCAAAAATAAAGATCAAAACATGGATACAATCAAAGATAGTAACCATAATAGACATCTTGGACAAAAAAAAAGAAAATTTTATTTTTTGGTGAATAGTGTCGTATTCGTGAATAGTACCGTATACGTGAATAGTAACCCTGACACAAAAAGGTAGAAATTCCACAATAACATCCATACCAATATTTCGGTATAATGATATTGAAAGAATAACATCATTATGAAGAAAATAACATCTCTTACCTCAAAAGAACAATACTTCCGGCTAAAATATCAAGTATAAGGCTGAAGGAAACTTGCACTGATGAATAACAACTCACAAAGTATCTAAATACTCACAAAATACGCTCGATAATATAGAGAGAGAAGGAGAGAAAACTTATTTCTGGTGTGATTTTCAATTCTAACTAAGCACCCTATTTATAGGAAAATGCTTAGAACGCCATAGCAGACTAACCTGCTACCTGATGGCTTTACCTATTACTATTCACGCCCACCACTTTTGAAAATAAATTCCAGCACATTTCATTTCTCACCAACTAAAAGTGGGGCCCACCATGTTTTTAATAAAAACATTTATTTTCGAAACTTCAATAATTCATAATTAATAGCCCTTTTATCAGAAAAATTCAAATCTCATGTCTATTCCATATGAAATTAAATTCTCTACAACTTTGTAAGTTTAAGTTTTTCCAAATTCCAACGAAAAATGACCGAAATCCACATACGGACGATTTTCATAACCTCCATTCCGAAAAAAAAACTGATAAAACACCTCAACATTTATTCCTTCGTTTATAACCACAATAAATATATCCATCATTTATATCCACATAAAATAAATATGTCTTTATCATATAAATTAATAATTAATTATTCATAAATAATATTACAGAATCACAATTATGACAAACATGTCGTTCCCAGGAAAGAGGGGGCTTTCCGATAATGATTTATCCTTATTGGCACGCAATTAGGTGACCAAACCCATTTACTAGACAGAACTTCCTTAGACAATGCCAATAATGCTATCTAACAATATTATTCAAATAATATGAATTATTGATCTGATAATGGAGATACTGTGCAGTGATAATTATTGAAACAACAATAATATAAAATATCAACGCGTAGAAATTATTGAATCAATAAAATAAAATATTGAGCAAAGAATTATTCTTAATTAACAATTATTGAGTAGTGCCTTCTTACGTAAGAATTGTAACGACCCCAAAATAGGTCCATTCCATCCAACCCATTCTGAGTCGCCAAATATATGGTACAAAAAACAACTACAACTTTATTACAACAATTATCGCAAAAATACAACAACACATATATTTGTGAGTTTGGATACAAATATATACCAATGTATGTACGTCGTCATGATGACACCTTACATAAAGGTATAGTCAAAACCTGTTTTAGAAATTAGAATCTTTGGGAAGTGCTCAAGGAAACCTTCGTACATGGGAGGCCATGCTTTTAGGTTATGGTAGATATCATATGGCCACAGAAATTATCCTTGGTTGACCAATAGACCCCAAAGAAAAGCGAGAAGATTACTATCGTATTCTTCCCAATGGCGAAGTCTTCTCTTGACATATCATTATCTCCAATTGTCTCTAATTGGGTATTATACTCCAAACAAACACCAAGATTATATAGGTAGTGCTTGTAAATATACTCAAAGCAAGTGGATGTGCACAACCTTGTCTTATGATAACACGAGTTTGTATGTCATTAGACATCTTGTATGATAGTGGCAAAACACCCTTCCAAAGTTAAATTCACCTCACCCTCAACATCTATAGACCACCACTCTATTCCCTCATTTATCCCCACTCGACCCGGCTACACTTTTATTACGAAAGGAATTGTGAACAAAAGGGTGTGAGCACAACTAGCTCGATAAAAAGAAATATTATGACTAAAGATAAATAAATTATCAATAGTCTTCATCAAGAATAAATCGGAGATTTAGAACATATGATAGATGATAAAACTTTTCAACCATAGTTAATGGAATGAGCAATCCATTAGAAGAGTCGAATAGACCATAAAATCTATTATCTTCTCCATGTTAAAAGTCCACCAACAATGTTTTATCCCCGTAACATCAATCAACAATTCACATCCACAATCACATGTATAACTCATAATCATAATTGTAGTTCTAAATCCCTCTTCTTATCGAGGGCGAAGATAATTTCATCACTGTCTTTACGAAACATCAAAGATCATGGTTATACCAAATCACGAGTTCATGCTCATAATCATACTAATAAATTCATCTTTGCACCACGGGCCAAAGATATTCATCAACAGATTCATCTTTACACTACAAAAGCAAAGATATTCAACAACAGTCATCTTTGCATTACGAGCCAAAGATATTCATCAATAATTCATCTTTGCACTACAAAGTTAAAGATATTCAACAACAGTCATCTTTGCATTACGAGCAAAAGATATTCATCGATAATTCATCTTTGCACTATGTGCTAAGATATTCATCAACAAGTCATCTTTGCATTACTGAGCAAAAGATATTCATCAATAATTCATCTTTTTGCACTACAGGCTAAGATATTCATCAACAAGTCATCTTTGCACAACGAGCCAAAGATATTCATATATCAAAGAAATACATAATCATTTCAGAAGTTATATAACAATAATTATAACCATGTTGATCAATTCACCTTTGCACTTAAGCTAAAAATATTCAATTGTAAATTCAATGGTCATGATCATACCAGTCAACAATTCAACTTTTGCACTACTGGCCAAAGAAAACCTATAGTCACGATCATACCAATAATCTACCCATCTTTACACTCAAGTCAAAGAGAAATATCATCATTAGGGTTATAAGAATGTTATATAAAAACAATATAATCAAAACATAGTTTTAATTTTAAGAGTAAAATTCATAAATCAACGATAATTTGGTCAAAAAAGAAACCAATTTGTCGTGAATAGTACTCGATTAAGATACATAGTACCGTATAATGCGTAAAAGTAACCTCTAATAGCGAAAAGATAAAGTTTCATAATAAAATTCATATCCATATTTATAACACTTTAATCCAAATATTATAAATCACTTAGAAATCTCATAATCTAATATTATTAATATTACAATAATATTTTAATCATTTCTAAAACTTATAAACAATTTAATTAAATTGTTTACACTCTACTAATTAATGCATTTAATCATCATAAAATGCCAAACTCATAAGATTTCATCACCAATAACCAAAACCCTCATCAAAAATCTGCATATACCTCATATATGATTCTCAAGCCATAAAATCATATTTTCCAATTTTCTTACTTCACATAACATATTTAATTCATTTACTCATAACTAGAATATTTTCATGAAAAATACCAAATCAGTTCCAAAAATATTTCTTTTCTGGGATTGAGCATAACATAGTCCCATATTGAACATATATTTTTCTCGAAATTTTAAAAATTCATTTACTATTTTTCATATGGCCAAAACCACTGAATATTTAAATATTTATCATAAATTATACTTTTATCCAAAAATTCTGAAATTAATACGGTATACTGATATTATATAGATGTACTCCCAATAAAAATTTCATCAATTTTGGAGTTAACCACAAGGAGTTATAAACAGTTACTTTTAAAATAGTCTTTTCTCATAAAATCCATAACTCCTAATCTATACATCCAAAAATCACCATTTTTGGACACAATCAACAAAACTCATCAAATTATCATTTCAAATTTTTCCAAAATTTTTTAAGGTTCGGAAAAATACAAAACTGAAAAACATAATCACCCTTAAAAATCCCTTACTATCCCTTACCTCAAAAAAGCGGTCTTACATTTGGAATATATTTGAAACGAACTTGCACCGTATAGCAATACTCAAAGTATACTCAAAATACTCACAAGAATACGCTTCGATAATATAGAGAGAAAACTCAGGTTTACGGTGTGATTTTCAATTCTAACATAAGCACCCTATTTATAGGAAAATACTTAGAACACCAAAGCAGAAAATTTAATAAAATATTAATATATATTATTTTTATTCCAAAGCACACTTATTTTGCTTCAAAACCTTAGCCACCAAACAGCCCACCTCACAAAACTTGCACAAAAAACGTTTTTGTTATTTAAATTATTTTAAACTTCCAAAAATCAATTATTTCAGAGCCTCAGAACTTCAACAATTCATAATAAATAGCCCTTTTATCAAAAAATTGGAATCTCGCGAGTTTTTATAGGAAATTCAATTCTCTACAACTTTGCAGAAGAAAGTTTTTCCAAATTCCAAATAGAAATTGACCGAAATCCACAAACGGACGATTTTACAGTCTATAATCAAATTTCAGTCAAGAAATGGGGTCCACCGACATGTTTAACATGTTTTAAACATTTATTGTAACAAAAATATTCTTCCTCCTCATATACTCATATATCCCACATTCGTTGTAAAAATATCACCATTATTATATTATTAAAATATAATAATATATTTAAATGAATTATTTTATCAGAAAAAGATAAAATTTCAATTTTCAACAATTGTCACATTAAAAATTTTCTCCATCTATGTCCATATAAAATAGATATTTTCCTCATCATAAAAATCAATAATTAATTATTCACAAATAATATTACATAATCACAATATCGACAACCAAATTTCCAGGAAAGAGGGCTTTCAGATAATGGAAAAAATCTTGTCGTGACAATTATTGAAACAACAATAATATAAAATATCAACGTAGCAATTATTGAATCAATAAAATATTGAGCAGTCATTCTTTGTAACAATTATTGAGTAATGCCTTCTACTACGAAAAAAAAAAAAATTATCATGCTTCGTGAATAGTACTCGTGAATAGTAGAATCGTGAATAGTAACTCATGAATAGTAACTTCGTGAATAGTAACTCATGAATAGTAACTCGTGAATAGTAACTTCGTGAATAGTAACTCATGAATAGTAACTCATGAATAGTAATTTAAAAAATTTGAATACTTTTATTTCATAAAATTCGGGGTCTTACAAGAATTAATAATTTAAAAATAATGTGCAATACTGGTAATGCTCTTGTGCAACAACAGCGTAGACATCGTATTTTAACCATCGGGGATTCCAACGGTGTTAACGGTAAGAATTATTAGTTATTTATAAAAACTCAACTTATGCGTTTTCTTTATCCATTGTTTTTTAGTTATGGGCCCCTAAATGGTTCTTGCCAGTAAATGCGAATATTCCCCGACAGAAAGAATATTCCACGACCAAACGAATATTCCCCGACAACAATGTATATTTTATAACCACTTGCTTATTTTACAAAATTTGCACATTTCACCCATAACCAACGAATTATATCAAATTAACGCCTTATTATTCATAATAATAATTAGAGAAAATTTGATTTTATTTATAAAAAGTTGGGGTCTTACACATAATACGTTCATTTTAGGTGAAAAAATATTTTAGGGTTTTGTATCGTGTTCACGGTCGATGAAAAATTCGATTTCACGCTCTGGGGGTAGGCCAAGAAGTTCTTCAGGGAATGCGTCAGGAAATTTATTAACAATAGATATATTATTCAAAACTGTGACTCTCATCCAAGACTTCGATAGCACCTCACATTGATACCTATCAACTTGCCACCGTTATTCATGGCGTCCCCTATTGAAAGTTTGGCTTCGGTGCATCCCATACAAGGAAGTCACCAGCGAAAGGCCCGGGTCTCTTTACTTATGGCTTAATATGATAGTAATTGACTTTAGTGGTTTGGTTGCTTTAATTTGCATAATAGGTTGGTTAGGAATATGAAAACTAAAAACCTTACGAAAACAATCAATTTTAGCACGATGAGTAGTTAACCACATCAAATGCAAGTATTTTCAAAGAGATGAGATCGATAGGTAACGTGAGGGTGCCGATTTGAATCGAACAAGATTTATAAACAGTGGATGTAATGAAGGTTTCTCCCAACGGAGTTTCAACAAATAAGTCAAAGTCTAATTTCTCCGGAGTCGAGTTTAAATGTTGAGCACAATTAGGTAAAATAAAAGAGTGGGTAGAACCAGTATCGAATAAGGTATAGACTTCGCAAGAGTTTATGATTAACTTACGCGTGATAACTTCGTTCGGGTTCCTCGACAAACGCTCTCACTTAAACTACCGACTTTGACTTGTCTGGGATAGCCTTTGGTGTCACCATCCTAGCTGGACTTGACTTCACTACACAAAAAATTGGGCTAGGTGACATTCTCTTCCGCAATTGAAACACACTTTAGGTTGTTGTGTATAATTTGGACTGATGTGTCCTTCCCCTCTGCATTTGTAGTATACGATCGGTGGTCGTTCTCCTTCCATTGAAACGGGTGATGGTGCTGCTGCCGACGTCTTTACGTTGTCATTATTGAATCTTCTCTTCTTAAAGTTGTTCTCACTTAGTTCACATTTCCTATTATCTTGGCCATGATTACCACCAATGTGGTTATCATTTTCGTCATGATAATTTCCTCCACGATGGTTATCGTTGTTCCGATGGCCGTTGCCACTGGTACGATTATGTCAGTAATAAGCATGTGAATGATATTACTATTTTACATATGATTTGATTATGATATATATGAATGAATATGCAAGTATGCTTGCATTAAAAAAAGTTGTAAAGTCCTTTGATAGATAATAGAAATATATGTACAAGGACTTAGAATGAATTGATCAAATATGTTTGGTTGATTGTACATAAGCAAAACAAATTTGTAAAGTCCTTTAAAAGAAATGATGTACAAGGACTATAAATATAGAAAGATCAAACATGTTATGTTGATCTTATGATGTAATAGATAGTTTGTCGATCGATCGCCGAAAACTTGCACCAAAAATCGTAGTCTGCCAGGAGAGTCAAGGAAAACTCGAGAGCTATCGAGGCAGAATTGTAGTCTGTAAGATAGCAGATCTCAAAGTTCGTAGACTGCCAGGAGAGATGAGGAAGGATCGTAGTGTGTCGAGTAGAACTTCCTCGGAGCTGTAGTCTGCTGAGGAAGTCATTTTCAGAATCGTAGAGACAGTCTGCCTATGAGCCGACCTAGCATCTGCCGAAGCCAAGTCAAGAATCGTAGACTACACTCAGAGTCGTAGAGTCTACTGATCATATCAGAGGTAGAAATCGTAGTCGAGCAAGATCAGATTAAGACAACGAACACAAAGTCAGAAATTGTAGAGTGTCAAGATCTGATCTCGGAGTCGTAGTGTCTGTACAGCCAAAGCTGAATCGTAGAGTGTAGAACTGAGACTTCAATAGATGTGCTCACAACGCCAAGGCAGAATCGTAGAGCAAACATGATTCTTAACAATTGAGCACTCCCAGAATATCCAAAGGAACGAAGCCTCTGGTTAGTACTCTAAAGATACATCCCACCTAAAAGAAACTAGAGAGCACCCAACGAATGGCATGTAAGCTAATAGAAGATCCAAGCACCAACTCAATAAACATCAAAATTGAGTTGTGAAGCCATTCGAGATGAAGTCTTCCACAAGTTGATTAGAAGAAGACTTCAGTAACTGACTAAGGAAAGTCAGCAAGTGAAGTAGTTGTCAAGTAAATAGAAGATGACGATCTTGAAAACAACTAGGATTGTAGTGTTTTCCAAACAAAGAAGGAACTGATGGAGTGTATACAAAGATACTGGTCAGCCTCTGAAGAACAAGGCTAAAGTGATTAAGCATTGGGTGAGTCCATTAATGATAAGTGAACGGGAGATCACAAGGAGAAAGCGAGCTGGACACGCCACAAATTTGAAGTGTCTTGCTATTCAGAAGGGGCCAGAAAAAAGAGTCAAGCCATCAATATCTGAGAGCAGTCGAAGTAAACGAAAGTGTTGAAGCACTGCACAATGGAAGGTAGAGGTGTTCTACATTGAAGATCAAATGAACACTCTTCAAAGATCGTAGTGTCGTCTCTACATGTCAATAAACAACAGTCAACAAGACACTACGATCAGGTCCAAGAAAGCATGCATCAGAATCGCAGAGTTCGGTCATCCGAAATTGAAGCATTGGCAACGGTTCAATCTGAAGGTTGATATTCGGACAAGAGTTTATTGAGAGCATCGATGCAAAAGGACAACCTCTGATCAAGAAATAAGAGGGAGGAAATAAAGTCGTCCACCTGCCCAAGACATCAAAGTGACATCTCTAACGGGGTGGGTGAAATAGTAGACTGCAGTGTCAGAAAGTCAGAAAAGGAGATGTCATGTCACATCTGCAGTCTACACCAAATAACTTGAGATCTGCGAAGTAATTCAAAAAGCTTTTAACGGCTACTTTCCAACGAGAAGATTGGGAAGGAGTATAAATCAACAGAACTTCAAAGATTAAGAGTTGCTGATGATTGCTATGTTGCAGAATCGTTGAGTTGGTAGAATGCTAATGTTGACTCTACTAGTTCCACCTGAGCTTAACAGAACAAGTCTTAGTGACAGTGAGACTACGATGGTGGAAGTGAAGCAGCTTTAAAGAAGGACTTGAACAAACCAAAGCTTCACTCAACAAAGATGAGAATGCCACTTGAATTGGCATCTAATCTGAGAGCCGAGAAGGACAAGAAGATAGTATTCAGAAGAGTGGCAAAGCATAAGGCAGATCCTGAGAGCCACTCAACGATTCACCATGAACCTAAAGCTGAAGCAGAGCAAGTGCAGAACCATGTTTGCCAATAGGTTAAGAAGGGTTCAGGAAATGGTGATAGTGCACAGCTGATAATATATGAAGATGAGCAAAACAGAAGAAGATTAGTTGCACCAAAGAAGATGTGGTCCAGACTCGAAGCAGAATGCAAAGAGGACCACACCAAGCTGCTAAGTACAGAAGATATTAAGAGCTTAAAGACATCTTAGCAGCTCAGCACCACCAACAACAACAAACAACATCAACAAGAAGCCAGGGGTCCTTGTCCGAAGGGACAAAATGAAGTTCCAAGCCTGCTGGGCTTGAAGAGTTCCTAGGGAACTAGAGAAGTTCCAAGACTGCTGGCCTTAAAGAGTTCTTAGTGAACTGAAGTCCCAAGGCTGCTGGCCTTGAAGGAATCTTACTGATTCAGGGTGCTGCATGTTGGGTAAAATCTAATTACGCACAGCACGCAAGTATACGTGGTCAACAAGTAATATAATAGTAAGTAGAGTATCGTTCTCTCAGAGACTGTAAATAGAATTTAGACCTCACAAATACCAATTTCCTATTAATCCTAATTTTATTAAACTAATTAATTCCCAATTGTAACTAACAGTATTAAAACTATTAAAATCACCACAAAATTAATAAACGCTAAGAACTGAATTTTCAAACAAATAATGGAGAATTAGGCTTTCGACTTCACTCTACGCATCACTCAGATTACTACACCTTTATTCCAGTTTAATTCAGTATCCCAGTTTAATAATCAAGAACACATATGTAGAACTAGCCACCTCTCGATGCACTAATACTGCATTAACTCGAATCCACAATTAAAATAGAATTACTTTAAACACCTTAATTAACTAACTCACTATATCTCTATGTTAATTATAATTAAAGAAGGTTGAAGCTCAAGTTCTTTATCTGATTACATGCGATGTCAAGCATATCTCTACCCTAACATTCATCAAGAATAATAAATGAAATAAATGATTAGTTCATAATAAATGAAATAAAAACTGAATAAATTAAAGATAACATCTTCTCAATTACAGAAATAAAACTAAAGGAGAAGAATAACGCAGAACACCCTTCACTTTAGCCTTAATCCACAAATGATATGAACGTTCTTCAAAATCTTCACTCCATTGCTCAATATGAAAATCTGTGATTAATTGCTATTAATTGCTTTTCATCATTCTGATTTTGTTATTTATTAAGCAACATATATCCACCATAGAGTTCTGGCCGAAATCCTATTTACAATAGAGTCCCAAAGCCATCCAAGTTCCAGCCTCCAAGTTCTAGCAGTATTCGAAGCAAAATAGAAGAGTCATGATTCGGGAACCACCGCCTCGGCGGGGGTACAAGGCAAAAAGAGGCCTGCCCCGACGGGGGTAAGACATTTTGACTGAGCTTTGTTTTCTCCTTTCTAGCTATCCTCTTGCTACTTTATGGCCACATAATCACTCATTTTATGCTCAAACACCACACCACTACTCCTACACATCAACCAACAATAAATAAGTAAAATCAAACATGGATATGAGAAATTCACACTAATTAAGCTTGGATTAGGAACCGATTCGTAGATATAAAATCCACTTATCAAAATCCCTCAAACTTAAAACGTGCTAGTCCTCGAGCACATGCAAACAAACAAACTAAATGGTATGCAATTCAATGCAATTTTGATGAAATGTATCTATCTATATGTTTACGAATCCAACAGTATCACATCATCAAATTTATTCCTCTGGCCTCAGAACAATTAAGCACACACTACAATACTTCATAATAAAACCCATCAATAACTTCTCATCAATTCCTCGAATCTTATACTTATCATCACTAATATCGTGTGTGTGTGCGTGTGGTCAACATTTATGCTAATTGATTTAAATTAAAATTCAACACATAACCAATCTCTTATTAGGATTCATATAGAATAAACTCAAAAATTTTAAAAACAAACAAGTTCTAACTCAAATCAAACGTTTACCAAGATTAAGGGTCCGAATAGGGTATTTATGCTTTCTTTTAACTTTTTTTTTTCAACTACGGGGGCTCTTTGCCTTTATTTTCCGTCTTATCTTTATTTAAATATATATATTTTTAACATGACTGTGCAATGCCTCATTCCATTAGGCTAACGGTGCTACCCCTTAGCGAGCTTTCAACCAACGACTCCCAGACCATAAAAGACCTTAAGGCACTAGGTGTTAAGACACCCCTACGGGCGTACTTGTTTAAGTAACAAAGGCCCTGAAACAAGACTAGTCACGACATATATATATTTTTTATTTTTTTATTTTTATTTTTATTTTATTTATTTTTTATTTTTTTTGAAGCTTATACACACTACGTTTTCCCCCAAACTTAGGTTCTTGCCTAATTTGTTGTCTTCACTGCCTATTCTTGCCATTCTCTTATCTATACTAGTATTATCCTTTAGAAACTATTTATGTATCGTGTGAGACCCCGAATTTTATGAAATGAAAGTATTCAATTTTCTTATAATTATTCTGTTTAGTAAATGGTTAAATTGATAAAAGGTTGAAGTTAAGGGTGATATGTGAATTTTTTTAAAGTAAACAAGTTGTCATAAAATAATCAGTGATAAAAGTTTAGTAATATGCGTGGTTGCATAGTAGCACACGGTATTGATTATTGATGCTTACGTGATAAGTCACTCAGTTATACTCAATTATTGCTACAGTAATTGTTGCATCATATCTCTCATATTATTAATTCAATTATTGTCACAGTATCATCTGTATAATATGTTATATTATTAAATTAATAATTGAGATGACAAAGTTATTCATATTATTATTTTCAATATTGACAATGTCTAGAAGTTCAGTCAATGAGAGGTTTGGTCATCTAATTGCGCGTCAATAGGGAGAAATCCTTATCGGAAAGCCCCCTCTTTCCTGGGAACGACCTGGTTGTTAAATATTGAGAGTTATGTTTTGTCGTATTTTATGTACCATGTATTTATAAATTTTACAAAGTAAGCAAGTTGTTATATAATATTCGATTGGTTGGAAAATATTCGTACGACGGCTCAATCATTGGTGGACCCCACAACGGAAATATTGTCGTAGTAAGAAAACGACAAAATTATCATTTTATAAAAATAACGGCGAAAGTGTTACAATTAAAACTGTTGAACTACCCAGTAGTAAAAAAATACGATGAATCGTGTGGTTGCATAGTAGCACACGATATTGATTATTGATGATTACATAAGAAGTCACTCGGTTATACTCAATTATTGCTACGATGAATTCTTTGCATCATATGTCTTATATTATTTATTCAATTATTATCACAGTATCATCTGTATAATATGATATATTATTAAATCAATAATTGAGATGACAAAGTTATTCATATTATTATTCGCAATATTGACAATGTCTAGAAGTTCTGTCAAGGAGAGGTTTGGTCACCTAATTGCGTGCCAATAATGAGAAATCCTTATCGGAAAGCCCCCTCTTTCCTGGGAACGATCTGGTTGTTAAATATTGAGAGTTATAATATTAATGATGAATAATTTCGTGTTTATTAAAGATGAAATTGATAGTTCCATTGTGTTGGAATTATTAGTGTTAGTGGAAATCGACATTTATTTTGATATTAATTGATGTCTGGAAGTTATACTGACCAATCGGGTAATTAATCGGATAAATGAGCAATTAATTGCTATTAATTCACATGATTATAACTATTTGTTCACATGTGTGTACTATTGATTCACATTCATTTACTATTAGGGGAGTTGGTGCAAGATTGATAATACTTGCATGACTAAGTTAAAATGGAGGTATAGATGGAGGTACTATACTGTAATTCATATTTTCACATGTCTAGAACTATTGATTCACATGATTTACTATTATGGGAGGTGGTGCAAGTTTTATAATACTTGCAGGACTAAATTAAAAATAGAAGAAAAGAGGAAGGTATTATATTGTAATATTCTGAGCCCCAAAACGTGCAATTATCAAAACTATATTTTCCTATAAATAGAAGCTCATTCCTTCATTATTTTTCACCAATTCACTAAAGCTATAAAGCAATTATTATAGAGAGAAATTATAGAGAAAAAGAAGAAGAGAAGTCTGCTACCTCACTATTCCAGTATCCAGTTTTCTTCTGAGGTAAGGGGTATTATTCTTTCGTATTCATGAAGAGAGATTATGTTATTCCATTCTTTATTATTATGTTGGAATAACCTGTCTATGCGAAGTATCGCATACATGGTGAAATTCTTCTGTTTTTCCATTCTTTATTATTCAGTTGGAATATCCTGTCTATGCAGATTATGCATGACCTGGTTCCATTCTTTATTATTATGTTGGAATATCACATGCATGCATTATGCGCATGATTGGTTCCGATTCTTTATTATTACATTGGAATAACTCGTCATGCATGCGATCTATCGCATGCATGGTGAATTCTTTCGTTATTCCATTCTTTATTATTCTGTTGGAATAACTTGTCTATGTGGATTACCGCATGCATGGTGAATGATCCTTCATATTCATATTCATATTACTACATGGCGGGTGAAAATCCATTTGCAGTTTCGTATATTCTATTATACTCGTATGAGATATCATTTCTTTTGTACTCGTTATGAAATATCATTTTATTTGGTATTTTATTTTTGAGTTACTATTCACGAGTTACTATTTACCCGGTTACTATTCACTCTAGTATTATTCACTTGGGTTTTTGGGGCACTTTTCGTGTCGAAGTACTATTCACGAGTTACTATTCTCAGGTTACTATTCACCCAAATTACTATTCACCTGAATATTATTCACTCGGGTATTTGGAGTACTTTTCATGTCGGGGGTACTATTCACGAGGTACTATTCCCGAAGTACTATTCACTTGGTACTATTTTTTTCAGAAAAATATATTTCTTTTCATCATTCAAATTATTTTTTTACATGAATATTATTCTTAAATTTTACTCTACAAAGCAGTATCATGTTGACAATTTGGACATTATTGATTTTTGGATAAATTAAATTATAAATCTTTAAAATTTATCCTTGAACTTATTTTATTGAATTATTATGTCATTGTCATCATCCTCGTGCTTATATTGTGATGAAAGTCATCTTTGGCTTACGTGCATAGATGGACTTGGTATGATTATAACCAGGGATTATTCGGTATAATAATGACCGTAATGTAACGAATTATGTGATAAAAGTCCTCATTGGCCCGTAGTTCATTGATGGACAGTTATTGATATGATTATAACCTGGGATTATTCGGTATAATCATGACCATTGATGATTACATGAATATCCTTGGTCGTAGTGCAGGGATGATTCGATGATGTGGTTTATTTATTAAGCTGAGTCTCAGCGATAAAGTTGATAAAAAACTTTTTAAATCATAGAAGATAGTAGATTTTATGCTCTACTTGACTCTTCTAATGGATTGCTTATTTTCGATGCAGTTGTTGATCTAAAACTTGTTGTCTATTGTATTTTATCAGTTGTTATACTGTTGAAGGCTAAGGATAATTTATTCTGCATTATCTTAGTCATAATATTTCTTACTGGGCTAGTTGAGCTCACTCTTTCTTTCATTGATCTCTTCAGGAAATGAGAATATAGCTGGGACGAGTCAGGGAATGGAGTGATGGTCCAGGATAAATGGCTTTAGTAGTCCTCACTATTCTTTGGAATAATGTGACAATAATTGTAATGAGGACTCCATTGAGTGTGGATATTGTCTAGATGACAATATTCTTGTTTAAACTCTCAGCTATGTTTTGTCGTATTTTACACGACTGTTGTATAATTAAGTTGTATTTGAATTTATGTACCATGTATCTGGTGACTCAAGATGAGTGATGTATACCTGTTTTGGGGGCGTCACAAGGATACCATTGAATGTGGATATTGTCTAGATGACAATATTCTTGTTTAAACTCTTAGCTATGTTTTGTCGTATTTTACACGACTGTTGTATAATTAAGTTGTATTTGAATTTATGTACCATGTATCTGGCGACTCAAGATGGGTGATGTATACTTGTTTTGGGGCGTCACATATCGTTTTAAACTAATTAGTCAACACCTACGTTGTAAGACCCCAACTTTTATGAATAGAGATGAATTTTCTATAAATATCATTTTTGAATATTAAGGAATGAATGTGATATAATGTTATAGTTGTGGGTAATATTTATAAATTTTGCAAAGTACGCAAGTTGTTATATTATATTAGATTGTTCGGGGAATATTCTTTTTAATAGGGAATATTCGTACGACGACACAATCATTGGTGGACCCCACAGTGGAATTATTGTCGAAGTTAGAAAACCACAGAAATATCTTTTTATAAAAATAATGGCAGAAGTTTTATCGTTAACTATTGAAATACCCAGTGTTAAAAGTACAGTAATACGCGTGGTTGCATGGTAGCACGCGGTTTTGATTATTGATGCTTACGTGAGAAGTCACTCAGTTTTACTCAATTATTGCTACAGTAATTGCGGCATAGTATCTCACGTTACTTGATTCAATTATTGCCAATATTTTATATATTATTAAATCAATAATTGAGATGACAAGTTATTATAATTATTATATGCATAATTAACAATGTCTAGAAAGTTCTGTTGAGGAAAGGGGTTTGGTCACCTAATTGCGTGCCAATAGGGAGAAATTGTAAGACCCCAACTTTTATGAATAAAGAATAATTTTCTCGAAATATATTTTTAAATATTATGGTGTGGATTTGATATAATGTTATAGTTGTGGGTAATATTTACAAATTTTGCAAAGTAAGCAAGTGGTTATATAATATTCGATTGGTCAGGGAATATTCGTTTTAACAGGGAATATTGTACGACGGCACAATCATTGGTGGACCCCATAACGGAAGTATTGTCGTAGTTAGAAAACTACAAAATTATCTTTCTATAAAAATAACGGCGGAGGTGTTACCGTTAAAACTGTTGAACTACCCGGTAGTAAAAGTAAAGTGCGATGAATACGCATGGTTGCATAGTAGTACGGTATTGATTATTGATGCTTACGTGAGAAGTCACTCAAGTAATACTCAATTATTGCTATGATAATTCTTTGCATCATATCTCTCATACTATTGATTCAATTATTATTTACGATAGATCATCGTATAATATGATATATTATTAAATCAATAATTGAGATGGCAAAGTTATTCATATTATTATTTGCAATATTGACAATGTACAGAAGTTACATCGAGGAGAGGTTTGGTCACCTAAATTGCTGTGATAAGGAGAAATCCTTATCGAAAATCCCCCTCTTTCTTGGGAACGACCTTGTTGTTAAATATTGTGTATTATAATATTAATGATGAATAAGTACGTGTTGATTAAAGATGAATTTTATAGTTCTATTGTGTTAGAATTATTTGTGTTAGTGGAAATCGACATTTGTTTCGATAATAATTGATGTCTGGAGGTTATATTGTTCAATCGGGTATTCGGGGGCACTTTTCGTGTCGGAGTAATATTCACGAGTTACTATTCACGGGGTACTATTCACCCATAAAATATATTTCTTTTCGGTCCAAATCATTTTTGGGTACAATATTATTCCATGAGGAGATGTGCTAATTTTTCAGACCGTTGGTTGAAGATATAATAGTAAATTAATATGGACCGCTGGTGGAAAGTTATAATAGTAAATCAATATGGATCGATGGTTTAAAGTTTTAATAGTAAATCAGTATGGACCGTTGCTTTAAGTTGAAATAGTAAACCAATATGGACCGTCCGTTTAAAAGTAAATCAATCTGGACCGTTCATGAATTAGTTACTATTCAGTCCATTCTCCTATAAATAGAAGCTTATTCCTTCATTATTTCTTACGAATTCACTGAAACTCTAGAGAGAGAAACTATAGAGAGAAAGAAGAAAAGTATTCTGCTACTTCACTACTCCAATATCCAGTTTCTTCTAAGGCAAGGGAGATTATTTGTTGTACTCGTAAGGGGTATTATTTTTTTCTTATTCATGAAGAGAACTTCTGTTATTCCATTCTTTATTATTCGCTTAGAATAACCTATATTCTTCTGTTATTCAATTCTTTATCATTATGTTGGAATAACTTTGTCTCATGGGCAATCTTTGCATACATGGTGAAATTCTTACATCATTCCATTCTTTATTATTTCTGTTGGAACATCTGTTTTGTGCGTTTCTGTGGGATTCGGTTCCATTATTTATTATTTTGTCGAATATCACATGCGTGCGTTTATGGGACCTAGTTCCATTATTTATTATTACGTCGAAATATCACATTTGTGCGTTTGCTTAGAACACTGGTTCCATTATTTATTATTTTGTTGGGAATAACATGTCTATGCCGTCTATCGCACACATGGTGAATCCTTCTGTTATTCTATTATTTATTATTCTGTTGGAATAACCTGTCTATGTGGATTACCACATGCATGGTGAATGATCCTTCGTATTCATTCATTCTTAAATTGTGGTAATGATCTGTCTACGTGGATTACAGCAAGGCGGGCAAAAATCCATTTGCAGTTTCATATATTCTATTATACTCAGTTGGTTAAAGCTTTGGCTTCTATACTCCATGAAATTAGTGGAATATCCTTGATATTTGCGCTTCATCCAAATATCTTTTCATGGAAATATTCTTCGAGCATTCTTGAATTTTACTCTACAAAGCAGTATCATGTTGACAAATTGGACGTTATTGGTTCCTGGATAAATTAATTTATAAATCTTTAAAATTTATTCTTGAACTTGTTTTATTGAATTATTATGTCATTGTCATCATCATCATGCTTATATTGTGATGAAAGTCATCTTTGACTTACGTGCATAGATGCATATCCTTGGTCGTGGAGCAGGGATGATTTGATTTTATTTATTAAGCTAAGTCTCAGCGATAAAGTTGATGAAAAACTTTTTAAATCATAGAAGATAATAGATTTTATACCTTACTTGACTCTTCTAATGGATTGATTGATCCGCTGCAGTTAAACTTGTTGTCAATTATATTCTATCAGTTTAACATTGTTGAAGGCTAATGATAATTTATTCTGCATTATCTTAGTCATAATATTTCTTCTTGGGCTAGTTGAGCTCACCCCTTTCTTTCTTTATTCTCACTGAGAAATGAGAACGTAGCTGGGACTAGTCGGGGAACAAAGTGATGGTCTTAGATGGTGCATTAGTAGTCCTCACTATTCTGTGAAATAGTGTGATAATAAATGTAATGAGGAATCCATTGAGTTTGTATATTGTCTAGATGACAATATTTGTATTAAAACTCACAGCATATGTTTAGTTGTATTTTACCCGACTGTTGTATAATTAAGTTGTATTTGAATTCAGTACCTTGTATCTGGTGACCTAAGATGGGTGGTGTATACCTGTTTTGGGTGCGTCACAGTTGGTATCAAAGCTTAGGGATATGATCCCTAGCTGAGATGTGAGACAAGAACTAGGAGGGGAGAGACGGGGAATTCCTTCGCTAGTATGACCTACCTAACTTTATTTGGTATTTAACTGGTCGGTCAGAGTATAGGGATAATATGTGATATATTAATTAACCCTTGTTTTGTGGCAGTATTGAAAAATGGCATCCGAAAATATTGAGATAAGCAATGAAGCACATGAGATCGTGGAGTCACCAAAGATTAATACCCAGGATAATGTGCAACAGGAAAACAATAATACTCAGGTGAGCAACAACACCGACCAAATGGCGAATGACGGAATGTTTAGGAGCTTTCTGCAATTCGTACAACACCAGGCAAGAGAAACTCCTGTCCAAAATGTAGGTGGAAACACTGGAAACTCTCAGACGGTCACCGCTAAAGCGATTCAAGAAATTTGGGACCACCGAAGTTTATTGGAGAGCCAAAACCACTTAAAGCGGATGCATGAATAAAGCAGATCACCAAGATATTTGATGTCTTGGGATGCTCCGAGGAGCAAAAGGTTCCTTTTGCCACCTTTATGTTGCGAGGAGAGGCGATTCTTTGGTGGGAATCGATAAAAGCGTACTCGACCGCTGCCTTTGAAGATGTCTTGGGAGAAGTTCCAAGAACTGCATTCAACGACAAGTACTTTCCGAAAGTATTCGTCACATTAAAGAGGTAGAGTTCATCAAGTTGGAGCGAGAGAAAAATATGGCCGTAAGCGCGAAGACGAAGCTAAGTTTTCCGAGTAGTCCCGGTTTCGTCCCACTTGGTTGATAATGATGAGAGAATGGCGCGGATGTTTTTAAGAGGTTTGAAGCAGGAGATACGTCAATATCTTATTTCTCATAAAAGCGTGTTTGTATTGAGATGTTGTAAATAGGGCTCGATTATTGGAGCGATAACAGGTCAACGTAACCAAGAGAAAGCAAGCCGTGAGAATGAAAATACTAGTGGTAACAGTCATCGAAGCGGTGACAACAAACGTGTAGGGAATCAACATGCCAGAAATGGTAACCACTTCGATGGTAATCATGGCCAAGACAATAAAAGTGGGAGTTTCAAGAAGAGGAGATTTAATAATGATAGAAGGACGTCAGCACCAGCACCTGTTGTTAAGGAAGGAGAACGATCGTCGGTCGTATGTTATAAATTCGGAGGGGAGGGACATATCAGTCGAAACTGTACGCAGTAGTCCAAAGCATGTTACAATTGTGGAAGAGAAGGTCACTTAGCCCTATTTTGTCATGCACCGAAGTCAAGTCCAGTTGGGATGGAGGCATCAAAGTCCGTCCCAGACAAGACAAAACTGGTAGTTCAAGGGAGATCGTTTGTTGTAACCTCCCAGAAAGTAAGGAACCCGAACGAGGTCATCACGGGTAAGCTTATCATAAACTCTAGTGAAGTATATACCTTATTTAATACCGGCTCTACCCATTCTTTTATTTCTCCTACTTGCGCTCAACGTTTAAATTTGACTCCGGAGAAATTGGACTTTGACTTATCGGTTGAAACTGCGTTGGGAGAATCCTTCATTACATCCACGATTTATAAGTCTTGTTTGATTCAAATCGGTAACCGCACATTACCTGTCGATCTTATTTCTTTAAAAATACTTGCGTTTGACGTAATTCTAGGGATTGATTGGTTAACTACTCATCATGCAAAAATTGATTATTTTCGTAAGGTTGTTAGTTTTCATATTCCTAATCAACCTATTATACGAATTCAAGCGACCAAACCATTAAAATCAATCACGGTTATTTCAAGCCATAAAGATATTCGTTTATTGAAAAACGGATGTCAAGCTTTCTTAGCTCATGTCACAGATTTAAACAAAAATACATCAGTTTTGAATGATATTTCTATTGTTAATAAATTTCCTGATGTATTCCCTGAAGAACTTCCTGGCCTGCCCCCAGAGCGTGAAATTGAATTTTGTATCGACCTTGAACCTGGTACAAAATCCATTTCCAAAGACCCATATCGAATGACTCCTATTGAACTTCATGAGTTAAATACCCAATTACAGGAATTATTAGACATTGGTTTCATTCGTCCTAGTACGTCTCCTTGGGGTGCTCTTGTTCTATTTGTGAAGAAGAAAGATGGGAGTATGCGATTTTGTATTGACTACCGAGAATTGAACCATGTCACCATCAAGAATAGGTATCTGTTACCTCGCATTGATGACCTGTTTGACCAGTTGGAAGGAGCACAATTATTTTCAAAGATCGATCTTCGTTCTGGATATCATCAGCTAAAGGTTAAAACTAAGGATATTCTAAAGAGTGCCTTCAGAACTCGGTACGGGCATTATGAATTCTTGGTCATGTCTTTTGGATTGACTAATGCTCCTGCTGCCTTCATGGATATGATGAATCGAGTATTCAAGGAATATTTGGATCACTTTATGGTTTCCTTTATTGATGACATTCTCATATATTCCAAAATCCGTGAAGATCATGAGCAACACTTGAGGCTGATACTCAAAAAGTTTCGTGAAAACAAGATTTATGACAAGTTGAAGAAATGTGAGTTCTGGCTTGAGGAAGTTGCATTTCTTGGGCATGTGATATCAAATCATGGAATATCTATTGACCCAGCGAAGATTGAAGCAATTCAAAGCTGGGAGAAACCAAAGTCAGTGACTAAAGTACGTAACTTTCTCGGCTTAGCTGGTTATTATCGGAGATTCGTGGAAGGATTTTCTCGAATCGCTACTCCATTAACTCAGCAGACTCGAAAAGATACAAAGTTCGGTTGGAGCGAGGAATGTGAGAAGAGTTTTCAAGAACTCGAGGATGACTCATTTCAAAGACACTGTTACACAATACCATCTGGCTCAAAGGGATTTGTCATCTACAGTGATGCTTCGGGCAAAGGGTTAGGATGTGTTCTCATGCAACATGGAAAAGTCATAGCATATGCCTCTCGGCAACTCAATAAATATGAGAGGAATTATCCTACTCATGATCTAGAGTTGGCAGTTGTTGTCTTTGCATTTAAGATTTGGAGGCATTACCTATATGGAGAGAAGGTGGAGATCTATACGGATCACAAAAGCCTAAAATATTTCTTCACCTAAAAGGAATTCAACATGCGGCAACGACGTTGGCTTGAGCTGTTGAAAGATTATGATCATACCATTCAATACCATCTTGGTAAAGCGAACGTAGTAGATGGCGCATTGAGTAGAAGATCATATGGGGGTACGAGTGCAATATTGTCAACACAAAGGCCCATTTTGTATGACTTACAAAGGATGGAGATAGAGTTAAAGACTCCGGGGACCCATGTGATGATGGCGAATATCTGAGTAGAGCAGAACCGACTTTAATCGATAAAGTTAAAAGCTGCAAGCAAGCTACGGACACTGGAGGCGTACGTATGAGGAAGAAAGTGCAAGAAGGTGCTATTAGGAAGCAAGAATCGATGAAGAAGGAAAATTTCGAGTCAACTCCGGACTTTGTGTTCCTAACGACCACGATTTAAAGTATAAAATCATGATGAGGCGCATGACTGCGATTTGTAATCCATTCAGGAGTATCAAATGTATCATGATCTTGACATACATTTTGGTGGAGCAATATAAAGAGAGATATAGCGGAGTTTATCTCAAGGTGTTTAACTTGTCAACGAGTCGGTGAGCATCAAGTACCAAAAGGTCCATTGCAACCACTTGAAATTCGAGAATGGAAGTGGGAGCACATTACCATGGATTTCGTTCTTTGGTCTTCCCAAGGTTTCTCAAGGCATAGATGCAATTTGGGTCATTGTTGATAGATTGACCAAGTCTGGCTCACTTCTTACCTCTACAAGAAACTTATACACTTGAACGTCTTGTTCGTATGTACATAAATGAGATTGTAAGACTGCATGGTATGCCAGTATCCATAGTTTCTGATCGAGACCCAAGATTCACTTCACGATTTTGGGTTAGTTTACAGAAAGCTATGGGTATGGATTTATGATTTCGCTCGGCATATCATCCTCAGACGGACGGGAAGTTGGAGAGGACTATTCAAATTCTTTAAGATCTATTAAGACTCTGTGTCCTTGACTTCAAAGGAAGTTGGGACAAGTTCTTACCGTTGGTGGAGTTTTCCTACAACAATAGTTATCAAGCAAGTATTGGCATGGCTCCATTTGAAGCGTTGTATGGGAGAAAGTGTCGTTCTCCAGTATGCTGGGATGAGGTGGGTGAAGCAACGTTGTTGGGACCGGAATTGGTACGTTTGACTACAGAAAAGATTCAAACGATCCGAAAACGCATAAAAACTTCACAAGATCGATAAAAGAGTTATGCTGATCTTCATCGAAAGGACGTAGAATTCGATATTGGAGATCATGTGTTGTTATGTGTTGCCCCATGGAAAGGAGTTGCGAGATTTGGAAAGAGAGGAAAGCTCAATCATCGATTCATTGGCCTATTTTTAATTCTCGAGCGAGTAGGAACTGTGGCCTATAGACTCGCCTTATCGCCAAGTATGTCTCATGTTCATAACGTTTTTCACATATCTATGTTACGTAAATATGTGAAAGACCCGAACCACATTATTGAGTTAGAACCAGATGAGATAAAGTATGATTTACCGTATGAAGAGTTACCTGTTAAAATCTTAGATAAGAAGGATTATGTTCTACGCTCTAAGGTTATACCTCAAGTCAAATTTTTGTGGAGGAAATGACTTGGGAGTTAGAATCTGAGATGAAGTCAAGGTATCCTCATCTCTTCGACATATCAGGTATGTACCCTAATTTCGAGGATGAAATTTCATAAGAAGGGGAGGTTGTAAGACCCCAACTTTTATGAATAAAGAATAATTTTCTCGAAATATATTTTTGAATATTATGGTGTGGATTTGATATAATGTTATAGTTGTGGGAAATATTTACAAATTTTGCAAAGTAAGCAAGTGGTTATATAATATTCGTTTGATCAGGGAATATTCGAATGATGGCACAATCATTGGTGGACCCCACAACGGAAGTATTGTCGTAGTTAGAAAACGACAAAATTATCTTTCTATAAAAATAACGGAGGAAGTGTTACCGTTAAAACTGTTGAACTACTCTGTAGTAATAGTACAGTAATACGCGTGGTTGCATAGTAGTACACGGTATTAATTATTGAAGCTTACGTGAGAAGTCACTCAGTTATACTCAATTATTGCTAAAGTAATTGCTGCATCATATCTCTTATATTATTGATTCAATTATTGTTACAGTATCATCTGCATAATATGATATATTATTAAATCAATAATTGAGACAACAAAGTTATTCATATTATTATTTGCAATATTGACAATGATATCTAAGTTACATCGAGGAGAGGTTTGGTCACTTAATTGCGCGCCAATAAGGAGAAATCCTTATCGGAAAGCCCCCTCTTTCTTGGGAACGGCCTGGTTGTTAAATATTGTGAAATATAATATTAATGATGAATAATATCGTGTTGATTAAAGATGAATTTTATAGTTCCATTGTGTTGGAATTATTTGTGTTAGTGGAAATCGACATTTATTTCGATAATAATTGATGTCTGGAGGTTATATTGACCAATCGGGTAATTAACCGGATAAATGAGCAATTAATTGCTATTAATTCACATGCTTATAACTATTTGTTCACATGTGTGTACTATTGATTCACATTCTTGTACTATTAGGGGAGTTGGTGCAAGATTGATAATACTTGCATGACTAAGTTAAAAATGGAGGTATAAATGGAGGTACTTATCTTTGTAATTCATATTTTCACATGTCTAGAACTATTGATTCACATGATTTACTATTGATTCACATGATTTACTATTAGGGGAGGTGGTGCAAGTTTGATAATACTTGCAAGACTAAATTAAAAATAAAAGAAAAAAGGAAGGTTATATTGTTCAATCAGGTATTCGGGGTACTTTTTGTGTCAGAGTACTATTCACGAGTTACTATTCACGAGTTACTATTCATGAGTTACTATTCACGAGTTACTATTAACAAGTTACTATTCACAAGTTACTATTCACGGGGTACTATTCACCCGTAAAATATATTTCTTTTCGGTCCAAATCATTTTTGGGTACAATATTATTCCATGAGGAGATGTGCTAATTTTTCAGACCGTTGGTTGAAGATATAATAGTAAATTAATATGGACCGCTAGTGGAAAGTTATAATAATAAATCAATATGGATCGCTGGTTTAAAGTTTTAATAGTAAATCAGAATGGACCGTTGCTTTAAGTTTTAATAGTAAACTAATATGGACCGTCCGTTTAAAAGTAAATCAATCTGGACCGTTCATGAATTAGTTACTATTCCGTCCATTCTTCTATAAATAGAAGCTTCTCCTTCATTATTTCTTACTAATTCACTGAAACTCTAGAGAGAGAAACTATAGAGACAAAGAAGAAAATTATTCTGCTACTTCACTACTCCAATATCCAGTTTCTTCTAAGGCAAGGGAGATTATTTGTTGTACTCGTAAGGGGTATTATTTCTTTCTTATTCATGAAGAGAACTTCTGTTATTCCATTCTTTATAATTCTATTGGAATAACCTGTATACGCGGGATACCATATACTTGGTGAAATTCTTCTGTTATTCCATTCTTTATCATTATGTTGGAATAACTTGTCTATGCGAAGTACCGCATACATGGTGAAATTCTTCTGTCATTCCATTCTTTATTATCCTGTTGGGACATCCTATTTGTGCGTTTACGTCGGACCTGGTTCTATTATTTATTATTTTGTCAGAATATCCTGTCTGTGCGTTTATGCCGGACCTAGTTCCATTATTTATTATTCTGTCAGAATATCCTGTTTGTGCGTTTATGCCGAACCTGGTTCCATTATTTATTATTTTGTTGGGAATAACATGTCTATGCCGTCTATCGCACACATGGTGAATCCTTCTGTTATTCTATTATTTATTATTCTGTTGGAATAACCTGTCTATGTGGATTACCACATGCATGGTGAATGATCCTTCGTATTCATTCATTCTTAAATTGTGGTAATGATCTGTCTACGTGGATTACAGCAAGGCGGGCAAAAATCCATTTGCAGTTTCATATATTCTATTATACTCAGTTGGTTAAAGCTTTGGCTTCTATACTCCATGAAATTAGTGGAATATCCTTTATATTTGCGCTTCATCCAGTATCTTTTCATGGAAATATTCTTCTGAGCATTCTTGAATTTTACTCTACAAAGCAGTATCATGTTGACAAATTGGACGTTATTGGTTCCTGGATAAATTAATTTATAAATCTTTAAAATTTATTCTTGAACTTGTTTTATTGAATTATTATGTCATTGTCATCATCATCATGCTTATATTGTGATGAAAGTCATCTTTGACTTACGTGCATAGATGCATATCCTTGGTCGTGGAGCAGGGATGATTTGATTTTATTTATTAAGCTAAGTCTCAGCGATAAAGTTGATGAAAAACTTTTTAAATCATAGAAGATAATAGATTTTATACCTTACTTGACTCTTCTAATGGATTGATTGATCCGCTGCAGTTAAACTTGTTGTCAATTATATTCTATCAGTTTAACATTGTTGAAAGCTAATGATAATTTATTTTGCATTATCTTAGTCATAATATTTATTACTAGGCTAGTTGAGCTCACCCTTTCTTTCACTGTTCTCTTCAGGAAATGAGAACGTAGCTGGGACAAGTCGGGGAAAAGAGTGATGGTCCTAGATGGTGCATTAGTAGTCCTCACTATTCTGTGAAATAGTGTGATAATAAATGTAATGAGGACTCCATTGAGTTTGTATATTGTCTAGATGACAATATTTGTATTAAAACTCACAACATATGTTTAGTCGTATTTTACACGACTGTTGTATATTTAAGTTGTATTTGAATTCAGTACCTTGTATCTGGCGACCCAAGATGGGTGGTGTATACCTGTTTTGGGGGTGTCACAGAAATCTTTATTGGAAAGCCCCCTCTTTTCTGGGAACGATCTGGTTTTTAATATTGCGAGTTATAATAATATGAATAAAGGTTGTTAAAAATAGTGAAGGGATTTTTTTTTGAAGTATTTGTTGTACATTTTTCTTATTTTATGGACCCCCATTTACCCATTTTTCAATATAATCAGTAGAAGTTTATTCGGTATATATATATATATATATATATATATATATAATAGCTGGAGCCCATTGTGGGGCCCACGTTTGAAAATGAATTGGGGTGGGAGAAAAATTAAGATGTCGGGAGAGGAAGGGAATTGAAAGTCAGGAGGGAGTTAATATCATTAGTATTATATATATATATATATATATGTTATATGTATTTATTATATGATATATAATATATGTATGTTATATATATATATATATATATATATATATATTATAATAAGTTTTGTTTTTTTATGAAAAAAAGAATATATTATATTATATATAAAGTTATTTGTTTTACTTGAATTTTATAATATTATTTTTTTTTAAACGAACGTTTTAGAATTGCAAGTTTCCCGTGATACATTCGTCCGAAAATCATACTGTTGGTCCGTGATAATTTTTCTAAATAGTATCATTTCTATTCTCCTATAAATAGGATGCTTAGTTAGAATTGAAAATCACACCAGAATTCGAGAATTCTTCTTCTATAATCTTGAGCGTATTTCTTTAGAGTTTAAGAAAGCTTTAAACATAGAAAACAATGCCAGTTTTCTTCAAGAATATCCCCGCTATACAAGTTGGAATACTCTTCTTTTCAAGGTAAGGGATGTTATTTTTGTTCAATATTCATATGAAATAATATTTTCTTACATACTCTGTAGTATGTAAGTAATATTATTTCGCTTCAGATTCTGAATTCTATACTCATTTTGTTAAAGTTTTGGCTTCTATACTCCATGAAATTAGTAGAATATCCTTGATATTTGCGCTTCATCCAGTATCTTTTCATGGAAATATTATTCTGAGCATTCTTGATAAGTTTTAACTTTTTCGTGCTGGGGTACTATTCACGGGGTTACTATTCCTGAAGTTACTATTCACGGGTACTATTCACTCGGTTACTATTTAATTGAAGTACTATTCATGACAAAAATTGATTTCTTTTCGGTCCAAATCATTTTTGATATAATATTATTCTTGAATTTTACTCCACAAAGCAGTATCATGTTGACAATTTGGACATTATTGAATTCTGGATAAATTAAATTATAAATCTTTAAAATTTATCCTTTACTTTCATTTAATTGAATTCTTATATCATTGTCATCATCCTCATGCTTATATTGTTATGAAAGTCATCTTTGGCCCGTAGTGCATAGATGGACTTGGTATGATTATGACCGGGGATTATTCGGTATAATCATGATTGTAATGTTACAAATGATGTGGTAAAAGTCCTCATTGGATCGTAGTGCATTGATGGACAGTTGTTGGCATGATCATGATCATTAATGAATACACAAATATCCTTGGCCCGTAGTGCATGGATACTTTGTGGTCGTGATACTAAAAAATATCATTGGCCGTAGTGTAGGGGTGATTCGATGATGTGGATTATTTATTAAGATGAGTCTCATCGATAAAAGTGATGAAAAACCTTTTAAATCATAGAAGATAGTGGATTTTATGCTCTACTTGACTCTTCTAATGGATTGCTTGTTCCGCTGCAGTTAAACTTGATGTTTATTATATTTTATCAGTTTAACACTGTTGAAGGCTAACGATAATTTATTCTGCATTATCTTAGTCATAATATTTCTTACTGGGCTAATTGAGCTCACCCTTTTCTTCCATTGTTCTCTTCAGGAAATGAGAATATAGCTGATACTAGTCGGGGAACGGAGTGACGGTCTAGATGTTTGCATTAGTAGTTGTGAGACCCCGAATTTTATGAATAAAGATTTAATTTTCTCGAAATATTTTTTTGAATATTAAGGAGTAAATTTGATATAATGTTATAGTTGTTGGTAATATTTATAAATTTTGCAAAATAAGCAAGTGGTTATAAAATATTCATATTGTCGGGGAATATTCATTTGGTCGTGAAATATTCTTTCAGTCGGGGAATATTCGTACGACGGCGCATCCATTTGTGGGCCCCATAACGAAAAATGGTCGGATAAAGAAAATGACTTTGAGTTTTTATAAATAATGGCGTATTGTTACCGTTAACACTGTTGGAATACCCAGTGGTTAAAACACACGAGTAACGCTGGCGTGTTTGAGATGCACAACGATATTGCACCAATTATTGATTCTTACGTAAGAAGGCACTACTCAATAATGGTTACAGTAATTACTGTTCAATATTTTATTTTATTGATTCAATAATTGTTGCGTTGATATTTTATATTATTGTTATTTCAATAATTATCACTACACAGTATTTCCCATTATCATATCAACACTACAAAAATAATGGTCATTGGCGACGGGTCCATTGCCGACGGCGACATCCCTGTCGATAATAAGATCACTCTCGACGGGATAACCGTCGCCAATGTCTGCCGTCGGGAATGTACTTATTATTTGGCACCAGACTTTCCTGGTGGAGGGAAATATCATATGTGACGCCCCCAAAATAGGTATACAACTCCCATTCTGAGTCGCCAAATACATGTTACAGAAAGAAACCTACAACTTCAAGAATACAATTGTCGTGCAAAATACGACAACACATACTGTGAGTTTAAATACAAATATTGTCTTCTAGACAATATTCAAACTCAAATAAGTCCTCATTACAATTATTCAAACACTATTTTACAAAAATAGTGAAGACTGCTAAAACATCTTTCTAGAACCAACACTCCATACCCCGACTAGATTCTGTTATGTTCTCACCTCCTGAGAAGAAAAATGGAACAAAAAGGAAAAGGGTGAGCTCAACTAGCCCAGTAAAGAATATTATGACTAAGATAATATACAACAAATTATCATTAGTCTTCAACAGGGAAAAATATGATAAAATATATTAAACAACAAGTTTTAGATCAACAACTGCAGCGGAAACAACAATACATTAGAAGAGTCAAGTAGAGAATGAGTTCTACTATCTTCTAAGATTTAAAAGTCCATCATCAATATTTTATCCCTGTAACAACAATCAATATACATCTTTAATCAAATATTCATCTTTACACTACAGGCCAAAGATATTCATTTGTATCACCAGTTGGTCATGTTCATCTCAACACCTGTTCATCTTTGCACTACGGGCCAAAGATATTCATTAGGTAATCATTCATCTTTGCACTACAGGCCAAAGATATTCATTAATATCATCATTTAGGACTAAGGATGATGAAAAATATTTTAAAGAAAACGAATCCAATGAAATATAAGATCAAAGATTAGGGATTCGTATTACAGTTTATCCAAGTTCAATAATACTCCATAATAACCAATTGTGATGCAGAATTCAAAAATAAAGATCAAAACATGGATACAATCAAAGATAGATAATAGACATCTTGGATAAAAAGGAAATTTTTCATTTTTTCGGTGAATAGTGCCGTATTCGTGAATAGTGCCGTATACGTGAATAGTTACCCCGACACAAAAAGGTATAAATTCCACAAGAAAAATCATACTTCGTGAACATTACTTGTTAATAGTACCGTATTCGTGAATAGTGCCGTATACGTGAATAGTAATCCCGACACAAAAAGTTTCAAATTTGATAAAAAGTTCAGACCAATATTTCGGCATAATGATATTGAAAGAAATAATAGCATTTACGAAGAAAATAACATTCCTTACCTCAAAAGGCAAGTGCTTATTTGGAATCTTTGAATATAGTCTTTGAAGAAACTTGCACCGTATATCAACACTAAAAGTATCAAAATACTCACAAGAATACGCTCGATAATATAGAGAGAGAAAGAGAGAAAACTTGTTTCTGGTGTGATTTTCAATTCTAACTTAGCCCTCTATTTATAGGAAAATGTCCGAAGCAGACTTGACCTGCTACCTGATGGCTTTACCTGCTACTATTTCCACCCACCACATTTGAAATTCAATTTGAGAACATTTCTCACCAACTAAAAGTGGGGCCCACCAATTCTAGAATTTTCCACCAAAATGATAAATTCCGAAACTTAAACAATTTCTGAACCAGACACCTGTTAAAATTCATAACAAATCATTCGTTCATTTTTAACGGTTCAAAATTTGTGGACATATACTCAACTTATATATGTATAACATATCAAAAAATCACAACGATCCAACAGTCGGATCAAAAATTATAACTCACGATATATCTCAAGAACCTTTGCTTTTGATCTTTTAATACCTCAATCTGATGAATCGATAAAATATCTCAACATTAATTCCTTCATTTATAACCACATAAATAAATCCATCATTTATATCCACATCAAATAAATATTTTCTTATCATATAAATCAATAATTAAATATTCACAAATAATATTATATAATCACAATTATGAATGACGAATAGTTCCAAGAAAAAGGGGCTTTTCAATAAGTTTTTCTCCTTCTTGGCGCATGATTAGGTGACCAAACCTCTCCTTGATGTAACTTTCTAGACATTTTCAATAATGCTATCTAATAATATTATTCAAATAATATGAATTATTGATCCGATAATGGGAAATACTGTGCAGTGATAATTATTGAAACAACAATAATATAAAATATCAACGTAGCAATTATTGAACCAATAAAATAAAATATTGAACAGTAATTACTGTAACAATTATTGAGTAGTGACTTCTTACGTAAGAATCAATAATTCAAAAATATCATGCAAAACCAGGTAAGCTCATCTCTTGTGCAACCACGCCAGACATGTATTTTAACAACGGGTAATCCAACAAGTGTTACTTGGTAACAATTACGCCGTTATTTATAAAAACTCATACTTTGTTGTTTTCTTCATCTGACCGTTATCGGTTATGGGGCCCACAAATGGCTGCGCCGTCGTACGAATATTCCCCGACAGAAAAAATATTCCACCACCAAACGAATATTCCCCGACAATAATGAATATTTTATAACCACTTGCTTATTTTGCAAAATTTGAACATTTCACCCATAACCAAAGCATTATATCAAATTAATACCTTATTATTCAAAATAATAATTAGAGGAAAATTCAATATTATTTATAAAAAACTGGGGCCTTACAACCTCCCCTCCTTATAAAATTTCTTCATCGAAATTGACGTATGTACCTGGTGTTTCGAACAAGTGAGGATACCTCACTTTTATTTCTGATTCCAACTCCCAGGTCATTTCTTCAATAGCATGGTTCCTCCACAAAACCTTAACTTGTGGTATAACCTTTGTGCATAGGACATGCTCTTTCCTATCCAAGATCTTGACAGGTACCTCCTCGTACGTTAAATCTTCAGCTATTTCGTCTGGTTCTAACGCAATAATATGGTTTGGGTCGTCCACATATTTGCGTAACATCGATACGTGAAAAACATTATGAACACGCGACATACTTAGCGTTAAAGCGAGTCTATAGGCCACAGTTCCTACTCGATCGAGGATTTAAAATAAATCGAAGGTCTGCACTTTCTTCTCTTCATTGACTCTTACTTCTAGAATAACGCATTCTTGCACCTTCTTCTTTATATTCATCAGCTCTGGTGTGTAGCTTGAGCGGTTTTAACTTTATCAATTAAAGTCGATTCTACTCGTATATTTAACATCATAACATGGGTACTTGGAGCCTTTAACTCTATCTTCATCCTTTGTAAGTTATACAAAATAGGTCTTTGTGTTCGACAATATCGCACTCGTACTCGCATACAATCTTCTACTCAACGCGTCAGCTACCACGTTCGCTTTTCCAGGATGGTATGGTCAGAACAGGTGCCAAAATGAGTCGCCTCTTGAGCTATTGGAAAATCTTCTCGCATTCCTCGCTCCATACAAATTTTGTATCTTTCTGAGTCAGCTAAGTTAACGGAGTAGCGATTCAAGAAAATCCTTCCACGAATCTCCGATAGTAACCAGCTAAGCCTAGAAAGCTAGATATTTCGATTACTGACTTAAGTTGCTCTAAACTGTGACTCATATCCCAATCTTGGATAGCACGTCACAATAGCACCTATTGTTTTACCACCAAACAAATATAGCGTCCCCTACGGAGAGTCTGGCTTTGGTGCATTCCACAAAGGAAGTTACCAGATAGAGGCTTGATTACCAACTCTTGTAGTTGGATTTTTAACTCCTGAAGTTTAATAGGAGCCATTCGATAAGAGATTTTAGAAATGGGTTTTGTACCGGGTTCAAAGTCGATAGAAAATTTAATATAACGCTCTGGGGGTATGCTAGGAAATTCTTCAGGAAATACGTCAGGAAATTCACTAACAACAGAAATATCATTCAAATCTGACGTATTTTTGTTTAAATCCATGAAATGAGCTAAGAAAACTTGACATCCATTTTTCAATAAACGAATTGCTTTATGGCTTGATATGAAAGTGTTTGACTTCAATGATTTGGTTTCTTGAATTCGCATAACAGGTTAGTTAGGAATATGAAAACTAACAACTTTACGAAAACAATCAATTTTGGCATGATGAGTAGTTAACCAATCAACCCCTAAAATTACGTCAAATGCAAGTATCTTTAAAGAGATAAGATCAACAAGTAATGTGATTGTACCAATTTGAATCAAGAAAAATTTATAAACAGTGGATGTAACGAAAGTTTCTTCTAACGGAGTCTCCACTGATAAATCAAAGTCTAATTTCTCTGGAGTCAAGTTTAAACGTTGAGCACAAGCAGGAGAGATAAAAGAATTGGTAGAACCGGTATCTAGTAAGGTATAAACTTCGCAAGAATTCAAGATTAGCTTACCCGTGATCACCTCGTTCGGGTTTCTCGCGTTTTGGCCAGTCACGACAAACGCTCTTCCAGGAATCGCTGATTTCGACTTATGCAGGACAGCCTTTGGAGTTATCATCCCTGCTAAACTTGATTTTGCTATAGAACAGTCTCGAGTTATACGGTCCTCCTTTCCACAGTTATAACATACCTTGGATTGTTGTGGGCAGTTTGGGCTGATATGTCCCTCTTTCCCGCATTTGTAACAAACGACTGGTGGTCGTTCTCCTCCCCTAGAAATAGTTGATGTTTGTGCTGACGTCTTCACATTATCATTGTTGTACCTTCTCTTTTTTTTAAATCTCCTCCCGACTCGCTCCTTCTATTATCACGGCCACGATTACCACCTGAGTGGTTACCGCTTTTGTCCATATTTTTTCCTCCTTGCTGGTTATTATCACTTCGATGATTGCTGTCACCGGTATGACCCTGGTTGTGGTCCCTCGATTGAACATACTCACTATCTCATTCTAATAATTGAGCCCTATTGACAACATCTGAATATAGAGAAAATTTATGAGAGATAAGATATTGTCGAATCTCGGGTTTTAGACCTCTCAGAAAAATCCTTGTCATTCGTTCCTCATTCTCTACCAAATGAGGTGCAAACCTGGATAACTCAGCGAACTTTGCCTCATACTGGGACACCGTCATGTTGTTTTGTTCCAGTCTGATAAACTCTACCTCATTCATATGATGAATACTTTCAGGAAAGTACTAGTTATTGAATAGTTTCTGAAACGTTTCCTAAGACATGTTGAGTGTGGCGGTCAGGTACGCCTCACGGACTCCCACCGAGTGAGTACGCCTCACCGCGGAACATAAAGGTGGCGAATGGAACCTTCTGTTCCTCTGTGCATCCTAGGACATCGAATATATTGGTAATTTGCTTGACCCACGTTTCCGCCTTGATCGGATCCGGCTTTCCAATAAATTCTGGTGGTCCGAACTCCTTAAAAGCTGCTTGTCATGTGATGGGATCGATGCGTGCTATCACTTCCACCCGTATTTTGTACACGAGTCTCCCTCATCTGATTTTGCATGAACTGCAAAAAGCTCCTAAACATTAAATCATTCATCGTTTGCTAGGTAGTGTTGTTTACAGAAGGAATATTGCCTTCCTGTTGTACATTCTCCTGGTTTGTGACTAAAGGTTGTTCCACAGTCTCATACACTCCATTGTTAATGTTCTCGTGACCATTCTTAAACACCGCCATAAAACAAGGGTAAATTAAACAAATTAACATATCACATAATATCCCTATACTCTGACCGACCAACAAATAAGCTTAGATAAGATACACTAGCGAATGATTTACTCATCTCTCCCCTCGTAGTTCTATTCCCCGATCTACGCCAGAGACCATATCCCTAAGCTTTGATACCAACTGTGACGCCCCCAAAATAGGTATACAACACCCATTCTGAGTCGCCAAATACATGGTACAGAAAGCAACCTACAACTTCAATAATACAATTGTCGTGCAAAATACGACAACACATACTATGAGTTTAAATACAAATATTGTCTTCTAGACAATATTCATACTCAAATAAGTCCTCATTACAATTATTCAAACTTTATTTTACAATAATAGTGAGGACTGCTAAAACATCTTTCTAGAACCATCACTCCATATTTACGACTAGATCCTCGCTATGTTCTCACCTCACGAGAAGAAAATAGAACAAAAAGGAAAAGGGTGAGCTCAACTAGCCCAAGATAAAGAATATTATGACTAAGATAATATACAACAAATTATCATTAGTCTTCAACAGAGGAAAATCGATAAAATATAATAGACAACAAGTTTTAGATCAACAAACTGCAGTGAAAGCAAAGAATCCATTAGAAGAGTCAAGTAGAAAATGAATTCTACTATCTTCTAAGATTTAAAAGTCCATCTTCAATATTTTATCCTGTCAGAACAACAATCAATATACATCTTTAATCAAATATTCATCTTTACACTACTGGCCAAAGATATTCATTTGTATCACCGGTTGGTCAGTGTTCATCTCAACACATTCATCTTTGCACTACGGGCCAAAGATATTCATTAGGTAATCATTCATCTATGCACTACAGGCCAAAGATATTCATTAATATCATCATTTAGGACTGAGGATGATGAAAAATATTTTAAAGAAAACGAATCCAATGAAATAAAAGATCAAAGATTAAGGATTCGTATTACAGTTTATCCAAGTTCAATAATACTCCATAATAACCAATTGTGAAGCAGAATTCAAAAATAAAGATCAAAACATGGATACAATCAAAGATAGTAACCATAATAGACATCTTGGATAAAAAGGAAAATTTTCATTTTTTCGGTGAATAGTTTCCGTATTCGTGAATAGTGCCGTATATGTGAATAGTGTCGTATACGTGAATAGTTACCCTGACACAAAAAGGTAGAAATTCCACAAGAAAAATCATACTTCGTAAACAATACTCGTTAATAGTACCGTATTCGTGAATAGTGTCGTATACGTGAATAGTGTCGTATACGTGAATAGTAATCCCGACACAAAAATTTCCAAATTTGATAAAAAGTTCATACCAATATTTCGGCATAATGATATTGAAAGAAATAATATCATTTACGAAGAAAATAAAATCCCTTACCTCAAAAAGACAGTACTTCTGACTGGAATACTGGATATAGTGCCGAAGAAACTTGCACCATATAGCAACACTTAAAGTATCAAAATACTCACAAGAATACGCTCGATAATATAGAGAGAGAAAGAGAGAAAACTTGTTTCTGGTGTGATTTTCAATTCTAACTTAGCCATCTATTTATAGAAAAATGTTAGCATGCCGAAGCAGACTTGACCTGCTACCTGATGGCTTTACTTGCTAATATTGCCACCCACCACATTTGAAATTCAATTTGAGCACATTTCTCACCAACCAAAAGTGGGGACCACCAATTCTAGAATTTTCCACCAAAATGATAAATTCTAAAACTTCAATAATTTCTGAACCAGTCACCTCTTAAATTTCATAACAAATCATTCATTCATTTTTAACGGTTCAAAATTTGTGGACATATACTCAACTTATATATGTATAACATATCCAAAAATCACAACGATCCAACGGTCAGATCAAAAATTATAACTCACGCAATATATCTCAAGAACACTGGTTTGATCTTTTAATACCTCCAATCCGACAAAATACTCATAAAATACCTCAACATTAATTCCTTCATTTATAACCACATAAATAAATCCATCATATATATCCACATCAAATAAATATTTCCTTATCATATAAATCAATAATTAATTATTCACAAATAATATTACAGAATCACAATTATAACAACCGGTAGTTCCGGAAAGAGGGGCTTTCCAATAAGGATTTCTCCTTACTGGCGCGCAATTAGGTGACCAAACCTCTCCTTGATAGAACTTTCTAGACATTGTCAATAAAGCTATCTAATAATATTATTCAAATAATATGAATTATTGATCCGATAATGAGAAATACTGTGCAGTGACAATTATTGAAATAACAATAATATAAAATATCAACGCAGCAATTATTGAACCAATAAAATAAAATATTGAACAGTAATTACTGTAACAATTATTGAGTAGTGACTTCTTACGTAAGAATCAATAATTCAAAAATCATGCAAAACAGGTAGTGCATCTTTGTGCAACCACGCCAGTATTCATTGTATTTTAACAACCAGGTAATCCAACAGTGTTAACGGTAACAATTACGCCATTATTTATAAAAACTCATACTTTGTCGTTTTCTTCATCCTACCGTTATCCGTTATGGGGTCCACAAATGGCTGCGCCGTCATACGAATATTCCCCGACAGAAAAAATATTCCACGACCAAACGAATATTCCCCGACAATAATGAATATTTTATAACCACTTTGCTTATTTTGCAAAATTTGAACATTTCACCCATAACCAAAGCATTATATCAAATTAACACCTTATTATTCACAATAATAATTAGAGGAAAATTCAATATTATTTATAAAAAACTGGGGTCTTACATCATAGGCGACGACACTAATGTTAGCATCGATGGTAATGCCATCGGGAATGAGTCTATATCGAAAGGGGCATTAGCGACGGCAATGCCGTCGAGAATAATTCTTTTATTTTAAACCCTGGTTCGACGGCAACGAGTATATTTTCATTCCCTCTCTTATTTTCTGTTTCCCTCGCGATTATAGGTTTCGCCCCAATTGATTATAAGCATATCAGAGTTTTTGATTCTTAGCTAGCTCAATCAATCGATTTGTCCAATTAAATCTGGTTCCTCGCTCATCATTTACACCCAAATTATCAGTCGCCTAGTTCGCAGCCCAGTTCGCTGCCTATACCGCCTAGTTTGTTGAAACTCGTTCATCATTTCGCCCCCATTTTTCTCCCAGTTGATTTTTCAGTTGTTCTACACTTCATTTTGGTAAATTTTTCAATTCCATTTCAGTTACATAGTGTTTATGTAGAAATTAATCTATTTAATCAATGATATTTGAAACTGAAGTTCTTTAATTTGTTCCTTGTTCTAAATTTGGGAATATAATGGTGCAAACGCAATTTATATTGTATAATTGTATGCTACATTGGGTGTTTTGAATTTTTTTAACTGTTAGTCATAGACTCCAATATAATGGTGATTTCATTTAACTGCTAGTCATAGCAACTGTACTCTCGTCGAACCCACGCATTCCACTGCTCCCAGATACTCAACCACGGAAGAGTAAATTGATCGCAATCAATCAATGCATAGTAATCTCCATAATCATTGTGTTTCCAATCTATAAATATATATTACATCGCTATTAAAGACAACAAAAACCCTACTGCAATAAAGATTAAAATACCACAATTAGATAATAAAGTCACTACTAATTGGACTCTAATTAAAGTCTGAAATACTAAATATGAGATAAATAAATAATCCCAATCATCCACGACATCTCTTGGATAAATTCCTATCAGTAATGTACATTAACCACTTGATGAACTTTTATTAGAAACTAGCACGTGCACCCCGTGCAAAGCACGGGTCTAATTGTACAATCCTTATATTAATGATTTTTATTGCAAGTTATGGGATGGACTACTTAATTCTTAAGTTTTAATATAATGATCAAGTCATATAGTTGTCAATGTATTATATGTATATACTAATAGTAAAGCCACATGAACAAAATTGTACTTTTAGTTATAGTTCCTTTCTATATATAAGTAAGAAAAGTAAAATTTTACTTATATTTGAAATATATATAATTATACTTATGTTCTAATAATAATAAAAATTAATATCAGAAAACTATATTACTTATCTTTGTTTCAAATGGTTTTATTGCATAATTATGATATTGTTAATTATTTATTATTTTTTTACGAATATATTATTTGATAGATTCTATGACTAGCAGTTAAAAACATCCCAAACACCCAATTTGTTTATTGACTGAATCCCATCCATTTCAGTTATATGCCGATATTTGGCTTTTGTTTTGGCTTTTAAAGATGATATCAGTTTCCTAATGATATGTTACATTATTAGTTCTTTGACACGAATAGTGACATTTGTAGCATGGTGCAGGATGAGAGTCCAAATTTCAAAGTAATACATATATGAATGTTAGCAGATTTCAAGAAGTGGATGTATGCATGTAATGTGTTAAAGGATAAGTTAAATATTTTGTTTCATGTTTGACTGACACCAAACAAATGCTTTGTAGTATGTTGCTTGGTTGTATTTTGGATAAATGAAATTTAGGGAAATATGTGGCTATCAAGCATTCATGTTATAGTCTGATTGATTGAATATCTTTTTAGCTTATATAGATAAGTATGTTATGTCAATTCTCTTATGAAACTATTGGTTCCAATACATCTGCGCGTCCTACTATTTTTCTTTGACACGTTATACGGTTTCCCCTCTTTTTAACCTGGTTGTTTGTTTTGCTCATGCTTATATATGTTATATGATGTTTTATGGTTAGACGTGGTCATTTTATGTGTTGATGAGCTTTTATGTCAAAGAAAATCAAAAACAATTTTTATGAGTAAGAACCATAAAATTTCTGGGTTCATAATTCATTCTCAATAATATAGTATTCCTTTTGTTCTAGAAAATAGTTCAATTTCATACGTGCATATTTTCATATAATTTAGGAAGCTTAGAAACCCGTTTGAGATTCACTTAGTATGAGTGAATCTCAAATAGTCCCCGTTTTGGGACTGTTCTTGTATGTTTCAATCTCACT
This sequence comes from Panax quinquefolius, assembly GCA_020205615.1. NCBI lineage: Eukaryota > Viridiplantae > Streptophyta > Magnoliopsida > Apiales > Araliaceae > Panax > Panax quinquefolius. The sequence goes on along the minus strand of CM035170.1, from coordinate 14,137,477 downwards.
TAGGTCGGTGTTAACGACTTGAGCCTGTCTTTATATTTTTTGAATTTTTGGTCAGTATATATCTCTTGATGTTCTTCAGGTGCATATTTAGACTACGATGTGTTAGTCTATTTCGTGTACTTGAAGACCATAAGGAGGTACTGCCGACATTTTTGAAAATTTTAAAGATGTGTTCAAGTTGTTGGCATCAGTGAGGCGACACATCCGGGAATGGGATAGAAGCCTGACCCGTTAGAGGTGGAGATAAAGTTAGGAAACTCATAAGCTTGCATATACATTAACTTGGAGACTTGATTGTGTTTGTCTGACTTTTTATATATATAGCAGACAGTTGTCCGAGATGTCTGTTGATCAAAGTTGGATGGAACGTAGGGTAGCCAGTGAAAAGAGTGGGCTTAGCTCTAAGTATCTTAGTGGGGTTGAACAGTTTCTTAACTTCGTGTTTGGGCAAGTCAGTGGCGATGAGATTAGATGTCCTTGTAAGAGGTGTGTGAATGAAGTGTGGAAGGAAAGGAGTGATGTCATGTACGACTTATTTGCGTATGGGTTCAAGTAGGGTTATACGACATGGATCTATCATGGGGAAACCTGGTTGGATGAACATGAATCAGAATCGAAATCCGGAGGTGACAAAACCTTTGTCATACTAACATGATAGTGAAGGCTCTTTGGTTCATACTTCGAGTGGAATACTGAGCGGGGATGATGATGGCGTCGAAAGCAAGAGCCAAATGATGGGGCTAAGGGTTTCTATGAGTTATTGCATAAAGTAGCAACGCCACTGTATGACGGGCACGAAAAGCACACCGTCTTATCTGTCGTGACTAAGAACGAGCATGATCAGAAGTAGAGAGAGAGGTTTAATGAGCTATTAAGCATTGTGAAGGAGTGCTTACTGCGAGCAATAAGTTCTGGAGTCATACTATGATATGAAGAAAATGGTCAAAAGGCTCAATCTAGGGTATGAGAAGATTGATGCTTGTGAGAATGACTGTATGTTGTATTACGATGCTGTCAATAAAGATAAGAGGTCATGTGATATTTGTGGTACAAGTAGATACTGTGAACAGCGCAAGAAATAGGGAAAAGATGTGCCGAGAAAGATCTTACGTTACTTTTCCATTGCCCCGAGGCTTTAGCAGTTGTTCATGTCAACACATACCGCCGAGGATATGAGGTGGCACTCTACACGGGACATAGTCGAAGGTCAACTGACGCACCCGGTAGATGGGCTTGAGTGGAAAAATTTTGATAACAAGTACCCCTCGTTTGCTGAAGAGGTTCGCAATGTTAGGCTTGGACTTGCTACGGATGGGTTTAATCCGTTTAACGAGCCTTACACAAAGCCCTACTTAACTTGGCCGGTGATTATTTTGGTGTATAACCTCCCGCCTTTGATGTGTATGAAAGATCCCTACATGTTCATGCCTTTACTGATTTCGGGTGATAAGAGTCCGAGTAAAGACATCAATGTATACCTCAGACCGTTAGTTGATGAGTTGAAGATGTTGTGGGAAAAGGGGTTCAAACTTATGATGTATCTCTTAAGCAGAACTTTGACATGAGGGCAGCTTTACTGTGGACGATAAATGACTTCCCAACGTTAGGAATGATCAGTGGATGGTCGACTCACGGGGGCTTGTCATGTCCCGTATGCGTGGGGTCAGTTAAAGCTATGCGGCTCAAACATAGGGGGGAAATGAATTTCTTTGCAATATCCACACAGTTTTTGTCGATTGAACATTGTTATCGACGGATGAGTAGACAATTCAATCGAAAAATAGAGAAACATCAAGTACCTGGCCGTCTTTTTGTGTCAGCAGTGTTGAGTTGGATTAGTCATTTGAAGTTTCCACCTCCAGGGAAGAATTACAGATTGGAGCGAGCTTTTGGTTACGACAAGGTTCACAACTGGACACATAGATCCATGTTCTTTAACCTGCCTTATTGGGCTACACTCTGCATCCGTCATTGTTTAGATCCGATGCATACTGAAAAGAACGTATTTGATAACTTTTTTATACATTCCTAGATGTCAGTGGTAGAACAAAGGACAACAACAAGTCGAGGCTTGATTTGGTAGAATTGAACATTAGGGAAGATCTGTGGCTGTATCAGGAGGGTAGTAAGACGGTAACGCATAAAGCTGAATATACTTTAACAAGGGAACAGTGGATATTGATATGTAATTGGATCAGTGGACTGAAGCTCCCAGATGGATATTCTTCGAATATAGCAAGGTGTTGTAAATTCGAAGAGCTGAAGTTTCGGGGTCTCAAAAGTCATGATTGTCATGTATTCATGCAGAAGTTGATCCCTGTGGCATTTATCGACTTGTTACCAAAACGTGTGGTTGAAGCACTGACAAAGCTTTCTAATTTCTTCAGAGATCTATGCTTGACGGAGCTTCAGCTCAAAGACATAGATAAAATGGAGATGCAAATAGTGGAAATAATGTGCAAGTTAGAAAAGATCTTCCCTCCATCATTTTTTGATTCAATGGAGCATTTGCATATTTGTGACGCCCCCAAAATAGGTATACATCACCTATTCTGAGTCGTCAAATACATGGTACAGAATACAAATACAACTTAATTATACAACTGTCGTGTAAAGTACGACAAAACATAAGCTGTGAGTTTTAATACAAATATTGTCGTCTGCAGACAATATACAAACTCAAATTCAATATTATTACATTTATTTTCTACTATTTCACTGAATAGTGAGGACTACTAATGCTATCATCTGGTCCGTCACTCCGTTCCCCGACTAGTCCCCCTTACGTTCTCATTTTCTGAAGAGAACAATAAAAGTAAAAAGAGTGAGCTCAACTAGCCCGAAGAGGAAATATTATGACTAAGACAATGCGAGAATATATTATCGTTAGCCTTCAACGATTGTTAAAGCGATACAATATAACAACCATCAAGTTTAAGCTGCGGTAGGAACAAGCAATCCATTAAAAGAGTCAAGTAGAGAATAAAATCTACTATCTTTTATGATTTAAAAGGTTTTCATCAATTTTATCATTGGGACTCGATTTTAATAAATAATCCACATCTTGAATCACCCCCGCACTTCTGACCAAGGATATTCTTTAGTATCACGACCACAATTATCCATCCACTACGGGCCAAGAATATTTGTGTATTCAATAATGGTCATGATCATGCCAACAACTGTACATCAATGCACTACGGGCCAATGAGGACTTTTACCACATCATTTGTAACATTACGGTCATGATTACACCGAATAATCCCTGGTCATAATCATACCAAGTCCATCTATGCACTATAGGCCACAGATAACTTTCAACAAAATATAAAAATGAGGATGATGACAATGATATAAGAATTCAATAAAACAAGTTCAAGAATTATTTTATCCAGGAACTAATAACGTCCAAATTGTCAACATGATCTTTGCTTTGTAGAGTAAAATTCAAGAATGCTCAAAGAATATTTCCATGAAAAGATCTTTGGATGAAGCACAAATATCAAGGATATTCCACTAATTTCATGGAGTATAGAAGTCAAAACTTTAAACAACCGAGTATAATAAGGAATGGAATAACAAAAGAAATCACCAGCATGCAATATAATCGCCGACAAGCGAGTTATTCAATAGAATAATAAATAACGGAATCAGTCTAGCGTAAAACGCATGCAGATGAGGATATTCCAACAAAATAATAAAGACGGAATCAGTCCGGCGTAAAACGCATGAGCATGGATATTCCAGCGGAGAATAATAAAGCGGAACCGGTCCTGGTAGAGAACGCACATGCACAGGATATTCCAACAGTAATAATAAAGCGGAACCAGGTCCCAAGTAGAACGCATGTGAGTGAGGATGTTCTAATGAGAATGATAAAGAATGGAACAATGAAGAATTTCACCAAGTATAGGGTAGCTCAACGTATATCTGAGTTATTCAATGAATAATAAAGAATGGAATAATGAAGTTCTCTTCATGGATAAGAAAGAAATAATACTCCCTACCTTAGAAAAACTGAATACTGAAATAGTGAGGTAGCAGACTTCTCTTCTTCTTTCTATAATTTCTCTTTATAATAATCGCTCTAAAGTTTTTGTGAATTGGTGAGAAATGAAGGAAGAATGAGCTTCTATTTATAGAAAAATATAGTTTCGATAATTGCACATTTTGGGGCTCAAAAATTTTTAGTACAATACCTCCAACTTTTCCTTTATTTTTAATTTAGTCATGGAAGTATTATCAAACTTGCACCACCTCCCCTAATAGTAAATAATGTGATTCAATACTAAATTATGTGAATCAATAGTTCTAGACATGTGAAAATACGAATTAAAGTATAGTACCTCAATCTATACCTCCATTTTTAACTTAGTCATGCAAGTATTATCAATCTTGCACCAACTCCCCTAATAGTAACAAGAATGTGAAACAATAGTATACACATATGAACAAATAGTTATAATCATGTGAAATAATAGCAATCAATTGCTCATTTATCCGGTTAAATACCCGATTGGTCAATATAACCTCCAGACATCAATTATTATCGAAATAATTGTCGATTTTCACTAACACAAATAATTACAACACAATGAAACCATTTTTATCAAAAATATAAATTTTAAAATTTTGAAGTTTGACTTTTCCCAAAAAAGTCAACTGTTAACTTTTTGACCAAATAGTGAATTCCGAAAAATTTGTGAGACTATTTTTACTAATTTCATCGTTTCGGACTCAAATATCACGTCCGCGTCTCCAAATTCAACTCCGAACACAACTTCAATTTTAATAACATTCATCATTAATATTATAACTCACAATATTTATCAACCAGGTCGTTCCTTGGAAAGAGGGGACTTTCCAATAAGGATTTCTCCCTATCGGCGCGCAATTAGGTGACCAAACTTCTCCTTGACAGAACTTCTAGACATTGTAAATATTGTAATTTAATAATATGAATAACTTTGTCGTCTTAATTATTGATTTAATAAAATAACATATTATGCAGATGATCTTATGACAATAATCGAATCAATAATACGAGAGATATGATGCAAAGAATTACATTGTAGCAATAATTGAGTATAACCGAGTGACTTCTCACGTAAGCATCAATAATCAATACCGTGTGCTACTATGCAACCACGCCAGACATCGTACTTTTTACTACTAGGGTAGTTCAACAAGTTAACGGTAAAACTTCCGTAGTTATTTTCATCAAGTATTTTTGTGCGTTTTCTCAATCCGATAATAATTACATTATGGGGTCCACCAATGATTGTCTTTGTTATACGAATATTCCCCGTTAAAATGAATATTCCCGACCAATCGAATATTATATAACAACTGCGTGACTTTTGCAAAATTTATAAATATTACCCACAACTATAACATTATATCAAATCCACACCATAATATTCAAAAATATATTTCGAGAAAATTTAATCTTTATTCAAAAGTTGGGGTCTTACAACCTCTCCTTCTTATGAAATTTCGTCCTCGAAATTAGGGTGCGTACCTGGTATGTCGAAGAGGTGAGGATACTTTGATTTCATTTCTGATTCTAACTCCCAGGTCATTTCCTCAACATCGTGGTTTCTCCACAAAACTTTGACTTGAGGTATAACCTTGGAGCGTACAATATGATCCTTTTTATCCAAGATTTTAACAGGTAACTCCTTTCCATAGAGCAACACGTAATAACACATGATCTCCAATATCGAATTCTACGTCTTTTCAATGAAGATCAGCATAACTCTTTTGTCGATCTTGTGAGGTTTTTATACGTTGTCGGATCGTTTGTATCTTTTTCGTAGTCATACGTATCAACTCCGGTCCCAACAACGTTGCTTCACCCACCTCATCCCAGCATACTGGAGAACGACACTTTCTTTCATATAACGCCTCAAATGGAGCCATGCCAATACTTGCTTGATAACTGTTGTTGTAGGAAAACTCCACCAATGGTAGGAACTTATCCCAACTTCCCTTGAAGTCAAGGACACAGAGTCTTAATAGATCTTCAAGAGTTTGAATGGTCCTCTCCGACTGCCCGTCCGTTTGAGGATGATATGCCGAGCTAAATCGTAAATCCGTGCCCATAGCTTTTTGCAAACTAACCCAAAATCTTGAAGTGAATCTTAGGTCTCGATCAGAAACTATGGATACTGGCATACCATGCAGTCTTACAATCTCGTTTATGTACGTACGAGCAAGACGTTCAAGTGTATAAGTTTCTCGTATAGGTAGAAAATGAGAAGACTTGGTCAATCTATCAACAATGACCCAAATTGCATCTATGCCTTGAAAAACTTTGGGAATACCGGTAATGAAATCCATGGTAATGTGCTCCCACTTCCATTCTAGAATTTCAATTGGTTGCAATGGACCTTTTGGTACTTGATGCTCCGCTTTAACTCGTTGACAAATTAGACACCTTGAGATAAATAACGCTATCTCTCTCTTCATATTGCTCCACCAAAATGTATGACGAAGATCACGATACATTTTGGTACTCCTGAGATGGATTGCAAAGCGGTGTGTTGTGCGCCTCCATCATGATTTTATACTTTAAATCGTGGTCGTTAGGAACACAAAGTCTGAGTTGACTCAAGTATTCCTTCTTCATCGATTCTTACTTAAGATAGCACGTTCTTGCACTTTCTTCCTTATACTGAATCATCTCGGATCTATAACTTGAAAGCGACTTTAACTTTATCAATTAAAGTCGGTTCTACTCAGATATTCGCCATCATCACATGGGTCCCTGAGTCTTTAACTCTATCTCCATCCTTTGCAAATCACACAAAATGGGCTTTTGTGTTGTGAATATTACTTTTCGTGCACGCATATGATCTTCTACTCAATGCGTCAGCTACCACGTTAGTTTTTCCAAGATGGTATTGGATGGTATGATCATAATCTTTCAACAGTTCCAGCCAACATCGTTGTCGCATGTTGAGTTCCTTTTGAGTGAAGAAATATTTGAGGCTTTTATGATCCGTAAAGATCTCCACTTTCTCTCCATACAAGTAATGCTTCCAAATTTAAAGTGCGAAGACAACAGCTGCCAGCTCTAGATTAGGAGTAGGATAATTCCTCTCATATTCTTTAAGTTGTCTTGAGGCATAGGCGATGACTTTCCCATGTTGCATGAGAACACATCCTAACCCTTTGCCTGAAGCATCACTGTAGATGATAAATCCCTCCGAACCAGATGGTATTGTCGGAACAAGTGCTGAAATGAGTCTCCTCTTGAGTTCTTGAAAACTATTCTCACATTCCACGCTCTAACCGAATTTTGTATCTTTTCGAGTCAGCTGAGTTAATGGTGTAGCGATTCGAGAAAACCCTTCTACGAATCTTCGATAATAACCAGCTAAGCCGAGAAAGCTATGTACTTCGGTCACTGATTTGGGTTGCTCCCAGCTTTGAATAGCTTCAATCTTTGCAGGGTCAACAGATATTCCATGACTTGATACTACGTGCCCAAGGAATGCTACTTCCTCAAGCCAGAACTCGCATTTCTTTAACTTGGCATAAAGCTTATATTCACGAAGCTTTTGGAGTATCAGCCTCAAGTGTTGCTCATGATCATCACGGCTTTTGGAATAAATAAGGATGTCATCAATAAAGACGACCATAGAGTGATCCAAATATTCCTTGAATACTCGGTTCATCGTATCCATGAAGGCAGCAGGAGAATTAGTCAATCCAAAAGACATGACTAAGAATTCATAATGCCCGTCTCGAAGTTTAAGAAGCGATCTTTGGAATATCCTCGATTTTAACCTTCGGTGATGATATCCGTAATCGAAGATCGATCTTTGAAAAAAATTATGCTCCTTATAATCGATCAAACAGTCATCAATACGTGGCAATGGGTACCTATTTTGATGGTGACATGATTCAACTCCCGATAATCAATACAAAGTCGATACTCCCATCTTTCTTTCTTTTTCACGAATAGTAACAGAGCACCCCGAGGAGACGTCTTGGGGACGAATGAAACCAATGTCTAATAATTCCTGTAATAGGGTCTTTAACTCCTAAAGTTCAAAAGGAGCCATTCGATATGGGGCTTTTGCAATGGATTTTGTACCGGGTTCAAGGTCGATACAAAATTCAACTTCACGCTCTGGGGGTAGGCCAGGAAGTTCTTCAGGGAATACATCAGGAAATTTATTAACAATAGAAATATCCTTCAAATCTGACGTATTTTTGTTTAAATCCGTGACATGAGCTAAGAAAGCTTGACATCCGTTTTTCAATAAACGAATAGCTTTATGGCTTGAGATGACCGTGATTGATTTTAATGGTTTGGTCGCTTGAATTCGCATAATAGGTTTATTAGGAATATGAAAGCTAACAACCTTACGAAAACAATCAATTTTAGCATGATGAGTAGTTAACCAATCAATCCCTAGAATCACGTCAAATGCAAGTATTTTTAAGGAGATAAGATCGACAGGTAATGTGCGGTTACCGATTTGAATCAAACAAGACTTATAAATAGTGGATGTAATGAAGGTTTCTCCTAATGGAGTTTCAACAGATAAGTCAAAGTCTAATTTCTCCGGAGTCAAATTTAAACGTTGAGCGCAAGTAGGAGAAATAAAAGAATGGGTAGAACCGGTATCAAATAAGGTATAGACTTCACTAGAGTTTATGAAAAGCTTACCCGTGATAACCTCATTCGGGTTCCTTGCTTTCTGGGAGGTCACAACAAACGCTCTCCCTTGCACTACCAGCTTTGACTTTTCTGGAACGGCCTTTGGTGCCTCCATCCTAGCTGAATTTGTCTTCGGTGAACGACAAAATCGAGCTAAGTGACCTTCTCTTCCACAATTATAACATGCTTTGGACGGCATCGCGCAGTTTAGACTGATGTGTCCCTCCCCTCTGCATTTGAAGCATATGATAGGTGGTCATTCTCCTTCCTTAACAACGGGTGTTCTTTGCCGACGTCTTTCCATCATTGTTGAATCTCCTTTTCTTGAAATGTCCATTTTATTGTCTTCGCCATGATTACCACCAAGTGGTTACCATTTTCGCATGTTGATTCCTCCACGTTTGTTGTCACCGCTCGATGAATGTTACCACTAGTATTTTCATTCTACCGGCTACTTTCTCTTGGTTGCGTTGACTCGTTATCGCGTTCCAACAACTGAGCCCTATTTACAACATCTGAATACAAACACAGTTTATGAGAAATAAGATATTGTCGTATCTCCGGTTTCAAACCTCTTAAAAACATTCGGGTCATTCGCTCCTCGTTATCAACCAAATGGGATGCAAACCGGGATAACTCCACAAATTTAGCCTCGTATTGCGACATGGTCATATTGTTTTGTTCCAACTTGATAAACTCCACCTCCTTCATGTGACGAATACTTTCGGGAAAGTACTTGTCGTTGAACAGCTCTTGGAACTTCTCCCAAGACATCTTGAGTGCATCGAAAGTGAGTGCTTTTCTGATTCCCACCGATGAATCGCCTCTTCACGCAACATAAAGGTGGCGAAGGGAACCTTTTGTTCCTCGGAGCATCCCAAGACATCAAATATCTTGGTGATCTGCATTATCAATGCTTCAGCCTTAAGTGGTTTTGGCTCTCCAATAAACTCCGGTGATCCCAGCTCCTTGAACTATTTAGCGGTAACCGTCCGAGAGTTTCCAGTGTTTCCACCTACATTTTGGATAGGAGCCGCTCTCGCCTGATGTTGCATGAATTGCATAAAGCCTCTGAACATTCCATCGTTCATCATTTGGTCAGTGTTGTTGTTTGCATGAGGATTGTCGCCTTCCTAATGCACATTATTCTGATTGTTGATCTGTGGAGACTCAACGATTTCTTGTGCTCCGTTGCTATTCTCAATATTCTCGGATGCCATTTTCAAATACCGCCACAAAACAAGGGTTAATTGACATGCAACATATTATCCATATACTCTGACCAACCAATTAAATACCAAATAAACTTAGGTAGGTCATACTAATGAAGGAATTCCCGTCTCTCCCCTCCTAGTTCTAGTCTCACATCTTAGCCAGGATCATATCCTAAGCTTTGATACCAATCGTGGCGCCCCAAAATAGGTATACATCACCTATTCGAAGTCGTCAAATACATGGTATGAGAATACAAATACAACTTAATTATACAACTGCCGTGTAAAATACGACAAAACATAAGTCGTGAGTTTTAATACAAATATTGTAAATGCAGACAATATACAAACTCAAATTCAATATTATTACATTTATTTTCCACTATTTCACTTTGAATAGTGAGGACTACTAATGCTATCATCTAATCCAAATACACTCCGTTCCCCGACTAGTCCTCGCTACGTTCTCATTTCAAGAGAACAATAAAAGTAAAAGAGTGAGCTCAACTAGCCCAAGAGGAAATATTATGACTAAGATAATGCGTAATATATTATCGTTAGCCTTCAACAATGTTAAAGCGATACAATATAACAACCATCAAGTTTAAGCTGCGGTAGAACAAGCAATCCATTAAAAGAGACAAGTAGAGAATAAAATCTACTATCTTTTATGATTTAAAAGGTTTTTCATCACTTTTATAGCTGGGACTCAGCTTAATAAATAATCCACATCATCAAATCATCCCTGCACTACGGCCAAGGATATTCTTTAGCATCATGATCACAATTATCCATGCACTACGGGCCAAGAATATTTGTGTATTCAATAATGGTCATGATCATGCCAACAACTGTCCATCAATGCACTACGAGCCAATGAGGACTTTTACCACATCATTTGTAACATTACGGTCATGATTACACCGAATAATCCCTGGTCATAATCATACCAAGTCCATCTATGCACTATAGGCCACAGATAACTTTCAACAAAATATAAACATGAGGATGATGACAATGATATAAGAATTCAATAAAATAAGTTCAAGAATTATTTTATCCAGGAACTAATAACGTCCAAATTGTCAACATGATACTGCTTTGTAGAGTAAAATTCAAGAATGCTCAAAAGAATATTTCCATGAAAAGATACTGAATGAAGCACAAATATCAAGGATATTCCACTAATTTCATGGAGTATAGAAGTCAAAACTTTAACCAACTGAGTATAATAAGGAATGGAATAACAAAAGAAATCACCAGGCATGCGATAGACCGCACAAGTAAGTTATTCCAGCAGAATAATAAATAACGAAATCAAGTCCGGCGTAAAACGCACAGACAGGATATTCCAACAAAATAATAAAGACGGAATCAGGTCCGGCATAAAATGCACAGACAAGATATTCCAACAAAATAATAAATACGGAACTAGGTCCGGCGTAGAACGCACAAACAGGATATTCCAACAGAATAATTAAGACGAAACCAGGTCCGGCGTAGAATGCACAGACAGGATGTTCCAACAGATTGATAAAGAATGGAACAGCAGAAGAATTTCACCAAGTACAGGGTAGCCCGCGTATACAGGTTATTCCAACAAAATAATAAAGAATGGAATAACAGAAGTTCTCTTCATGGATAAGAAAGAAATAATACTCCCTACCTTAGAAAAACTAGATACTGAAATAGTGAGGTAGCAGACTTCTCTTCTTCTTTCTATAATTTCTCTCTATAATAATCGCTCTAAAGCTTTTGTGAATTGGTGAGAAATGAAGGAAGAATGAGCTTCTATTTATAGAAAAATATAGTTTCGATAATTGCACGTTTTGGGGCTCGAAAAATTTTAGTACAATACCTCCAACTTTTCCTTTATTTTTAATTTAGTAATGAAAGTATTATCAAACTTGCACCACCTCCCCTAATAGTAAATAATGTGATTCAATAGTAAATTATGTGAATCAATAGTTCTAGACATGTGAAAATACGAATTACAGTATAGTACCTCCATCTATACCTCCATTTTTAACTTAGTCATGCAAGTATTATCAATCTTGTACCAACTCCCCTAATAGTAACAAGAATGTGAAACAATAGTATACACATGTGAACAAATAGTTATAATCATGTGAAATAATAGCAATCAATTGCTCATTTATCCGGTTAAATACCCGATTGGTCAATATAACCTCCAGACATCAATTATTATCAAAATAATTATTGATTTTCACTAACACAAATAATTCCAACACAATGAAACCATTTTTATCAAAAATATAAATTTTGAAATTTCGAAGTTTGACTTTTTTCGAAAAAGTCAACTGTTGACTTTTTGACCAAATAGTGAATTCCGAAAAAAATTGTGTTTATAGACTATTTTTACTAATTTCATCGTTCCGGACTCAAATATCACGTCCGCGTCTCCAAATTTAACTTCGAACACAACTTTAATTTTAATAACATTCATCATTAATATTATAACTCATAATATTTATCAACCAGGTCGTTCCTAGGAAAGAGGGGGCTTTCCAATAAGGATTTCTCCCTATTGGCGCGCAATTAGGTGACCAAACCTCTCCTTTACAGAACTTCTAGATATTGTAAATATTGCAATTTAATAATATGAATAACTTTGTCGTCTCAATTATTGATTTAATAAAATAACATATTATGCAGATGATACTATGACAATAATCGAATCAATAATATGAGAGATATGATGCAGCAATTACTGTAGTAATAATTGAGTATAACTGAGTGACTTCTCACGTAAGCATCAATAATCAATACCGTGTGCTACTATGTAACCACGCGTATTACTGTACTTTTACTACCGGGTAGTTCAACAGTTAACGGTAAAACTTCCGCCGTTATTTTCATAAAGTATTTTTGTCGTTTTCTCAATCCGACAATAATTTCGTTGTGGGGGTCCTCCAATGATTGTGCCGTTGTACGAATATTCCCTGTTAAAATGAATATTCCCCGACCAATCGAATATTATATAACAACTTGCGTACTTCGTAAAATTTGTAAATATTACCAACAACTATAACATTATATCAAATCCACACCATAATATTCAAAAATATATTTCAAGAAAATTTAATCTTTATTCAAAAAGTTGGGGTCTTACACTATTCACTTGCCATACGAAGCTAAGTTTGGCGGTCCCGTGCAATATAGATGGATATATCCATTTGAGAGGTAATGACATTAATGTTTTTAATACGGTAATGACATTAATGTTTTTTTCTAATCTATATATATATCACATAGGTATATGCGATGTCTAAAGCAAAAGGTGAAGAAAAGAGCCCGTGTAGAGGGGTCAATTGCTGAAAGTTATGTTATGGAGGAACTTGTTAATTTCTGCTAGTTGTATTTTGAGCCGAATGTTGAGTCGAAGCACAAATGCTTACGTCAGAATGAGGCTGTTTCGCACGAGGAAAATGGAGAATTAACGGCATTTAGTCATCCTGTACGCTCATTCGACGATAAAAAAAGGTGATTCTTGACCGATAGTGAGTATGCAGCTGCCACATTAACTAAGTAGTCATAACTATATATGTCTGGTGTAACTGTGTCAAGTTCTTTTACAAACACATTAAGTATATAACTGTGTTGCAGTCAATATGATGCTGAAGTATGTGAAGCGAATCTGAGTATATCGAACGGGGATTTGTAAAATTTGAGAAATGGACAATTTGTGCAATGGTTAAAGATCATGTAAGTCTAACCTTTACAAGTTCATTGAATCTACCATCGTAGATTTATTCTTATGGCGTAATTAACTTTAGAATATGTTGTGTTAATGTACATTAGGTCCTCACAGACGAGTTAGCTGACAATCGGCTAAAGCTTATAAAAGCAATGACCTGAACGATCTGTAGATACTTATACATCTTTGCATTGTCAATGATTCTGATTTAAGTGTTGTGATATTGAGGAAGTAAACCTGCACGATTACGGTGTTGTGGTGAAAGGTAGCTGCTACGATAACATTTGGGATGACTGGTATGGACGTTTGCTAGAAGTTGTCGTTCTCAAATATTGGGTATCATAAAGAATTAGTTTGCTTCAATTGTCATTGGTTTGATGTTGAGAATGGAGTTAAAGTAGATAAAAAATCAGGACGGGTGACTATTAACGTTAAGTCAAAACTAAGACTCATGACTGGTATGGATGAGCCTTTTATTTTAGCAAGTCAAGCAACACAAGTGTACTACGCGTGGAGTGTTAAGACTCCTGCAAGCCCATGGCATGCTGTTATAACCACCAAAGCCCATGGTTTTTAAGGCATATATCATCGTCCAGACGATGAACCTTTATAAGTCGAGTCTACTTGTGTCACACCTGCTGATGTGACAATTATTAGTGAGTCTAGTGAAGAAGAGGATGATGTTGTCGCTGTCAAAAGTGAAGACGAGGTTGTTGAGAAGGTTGATATAATTGAAGAAATAGTTGAGGATGACGAAGATGGTGATGACAACGATAATGATGATCTACTGCTCGAAGATGACGATTCTGATATTGATGGCTTTGATGATATAAATGATTAGGAGTATGTACTCTTTATGTCCTTTTAGTTGTATTCAAATGTAATAGTTGTCTCCTTTTAGTTATATCTGCATGTTGTATCCTTTTAGTTGTATGTGCATGACGATTCTGATATTTATGTTGTATCCTTTTAGTTGTATCCGCATGCTATCCTCTTGATGATGATTTGAAAGTATATATACAGATATGGCGCGTACACCACACGGCGATCGTGGTAGGCGTGCTGGTAGTTCAGGCCGTGGAGGTAGTGCTGGTGATGATCAGGCCGGATCATCAGGTATAATTACTTGTTTTGTTGTTATACATCTTATTGTTTTTAATTTTATATAATATTGACATTATATTCGTTTATATAAATATTGTTGTATTTCACTACATAGGTGATCGACGTAGGCCTCCACGGGGACTAGCACGTGGATTGCTAGGGAATCCCCCCCCCCCAGGCGCCGCTTATATGCCGTGTCGGGACTACTAGGTAATTTCATATTTAACATTATGTTTGTATTAATTATTTAGTTCTTATATATTTTTTGTAATTTGCAAATTTAATAATTTCAATTTTAGTATCCTTGACGCGACGCCAAGGAACACGTTGCTTGGGATCATCCGCAACTGATTCTCCAGCCCGTGGATGAGGTGGGCGGATGTGGATGACCGCACACGTGGTCTGATTATTGTTGAGTTTAGGGTAAGAATTCATTCATTCATATGTTAGTTTTAATTTGTGTTTTAGTCATTCATTTATTTACCGCTTTGCTTTATGTTGTCTACTAAGTAACTGCTGATATTTATATGTTGTACTGTAGAGATATTATCACTTTGAGGACGGGCAAGAAGCCCATGATAGCACTGTTCTTGGGAAGTATCTCGAGATGAATTCGCACAAGTGGATCTACCACTGGAAGAAGAAGGCCCAGACCAAGATGGTGGATGGACAAACACTTAGAGATGTCCGGCCAGATTTTATTGGTGTTGCGATGTGGGAGCAGATGTGCCTTATTTGGGAGGGCGAGGCGTTCAAGACGATGTCAAGACAACTGTCTGTTGCCGACAATGCAGAGTCGTCTCCCACACTGCTGACTGGGAGTCGATCGTCACGACCTCTAGAGAGAGACTCGAGGTGAGTCTAAAGCACCGACCTTCCCGCCTCGAGTTTTGGTGGAACGCTCACCAGAAGAAAGGTGACGGTGGTTATATCTCACCTGAGGCAGAGCGCATTGCGGTAAATAATTAAATTATTTTATTTAGTATGCATTTGATGACTTTGAAATTCTTTTGTATTTTTTTGTGTAATACTTGTTTTTCACCTATTTTTGTGTTTTTTCAAACACGGTTCGAGGACCTTTCTGTGGTCCGAAGCAGCCAGAGAGGTGACACTCAAGTGGCTGATGATGAGCGTGAGGACGAGGAGATGGAGGACTGGCTGCAGGCTACAGGGGGGGAGAAGAAGGGTAGAATTATGGGCATTCCCCGTGTCCCAGCCTACACTATAGTTCCTGCTGCGAGATCTCGACGTCGCCCACCCACCGGAGGTAGTGGCGCGAGTGGATCAGGCGCTGGCCCTTCATTATCTGACGACTTCTTCAGGCGGATCATAGAGGGGTATATGGCGAGCAGTGTCGTGCAGTCAGGCGCACCATCACGCGAGCGAGTCTACCAACTTGCTCAGGAGTTTGTCCATGCTCCATAGATCCTACAGCTGCCGCTGACGACCTCATGGGTGTAGTCCGGGAGGAGGCCATCTGTGTATGTGCAGTTATCTTGGCCAACATTGTAAGACCCCAACTTATTATAAATAAAATTGAATTTCCTCTATTTATTATTTTGAAATAGTAAGGGTTGTTTTGATTAATGTGGTTAGTTATGGGTAAAATGCGCAAATATTTCAAATAAGCAACTGGTTATAAAATATTCATTGTTGTCGTGGAATATTCGTTTGGTCGTGGAATATTCTTACCGCTTCGGGAATATTTAAATGCGGCCGGTAGCGATCTTGTGTGGGCCCCATAACGGAAAGCGATTGGATGAAGAAAGCGACATAAATAAGTTGTTTATAAATAACGGCGTTGTTATTACACAATTATCTTGTTGAAATACTCGGTGGTTAAAAACACATGTATTTGCGGTATTGCACCAATTATTGATTCTTACATAAGAAGGCACTACTCAATAATTGTTACGATAATTATGTTCGATATTTTATTTTATTGATTCAATAATTGTTGCGCATTGATATTTTATATATTTGTTATTTGATAATTGTCACTACACAATATTTTCCATTATCGAGAGCAATAATTCATATTATCCGAATAATATTATTGGATAACATTATTGGCAATGTCTAGAAAGTTACATTCAAGGAGAGATTTGGTCATCTAATCTAATTGCCAAGATGAGGAGAGATCCTTATTGAAAAGCCCCTCTTTCCAGGAAGCGCACGGTTGTCGATGATTGTGATTCTATAATATTATTTGTGAATAATTAATTATTGATTTATATGATGAGGAAAATATTGATTTTATATGATATAGATGGAGAAAATTTTTAATGTGACAATTGTTGAAAATTAATATTTTATCTTTTTCTGATAAAATATTTCATTTAAATATATTATTATATTTTAATAATATAATAATGGTAATATTTTTATAATGAATGTGGGATATATGAGTATATGAGGAGAAAGAGTATTTTTGTTGCATTAAATGATTAACACATGTTTTGTGTGTCGGTGGACCCTATTTATTGACTAAAATTTGATTATAGCCTGTAAAATCGCCTGTTTGTAGATTTCGGTCAGTTTCTGTTTGGAATTTGGAAAAACTTTCTTCTGAAAAGTTGTAGATAATGGAATTTCCTATGGAAAGGACATAAGGTTTGAATTTTTCTGACAAAAGGGCTATTTGTTATGAATTATTGAAGTTCTAAAGTTTCGAAATAATTGATTTTTGGAAGTTTTAATTGTTTTATTCAAGAAAAACATTTTTTGCAATCCCATATGTGTGGTAAATGAGCTGAATTTAGATTCTTGGGTGGTGGGCTTGAATGTTTAATAAATAAAATTATTTTATTAAATTTTCTACTTTGGTGTTCTAAGCATTTTCCTATAAATAGAGTGCTTAGGTTAGAATTGAAAATCACACTAGAAACTGAAATCTTCTCTCTCTTACTCTCTCGATATATTGAGCATATTCTTGTGAGTATTTTGATACTTTGAGTGTTGTTATACGGTGCAAGTTCTCTTCACCACTATATTGATATTCAAATTGAAGTCTTATTCTTTTCGAGGTAAGGGATGTTATTTTCTTCTTAAATGATATTATTTTCTTCAATATCATTATGCCGAAATATTGGTTTGAACTTTTTATCAAATTTGGAACTTTTTGTGTCGGGGTTACTATTCACGATATCACGGACTTTATTCACGATATCTGGCACTATTCACGATCACGTCATTATTCACGAAAAATTAAATTTTGTTTTTTGTCCAAAATATCTATTATGGATACTAGCTTTGATTGTATCCATGTTTTGATCATTCTTGAATTTTACTACACTATGATTATTTATGAGGTATTTTTGGACATGGAATAATTTGAAATCTGAATCCTTAATATTTATTCTTTTGTTTCATTGGATTCGTTTTCTTTAAAATATTTTCATCATCCTCGATCCTAAATGATGATATTATTGAATATCTTTGGCATGTAGTGCAAAGATGAATGATTTTCAGTGAATATCTTTGGCCCGTAGTGAAAAAAGATGAGCAGTGTTTAGATGAACATGACTAAGTGATGAATATCTTTGGCACATAGTGCAAATATGAATATTTGATTCGAGATATATATTGATTGATGTTACAGGGATAAAATATCGACGATGAACTTTTAAATTCATATATAGAAGATAGTAGATTTCATTATCTACTTAACTCTTCTAATGAATTATTATTTCCGCTGCGAATATTGATTTAAAACTGGTTATCTATTGTATTCTATTAGATTTTTCCCTGTTGAAGACTAACGATAATTTGTTCTATGTTATCTTAGTCATAATATTATTTACTGGGCTAGTTGAACTCACCCTTTTCCTTTTTGTTCCATTTTTCTTCTCAGGAGGCGAGAATGTTGCGAGTACTAGTCGGGGTATGGAATGAAGGTTCTAGAAAGTCGTTTTAGTAGTCCTCTCCATTTTTGTAAAATATTGTACCAATAATTGTAATGAGGACTTATTTGGGTATGAATATTGTCTAGATGGCAATATTTGTATTTAAACTCACAGTTTTTATGTTGTATTAATAAAGTTGTAGCTGTTTCTGTACCATGTTATTGACGACTCAAAATGGGTGTTGTATACCTATTTTGGGGGCGTCACAGTTGGTATCAGAGCTTAGGGATATGATCTCTGGCGGAGATCGGGGAATAGAACTAGGAGGGGAGAGACGAGTAAATCCCGCCATCTTTGTGTCCTACCTAAGCTTATTTGTTGGTCGGTCATAATATAGGGATATTATGTGATATGTTAATTTGTTAAATTAACCCTTGTTTTATGGAAGTATTTGAGAATGTCGACTGAGAATATTAACAGTGGAGTAAATGAGACCGTGGAGACACCTATGCTCACCAATGCGGAGAACGTGCAACAGGCTGGCAATGTTCCTCCTGTAAACAACTCCACTGAGCAGACGATGAATGATGAGATGTTTAGAAGGTTTTTGCGGTTCATGCAAAACCAGACAAAGGAGATTCCTGTTCAAAATATAGTTAGAAACAATGGCAACGCACAACTGGTCACAGCCAAGCAATTCAAAGAGTTGGGACCACCAGAATTCTGGGGAAAGTCGAATCCGATTAAGGCAGAGACGTGGGTCAAGTAAATTACCAAGATATTCGATTTTTTGGGATGCACGGAGGAACAGAAAGTTCCATTCGCCACTTTTATGTTCCGTAATGAGGCAGATTACTGGTGGGAATCTGTGAAGCGTACCCATCAAGCCGTGCTCAGCATGTCTTGGGAGACATTTCAGAAACTGTTTAATGACAAATACTTTCCTGAAAGTGTGCGTTATATGAAGGAGGTAGAGTTTATTAGATTGGAATAAAACAACATAACGGTGTCCCAGTACGAGGCGAAGTTCGCGGAGTTATCCAGGTTTGTACCTCATTTAGTGGACAATGAGGAACGTATGACGCGGATGTTTCTGAGAGGTTTGAAACCCGGCATACGTCAATATCTCATTTCTCATAAATTTTCTCTCTATTCAGATGTTGTCAACAGGGCTCAATTATTAGAGCGAGATAACGAGTACAATCAACCGAGGGACCACAACCAGAATCATATCGGTGACAGCAGTCATCAGAACAACGATAATCAGCGGAGAAAGAAGAATACGGACAAGAGCGGCAACCACTCTAGTGGTAATCATGGCCATGAGAATAGAAGAAGCGAGTCGGGGGGAGATTTTAAAAAGAGGAGATTCAACAATGACAATTCGAAGACGTCAACACTGATAAAGAATTGGTTCCAAGGAGAGAGCGAACGATCACCAGTCATATGCTATAAGTGCGGAAAAGAAGGACATATCAGCCCAAACTGCCCACAACTGTTTAAGGTATGTTATAACTGTGGAAAGCAAGGACATATCACTTGAAATTGCACTGTAGCGAAACCAAGTCCAGCGGGGATGGTGACTCAAAAGGCTGTCCCAGAAAAGTCAAAGTCAACGGTTCCTGGAAGAGCATTTGTTGTGACTGGTCAAAATGCGAGGAACCCAAACGAGGTGATCACGGGTAAGCTAATCATAAATTCTTGTAAAGTTTATACCTTATTAGATACCGGTGCTACCCATTCATTTATCTCTCCTACTTGTGCTCAACGTTTAAATTTGACTCCGGAGAAATTAGACTTTGACCTATCTGTGGAAACTCCGTTAGGAGAAACTTTCATCACATCCACTGTTTATAAATCTTGTTTGATCCAAGTTGGCACCATCACATTACCTGTTGACCTTATCTCTTTAAAGATACTAGCTTTTGATGTGATTTTAGGGATTGATTGGTTAACTACTCATCATGCCAAAATTGATTGTTTTCGTAAGGTTGTTAGTTTTCATATTCCTAAACAAGCTATTGTTCAAATTCAAGCAACTAAACCATTAAAATCAATCACTGTTATATCAAGCCAGAAAGCCATTCGTTTATTAAAAAACGGATGTCAAGCTTTCTTAGCCCATGTTATGGATTTGAATAAAGACACGTCAGATTTGAATAATATTCCTGTTGTTAGTAACTTTCCTGACAAATTTCCTGAAGAACTTCCCGGTCTACCCCCGGAACGTGAAGTTGAATTCTTTATTGATCTTGAACCTGGTACAAAGCCCATTTCTAAAACCCCATATCAAATGGCTCCTATTAAAATTCAGGAGTTAAAGGTCCAACTACAGGAGTTATTGGACATCGGTTTCATTCGTCCTAGTACATCTCCTTGGGGTGCTCCTGTTTTATACGTAAAGAAGAAAGACGGGAGTATGCGACTTTGTATCAACTACCGGGAATTAAACCATGTCACCATCAAGAATAGGTATCCGCTACCTCATATTGATGACTTGTTTGACCAGTTACAAGGAGCACAATTCTTTTCAAAAATCTATATTCGTTCTGGATATCATCAGCTGAAGATTAGAACTAAGGATATTCCAAAGACTGCCTTCAGAACTCAGACGGGCATTATGAATTCTTAGTCATGTCTTTTGGATTGACTAATGCTCCTGCGGCTTTCATGGATATGATGAACCGAGTATGCAAGGAATATTTGGATCAGTTCGTTGTTGTCTTTATTGATGACATCCTCATATATTCCAAAAGTTGTGAAGATCATGAGCACCATTTGAAGCTAGTTTTCCAAAGGCTTCGTGAAAACAAGTTATATGCCAAGTTGAAGAAATGCGAGTTCTGGCTTGAGGAAGTAGCATTCCTTGGGCACGTGGTGTCAAAACATGGAGTATCTGTTGACCCGGCGAAGATTGAAGCAATACAAGTTGGGAGCAACCGAAGTCGGTGACTGAAGTACGTAGCTTTCTAGGCTTAGCTAGTTATTATCAGAGATTCATGGAAGGATTTTCTCGAATCGCTACTCCATTAACTCAGCTGACTCGAAAAGATATCAAATTCGTATGGAGCGAGGAATGCGAAAAGAGTTTCCAAGAGCTTAAGAGGAGACTCATTTCGGCACCTATTTTGACAATACCATCTGGTTCGGATGGATTTGTTATCTACTGCGATGCTTCA
The DNA here is from genome assembly GCA_020205615.1 of Panax quinquefolius. Taxonomy (NCBI): domain Eukaryota; kingdom Viridiplantae; phylum Streptophyta; class Magnoliopsida; order Apiales; family Araliaceae; genus Panax; species Panax quinquefolius. Next base: position 14,115,743 of record CM035170.1, on the reverse strand, counting down.
GGCAAAGGGTTAGGATGTGTTCTCATGTAACGTGGGAAAGTCATAGCCTATGCCTCGCGAAAACTTAAAGAATATGATTGGAATTATCCTACTCATGATCTAAAGTTGGCAGCAGTCGTTTTCGCACTAAAGATCTGGAGGCACTATCTATATGGGGAGAAAGTGGAGATATATTCAGACCATAAGAGCCTCAAATATTTCTTCACCCAAAAAGAACTCAACATGCGGCAACGACGTTGGCTCGAGCTATTGAAAGACTACGACCATACCATTCAATACCATCCTAGAAAAGCGAATGTGGTAGCCGATGCATTGAGTAGAAGATCATACGCGGGAACGAGTGCGATGTTGTCAACACAAAGGCCCATTTTGTGTGATTTACAAAAGATGAAGATGGAATTCAAGACTCCGGGAACCCATGCAGTGATGTCAAGTATACGTATAGAACCAACTTTAATCGAAAAAGTTAAAGTTGCTCAAGTCACAGACCCGGAGCTGATGCGTATGAAGAAGAAAGTACAAGAAGGTGTTATTCCAGAGGCAAATCGATGAAGAAGGAATACTTCGAGTCCACTCCAGACTTTATGTTCCTAACGATTCTGATTTGAAGTACAAGATCATGATGGAGGCACACAATACACCATTTGCAATCCATCCTGGAAGTACCAAAATGTATCGTGATCTTCGACATACATTTTGGTGGAATAATATGAAGAGAGAGATTGCAAAGTTTATCTCGATGTGTTTAACTTGTCAACGTGTAAAGGCGGAGCATCAAGTGCCTAAGGGTCCATTGCAACCACTTGAGATTCCAAAATGGAAATGGGAACATATTACCATGGATTTCGTTACGTGTCTTCCCACGGTTTCTCAAGGCATAAATGTTATTTGGGTTATTGTTGATTGATTAACCAAGTCTGCTCATTTCTTGCCTATACGGGAGACTTATTCCGTTGAACGTCTTGCTCATATGTATATAAATGAGATTGTGATATTGCATGGCATGCCAGTATCCATAGTTTCGGATCGTGACCCAAGATTCACTTCAAGATTTTGGGTTAGCTTACAAAAAGCTATGGGCACGGATTTACGATTTAGTTCGGCATACCATCCTCAAACGGACGGACAATCGAAGAGGATTATTCAAACTCTTGAAGATCTATTAAGACTCTGTGTCCTAGACTTCAAAGGGAGTTGGGATAAGTATTTACCATTGGTGGAATTCTCCTACAACAACAGGTTATCAGGCAAGTATAGGTGTGGCTCCATTCGAAGCATTGTATGGACGAAAGTGTCGCTCTCCAATATGTTGGGATGAGGTGGGTGAAGCAACATTGTTGGGACCTAGTTGGTACATATGACTACAGAAAAGATCCAAATGATTCGACAACGTATACAAACGGCACAGGATCGACAAAAGAGTTATGCGGATCTTCATCGAAAGGACGTGGAATTTAGTATTGGGGATCATGTATTGTTGAGAGTTTCTCCATGGAAGGGAGTTACAAGATTTGGGAAAAGAGGAAAGCTCAATCCATAATTTATTGGTCCATTTCAGATTCTTGATCGAATAGGAAATGTAGCCTATAGACTCGTGTTACCTCCAAGTATGTCTCGTGTTCATAATGTTTTTCACATATCTGTGCTTCGTAAATATGTGAAAGACCTGAACCACGTTATTGAGTTAGAACCAGACGAGATAGCCGAAGACTTAACGTACGAGGAGGTACCTGTCAAGATCTTGGATAGGAAGGAGCATGTCCTACGCACAAAGGTCATACCACAAGTCAAAGTTTTGTGGAGGAACCATGCTATTGAGGAAATGACCTGGGAGTTAGAAACGGAAATGAAAGCGAGGTATCCTCACCTTTTCAAAACACCAAGTACGTACGTCAATTTCGAGGATGAAATTTCATAAGGAGGGGAGGTTATAAGACCCCAATTTATTATAAATAAAATTGAATTTTCTCTATTTATTATTTTGAAATAGTAAGGGTTGTTTTGATTAATGTGGTTAGTTATGGGTAAAATGCGCAAATATTTCAAATAAGCAACTGGTTATAAAATATTCATTGTTGTCATGGAATATTCGTTTGGTCATGGAATATTTTTGCTGTCGGGGGAATATTCGTACGACGGCAGTCTTGTGTGGGCCCCATAATGGAAAGCGATTGGATGAAGAAAACGACAAAAATAAGTTGTTTATTAATAACGGTGTTGTTATTACCGTTAATACTGTTGAAATACTCGGTGGTTAAAACATAGTAGCACACGGTATTGCACCAATTATTGATTCTTACGTAAGAAGGCACTACTCAATAATTGTTACAGTAATTACTGTTCAGTATTTTATTTTATTGATTCAATAATTGCTGCATTGATATTTTATATTACTGTTGTTTCAATAATTGTCACTACACAGTATTTTCCATTATCGGAGCAATAATTCATATTATCTGAATAATATTATTGGATAACATTATTGGCAATGTCTAGAAAGTTCTGTCTAAGGAGAGGTTTGGTCATCTAATTGCGCGCCAGTAAGGAGAGATCCTTATTGGAAAGCCCTCTCTTTCTTGGGAACTACCTGGTTGTCAGTATTGTGATTCTGTAATATTATTTATGAATAATTAATTATTGATTTATATGATGAGAAAAATATTGATTTTATGTGGATATAGATGGAGAAAATATTGATTTTCTGATGAATATCTTTGGCCCGTAGTGCAAAGATGAACAGGTGTTTAGATGAACATGACCAACTGGTGAATATCTTTGGCCTGTAGTGCAAAGATGAATATTTGATTTATGATGTATATTGATTGATGTTACAGGGATAAAATATTGATGATGGACTTATAAATTCATAGATAATAGTAGATTTCATTCTCTACTTAACTCTTCTAATGAATTATTATTTTCGCTGCGAATATTGATTTAAAATTGGTTGTCTATTGTATTCTTTTCCCTGTTGAAGACTAACGATAATTTGTTCTATGTTATCTTAGTTATAATGTTCTTTACTGGGCTAGTTGAGCTCACCATTTTCCTTTTTGTTCCATTTTTCTTCTCAGGAGGCGAGAATGTAGTGAATACTAGTCGGGGTATGGAATGAAGGTTCTAGAAAGTCGTTTTAGTAGTCCTCACCATTTTTGTAAAATAAAGTATCAATAATTGTAATGAGGACTTATTTGGGTATGAATATTGTCTAGATGGAAATATTTGTATTTAAACTCACAGTTTTTATGTTGTATTAATAAAGTTGTAGCTGTTTCTGTACCATGTTATTGACGACTCAAAATGGGTGTTGTGTACCTATTTTGGGGGCGTCACAACGACTTTATAAGTCATTACTAAAAGTGTATGTTTAGCAACGAAACTTGTCCTTCGTTGCAGATTGTGTTAGGCTTTCACTTTTTGTAACGAAATTTATAAGTAGTTGCAAAATTTGAAAACAAAATTCGTTAGAAATTCGTTGCAAAATTTCAAACCACGTGATTTCTCCTCATTGTGGGCAACGAAATTTTTTTGTTGCTATATTTCATTGCCTAATAAGGACCACATTCATTGGCAACAATTTTTATTTTCATTACATATTTTATACATCTTTTTGCAACGTTATTAAAATGTTGCCTTAAATAATAATTATTTAAGACGTTTATTAAAACATTTATTAATAATAATAATAAAAATAATAATAATAATAATAATAATAATAATAATAATAATAATAATAATAATAATAACAATAATAAAGAATTATAATAATAGTAGTACTAATAATAATAATAATAATAATAATAATAATAATAATAATAATAATAATAACAAAAGCAGTAATAATAATAATAGTAGTACTAATAATAATAATAATAATAATAATAATAATAATAATAATAATAATAATAATAATAATAACAATAAAATAATAATAATAATAGTAGTAGTACTAATAATAATAATAATAATAATAATAATAATAATAATAATAATAATAATAATAATAATAATAATAATAATAATAATAATAAATAATAATAATAATAATAGTACTAATAATAATAATAATAATAATGATACGATAATAATAATAATAATAATAATAAAATTAAAATTATAATAATAATAATAATAATAGTATTAATAATAATAATAATAATAATAATAACATTAATAATAATAATAGTAGTACGAATAATAATAATCATAAAAATAATAAAAATAAAAATAATAATAATAATAATAATAATAATAATAATAATAATAAATACTAATCCTTGCAAAATAATAGAAACTAGGCCCAGGTGCTCACGTGGTCATTGGATCAATATTCCAAACTGAATGTCTTGTATTCGAATTTGTGCCCCGTCCACATATGGTATGTATGTATGTATGTATGTATGTATATATATATATATATATATACACACATATATGTCTGTGTATGTGTGTGACGCCCCCAAAACAGGTATACATCACCCATCTTGGGTCGCCAGATACAAGGTACTGAATACAAATACAACTTAATTATACAACAGTCGTGTAAAATACGACAAAACATAGGCTGTGAGTTTTAATACAAATATTGTCATCTAGACAATATCCACACTCAATGGAGTCTTCATTACATTTATTATCACACTATTTCACAAAATAGTGAGGACTACTAATGCACCATCTAGGACCATCACTCTGTTCCCCGAATAGTCCCAGCTACGTTCTCATTTCCTGAAGAGAACAGTGAAAGAAAGGGTGAGCTCAACTAGCCCAGTAAGAAATATTATGACTAAGATAATGCAGAATAAATTATCAATAGTCTTCAACAATGTTAAACTGATAAAATACAATAGACATCAAGTTTAACTGCAGCGGATCAAGCAATCCATTAGAAGAGTCAAGTAATGTATAAAATATACTATCTTCTATGATTAAAAAAGTTTTTCATCAACTTTATCGCTGAGACTCAGCTTAATAAATAAAATCGAATCATCCCTGCTCCACGGTCAAGGATATTTATGTAATCATCAATGGCCATGACTATACCGAATAATCCCTGGTCATAATCATACCAACAACTGTCCACCAATGAACTACAGGCCAATGAGGACTTTTACCACATCATTCGTCACATTACAGTCATGATTATACCGAATAATCCCTGGTCATAATCATACCAAGTCCATCTATGCACGTAAGTCAAAGATGACTTTCATCACAATATAAGCATGAGGATGATGACAATGACATAATAATTCAATAAAACAAGTTCAAGAATAAATTTTAAAGATTTATAAATTAAATTATCCAGGAACCAATAATGTCCAATTTGTCAACATGATACTGCTTTGTAGAGTAAAATTCAAGAATGCTCAGAAGAATATTTTCATGAAAAGATACTGGATGAAGCGCAAATATCAAGGATATTCCACTAATTTCATGGAGTATAGAAGCCAAAGCTTTAACCAACTGAGTATAATAGAATATATGAAACTGCAAATGAATTTTCGCCCGCCATGCGGTAATCCACGTAGACAGATCATTTCCACAATTTAATAAGGAATGAATACGAAGGATCATTCACCATGCATGTGGTAATCCACATGTATAAAAGTTATTCCAATGTAATAATAAAGAATGGAATAATGAAGGATTCACCATGCGCATGCGATAGACTGCGCAAACAAAAGTTATTCCCAAATGTAATAATAAATAATGGAACCAGTCCGGCATAAACGCACTTTACGGATATTACGACGAATAATAAATAATGGAATCAGTCCTGCGTAAACGATGCATGGATGTTCCGACAAAATAATAAATAATGGAACCAGTCCAAAGGTAGAACGCGTGCAGGATGTTCAAGCGTAATAATAAATAATGGAACCAAGTCCCACGAACGCACGCATGTGATGTTCCAACTGAATAATAAAGAATGGAATGACAGAAGAATTTCACCATGTATGCGGTACTTCGCATAGACAGGTTATTCCAACACAATAATAAATAATGGAATAACAGAAGAATTTCACCAAGTATAGGGTAGCCCGCGTATACAGGTTATTCCAACAGAATAATAAAGAATGAAATAATAGAAGTTCTCTTCATGAATAAGAAAGAAATAATACCCCATACGAGTACAACAAATAATCTCCCTTACCTTAGAAGAAACTGGATATTGGAGTAGTGAAGTAGCAGAATACTTTTCTTCTTTCTCTCTATAGTTTATCTCTTTAGAGTTTCAGTGAATTCGTAAGAAATAATGAAGGAATGAGCTTCTATTTATAGAAGAATGGACTGAATAGTAACTAATTCATGAACGATCCAGATTGATTTACTTTTAAACGGACGGTCCATATTGGTTTACTATTGAAACTTAAAGAAACGGTCCATACTGATTTACTATTAAAACTTTAAACCAACGATCCATATTGATTTACTATTATAACTTTCCACCAGCGGTCCATATTGATTTACTATTATATCTTCAACCAACGGTCTGAAAAATTAGCACATCTCCTCATAGAATAATATTGTACCTAAAAATGATTTGGAGCGAAAAGAAATATATTTTACCGGTGAATAGTACCCCGTGAATAGTAACTCATGAATAGTAACTCGTGAATAGTAACTTATAAATAGTGACTCATGAATAGTAACTCGTGAATAGTACTCCAACACGAAAAGTGTCCCAAATACCCGATTGAACAATATAACCTCCAGACATTAATTATTATCGAAACAAATGTCGATTTCCACTAACACAATTAATTTCAACACAATGGAACTATAAAATTCATCTTTAATCAACACGAACTTATTCATCATTAATATTATAATTCACAATATTTAACAACTGTGTCGTTCCTGTGAAAGAGGGGCTTTCCGATAAGCATTTTTCTCCTTATCGCACGCAATTAGGTGACCAAACCTCTCCTCGATGTAACTTCTAGACATCATCAATAATATTGCAAATAATAATATGAATAACTTTGTCGCCCTCAATTATTGATTTAATAATATATCATAATATGCAGATGATATTGTAACAATAATTGAATCAATAATATGAGAGATACGATGCAAGCAAATTATCGTGTAGTAATAATTGAGTATAACCGAAAGTGACTTCTCACGTAAAGCATCAATAATCAATACCGTGTGCTACTATGCAACCACGCCAGACATCGCATTTTTTACTACCGGTAGTTCAACAGCTTTTAATTCAGAATAACACCTCCGCCGTTATTTTTATAGAAAGATAATTTTTTCATATTTTAACTACGACAATACTTCCGTTGTGGGGTCCACCAATGATTGTGCCGTCGTACGAATATTCCCTGTTAAAACGAATATTTCCCGACCAATCGAATATTATATTACCACTTGCTTACTTTGCAAAATTTGTAAATATTACCCACAACTATAACATTATATCAAATCCACACCATAATATTCAAAAATATATTTCGAGAAAATTATTCTTTATTCATAAAAGTTGGGGTCTTACAACCTCCCTTTCTTATGAAATTTCGTCCTTGAAATTAGGGTACATACCTGGTATGTCGAAAAGATGAGGATACCTTGACTTCATCTCAGATTCTAACTCCCAAGTCATTTTCTCCACATCGTGGTTTCTCCACAAAACTTTGACTTGAGGTATAACCTTAGAGCGTAGAACATGATCCTTCTTATCCAAGATTTTAACAGGTAACTCTTCATACGTTAAATCTTCCTCTATCTCATCTCGGTTCTAACTCAATAATGTGGTTCGTGTCTTTCACATATTTACGTAACATGATATGTGAAAAATGTTATGAACACTAGACATACTTAGCTGAAGAAAGCTAGTCTATAAAGCCACAGTTCCTACTCGCCGAGAATTAAAATGGGCCAATGAATAGAGGATTGAGCTTTCCTCTCTTCCAAATCTCATAACTCCTTTCCATGGAGCAACACGTAACAACACATGATCTCCAATATCGAATTCTACATCCTTTCGATGAAGATCAAGATAACTTTTGTCGATCTTGTGAAGTTTTTTATCTGTTTGTCGAATCGTTTGAATCTTTTCTTGTAGTCATACGTACTAACTCCGGCCCCAACAATGTTGCTTCACCCACCTCATCCCAGCATACAGGGGAACGACACTTTCTCCCATACAACGCTGTAAATGGAGCCATGCCAATACTTGGTTGATAACTGTTGTCGTAGGAAAACTCCACCAACGGTAAGAACTTGTCCCAACTTCCTTTGAAGTCAAGGACACAGAGTCTTAATAGATCTTCAAGAGTTTGAATAGTCCTCTCCGACTGCCTATCCATCTGAGGATGATATGCCGAGCTAAATCGTAAATTCGTGCCCATAGTTTTCTGCAAACTAACCCAAAATAGTGAAGTGAATCTTGGGTCTCGATTAGAAACTATGGATACTGGCATACCATGCAGTCTTACAATCTCATTTATGTACATACGAGTAAGACGTTCAAGTGTATAAGTTTATCGTATAGGTAAGAAGTGAGCAGACTTGGTCAATCTATCAACAATGACCCAAATTGAATCTATGCCTTAAGAAACCTTGGGAAGACCAGTAACGAAATCCATGGTAATGTACTCCCACTTCCATTCTGAAATTTCAAGTGGTTGCAATGGACCTTTTGGTACTTAATGCTCCGCCTTGACTCGTTGACAAGTTAAATACCTTGAGATAAACTCCGCTATCTCTCTCTTCATATTACTCCAATAAATGTATGTCGAAGATCATGATACATTTTGGTACTCCGAGGATGGATTGCAAATGGTGTGTTGTGAGCCTCCATCATGATTTTATACTTTAAATCAGGATTGTTAGGAATACAAAGTCTGGAGTTGACTCGAAGTATTCCTTCTTCATCGATTCTTGATTCCGTAATAGCACATTCTTGCACTTTCTTCCTCATACATACCAACTCCAGGTCTGTAGCTTGAGCAACTTTAACTTTATCGATTAAAGTCGGTTCTACTCGTATATTCGCCATCATCACATGGGTCCCTGGAGTCTTTAACTCTATCTCCATCCTTTGTAAGTCATACAAAATGGGACTTTGTGTTGACAATATTGCACTCGTACCCGCATATGATCTTCTACTCAATGCGTCAGCTACTACGTTCGCTTTACCAGGATGGTATTGAATGGTATGATCATAATCTTTCAAGCAGATTCAAGCCAACGTCACACGCATGTTGAGTTCCTTTTTGGGGAAGAAATATTTGAGGCTTTTATGATCCGTATAGATCTCCACCTTCTCTCCATATAGGTAATGCCTCCAAATCTTAAGTACGAAGATAACAGCTGCCAACTCTAGATCATGAGTAGGATAATTCCTCTCATATTCTTTGAGTTGCCAAGAGGCATATGCTATGACTTTCCCATGTTGCATGAGAACACATCCTAACCCTTTGCTCAAGCATCATCAGAGATGACAAATCCCTCCGAGCTGCGATGGTATTGTCGTAACAAAATGAAATGAGTCCTCCCTTGAGTTCTTAAAAAATCTTCTCACATTCCTTGCTCCAACCAAACTTTGTATCTTTTCGAGTCAATTGAGTTAATGGAGTAGCGATTCGAGAAAATCCTTCCACGAATCTCCGATAATAACTAGCTAAGCCGATAAAGCTACGTACTTCGGTCACTAACTTTGGTTGCTCCCAGCTTTGAATTGCTTCAATCTTCGCTGGGTCAACAGATATTCCATGATTTGATATCACATGCCCAAGGAATGCAACTTTCTCAAGCCAGAACTCACATTTCTTCAACTTAGCATAAAGCTTGTTTTCACGAAGCTTTTGGAGTATCAGCCTCAAGTGTTGCTCATGATCCTCACGGCTTTTGGAATATATGAGAATGTCATCAATAAAAACAACCACAAAGTGATCCAAATATTCCTTGAATACTCGGTTCATCATATCCATGAAGGCAGCAGGAGCATTAGTCAATCCAAAAGACATGACCAAGAATTCATAATGCCCGCATCGAAGTTTCAAGGCGAGTCTTTGGAATATCCTCGCTTTTAACCTTCAAATTGATGATATCCGTAATCTAAGATCGATCTTTGAAAAGAATTGTGCTCCTTGCAATCGGGTCAAATAGGTCATCAATGCGAGGTAACTGATACCTATTCTTGATGGTGACATGGTTTAATTTCTCAGAGTCAATACAAAGTCGCATACTCCCATCTTTCTTCTTCATGAATAGAACAGGAGCACCCCAAGGAGACGTACTAGGACGAATGAAACCAATGTCTAACAATTCCTGCAATTGGGTCTTTAACTCCTGAAGTTCAATAAGAGTCATTCGATATGGGGCTTTGGAAATGGGTTTTGTACCAGGTTCAAGGTCGATACAAAATTTAATTTCATGCTCTGGGGGTAGGCCAGGAAGTTCTTCAGGGAATACGTCAGGAAATTTATTAACAATAGAAATATCATTCAAAACTGACATATTTTTGTTTAAATCTGTGACATGAGCTAGGAAAGCTTGACATCCGTTTTTCAATAAACGAATAGCTTTATAGCTTGAAATGACCGTGATTGATTTTAATGGTTTGGTCACTTGAATTCGCATAATAGGTTGATTAGGAATATGAAAACTAACAACCTTACAAAAATAATCAATTTTTGCATGATGAGTAGTTAACCAATCAATCCCTAGAATTACGTCAAACGCAAGTATTTTTAAAGAAATAAGATCGACAGGTAATATGCAGTTACCGATTTGAATCAAACAAGACTTATAAACCGTGGATGTAATGAAGGTTTCTCCCAACGAAGTTTCAACCGATAAGTCAAAGTCCAATTTCTCTGGAGTCAAATTTAAACGTTGAGCGCAAGTAGAAGAAATAAAAGAATGGGTAGAGCCGGTATCAAATAAGGTATATACTTCACTAGAGTTTATGATAAGCTTACCCGTGATGACCTCGTTCGGGTTCCTTGCTTTCTGGGAGGTTACAACAAACGCTCTCCCTTGAACTACCAGTTTTGTCTTGTCTGGGATGAACTTTGATGCCTCCATCCCAACTGGACTTGACTTCGGTGCATGACAAAATTGGGCTAGGTGACCTTCTCTTCCACAATTGTAACATGATTTGGACTGCTGCGTACAGTTTGGACTGATGTGTCCCTCTCCTCCGCATTTGTAACATACGACCGGCGGTCGTTCTCCTTCCTTAACAACAGGTGCTGGTGCTAACGTCCTTCCATCATTATTAAATCTCCTCTTCTTGAAACTCCCACTTTTATTGTCTTGGCCATGATTACCACCAAGTGGTTACCATTTTCGCATGTTGATTCTCCACGTTTGTTGTCACCGCTTGACGATCAAGTTACCACCGGTATTTTCATTCGCCCACCGCTTTCTCTTGGTTGCGTTGACCTGTTATCGCGCTCCAATAATTGAGCCCTATTTACAACATCTGAATACAAACACAGTTTATGAGAAATAAGATATTGACGTATCTCCGGTTTCAAACCTCTTAAAAACATCCGCGTCATTCTCTCCTCATTATCAACCAAGTGGAACGCAAACCGGGATAACTCGGCAAACTTAGCTTCGTACTGCGCCACGATCATATTGTTCTCCTCCAACTTGATGAACTCTACCTCTTTAATGTGACGAATACTTTCGGGAAAGTACTTGTCGTTGAACAGTTCTTAGAACTTCTCCCAAGACATCTTCAGTGCGGCAGGTTGAGTACGCTTTACTGATTCCCACCAGTAATCTGCCTCTCCTCGCAACATAAAGGTGGCAAAAGGAACCTTTTGCTCCTCGGATCATCCCAAGATATCAAATATCTTGGTGATCTGCTTTATCCATACATCCGCCTTAAGTGGTTTTGGCTCTCCAATAAACTCTGGTGGTCCCAGCTCCTTGAACTGTTTAGCGGTGATCGTCCGAGAGTTTCCAGTGTTTCCACCTACATTTTGGACAGGAGTTTCTCTTACCTGATGTTGTGCGAATTGCAGAAAGCTCCTAAACATTCCGTCGTTCGCCATTTGGTCGGTGTTGTTGTTCACCTGAGGATTATTATCTTCCTATTGCACATTATCTTGGGTATTAATCTGTGGTGACTCCACGATCTCATGTGCTTCATTGCTTATCTCAACATTTTTGGATGCCATTTTCCAATACTACCACAAAACAAGGGTTAATTAATATATCACATATTATCCCTATACTCTGACCGACCAGTTAAATACCAAATAAACTTAGGTAGGTCATACTAGCGAAGGAATTCTCCGTCTCTCCCCTCCTAGTTCTTGTCTCACATCTTAGCTAGGGATCATATCCCTAAGCTTTGATACCAACTATGACGCCCCCAAAACAGGTATACATCACCCATCTTGGGTCGCCAGATACAAGGTACTGAATACAAATACAACTTAATTATACAACAGTCGTGTAAAATATGACAAAACATAGGCTGTGAGTTTTAATACAAATATTGTCATCTAGACAATATCCACACTCAATGGAGTCCTCATTACATTTATTATCACACTATTTCACAGAATAGTGAGGACTACTAATGCACCATCTAGGACCATCACTCTGTTCCCGACTATTCCATACCACGTTCTCATTTCTCAAGAGAACGGTGAAAGAAAAGGTGAGCTCAACTAGCCCAAAGAAGAAATATTATGACTAAGATAATGCAGAATAAATTATCAATAGTCTTCAACAATGTTAAACTGATAAAATACAATAGACATCAAGTTTAACTGCAGCGGATCAAGCAATCCATTAGAAGAGTCAAGTAATGTAAAAAATTTATTATCTTCTATGATTAAAAAAGTTTTTCATCAACTTTATCGCTGAGACTCAACTTAATAAATAAAATCGAATCATCACTGCTCCACGGCCAAGGATATTTATGTAATCATCAATGGTCATGACTATACCGAATAATCCGTGGTCATAATCATACCAACAACTGTCCACCAATGAACTACAGGCCAATGAGGACTTTTACCACGTCATTCGTCACATTACGGTCATGATTATACCGAATAATCCCTGGTCATAATCATACCAAGTCCATCTATGCACGTAAGCCAAAGATGACTTTCATCACAATATAAGCATGAGGATGATGACAATGACATAATAATTCAATAAAACAAGTTCAATAATAAATTTTAAAGATTTATAAATTAATTTATCCAGGAACCAATAACTTCCAATTTGTCAACATGATACTGCTTTGTAGGGTAAAATTCAAGAATGCTCAGAAGAATATTTCCATGAAAAGATATTGTATGAAGCGCAAATATCAAGGATATTCCACTAATTTCATGGAGTATAGAAGCCAAAGCTTTAACCAACTGAGTATAATAGAATATATGAAACTGCAAATGGATTTTCGCCCGCCATGCGGTAATCCACATGTATGGTCATTTCCACAATTTAATAAGGAATGAATACGAAGGATCATTCACCATGCATATGGTAATCCACATGACAAAGTTATTCCAAATGAATAATAAAGAATGGAATAATGTATGATTCACCATGCGCATGCGATAGATCAGAAAGACAAAGTTATTCCCAATGTAATAATAAATAATGGAACCAGTCCCAGATAAGCGCTTACGCATGCATGTGATATTCCACGTAATAATAAATAATGGAACCAGTCGGCGAAAACGCATAGATGAGGATGTTCGGCAGAATAATAAATAATGGAACCAAGTCCCACGTAGAACGCATGCATGTGATGTTCCAAATGTAATAATAAAGAATGGAATGACGGTAAGAATTTCACCATGTATGTGGTACTTCAGATGACAAAGTTATTCCAACATAATGATAAAGAATGGAATAAATGTAAGAATTTCACCAAGTATAGGGTAGCTTGGCGTGTACAAAAGTTATTCCAATGTAATAATAAAGAATAGAATAATGAAGTTCTCTTAATGAATAAGGAAGAAATAATACCCCTTACGAGTACAACAAATAATCTCCTTACCTTAGAAGAAACCGGATATTGGAGTAGTGAAGTAGCGTAATACTTTTCTTCTTTCTCTCTATAGTTTTCTCTCTAGAGTTTCAAATTGAATTCGTAAGAAATAATGAAGGAATGATCTTCTATTTATTGGAGAATGGACTGAATAGTAACTAATTCATGAACGGTACAGATTGATTTACTTTTAAACGGACGGTCCATATTGGTTTACTATTAAAACTTAAAGAAACGGTCCATACTGATTAAGTGTAATGTATCATCTAAGGATGTAAGTAAGGAAAAGAAGGGTAATAAAAGGAAAAAGAATAATGACAGTGACAATAACTCATAGAATTCGCATTCAAAGAAAAAAAAGCATGTGGCAAGTGTGGAAAGAACCATTCGGGGGAATGTATGTGGGGTAAGAATGTGTGCTACAATTGTGGTCAAGAAGGACATCTATCACCAAATTGTACTAAACCAAAGAAAGGAGGATGTTTTGCATGTGGTGGAACGGGTCATAGGGTTAAGACTTGTCCTAAAAAGAAGACATATGGAGGAAGTGGACGGAAGAAATATTAAGTGTTAGGAGTATAATCTTTTGGAGTATAATATTCGCTTTGGTATGAATATCAAGATAATTTTTTTTTATGTCTCAACTTTTTGTGTAAAGTTATAGTAATGAATCCCGACTTTTGTCACACGGGGATAGTAATCGTTTGTAGTAGTTTGCGCTATGTACGGAAAAGTACTATGTACTATTTGCATGAATATAAATGCAATGATATGATAATATGTTTGAATAAGTAATTAAATTTTGAGAATTAAATTATTAAGATAATTATCTGAAGAATTTGATAATTCAGTAAGCTGGATTAAATAATCCATAAAGCTGAAATTGGTTTAAGTGTAAAATTTTGACTACTATTAATAAGATGTTGCACAAAGACAAAGTATTAATGTGAGTCTTTATTTCATCAGATAATGCCGCCAAGACGAAAAAATCGTAACCAAAGGGAGGAGCGGTCTGTGAATAATGAAGGAGATCAAGCTGATCCAATGTAGAACTTCGCAGACATGCTAGCTCAAGCTATGCAAACTGGAGCCCCAGCAGCAAGGAATCGACCAGCTAATCGATTAGCTAACTTTAAAGACTTTAAGGCCGTAGGACCGCCGGAATTCAAGGGAACCATTGACCCTATAGAAGCCCAGACATGGGTAAATGAGATGGAGAAAGCTTTTGTTATTTCTAGAGTAGCGGAGGAGCAAAAGACAGATTTTGCTACCTATTTGATGAAGGGTGAGGCAAATTACTAGTGGGAGACAAACAAAGCTAGAGCTGGTACAACAGTAGTAACTTAGACAAGGTTTAAGGAGTTATTTTTTGAAAATTATTTTTTAGAAAGTATGCAAGCAAGAATGGAAGTAAACTTTTTGGAGTTGAAGCTGGAGAATATGTCGGTTGCAGAATACGCCGCCAAATTCAACGAACTAGCAAGATTTGCTCCGCATCAGGTGGACACTGAGGTAATAAAGGCGCGAAGGTTTGAAAATGGACTGAAGCCAGGGATATATAGCAAGGTAGCTGTGTTGCAGATTAAGACATTTTCAGCCCTGTTGGAAAAAGCAATCATCGCCGAAGGAGGAAGTGAAGCTGTGTCAAGGTATCATCAAGAGAAGAAGAAAAAGACAAATGAAGGAGGTAGCAATGGAGGAAGTAACTCTAATAAGCGTAAGTGGAAGGACAATATTACTGAATCTGGAGACAAGTCAGGAGATAATAGGAAGAAAGGTGAGGCGTGTGCAAATTGCGGTAAAAAGCATCAGGGAGTATGTTTGAAGGGAAAAGGAGTGTGTTTTAACTGTGGACAAGAGGGACACATCTCTCCAAATTGTCCAAGTCCAAAGAAGATACCAGGTTATTTTTCATGTGGATCGCTAGAACATCAAATTCGTAACTGTCCAAAGAAGAATGCAAAAAGAGGAAGCAACAATAGAGGAAACAGTAGTGGACCACTGGCGATCAAAGGACTTGCTCAGCCGGAAAGACGAATAGAGCGCACGTTCAATATGACATTGCAAGATGCAGTAGCTGCCTGGGAGGTGGTGACAGGTAATGATTTAGTTGAATAAATGAATTACGCGAGAAATATTGGGTAGATATAGTTGTGAATGGTTTTCTTTTATAGATCCCAAGTCACAAATTAGTATATGAAACACAAATTAATATTGTGTTGATATAAATAAATTGATGAAACAACTTTAAAAGATATTAGAGAGTAAGAAAGCGGTGATTCCGAGGACGAAATCCTTATAAGGAGGGGAGAATGTGAGAACCCAGAATTTCACATAATTCAAAATTTTCGAATAATTTTTTTTTAAAAAAGAGAAAGTACTTGAATCATATAAGTGTATATGATAATTAAGCTAGATAGTTAATTTATTAACTAAGAAGTATACTTAATCATTTTCTAGGAAGGGTAATGAAAGTTATGTAAGAAATTAACATAGCTTGAATGTTAGCCTTGATTACTAAATTAAAAGGATTTACAATCCTTAAGTAATTGATTATTGATATGAGTATATATGTGTTTATAAATTATTAAGTCAAGTTGGGATAATAAGTTAATAAACTATGGGAAATATGTTATGACATATGTGAATTAAATACGTGATTGAATAAATATGTATCATGAACGTGTATACATTTATTTGGTAAAGAGAATTAAGATTAAAGTTATGAAACCTAATACATATATTAGGTAGATAATTAAATAACCTAAGAGGTTATAATATGGTAGAATATTAGTATTTATATTATATACTAATTTTAAGAGATTTATTTTATACATCTTAATTATTTAATTTTATAACCTAAGAATAACAAGTCTAATTGGGTTATGAAATTAAAGATATATGAGTAAGAATTTAACTTACTAATGTTTGTAAGGGGAACCCTAATTAAATAATGGGAATGGATAAAAAATTAAAAAGTATAAACTATGTTGAATTAATGCAAGCCCAAAGAATTAGAATTTCTAGCCTAAAGAATTAATTGAATGGCCCAACTCTTAGCCCAATTGGGAGGGGACCTTTTGGACCATTAAGTGAGCTAAATGGAGCTTAAAAGAAAAGAAAAAAAAAAGGAGCCCAAGAAGGCCATCATGGCCGAAAATTACATAGAGGAGAGAAAGGGGATTAAACCAAATGTAATCATTACATTACTTTAGTAGGTGAACTAACTTGCTAGGTGTTAAGCCTTGGTCTCATTCTTATCTTTTTCATCCAACCCACAAGTTAAACCAAGAGTGCAAGCAAGCTTATAATGATAAGGAGAGAGAGGAAGAGTGAGACATTGGATGATAATTATATATACACTAAATATATCTATACAAAATTACTAACATCAAATTTCCTTTCTCTTTCATCTTTTCTATTTCCTTAACTTAGTAATCAAAACAAACAAGATATAGAGAGAGAGAGTGCAAGAGGGATTCGACCATAATAGGGAAGAGAGAGGGAGAGTTTTGTAAGTTTCCAAGTTCCATAATCTAAGTATTAGAAAGAAGAAGAAGAGGAATCAAGAGAAGGTATAAGGATTTCTATTTGTATATAGATTAAGTTTCTTTTTATTTTGATTTGATTTTTGATAGTATGAAGTTTTGATCTTAAAGATAATAACCCTAGATTCATGTGTTTAAAGGTGTTTCATGTTTAGATCCAACTCTTTTGTAGTTCAAAAGTGGAATCTAAACTAAGAAATATGAGTTACGTTTTTCAAAAGTTAGAAAATAAAATTTTTCTTAGCTTTTGTTGTGTTTGATTTTATGATTGTTGATTATTTGGTGAATTAAACCATGGATCATGTTAGATCCATGAGTATATGAGTTATTTTAAATATTATGTTGAGCTATGTTGATTTTATGTGAAAATATAGAAGTTTTCTTAAAAGACACCAAATGTTGAAACAGATTTTTCGAGAAAACCAAGTATGATATGGAAATGACTATATCTCTCATTCTACCTTGAATTTTTGAGTGTAGTCAATTTTTGGAGTTAGATATATGAGTCTTCTAATATATCCAAGTGGAATCACTTAAAAAGGATTTACACATTTTCGTGTGGAATGATTTTAGTAAAGGATGAAAAATCTGGAAATGCTTAAAAAGCTGCTGCGAAGAAATTGGAAGGGATGTTTCGGCCACTTATTTAATGAGATAAAATCCGGCCTTTTGGGGGATGAAAATATATGGGATAAAGTAGGTTGTGTCCAAAAATGAGCTCATTCCGACTTAAATTGAGCAAGTTATGACCATTTCAATATTTAGATTTTTCGGACGGAAATCGCTATAACCGGAGTTGTATAACTCTCGATGGCCTTGAAATTTAAATTGTAAGCTCACGTTAACATGTGTAAGATCCCGCCAAGAGTTGGGAATTTCTGGAGTTAAGTAAGAGGTAGCTAATTTCTTAAGGAATTTACTAGAAATTGATTTTTGAAAAAATACTTAAGGGAGTTGAAAATTCCAGAAAAATACTTTTGTGTATGGAATATATGTATATATGATTGGCCAAAAGAAAAAAAAATAATAAGCTGATTTCATATTTTCGTGAATAGTGTATTTCAGCTTCCCGAAATGAACATTTCAGGTTGCTGAAAAGGGAAACCAAAATGTCAGAAGAGATGTCAGTTTTGTTTTAGCTTGCTGAAATAGAAACTGAAATTATATATTAAGTCTACTGAGTTCATAAATAGTTTGTCAAGTTATATTACGAACTTATAAATGAACGAGTAAGTGTTAAGTCTAAGATAGTATAGTGTACTCACTAATGATAGGTTATGTGATTTCATGTTAAATTGCTATGAGTAAGATATGTGATGCTAATTAAGAGATCGATCTTATCAATGATAGGTCTTACAAAAGAAGTTAACTTAAATTGTGTAGCAGTAGTCAACGAATCAGGCAAGTTTCCTAACTCAACTTGAGTTATTATTTTTCAAGCATGGTAGTGAATAATTATTGATAGTTATTCACATCTATAATGATTATTGTAATTCGCACGTAGTGAAATTGATTCTTGTTCTATTATTTGAACTATTTATAAATCATGTCTCAGCTAATTGTTTTGGCAAGACTAATATTTGTTAAAGCATGAAATGTTCTATTTATTTTGAACTGAATTGTTTTTGGAAGATCTATGCCATTGTTTTCGGCTAGATTAGTATTGTTATTAATTATTGAAATCATAGTATTTCTTTGAAAGTAATCCAAACCATATTGTTGTGGTACGTACTCGTGATGTAAGACTGAGATGAACAAATTTTAATGTTGTAAATCGACCTATGCGCTATTATTGAGTATTATGCATAATATAGGTACAAAGGAGTTGGTCGCTCCGTACTTGCAGAAGAGTATAGTTTAGTTTTATAACTAATTTATATTCTTGTGGTAATTTAGTTTTAATAACTAAATGATTCCTCTAGTAGTTCATGATCCTTTTGTGATCACTCAGCATGAAATCTGGGTATATCCCACTTTATTGAATATTGTTGCAGTATTGTAAATTCTTATTCTTCAATTGAATATTATTGAATCTTTGAAAGAATTTTACTCTTTCATCTTTGATATGTTATTCAGTATGAAATGGGAGAAAGTTTTATTATTGAGATTGAATTATTATTCAGCTACTTCGAAATCTTTTGATTATTGTTGAAATTCTAAAGAAACTAGACTCTTCTATTCATGATATATATCATTTATTGTATATTTTAACTTGTTGGGCAAACTCGTTGCTCACTCTTGCTTAAATAAAATATTTCAGTTAATGCCGATGTAGCAGAAGGTTCTAATAGGGACAAAGGCAAAGGCAAGGCTCAGGAGTAGTTAGTGTCAACTTTTAATGGTTATGTTTTATTATGTAATTAATTATGTAAACCTTTTGATTATATAAGGGTATGTAAGTTATGTCAAGGTTAGTTAACCTGGGATATTGTTATAAGTTGTATTAAGGAATATTATGAATGATGTTTTTCATTAATGAATGAGTAATTAGATGTGCTATATATGATGGATCGTGAGCACTAAACCCAAGGTTGGGGAACCAGGATTTGGGGACGTCACAAGTTGGTATCAAAGCTGTAGGTTATAAACCTTAGGTGGGGGGGAAAGCCTTAGGAATATAACCATAAACAGGATAGAGAAAACTCGTTTAGAGTTCTAAGTGATGGATTAGGAAAGTTCATCAATAGTAAGATATGGGGACACTCAATGTTTATGGATTATGTTTGATAGTGATGTACTAATGAAGTTATTTAAAACTGGTGACAGGATGTCAGGAGATGATAAGATGGTTACGAAAGTGTTAGCAGCTGCACCAATGCCATTAGCCGAGGTGCCAGCTCATAGTGATTCAGTTGAGGAAGTTTTAAGAGACGAACCTGCAGTAAATCTAGCAAGCGATCATGACGAGTACCCCGAGATGAAGCTGGATGAAGAGGAAGAAATATATTCCAAAGAAACTAAGGTGGAGCCAGAAATAAAGATCAAAGATGGGGAAGAAAGTGAAGTAGCAATCGAAGAAGGTCAAGCATCTGTGGAAGTTCAAGACTTAAGGACTAAAGTACTTCTCCTGGAGGAATTATGGAAGACAAAAAGAGCATTACGCGAGATGTAAGAACGCGACATAATCAAGGCACAAGTCGATAGAATGAGGTTAAGTGTAATGTATCATCTAAGGATGTAAGTAAGGAAAAGAAGGGTAATAAAAGGAAAAAGAATAATGACAGTGACAACAACTCAGAGAATTCGTATTCAAAGAAGAAACAAGCATGTGGCAAGTGTGGAAAGAACCATTAGGGGGAATGTATGTGGGGTAAGAATGTGTGCTACAATTGTGGTCAAGAAGGACATCTATCACCAAATTGTACTAAACCAAAGAAAGGAGGATGTTTTGCATGTGGTGGAACGGGTCATAGGGTTAAGACTTGTCCTAAAAAGAAGACATATGGAGGAAGTGGACGGAAGAAAGATTAAGTGTTAGGAATATAATCTTTTGGAGTATAATATTCACTTTGGTATGAATATCAAGATAATTTTTTTTTATGTCTCAACTTTTTGTGTAAAGTTGTAATAATGAATCCCGACTTTTGTCCATGGGGATAGTAATCGTTTGTAGTAGTTTCATGCTTATGTACGGAAAAGTACTATGTACTATTTGCATGAATATAAATGCAATGATATGATAATATGTTTGAATAAGTAATTAAATTTTGAGAATTAAATTATTAAGATGATTATCTCGAAGAATTTGATAATTGATGAAATTTGGATTAAATAATCCGAAAAGTTTGAAATTGGTTTAAGTGTTAAATTTTGACTACTATTAATAAGATGTTGCACAAAGACAAAGTATTAATGTGAGTCTTTATTTCATCAGATAATGCCGCCAAGACCAAAAAATCGTAACCAAAGGGAGGAGCGGTCTGTGAATAATGAAGGAGATCAAGCTGATCCAATGCAGAACTTTGCAGACATGCTAGCTCAAGCTATGCAAACTGGAGCTCCAGCAGCAAGGAATCGACCTCAAACTAATCGATTAGCTAACTTTAAAGACTTTAAAGTAGTAGGATGACACGAATTCAAGGGAACCATTGACCTATAGAAGCCCAGACATGGGTAAATGAGATGGAGAAAGCCTTTGTTATTTCTAGAGTAGCGGAGGAGCAAAAGACAGATTTTGCTACCTATTTGATGAAGGGTGAGGCGAATTACTGGTGGGAGACTTTTATATAGTTATTTGTTTTATAAAACAGAATACTTTTATAAAACATAATACTTTTATAAAACAAAATCTTTTTATATAAAACAAGGGAACCATCGAATTCTATATAAAATAGAATACTTTTATAAAGTTATTTGTTTTATTAGATAATAATTAGAATATATTATATTCTATTATGCATAGTGTTTTACATAGTAAAATCTTTTTATATAAAAATGTAATACTTTTATAAAGTTATTTGTTTTATTAGACTATAAATAGAATATATTATATTCTATTATGCATAGTGTTTTGCATAGTAAAATCTTTTTATATAAAATAAAATACTTTTATAAAGTTATTTATTTTATTAGATAATAATTAGAATATATTATATTTTATTATGCATAGTGTTGCATAGTACCTACATAGTGTTCTACATAGTAAATCGATATGGACCGTCCGTTTAAAAGCAAATCAATCTGAACCGTTCATGAATTAGTTACTATTTAGTCCATTCTCCTATAAATAGAAGCGCATTCCTTCATTATTCTTACGAATTCACTGAAACTCTAGAGAGAGAATTCTTCTTCTATAATCTTGAGCGTATTTTTTTAGAGTTTAAGAAAGTTTTGAGTGTAGTGCAAGTTTTCTTCAAGTATATCCCCGCCCTACCCGTCGGAGTACTCTTCTTTGTAAGGTAAAGGATATTATTTGTTGTACTCGTAAGGGGTATTATTTCTTTCGTATTCATGAAGAGAACTTCTGTTATTCCATTCTTTATTATTCTGTTGGAATAACCTGTATACGCGGTCTACCATATACTTGGTGAAATTCTTTTATTATTCCATTCTTTATTATTATGTTGGAATAATACATGGTGAAATTCTTCTGTTATTCCATTCTTTGTTATTATGTTGGAATAACATGTCTATGCCAAGTACCGCATACATGGTAAAATTCTTACATCATTCCATTCTTTATTATTCATTGGAACATCCCGCAGATTATGCGTTTACGCATGACTGGTACCATTATTTATTATTACATTGGAATATCATGTGATTTAGTGCGTTTACGCATGACGGGTTCCATTATTTATTACTCGTTGGAATATCCACGCCGGCATGCGTTTACGTATGACTGGTTCCATTATTTATTATTCATTGGAATAACACATGCATGCGGTTTATCGCATGCGTGGTGAATTCTTACATTATTCCATTCTTTATTATTACATTGGAATAACTTGTCAATGTGGATTGCCACACGCATGGTGAATGACCATTCAGTATTCATTTCTTATTAAATTGTGAAAATGAAATGCTCACGTAGATTACCGCTAAAGGTGGCAAGCGGGTAGGCGGGCGGGCCGGCCGTAGAAACATGTGTCAGACTTTTCTGGTAAGGCCAAAAATGGCTCGAGTTTTCATGGCCGATAATATGAGGCTCGTGGCGTCTTGATTGGCCCGGCTTACCATGTTTCTTCCCCCTTTTTTTTTTTTTTTTTTTGCAAAATCTTGTTACACCAAAAATAGTAATAATAATAAATATTATAAATAATAAAATAATTTATAATAAATATTATAAATAATCAAATTTGATTTTTTAAAATTATACTTTAAAATTAATATAATTTATTTAACTTTTAAAAATGCATTCATGACTCCACAAATATTGTTCCAAGAGATATCTAATTAATTTCCAAGATTTACACGGTTGGAACTTGGAGATGCCAAGATTTTAGCACTTTGAATATTTAAATTGATTCTCAGAAAATTTGCATGACATGATTTTAGGCATTACCCAATATCTCATTATTTAATCAATTAGCTTGTTTTATTGGACTTATTAACAGCCACATCAATTAAGAAATTTCAAACTACAATTATTATTTACTACAACTATAATACTTAAATACCGTATTAACATATGATAGTTTTGTATAAAAATATATTTTTATATTGAAGATTGCATTAAAAATAAACAGTTGTTGTAGCTCAGTTGGTTTGAACTCTTATTTATTTACTTACAAGTCTTGTGTTCAAGCCTCATAACCTACAAGTAGCAATATTTTGTTTAAAAAAAGAGTCAGACCCCTGGTAGGCCGAGCCTTCACTGGTAGGGTCAAAACCAGTCGGGCCAAAAAGGCCCAGCTTTTAGTGGGCTAAAAAAATGCATTAAAGCCCACTGTGGCGGTAATGGACCGTGATCCAGCTCATGCTGCTGTGCCATCTTTGTCAGGTCTAATTACCGCATGGCGGGTGAAAATCTATTGCAGTTTCATATATTCTATGATACTCTTTTGGTTAATGTTTTGGCTTCTATACTCCATGAAATTAGTGGAATATCCTTGATATTTGCGCTTCACCCAGTATCTTTTCATGGAAATATTATTCTAAGCATTCTTGAATTTTTACTCCACAAAGCAGTATCATGTTGACAATTTGGACGTTATTGGTTCCTGGATAAATTAATTCTTGAACTTGTTTTATTGAATTAATATGTCATTGTCATCATCCTCATGTTTATATTATGTTAAAAGTCATATGTGGCCTGTAGTGCATAGATGGACTTGGTATGATTATGATCATGGATTATTCGGTATAATCATGACCGTAATGTTACAAATGATGTGAAAAAAAGTTCTCATTGGCCCGTAGTGCATTGATGGACAGTTTTTGGTATGATTATGGCTATGGATTCTCTTCGGCCAAGGGTACAAAGATGAATTATTTTATGGCATGATCAGGACCGTTGATGAAAACACGATTATCTTTGGCCCGTAGTGCATGAATAATTCGTGGTCGTGATACTAAAGAATTTCTTTGACCTGTAGTGCAGGGATGATTTGATTATGTGGATTATTTATTAAGCTGAGTCTCAGCGATAAACGTGATAAAAAAACCTTTTAAATCATAGAATTTAGTAGATTTTATTCTCTACTTGACTCTTCTAATGGATTGCTTGTTCCGCTGCAGTTAAACTTGATGGTTGTTATATTGTATCAGTTTAACACTGTTGAAGGCTAACGATAATTTATTCTGCATTATCTTAGTCATTATATTTCTTACTGGGCTAGTTGAGCTCACCCTTTTTGCTTTCATTGTTCTCTTTAGGAAATGAGAACGTAGCAGGGACTAGTCGGGGAACGGAATGACGGTCCAGATGATAGCATTACTAGTCCTCACTATTCTATGAAATAGTGTGATTATAAATGTAATAAGATTGAATTTGAGTGTGAATATTGTCTAGATGACAATATTCGTGTTAAAACTCTCAAATTATGTTTTGTCGTATTTTGAGTTTGAATACTGTCTAGAAGGCAATATTTCTATTAAAACTCACAACTCATGTTGTATAATTAAGTTTATATTTGAATTCTGTACCATGTATTTGGCGACTCAAGATGGGTGATATATACCTATTTTGGGGGCGTCATAGTTGGTATCAAAGCTTAGGGATATGATCCCTGGCTGAGATGTGAGACAAGAACTAGGAGGGGAGAGATGGGGAATTCCTTCGCTAGTATGACCTACCTAAGTTTATTTGGTATTTAATTGGTTGGTCAGAATATAGGGATAATATGTGACATGTTAATTAACCCTTATTTTGTGGCAGTGTTTGAAATGGCAGCTGAAAATGTTAACAATGGAGTGAATGAGACCGTTGAGACACCTTTAATCACCAACCACGTTAATATGATGTCATACGAAGAAGAAATTAGAGATATCTACGTGGTAAGTGAAGAACTAATAGTTGCACCCGAGCTAGTCGCAGAGGTAGCAGCTGAGAGTGAGGAAGAAGAGGAAGAAGGGGAACCTGAGGAGAATTTATTAGAAGAATTTTATAATCGAAATTTAGAATTACAAAATCGTATTCATGAGTTAGAAGAACAGGCTGAAGAACGACAGGCGGTCGTGGAGCAAAGAGATGTAACAATTCAAAATTGTGTTACCCGATGTGCGATACTTGAACAGAAGCACTCTTTGTCAGAGTATAAGATATTAAATTAACTCAGATGGCTAACAAAATTTAAGCTTTATAAGCTTCAATATCATAGTGAAAATCATAAACTTGAATAATATAATCATTATAATTTTCCTTACCTTACTAGAGGATGCTCCATATCCTGAATAATCATAGCTGCAAAAGGGCGAAATAGATTATGTAAGTTATAAAGACAAGGTGGTTACTTGCTAGCTATAAGTTTAAAAATTCTTCATCTCAAAGAGAGCCTGTGTATTGTTAAAATCATGTCAGTTCCAAATAATTGAATGACTTACCCGCTTAAAAGCTAAAAACATAGAAAAGTGGAGGGATCTTCATAAAGACATCTCTAAATTTCAAAATTACTATGAACATACAACCAAAGCGATACACCCACACTGATATATAATTCCACAATGGGAACAAACTAGAAAACGGCCATTAGATCTGTTTAAGTTAAACAGATGTATACAACAAGAAGTCCATATGACAGAACAACGTGAACAAATGAACAACATAATAAGTAAACTAATAAATTACCAACTTCTCAAAAGAAATAAAAGTAAAAATTATAAAATGCTTGTAATTAATTACAAACAAACAAAAACCAACAAATTGTTAACCTGTATTCTATACTATTAGACAAGGCTTCGTAACTTATCAAAAAGCTCCATTGATGGAGAAATCAAGTATAAATAAAGAAATGAGAGGAAAATATTAAAACAATGAGAGAGTAAGGGGAAAAGCCAACAAATTTAACAATTCAAAACCCGATTAACGCCATGAGAGAATAAATAAAAAGAGGAACATTGTTCCAAGCAAGAGAAATAAGCGGTGGAGACTCAACCGGTGAATATGATGAACTCAGTAATTGCAATACCATAGTAATATTTTGGCTCGACTAAGCGCATAATGGCTAAAGGGCAACCGCTCAAAACCAAGCACTTTCCATCGGTATCCCCACTACTCTTTGTCCTCCATACGCTCCCTTCCGTTCCGGTTCCTCGTAATGCCCAATAACCCCGACAAATCTCACGCTTGAGAGCAATCTCTCCACTTTCGACCTCTCCCGTGATTCCGGGTCAAGCTTGGTTCGAGTGGAATCAAATCTTGAGGAGTAGTATTTGAGGGCGTTATTGAAACGAGGAAAAAAATCGACCCGGTTCAAAAACGGCTTCATATTCGCCAGATGTTACAATAATCGGGTGCGATGATTTGGCGATTTCAGTGCAACTTCAATGCTAGCATTTGTCTCATCCAAAGAAGTTATACAACTGAAGCATGAAGTTTACCGCCAAGACTTCATCTGGATCAACCCGAAAACTCGATGCATTAAGCTCTTGAAACGGAGTTAAAACCTGTTCAAACTCAAATTCAGATCCAATACCTTGGCAATTCCTACAACCGATTTTAGGTAGCATTGATGATTAGGAGATTTCACAAATCTTGCCACTTAATCGAGAGATCCTAATTTTAGTAGGTTTTTCGGTGGTTCGAGTCGCCAAAGCTTGTAACAGAGCATTTAGTGATGCTTTGCTTGCTAATTAAATTCGCACTTGGTCTAGAATGGGTAGCTTGGGTTTAGCCGGACGGTGAGGAGAGAAGAAGGTTGGGATCCGCAGTGAGGAAGAAGAAGGGGGAGGAGAGATCGAGCAAATCACCTTGCCTTCCACGAAAATTTCTTGGTCCCTAAGCCTTTTGGGGGCGCATAGCTTCCACCCCCGAATCGCCACCTCCTGCTTCATCTTTGTCGAGCTGTTCTCCTTCTTTTCCAGCTCCTGCTCTTTCTTCTTCCCCTTTTTCTAAAATTGCCCTAACTACTGCTATATTGTTCATTCCTTTTTTTTCCCAATTCGGGTGTTATATGGTCAAAGGCTATGTTTGATTAGATTAATTTATTAATCCCCTGGGAAAAGGGTCAAAAAAGCCCCTGATGTTTACCCCAATGTCCTACTTGCACCATAAACTAATTTTTTTTCACAAAAGTACCCTTAACGTTATATTTTTTTGTCATCCGTGCCCCTGCCGTTAACAAAAGACAAATGGGGTTAAAATGTGATGACGTGGTAGGCTTAAATATAAAATATATTCTAAATAAAACAATATATATAATTTAATCAAAAAAAATACTAAAATAAAAAATAAAAAAGCATAACATATTTACATCATTTAATCAAAATAATAAAATTCAAATTAATTTGTTAACTAATCAAAATAAATAATTAAATAAAATAAGTTGTATAACATATTTACATCATTTAATCAAAATACTTAAATTACTAAAATCATAATACTAAATAATATTTTTAAAATTCAAAAGCTGAGTATTATGATTATTTTAGTAATTTTAATAATAATTTTAAAATCATATCAATTTAAAATATTATGATGTAATTTGAATTTTTAATACAATTTTAAAATATTATTACATCATCAAATTATTTATATTATTTATAACATATATAGATTATGTATAGATTATTACATCATCAAATTTTTATTTAGTTGAAAAATATTATTTAGTATTATGATTTTAGTAATTTAAAAATTTTATATCAATTTGTATTTAGTATTATGATTTTAGTATTTTAATGATGTAATTTAATTTTTTGTTGTTTTGATTAATTAACAAAATAATTTGAATTTTAGTATTTTTAGTATTTTTTTAATTTGATTTTTTTAGTATTTTAGTATTTTTTTAAATTAGTTAGGTTTTTATTTGATTTGTTTAGTTTAAATTTTATTTTCTTTCTTCACATAATATAATTTATTATTTCCCATATTCACACAATATATATATATATATATATTGTTTATTATATTATGCTTATTTTCTTTTAAAAAATAATATTTCTTAAACTAATTATTCTTTCGTGAAAAATTAATTCATATCAAACCAAGCACTTAACATATTTATCACATATTCAAATACTCATTACATCGCATGTATTCACGTACACTGCAACATATATTCAATGCCGTATATATAATAAAAAAATTATTTATAAAATTCTTATTTTAATGTATAATGAAAACTACTGAACGCCATTTGAAATGGCGTTGAATTTTTGGATATTTTTTTTGGCTAAAAATCAGAAAGGCAACCAACGCCACTTAAAAAAAATATTTTTTTAAAAACGGATTTTAAAAAAATTATATTTTATTTTTTTTAAGAAATTTGAAAAAAATAAAAATGTGATCCAATACCAAACTAAACAGCATTGTAACTTTTTTTTAAAAAAATTATAAACCAAATTTGTAAACAAAAAGAGTAAGATGTAACATCACTTTAACTGATGTTGGAATCTTTTTCTTTTTTTTAATTTCTTTGATTTCTTGTACTTGTTTACAAACATCAATATTTTTTATGTTTATTCTCTGTCATCGGCGTTGGAAATGAAGGAGTATATAAGACTTCAGCTAAAAAAAACTAAAATTCTAACGCCAATTAAAGTGACATTTCATCTTACTCTTCTTTTTTACAAATTCATTTTTGTAAAAAAAAATTAAATAAAATAGGGATAAAATTGATATTACATTAATATGTGTCAAACTAACTTATTAGGAATGACTTATAAGTCATTTTTAAATAACTTTATTCTATTTTAGTTCATAAAACATAATAAATTTTCTTCATCTTTTATTTTCTCTTAGAAGCCGATAGTATTATAATTTAATTTTATAATATATTTGGAAAAAAAAGTAAAAGGAGAACTAAGAATAGCTAGGGGTATAATACTTCTTTTTATATTTTATTTTTGGACTTAAAAATATGTTCATTATTTAAGTTACTCCTCCGTCTACAGAATAAAAGTTCTTATTATTTTAAGTAATCTTAAGTTAACTATTAATTTATATTAAATAATCTATTTTTTTACAATAATTTGTGCGTAATATCCTTAGTATTAAATGTCATATTTTATTATTTATAAATATTTATATAATATCACTAGTCATGTATAGAAAAATATGCAATTAGATAAGAATTTAAATATAAATAATTTTATCAGTTGACATTTTTTTAAATTCGCATAAAATAATCATTTGTAAGACCCCAACTTTTGAATAAAGATTAAATTTTCTCAAAATATATTTTTGAATATTATGGTGTGGATTTGATATAATGTTATAGTTGTGGGTAATATTTACAAATTTTGCAAAAAAAATCTGCAAGTTGTTATATAATATTCGATTAATTGGGGAATATTCGTTTTAATGAGAAAATATTCGTACAACGGCACAATCATTGATGGACCCCCCACAACGGAATTATTGTCGGATTGAAAAAACAACAAAAATATTTTACGAAAATAATGGCGGAAGTTTTACCGTTAACTGTTGAACTACTCGGTAGTAAAAAAATGCGATGTCTGGCGTGGTTGCATAAGAGTAGCACCACGGTATTGATTATTGATGCTTACGTGAGAAGTCACTCGGTTTTTACTCAATTATTGCTCTGATGAATTGTTGCATCATATCTCTCATATTATTGATTCGATTATTATCGTAGTATCATCTGCATATTATGTTATTTTATTAAATCAATAATTGAGACGACAAAGTTATTCATATTATTAAATTGCAATATTTACAATGTCTAGAAGTTACATCGAGGAGAGGTTTGGCCACCTAATTGCGGCTATGATAGGGAGAAATCCTTATTGGAGCCCCTCTTTTCTCAGGAACGACTGGTTGATAAATATTGTGAGTTATAATATTAATGATGAATGTTATTAAAATTGAAGTTGTGTTCGGAGTTGAATTTGGAGACGTGGACGTGATATTTGAGTCCGGAACGATGAAATTAGTAGAAATAGTCTATAAACACAAAATTTTCCGGAATTCACTATTTGGTCAAAAAGTCAACAGTTGACTTTTTTAGGAAAAGTCAAACTTTAAAATTTCAAAATTTATATTTTTGATAAAAATGGTTTCATTGTGTTGGAATTATTTGTGTTAGTGAAAATCAAAAATTATTTCGATAATAATTAATGTCTGGAGGTTATATTGACCAATTGGGTATTTAACCGGATAAATGAGCAATTGATTGCTATTATTTCACATGATTATAACTATTTGTTCACATGTGTATACTATTGTTTCACATTCTTGTTACTATTAGGGGAGTTGGTGCAAGATTGATAATACTTGCATGACTAAGTTAAAAATGGAGGTATAGATGAGAGTCTTATATATCGTAATTCGTATTTTCACATGTTCAGAACTATTGATTCACATAATTTACTATTGAATCACATTATTTACTATTAGGGAAGGTGGTGCAAGTTTGATAATACTTCCATGACTAAATTAAAAATAAAGGAAAAGTTAGAGGTATTGTACTGTAATTTTTCGAGCCCCAAAACGTGTAATTATCGAAACTATATTTTTCTATAAATAGAAGCTCATTCTTCCTTCATTTCTCACCAATTCACAAAAGCTTTAGAGCGATTATTATAGAGAGAAATTATAGAGAGAAAGAAGGAGAAATGTCCGCTACCTCACTATCCCAGTATCCAGTTTTTCCAAGGTAGGGAATATTATTTCTTTCTTATCTATGAAGAGAACTTCTGTTATTCCATTCTTAATTATTCATTGGAATAACTTTGTATCGCCAAGTTACCCTATACTTGGTGAAATTCTTACGGATTGTCATACAAGAAGGCAATGAGGCGATGGCCGTCGGCGTCGATCGATGAGAGAATTCGAGATCTAGGTCTGGCCGGTTGGGTTTCAGAGTTGGAGATCTGAGAGAATTCGAGATTTGAGAAAGTAAAGTAGATCTGTAGTGCAGTGTTCTTTGTTCAGACTTCAGAGTTCAGATAGTGGGGCTATCGGGTGTAAATTAGTAATTTAGAAAAGTAGATCTGTAGACTGTAGTGTTCTTTGTTCGGTCATGTAAATATTTAACTTTTTGTAAAGATTTATTCGGTTATTCGGTTAACCCGAATAACCCAAAAGTAAAACCCGAACAAACTAACCGAAAACCGTAAAAAAATTCGGATATAACCGAAATGTTAAAAATAACCGAATTAGCAGAAAATTTTGGTTAAATTATTTTGATTCGGTTCTTCGGTTATATCCGTTTTTTGCTTAGTCCTAGCGCCAATAAGGAGAAATCCTTATCGAAAATCCCCCTCTTTCCTGGGAACGACCTGGTTGTTAAATATTGTGAATTATAATATTAATGATGAATAAGTTCGTGTTGATTAAAGATGAATTTTATAGTTCCATTGTGTTAGAATTAATTGTGTTAGTGGAAATCGACATTTGTTTCGATAATAATTAATGTCTGGAGGTTATATTGTTCAATCAGGTATTCGGGACACTTTTCATATCGGAGTACTATTCACGAGTTACTATTCACGAGTTACTATTCACAAGTCACTATTCACGAGTCACTATTCACGAGTTATTATTCACGAGTTACTATTCACGGGTTACTATTCACGGGGTACTATTCACCCATAAAATATATTTCTTTTCGGTCCAAATCATTTTTGGGTACAATATTATTCCATGAGGAGATGTGCTAATTTTTCAGACCGTTGGTTGAAGATATAATAGTAAATCAATATGGATGATCTGGTTTAAAAGTAAATCAAACTGGATAGTTTCATGAATTAGTTACTATTTAGTCCATTCTCCTATAAATAGAAGCTCATTCCTTCATTATTTCTTACGAATTCTCTGAAACTCTAGAGAGAGAAACTATAAAGAGAAAGAAGAAAAGTATTCTACTCCTTCACTATTCCAATATCCGATTTCTTCTAAGGTAAGGGAGATTATTTGTTGTACTCGTCGTAAGGGTATTATTTCTTCCTTATTCATGAAGAGAACTTACATTATTCCATTCTTTATTATTACATTGGAATAACTCAGATCATGAGCTACCCTATACTTGGTGAAATTCTTATGTTATTCCATTCTTTATCATTATGTTGGAATAACTTTATACATCTGAAATACCGCATACATGGTGAAATTCTTACATCATTCCATTCTTTATTATTCTATTGGAACATCACATGCGTGCATTTACTGTACGGACTGGTTCCATTATTTATTATTCGTCGTTATATCCTGTTTTGTGCGCTTACGCTTGGGACTGGTTCCATTATTTATTATTCTCAGCGGAATATCCACATGCAATGCGTTTATGAGCGGACTGGTTCTATTATTTATTATTCTATTGGGAATAACATATTCATGCAATCTATCATACGCATGGTGAATCCTTACATTATTCCATTCTTTATTATTACATTGGAATAACTCGCATACATGTGGATTACCACATGCATGGTGAATGATCCTTCGTATTCATTCCTTATTAAATTGTGGAAATGATCTGCTCACGTGGATTACCGCATGGCGAGCGAAAATCCATTTGCAGTTTCATATATTCTATTATACTTAGTTGGTTAAAGCTTTGGCTTCTATACTCCATAAAATTAGTGGAATATCATTGATATTTGCGCTTCATCCAGTATCTTTTTATGGAAATATTCTTCTGAGCATTCTTGAATTTTACTCTACAAAGCGAGATCGTGTTGACAAATTGGGACGTTATTGGTTCTGGATAAATTAATTTATAAACCTTTAAAATTTATTCTTGAACTTGTTTTATTGAATTATTATGTCATTGTCATCATCCTCATGCTTATATTGTGATGAAAGTCATCTTTGGCTTACCTGCATAGATGGACTTGGTATGACTATGACCTGGAATTATTCGGTATAATTATGACCGTAATGTGACAAATGATGTGATAAAAGTCCTCATTGGCCTGTAGTTCATTGGTGGACAGTTGTTAGTATAATTATGACCAGGGATTATTCGGTATAGTCATGACCATTGATGATTACATAAATATCCTTGGTCGTGGAGCAGTGATGATTCGATTTTATTTATTAAGCTGAGTCTCAGCGATAAAGTTGATGAAAAACTTTTTTAATCATAGAAGATAGTAGATTTTATACATTACTTGACTCTTAGAATTGCTTGATCCGCTGCAGTTAAACTTGATGTCTATTGTATTTTATCAGTTTAACATTGTTGAAGACTATTGATAATTTATTCTGCATTATCTTAGTCATAATATTTCTTCTTGGGCTAGTTGAGCTCACCCTTTCTTTCTTCGTTCTCTTCAGGAAATGAGAACGAAGTCGGGACTAGTCGGGAACAGAGTGATTGTCTAGATGGTGCATTAGTAGTCCTCATTATTACGTGAAATAGTGTGATAATAAATGTAATGAGGACTCCATTGAGTGTGGATATTGTCTAGATGACAATATTTGTATTAAAACTCACGACTATATATTTTGTCGTATTTTACACACATTGTTGTATAATTAAGTTGTATTTGTATTGATTACCTAGATCTGGCGACCCAAGATGGGTGATGTATACTGTTTTGGGGGCGTCAAAAGGTCGTTCGGAGACGGAGGGGCTTTCAATAAGGATTTCTCCCCTATTTGCGCAATTAGGTGACCAAACTTCTCCTTGGCGAGAACTTCTAGACATCGTTAATATTGCAAATAATAATATTAATAACTTCGTCGTCTCAATTATTGATTTAATAATATATAAAATATTGATAATAATTGAATCAAATAACATGAGATACTATGCAGCAATTACTGTAGCAATAATTGAACAAAACTGAGTGACTTATCACGTAAGCATCAATAATCAATACCAGTGTGCTACTCTTATGCAACCACGCCAGACGCGTATTCTTTGTACTTTACTACTAGGAAGTAGTTCAACAGTTTTAACGGTCAAATTTCTGCCATTATTTTCATAAAAATATTTTTGTCGTTTTCTCAATCCGATAATAATTTCGTTGTGGGGTCCACCAATGATTGTACCGTCGTACGGATATTCCCCGACCAATCGAATATTATACAACAACTTGCATACTTTTCAAAATTTTTAAATACTACCCACAACTATAACACTATCTCAAATCCACACCATAATATTCAAAAAAAATATTTCGAGAAAATTAAATCTTTATTTTTTTGGGCATTTTTTTTAAAACAACTAAAAAAAAGTTTAATATTTTATGGAATTGAAATTTTTTCATAATACAATGTTTTGGGCGTGATTTGGATACCTATACCAAAAAATGTATGTACAGACTGTACATATGTGACGCCCCCAAAATAGGTATACATCACCCATTCTGAGTCGCCAAATACATGGTACAGAAATAAATACAACTTTCGTAATACAATTGTCGTGCAGAATACGACAACGCCTATACTGTGAGTTTTAATACAAATACTGTCTAATAGAGAGTATAAAAACTCAAAAGGAGTCCTCATTACAATTATTGATACACTATTAAAATAGTGAGGACTACTAATACAACTATCCTGAACCATCACTCCATACCCCGGCTAGTTCCTGCTATGTTCTAACCTTCTGAGAAGAAAAATGGAACAAAAAGGAAAAGGGTGAGCTAAACTAGCTCAGTAAAGAATATTATGACTAAGATAATATACAACAAATTATCATTAGTTTTCAACAGGGAAAAATCTGATAAAATATAATAAACAGCAAGTTTTAGATCAACAACTGCAGCGGAAACAACAATTCATTAGAAGAGTCAAGTAGAGAATGAATTCTACTATCTTCTAAGATTTAAAAGTCATCATCAATTTTTATCCCTGTAATATCAATCAATATACATCTTGAATCAAATATTTATCTTTGCTCTACAGGCCAAAGATATTCATTTGTATCACCAGTTGGTCATGTTCATCTCAACACATGTTCATCTTTGCTCTATGGGCCAAAGATATTCATCAGTTAATCATTCATCTTTGCACTACATGCCAAAGATATTCAGTAATATCATCATTTAGGACTGAGGATGATGAAAAATATCTTAAAGAAAATGAATCCAATGAGATAAAAAAACAAATGTTAGGGATTCGTATTACAGTTTATCCAAGTTCAATAATACTCCACAATAACCAATTCTGAAGCAGAATTCAAAAATAAAGATCAAAACAAGGATACAATCAAAGATAGTAACCATAATAGACATCTTGGATAAAATGAAAAATTTTCATTTTTCGGTGAATAGTGTCGTATACGTGAATAGCGCCGTATACGTGAATAGTTACCCCGACACAAAAAATTCCAAATTTGATAAAAAGTTTAGACCAATATTTCGGCATAATGATATTAAAAGAAATAATATCATTTACGAAGAAAATAACATCCCTTACCTCAAAATAACGGTACTTCTGATCGGAATATCGGATATAAAGTCGAAGGAAACTTGTACGGAACAACAACTCTCAAAGTATCTAAATACTCACAAAAATACACTCGACAATATAGAGAAAAAGAAAACTTGTTTCTGGTGTAATTTTTAATTCTAACCTAAGCGCCTATTTATAGGAAAATACTAGAACACCAAAGGAGATTAAAATAATAAAATATTATTATTTCTTGTCTCAATTCTACGCACACCTTTGGAAAATTCAAGCATACCATCTTAGAAGGAAAAAAATAGCAGCCCACGTGTTTTTAAACAAAAGTGGGTCCCACCCACAATTTAATAAAAATCATTTTATTTTCCAAAACTTCAATAATTCATAGAAAATAGCCCGTTTATCAGAAAATACAAATTTTATGTCCATTCCACACGAAATCGAATTCTCTACAACTTTGTAGCTTTAAGTTTTTCCAAATTTCAAACAGAAAATATCCGAAATTCACAAACGGATGATTTTTAATACTTTCAATCCGACAAAATACTGATAAAACACCTCAGCATTAATTCCTTCATTTATAACCACATAAATAAATAAATCCATCACTTATATCCTCATCAAATAAATATTTATTTACCATATAAATTAATAATTAATTATTCACAAATAATATTACAGAATCACAATTATGACAACCAGATCGTTCCCAGGAAAGAGGGGGCTTTCCGATAAGGATTTCTCCTTATTGGGGCGCAATTAGGTGACCAAACCCCTTTTTTAGACAGAACTTCCTTAGACATTGCAAATAATGATATCTAATAATATTATTCAAATAATATGAAATATTGATCTGATAATGGGAAATACTGTGCAGTGATAATTATTGAAACAACAATAATATAAAATATCAACGTAGCAATTATTGAATCAATAAAATAAAATATTGAGCAGTAATCATCGTAACAATTATTGAAAAGTGCCTTCACGTAAGAATTAATAATTCAAAAATATTGTGCAACACTGGTAGTACACTTATTTGTGCAACCACGCCAGTATTCTTGTATTTTAACCACCGGATATTCCAACAAGAGTTGTTCTGCAGAATAACTACGTTGTTATTTATAAAAACTCAAACTTGTCATTTTCTTCATCCGATCATTTTTCGTTATGGGGCCCACAAATGGTTGCGCCATCGTACGAATATTTTCAGACAGAAAGAATATTCCACGATCAAACGAATATTCCCCAACAAAAATAAATATTTTGTAACCACTTGCTTATTTTGTAAAATTTGCACATTTCACCCATAACCAAAGTATTATATCAAATTATCACCTTATTATTCACAATAATAAATAGAGGAAATTTGATTTTATTTATAATAAGTTGGGGTCTTACAACATACCTGTTTTGTTATATGTATCCAAATCACACCCAAAAAACAACGTATTATGACAAAATTGGGCCCATAAATATTAAACTTTTTTAGTTGTTTAAAAAAAAAAAAAAAAAGTCTATATTTTAGTATCGTAAAGGAGTCCTTATCTGATTCGGACCATATATATATATATATAAGAAAATGATCCATAGAATACGTTAGCGGAGGATAGTTTAACTAACACATATCATCAAAGTAGTTCAAAATTAGAGTGAATGGTGAGATGAAGGCCTAGCAGCTACTCTCTATGGCCAACCAAATTTTTTGTTGTCAGTAACTCCCTCAATGGCCGATTAAAACGATCGTGTTTGATTTGGCCGCTAGAGAGAATATGACAACAAAATTTTTTTGATTTTAATTATCGATTATCCTCATACATACTACTTATTAATTAGTAAAATAAAATAATAAAAATTATAAGTATAATCAAGAATTATTCTTATACTTATTAATAAAATAAGTATGTATAAGGATAATTAATAATTATCATCTTATGATTTTTAATTATAAATAGAAAATAGTGATTGAATTTATATTATATTTCTACTCAAATATATAAACTCAATCACTATTTCCTATTTATAATTAAAATTATAAGACGATAATCGATAATTATTCTTATACATACTTATTTTGTTAATAAGTATAAGTATAAAGATAATTACTGATTATCCTTATAATTTTATTATTTTATTTTACTAATTAATAAGTAGTATGTATGAGGATAATCAGGATAATATAATTAAGCCAATTTTTTTTTTGTTGGATGCTACTCCCTCTAGTGGCCAGTCAAAACATGGTCGTTTTCCTTTGTCAGCTAAGAAATGTGACCAACAAAAAATTTTAACCTGGCCGCTAGAGGAATAATGGTGAGCCCTCATCTCAGCCATTCACTCTAATTTTAGACGGCTGGATAAGCGCTAGTTGAAACAGTCCCTTTGGTTAACATATTCTATAGTATATATGCCCCGATGTCATACATATATTTGATCATGATTAAAACCATGAGTACCGAAATTATTAACTAAGTTTATTAGTTTAAAATTTTATAGTTTGGAATAGTTGATCGGTAACATATGGTGTTCCATATTAGACCGTGAGATTTATGAATTATGATTTTTAGAATATTTTTTTTTCAAAAACAAAATTAATTTAAATTTAAATTTTTAATTTTTAGTCAAAGTTAAACGCTCAAATAGAATAGAATCTTTAAATGGGGATGAATAATATAAGAATTGAATGTAAAAATATTATTTAATACTAATATTTATGTTATATATACGTAATTTAAGAGAATATTTAAAGATTTAAATTTTATTAATATATCCAATAGGATCAATAACATTGTTTTATTATGATAAATGATAATAATAAAATTTAAATTTCTTAATTTTTTCTTAAATTATCTACTATATGATTATTATATAACAATTTTATTTTATATAATTTATTAGTATTTTGTTACATGTGTCGTAACGTCGTGATTTTTAGTTTTGGTAATTTCTAATTAAATTTTATCCAATATTCTCTTAAATTACGTACATGACATAAATATTAGTATTAAATAATATTTTTACATTCAATTCTTATATTATTCATACCCATTTAAAAAATAAAATACAAATTGGGCCAATTTTGCTCACGGACGTCATTTGTATTTTTTTGTAAAGCCACGTAGGAAAATTTGCCATATTTTTTAACGTTCGTGAGAAAAATTGGACGGAATTGCTTGATTGAACATTTTTAAAAAGTACAGTGGACTAATTGAATATTTTAAAAGCACAGTGGGGTAATTGTGTTTTTTACCCCCAATTTTTTAACGTCCGTTAGCAAAATTGAACGGAATTTCTTGATTAAACATTTTTAAAAAATACAGTTGGCTAATTGAATATTTTAAAAACACAATGACTAATTACTTAAAACACTACAACCACAGTGGGTTAAAAGTGTTTTTCCCAAAAATATTTATAAGATCATGGGGGGGGGATGTATAATATTTTGAAGAATAATGATCTCGTTGTAACATATATTATGAAAATTAATATACCCAATAACAAGTTCTAAAAAAATTAACTACATAAAATACTATACCTACAAAATAATTTAAAATAAACTAAAAAAATAAAATAAAATTAATCCCATCTATATGTCAACTATACTACAACAAATATCAAACAATATGATTTTTTTCCCTTAAATTTAAAACAAAAACTTAGAATAATATGAAGGGCCATATAAGGGGGTCCCAAAACTAAGGATGTAAAATGAGCAAACAGTTCGAGCTCGATTCGTACTCACCCGACTAAAAGTTCGATTCGAGCTCGACTCGAAATATAAATGAGTCAAATATGAGCAAATTTTAAAATTCGATAAATTACTCGAACCTCTTTAAATTATAATTTTCTATTGATACTCGGATTATATTCGTTCAAAAAGTTCAAACTGCTCGGGATCGATTCGGAATCGTGCTCGACTCGGTAGCTAAATGAGCCTCAATCAAACATTATTTTATACTCGATAAATTTTGTAAACCAAATCTGAGAATCTCAATACTCGGCTCGACTCGGTTCGTTTACACCCTTACCTAAAACAACAAATAAAACTGTGGGTCGTCCCCAATTTAATTAGATGCGTAAACAAATAGCCCAGTTTATTGGGCCAGTTTAAATTAAAAATAGGATGAATTACATATATTAGTACATTTTTAAAAATAATTACAATAATGATACATCTAAAAAATAATTACAAAAATATAACATTTCATCATTTTTATTTACAATACTAATACAATTAAAAGTCCTTAAATTAAGGGATTAATTTTAATGGGCTGACATGGCAAATTAGTGTCAATCTTATAATAGGGTTGGGTTTTTTTTTTAAACGCGTAATCACTGTCATCTAGGACTCTTCGGTTAACAAAAATCCTTATTTGCATGCTGAAATCTTTTTCTCTATCTTCTGTTTGAAATCTATTTCTCTCTCTTCTGTTTGAAATCTATTTCTCTCTCTTATGTTTGAAATCTTTTTCTCTCTCTTCTGTTTGAAATCTTTTTCTCTCTTCTGTTAACAAAACATAATGCAAAACTCCTTTCAGATTATGTTGTTCTAATTTTGAATATATCATTTGATAATTATGTTGTTCAGCCTCGAAGAAAGCTATAACGAAGGAGGTGGAGCGTATTGATAACCTATTCAATTCTTATACAAATAAGTCTTTAGGCATGATTGAGTAAGAAATTTTGTTTCAGCATTTCCCCTGACTAGTTTTTGTGATAAAAACAAAATTAAGTTTGTAAAAAAGCCATGGTTAATGGTTTCCCAGAATTTATTGTATGAAATACTGCATTTTTTACTGCTACTCCACCGTAGTACTATTGTCCCCCCCTTCCTCATCTATTATAAACGGAATTGGTATGGGTGTTAAGTGTTAAATGTTTGTCAATCCTGTAATCCGTTGACATTCCTGAAATTCTTTCATTATTTGGCATATAATATTTTTTTATACAATATTTTTGTTACTATCATATAACTGTTTGGTTACTTCTGCATTATGTTTTGGTTACTGTTAGCTTGTGATTCGGATACCATTTTTGTTACCTTGATTTGGTTTTTTGGTTACTTTTTTATGTTGTTATGGTTACCATGTATTTGCTTAGTATACATTAGTTGACTAAACTTGGTTTGGTCTACATGTTTTTTTTGTGTTGGTTACCATTAAAACATGGTTTGGTTACTATCATATAACTGTTCGGTTACTTTTTAGTATGGTTAAACCATGTATTTGCTTAGTATACATTGATGTATTATTTTTGTAAATTCCTTCAAATATCTTCTACAAGGTTTATGCTCTTCTAGTTCTACTTCCATTTCCACAAACACATCCTACAAGAGCTCTGTATTCACTAATCCCAAGGTATTTCTCTTCCTCCCACAGGTTCATAATGTAGAAGTCTTTTCTAGAGAATGAGAGCAGCCATGAAAAAGAAAGTATCAGCAGCGAAAAAGTTCAAGTTTTAGGAAGAATTGTACCAGATTTTGATTAGTTCGATTGTTGTTGTCTTGTCCTTCTAAATTGTGTTTCATACTTTGGTTTTTGTTGGATATCAATAACCATTTGTTATGGTTAGTGAGTATGTAATGTTTATTAGAGCTTATGTAAATGGAATTACATATTTGATTATATAATAAATTATTTGACATTGTTTGTTGGTTCGTATTAAGTTGTGTCTGATACATTATTTGAAAGGTGCAGTTGGTAACCAAACATGCATAGAAGGGTAACCATTTTATTTTTTGGTAGTAACCAGATAGTTACAAGCTTGTATCAGGACATATATCAACTGTTAAATGTAACCATTTTATTTTTTGGTAGTAACCAGATAGTTACAAGCTTGTATCAAGACATATATCAAGTGTTAAATGTACATGTGAGAGTATACATGGGTTGCCTAAATTGGGTTAGATATACAGGTTATTTCTGTTTTGGTTACCATTAAAACATGTTCTGGTTACTTTTCATATAACTATTTGGTTACTTCTTTATTATGTTTTGGTTACTGTTACCTTATGGTTTGGCTACTATTATTATGCCCTCGATGTGGAATTTTGGTTACTGTTATTTTTATTCTGGTTAATATGTATTTGTTTAGTATACATGGATTGCCTAAACTGGATTTCATTACATGATATTTATGTTTTGGTTACCATTAAAACCTATTCTGGTTACTATCATATAATTATGTGGTTACTGTTTTATTATGTTACATTATGGTTACTGTTATTAGTAACCAGATAGTTACAAGCTTGTATCAGGACAAACATAAATTGTTAAATGTACATGTGAGAGTTTTCATTTATATATATGGTTACTTATAGATCTCATATTAAAATAAAAATAGTTTGAGAGGTGCAGTTGGTATCCAAACAAGCATATAAGGGTAACCATTTTAGTTTTTGTTAGTAACCAAATAATTAAAAACTTATATCAGAACAGTTATCAAGTGCTTAATGTACATGTGAGGGTTCCCATATATCTAGTTGGTGGATACTTTTAACATAGTTATAAAAGTTATTTGGAAATGGTCCAGTTGGTAACTAAATATGAATATAGAGATAACCATTTTATTTTAGATGGGTAACCAAATTTACATAAAAATGTCAGAACAGTTACCAATTGTTCAATATATTTGTTTACTTTATATTGATAACTCATGATGGAATCAAAAATTAAAATATTAATCAACATCAATTTTGGTTACTGTACACCATCAAAAATGTTACCAACCATGTGGTTAATAGTTACTAACAGTAAACAATTATATATTCCTGTAAACAATTAAATTTGTTGTATTGGTTACTGTCAGTCTCCATTGTCTAACAACTGAATAAACATTGTAAAGTAACCAAATCAATATTAGACAATAACTAAATTACATAATCTTAGTAACTAGAAAATAAACCAAATTTTTTACATGCAAATTTGAATGCCTAAATGATGGAATTTGACCAAAAAACCATGCAGTTCACCAGCGAAGCTAGTAATTTTTGATCGTTGACCCGTTTCCAATGAAATTAGGCTCCGAAAATGCCAAAATCTGACACTCCAAACTTGACAGAAATTACCAAATGGTCACTGGATTATCATGTTTTGCACTACATATCATGTTTTGTATCTCTTTGAACAAACAAGTTGATGGAACTAGTATGCCGGTAACTTCAAATTTGGTGTATTAGTTACTATCAGTCCATGTACCGTTGAAATAAAGTACAACTGAAATCATCTCCATTGTCTGACAACATAATAAGCATTGTAAAGTAACCAAATCAATGTTAGCTAGTAACCAAACTACATGATGTTGGTATCCAGAACATAAAACACATTTGTACATTCATTTTATAATAGAAATAATCAGTATATTGATAATTATTACCAATTAAATTATAACAGTTGTATGCAGGTAACCAATGTAGCCAATAAGTAACCATCATATTAAAACAAACCAAAATCATGACAACTTTATACATTAATCATGACAACATTATACAGTAACCAAATCCATTTTAGATTGTAACCAACAGATATTTATTTAGTAACCACAAGATAAATACATTTTGTATTGCATTTTTATAGTACAAAATAACCAGTATAATTTGTTTGTTACCAACTAAAGGCAAGCTTTTGTAAGAATATAACTGTGACGACCCCAAAACAGGTCCATTCCATCCAACCCATTCTGAGTCGCCAAATACATGGTACAAAAATAAATATAACTTCAGTAATACAATCGTCGTGCAAAATACGATAACACATATCTTCGTGAGTTTGAATACAACTATTGTCTAATGCATGATAAAAACTCAAAAGGGGTCCTCATTACAATTATTGATACGCTATTTCATAGAATAGTGAGGACTACTAATGCAACCATCTGGACCGGTCAATCCATTCCCCGACTAGTCCCAAATTTATATTCTCATTTCTAGAAGAGAATAGTGAAAGAAAAAGGGTGAGCTCAACTAATGAAAGTAAGAAATATTATGACTAAGATAATATACAACAAATTATCATTAGTCTTCAACAAAGATAACAACCGATAGAATATAATGTACAACAAGTTTTAAATCAACAATGCGGCGCAGAATAAACAATCCATTAGAAAAGTCAAGTAAATTATAAAATCTACTATCTTCTATGATTTAAAGCAGCTTTTTCATAATCTTTATCGTTGAGACTCAAATTAAAAAATAATCCACATCATTAAATCATCCCCCGCCTTTCTGTGCCAAGGATATTCTTTAGTATCACAACCATGAATTATCCCATGCACTACGGGCCAAGGATATTCGTGTATTCATCAACTGGTCCCCGATCATGCCATAAAACAATTCATCTTTCAGACTACTGGCTAAAGAGAATCCATAGCCATAATCATACCAAAACCGCCCATCAATGCACTACGGGTCAACGAGGACTTTTACCACATCATTTGTAACATTACGGCCATGATTATACCAAATAATGCCCGGTCATAATCATACCAAGTCCATCTACGCACTATTCTGAGCCACAGATGACTTTCAACGGTTAAGTCGTGTTCATCTCAACACACTGTTTCATCTTCAGACTACGGACCAAAGATATTCATCAGTAATCATTCATCTTTGACTACTGTGCCAAAGATATTCATCGATTAATCATTCATCTAGGATCGAGGATGATGAAAACATTTTAGAAAAACGAATCCAAGAAGATAAAAGATCAAATATTAAGGATTCAGTACATGGTTTATCCAAGTTCAATAATACTCCGAAATAACCAATTTTGAAGCGTAATTCAAAAATAATGATAAAAACATGGATATAATCAAAGATAGTAACCATAATAGACAACTTGGACAAAAGAAGAAAATTTCATTATTCGGTGAATAGTGTCGTGATTCGTGAATAAGGTCAGATACGTGAATGAATAGTGCCAGTATCGTGAATAAGTAATTCGACACCAAAAGATAGAAATTCCACAAGAA
Organism: Panax quinquefolius; assembly: GCA_020205615.1. NCBI lineage: Eukaryota > Viridiplantae > Streptophyta > Magnoliopsida > Apiales > Araliaceae > Panax > Panax quinquefolius. The sequence continues at coordinate 14,070,820 of CM035170.1, read as the reverse complement.
AAATAATCATGTTTAAGTGAATAGTACTCGTAAATAGTAACTTTCGTGAATAGTAACTCATGAATAGTAACTCGTGAATAGTAACTCATGAATAGTAACCCCAACATGAAAAGTTTCAAATTTGATAAAAGTTTCAACCAATATTTTAAGATAATGATATCAAGAAATAATATCACTTACGAAGAAAATAACATCCCTTACTTAATATTAAACGAAAATAATATTCCTTTCGAATATTGAATCTAATATAATATTCCTTACTTAATATTAAATGAAAATAATATTTCTCATGTAATATTGAGCGAAATAATATTCATACGAATCGAAAAATAATATCTCTACGAATATGAAATAAATAATAACCCACTTACCAAAAAAAGACAAGATTTCCATTTGGAATATCTGGATATAGTGCTGAAGAAACTTGCACCGTATAGCAACACTCAAAGTATCAAAATACTCACAAGAATACGCTCGATAATATAGAGAGAGAAAGCTTATATTTTTGGTGTGATTTTTAATTCTAACTTAGCCCTCTATTTATAGGAAAATGGTAGCACGCCGAAGCAGACTTGACCTGCTACCTGATGGCTTTACCTGCTACTATTGCCACCCACCACATTTGACATTCAATTTGAGCACATTTCTCACCAACCAAAAGTGGGGCTCACCAATTCTAGAATTTTCCACCAAAATGATAAATTCGGATACTTCAACAATTTTGAACCAGTCACCTCTTAAAATTCATAACAAATCATACGCTCCTTTTTAACGGTTCAAAATTTGTGGACATATACTCAACTTATATATGTATAACATATCCAAAAATTACAACGATCAAACGGTCGGATTAAAAATTATAACTACCGCAATATATCTCAAAAAACACTGGTTTGATTTTTAATACCTCCAATCCGACAAAATACTGATAAAACATCTCAGCATTAATTCCTTCATTAATAACCACATAAATAAATCCATCATTTATATCCACATAAAATAAATATTTCCTTATCATATGAATCAATAATTAATTATTCACAAATAATATTACTGTAATCACATTTATTAATGACCAGCCGTTTCCAGGAAATAGGGGCTTTAGATAAGGATTTCTCCTTACTAGCACGCAATTAGGTGACCAAACCTCTCCTTGACAGAACTTTCTAGACATTGCCAATAATGTTATCTAATAATATTATTCAAATAATATGAATTATTGATCGATAATGGAGATCTTGTGCGATGACAATTATTGAACAACAATAATATAAAATATCAACCTTGAGAATTATTGAATCAATAAAATAAAATATTGAGCAGTAATTCTCGTGACAATTATTGAGTAGTGCCTTCTTACGTAAGGATCAATAATTCAACAATACTGTGTAATACCGTGTTCTACTATGCAACCACGCCAGACATCGTATTTTAACCACCGGGTATTCCAACAGTCTTAACGGTAACAACTACGCCGTTATTTATAACAACCCAAACTTTATCGTTTTCTTCATCCGACAGTTATCCGTTATGGGACCCACAAATAGCTGCGTCGTCGTACGAATATTCTCCGATAGAAAGAATATTCCACGACCAAACGAATATTCCCCGACAACAATGAATATTGTATAACAACTTGCATACTTTGTAAAATTTATAAATACTACCCACAACTAGAACATTATCTCAAAGCCACACTATAATATTCAAAAAAAAAATTATTTCGAGAAAATTAAATATATACATAAAATCTGGGGTCTCACAATCTCCCCTCCTTATGGAATTTCGCCCTCGAAATTTATGTACGTACTTGGTATGCCGAACAGCTGAGGATACCTTGACTTTACTTCAAATTCTAACTCTTGAGGTATAACCTTTGAGTGTCGAATGTGATCCTTCATATCCAAGATTTTAACACGTATCTCCTCATACGTTAAATCTTCTGCTATCTCGTCTAATTCCAATTCAATAATGTGGTTCGGGTCGTCAACATATTTACGTAACATAGATACGTGAAAAACGTTATGAACACGCGACATACTTAGCGTTAAGGCGAGTCTATAGGCCACAGTTCCTACTCGATCGAGGGTTTCAAATGGGCCAATAAAATCGAGGGTTGAGAATTTCCTCTCTTCATCGACTCTTGCTTCTAGAATAACGCATTCTTGAACCTTCTTCTTCATATTCATCAGCTCCGGGTCTATAGCTTGAGTAACTATAACTTTATCGTCGGTTCTAATCGTATATTTACTATCCTTACGTAGGTTCGTATATTCGCACTTTAAACGCGACACGATCTCACCTTTCGATCGTCAGCTACCACGTTCGTTTTTCCCACGATGGTATTGAATGGTATAATCGTAATCTTCAACAACTCGAGCCAACGTCTTTGGCGCATTATACGTTTGTTTTGGTCGAAGAAATATTTAAGGGTTTTATAAATGGGTTTTGTACTGGGGTCAATACAAAATTTGATTTCACGCTCTAGGGGTAGGCTAAGAAGTCCCTCGAGAATACGTCAGGAGATTTATTAGCAATAGAAATATCATTCACAACTGTGACTCTCATCCAAGACTTGGATAGCACATGTAATGAAGGTTTCTCCTAACGGAGTTTCAACCGATAAGTTAAAGTCTAATTTCTCCGGAGTCAAATTTAAACGTTGAGCGCAAGCAAGAGAAATAAAAGAATGGGTAGAACCGGTATCTAATAAGGTATAGACTTAGCAAAAATTTATAATTAACTAACCCGTGATAACTTCATTCGATTCCTCGTCAGGGTAATTCAAAATTTGATGCTGGATTCTCCCAATTGCTGTCGAAAAAGAGAAATACATATCATCTATTTTAGCTTTCTTGGATCGGACTTCTCTTTCCATCATATCAACGCGTCGTGCGGCTTTTACCCATGTATCTTTCATTCTCACTCGTTTAGTTACTTCTTCTTTCAGCTGCTCCTTGACGTTTGAACTCTCAGATTCCAGCTTTAATATCGTATACTCTGCCAAAGAGTGCTTCTGTTCAACCATCACACATCGGGTAATACAATTTTGAATTGTTGCATCCCTTTGTTCTACGATCGCCTGCAGTTCTTCAGCATGCTCTTCTAACTCATGAATACGATTTTGCAATTCTACATTTTGATCAATAAGTTCTTCTAATAAATCATCCTCAGGTTCCTCTTCTTCCTCACTCTCAGTTGCTACCTTTGCGACTAGCTTGAGTGCAACTTTTAATTCCTCAATCACCACATGGATATCTCTAATCACATTAACCTGGTTGGTGATTAGAGGTGTCTCTACGGTCTCATTCACACCATTGTTAACATTTTCAGCTGTCATTTTAAACACTGCCACAAAACAAGGGTTAATTGACATGCAACATATTATCCCTATACTCTGATCGACCAATTAAATACCAAATAAACTTAGGTAAGTCATACTAATGAAAGAATTCCCCGTCTCTCCCCTCCTAGTTCTTGTCTCACATCTCAGCCAGGGATCATATCCCTAAGCTTTGATACCAACTGTGACGACCCCAAAACAGGTCCATTCCATCCAACCCATTCTGAGTCGCCAAACACATGGTACAAAAACAAATACAACTTCAATAATACAATCGTTGTGCAAAATACGACAACACATATACTGTGAGTTTGAATACAACTATTGTCTAATAAACAGTATAAAAACTCAAAAGGGGTCCTCATTACAATTATTGATACGCTATTTCACGAATAGTGAGGACTACTAATGCAACCATCTGGAATGGTCAATCCATTTCCGACTAGTCCCAAATTTATATTCTCATTTCTACAAGAGAATAGTGAAAGAAAGGGTGAGCTCAACTAGCCCAGTAAGAAATATTATGACTAAGATAATATACAACAAATTATCATTAGTCTTCAACAGTATAACAACCGATAGAATATAATAGACAACAAGTTTTAAATCAACAATTACAGCAAAATAAACAATCCATTAGAAGAGTCAAGTAAATTATAAAATCTACTATCTTCTATGATTTAAACAGTTTTTCATAATCTTTATCGTTGAGACTCAGCTAAAAAATAATCCACATCATTAAATCATCCTTGCACTACAGGCCAAGGATATTCTTTAGTATCACGACCATGAATTATCCATGCACTACGGGCCAAGGATATTCGTGTATTCATCAATCTGCCTACGATCATGCCATAAAACAATTCATCTTTGACTACGGCTAAAGAGAATCCATAGCCATAATCATACCAAAAGCCGCCCATCAATGCACTACGGCCAATGAGGACTTTTACCACATCATTTGTAACATTACGGTCATGATTATACCGAATAATCCCTGGTCATAATCATACCAAGTTCATCTTTGCACTACAGGCCACAGATGACTTTCAATAGTTGGTCATGTTCATCTCAACACCTGTTCATCTTTGCACTACGGGCCAAAGATATTCATCAGGTAATCATTCATCTTTGCACTACAGGCCAAAGATATTCATCAGTTAATCATTCATCTAGGGTTGAGGATGATGAAAAACATTTTAGAGAACGAATTCAGTAAGATAAAAGATCAAATATTAAGGATTCATATTACAGTTTATCCAAGTTCAATAATACTCCGAAATAACCAATTTTGAAGCAGAATTCAAAAATAATGATAAAAACATGGATATAATCAAAGATAGTAACCATAATAGACAACTTGGACAAAAGAAGAAAATTTCATTTTTCTATTGAATAGTGTAAATGATTCGTGAATAAGTCAGAGTATCGTGAATAGTGCAGTACACGTGAATAAAGTAACTCGACACCAAAAGATAGAAATTCCACAAGAAAATCATCACGCCGTGAATAGTACTCGTAAATAGTAACTCGTGAATAGTAACTCATGAATAGTAACTCGTGAATAGTAACTCATGAATAGTACCCCAACATAAAAAGTTCAATTTGATAAAAGTTTCAACCAATATTTAAAGATAATGATATTGAAGAAATAATATCACTTACGAAGAAAATAACATCCCTTACGAATATTAAAGCGAAAATAATATTCCTTTCGAATATTGAAGCGAATATAATATTCCTTACGAATATTAAATGAAAATAATATTTCTTGCAAATATTGAACGAAATAATATTCATACGAATACTGAAAAATAATATCTCTTCGAATATGAAATAAATAATACCCTTTACTCTCAAAAAGACAAGACTTGATTTGGAATTTGGATATAGTCTTTGAAGGAACTTGCACCATATAGCAACACTCAAAGTATCAAAATACTCACAAGAATAAATTTCGATAATATAGAGAGAAAGCTTATATTTTTGGTGTGATTTTAATTCTAACTTAGCCCTCTATTTATAGGAAAATGGGTAGCACGCCAAGGACTCGTCATATATAAGACGTCATTGAAACCTATAGCGACGGTCTTTTTGATTATAGCGACGGTCGATCGTCCGCTAGAAAACTCCACAAAAACGCTGAAGGTTTTCTACCGATTGGAAAGTGGATATACCAGCTGGCCACAATGCCGTCATTATAGAAGATTTGGTCATTTGTGAGCTATATTCGACGATCGTGCGACCCGAGATTTATATCTTCCCCAAATTTTAATTTGGTCAGTGAGCTAACATGTGGTTTCGCTATATCTTCCCCAAATTTTTAAAGAACGTCTTTTTTATTTAATTTTTATTTATTTATACCGTTAAAACATAACCACATTCAACCATCCATCTAAATATAACATTTACAACTAAAAGAATAAAACAAATAAAGTCTATTAATGTATAATATCATCTAAATATACATAACCATCCAAAATATCGTTATTATGTATCAAAACAAAGACATAACCAACAAAGACATTTAACATATTTTTAGTATCACATCTAACAAATTTTCATCAAAAATAGTGTTACATATAACAAATTTCCAAAGAAGACGTGACATGTCATGTGTCCTCTATAGGATTATTTGATCCGCTAATATCACCATTATCTCCTTCGTATCGATCCTACAAATTAATTATCAAGTGAACTTGTTAATCCATAAAACATAATGATAGCCCCAAAATTTAAGTATAAGTGAAGTGAGAGAGCAACACCGATTGTTGGATCGAGCATTTGGAATTGATGAATTCTTCATAAATTTGGCCATAATTGATAATAGTTCATCCACTTTCCTTGCAAAGATCATCTCCTTTTTCCCGCACCTTTTCAACTCAAATTTTCAATTCTTGATTCTCACGTTGTACCTCATTATTTGTGTCACGAGGCCCCAAGTGTTTTGTAGTGTGGCACCAACTCCACCTCGTCAAGTCTACCATGTCGCCTCGGGTCCAAGAACTTGTGCAGGCAAGTATATCATTCCGTCTGCATTCATCGCTTTCACCAATCGAATTTCTCGAGTCTTCTTTAACTCAATAATTTTTTTCCGTGAAAATATATAAGGCAAATTATACACAACTTAAATATACAAGGCAACTTAAATATACAAGGCAATTCAACATAACTTAAAGAAGAGTAGCAAATAATAGTAGTAATTTCGTTATGTTATTCTATTATTATTTTTAATCTTGTTCGAAAGTAACTTACAAGATATTCTATTCCACTTACTTAAATGTTCCTTCTTTCTATATGGTTACCTATTTAGACATTGTTCTTGAGATACCATCTTGTATTTAGCTTCCCGAGTATTGAAAATTAAAATAATTACACTACAACAATGAGTATTGAATTTTAAAGAGTGAGAGATTGATTTTTCATCATTGCCACATTTCCTTTGCTTTTCCTCATTGGTTGCATACCCCTATATATGCAAACAACAAACATATAGCTTGAAAATTAAAATAATTACACTAATACAAACTAAAAGAGAAGTAACACTATATTTGTTGAGGTCTATGTGATATTGTTTCCCTGATATTCTTTTCTGCCTATGAAAAGTCTTCCTGAGTTGTTCATTCCTGATCTTAGGGGGAGAGAATTAGTCCGATAAATGTCAAGTTCATGACATCATATGTTTAGCTAGGAACTGCATGTATGGCTATTTTGACTCTACTTATAAGGTTGGACGTGCATTGCTTTGTCCCATATACAACATGTTCAATGACATTAATTTAGTGTGTAATATAGTAGCTGGCAACTATTTATGTAGAATCATTCAATTTAATTTATTCATTCGTCTGTGTTTTTATAAAATGAAATGTTGATCTCTCTATTTATGCTTACTAATTTATTTTGTTGATCTTTTAGGAATTTGATACTCTAGTTTAGTGACTAATTTATTAATGAACAAATTAAAGGTCTATGCTTCTAGGAACATATTAAAGTAGGAAGTTTTTCTTGGTGCCTCCATAATGTGACTTAACTATATTCTTGTAGGGATCACAAAGATTTAGAATCGAAAAGGCTGTGTTTAAATTCATGTAAATGAATGCTCTAAAACAAACTCACACACACACACAGGATAAAGAGTTAAAAAAAACCATTGTTTGAGGATTGATAAACACGCACCACATTCGAGGATGCTCCCAGAAATTGAGTTATCACTTCGAGTGTGGGATCAGATATACATATCTCGCCGATCAATCTCTTTTTTATTTATTTGGTACTACAAATAAAACAAAAATAGTTCATAATTAATAATAATACTCTATTTATAAAAGTCTAATACATGATTAACGATAAAAAATATTGAAATAACATCAAATATTACCAATTCACGCTTCTTTTTTGAATTGATTTAGTGCCCAATGTATGACCTACCAACAATTTTTTTGATTTTCACAATTTTTGTTGCTATATCCCGCATGTATGTATTTATAAATTAATAATAATATATAACAATAAGTAAGAATTGATAATACATAAATTAGAATAAACACAACCTCACAAGATCATCGCTAGCCAATAATCAACCAACGCAAATGACCCATTGATTAGGATTTACTCGATCATTGTTGATAGTATTCGCTATCGATTTGGCACTACCACCGTGCACAAAATTATTACTCTTTAAGTTAGACTTCCAATCTCTCCACCTATTGCTCATGATAGTCATCAATTTTCTCTTAGCATTGGGGTGATCTGTGGTAAATCGCTTCTACAACAAACAAATTTACACATATATTAGTTTGTTTCAATGTGCTTAATGTCAAATTCTATAAAATGGTATGATTAATAACCTGAATTTCATCCCAAGCCCTTGTCATGTTAGCCTCTCTCATATATGGACCATGTTGGAGTACTTATTGAAAAAATTCTCCATCATGAAAGCAAGACACCCGAGAAAAGTGGTTAACTTATGGCCTCTCCCCAACAAAGTTGACCATTTGCATCATAAATTACTTTCTTGGGTGCATCGATATTTGACCATAATTTTGCTCCCATCGTTGGTCCACGCCTCTTAGGTCGAGAACCTAAAAGAGAGAAAGAATCAAGATATATGAACTAAACAAAACTAAAATATAACATGAGGAACAACTTTCAAATGGTATACATATATAACAATATAAAGGTGTATATAGTAGAGGTTGTTTCAATATAAAACTATACAACTTTAAATTAACATTATGAAATTTATCGTCCTTGTTGCAAAAAAAGGCTCATTGCTATTACAAGTCGCACAAATACATCAAATCCCAGTGTTATGCTTGGGGCAAGCCCTTGTTGCAAAAAAAGGCTTCCAATTAGGTTTACGAGACATGAGATAATGACCATAGATCGCTAATTAAAAAAAAAGCGACATGAGATAATGACTTTATGTGGTTTGGATTGAAGAGACCCTTGTGCCTTGACTCACTACATGAAACGAGCCTTCTAAAGTAATAGTAGAAGTTTGGCAAACCACACGTATGGGTGATCGCTAATTAAACCTCGCTTGAGTATGTCTCCGCACTATTTCCAACTCTAAGTCGAGATACTCTCATAAAACCTAACCTGTGCCTTTTATAAGTAGTCTAAAGTGATTGGGTCGATCTTAGATATAAAACGGTCAAAGTAGTTGGCCTTGTTGCAGACCGCAGATGAACCCTTGAAAGATCCTCGTCCATTTGCTTGAAGTTGGGTCATTGCCCCAACCCCAACCCAACTATGGATCCGAGGCTTAATATTCTGTTGGTCGCAAATAATCTTGTGTTGGATCAAAGTGCAGCCAAATTGGAATACAAGATTACCGTATGCATCGGGAGATGGAAGAAAAGAAAAACTATGTGGCGGTAGAGACATTTTAGGAATGTGAATTTATTTCCGTAAAATAAAAACATGTATATCCTATAAAACGATGATGGAGAAGTCGCCACATATACAACTGCATGTGAATGGTGGAATTTTAGAGAGGTTATAAATAGTTCGTAATGAAAGTCGTAGAAGTGTGTTAATAGAATGTTAAGTTAATTAGAACTCTTTGTAATATTAGTTAATTATGAACAATGGAAGAAAGATACATGGGATGACCGATTAGGTCATAGTGATAAGACAACAATGAGACAAGGATGTGTCACTAAATGATTTTACAAGTGCATGCACCATATAGTCTCCATGGAAAGCTACTAGATGACAAGCTCTCTATCCAATTTCAGAGAACGAAAATCTTGCTTTATTTTTGCTAGTTAATAGGAATGATGTAGTATCATTGCTTATTAAAGGTGCGCCTAGTCCCAATGCAGAGTGAAACGTGCCTCTGGGTCATTGCTTATTAAAGGTGTATATACAATGAATAATGCAAGAATTGAACAAACGGTTCTACCCTCTAAAGGTGTATATAGGTAGAGGTTGTTCAAGTAAATAGACTAGTAGTCTGTTTTCTTAGTTACGCCAAATGAAAAACTATGACATTTTCATTTCTACATGTATTTTTCTTGTTGAAGTTTGGATTCCATTTTGCAACTATCAAACCAAGTTAATTCTCATGACAATGCAAGTATAAGTGTAGATATATGCATGGTACCTTCAACATTCTCATGAATACTTTCCTCCTCTACATGTGGTTCATCGGCATGGATCTCATTATCATTAATTTTCGGGCCATTGGAACAGTTAGCACGAGATCTAGACGTTCTATTAGAAGCCATTAAAGCAACCTGAGAAACAAAAATATGAATGTGACACTCGTAAGAAAAGTTATTAGTTAAATCTAATGAACAAGAGAGCTTTCACAGCTTATTAGTTAAATCTGAAACTAAGTCCCCAAAATTAACAAATACATCCAAATGAAATACATCTGAAAATAAGTTGGCTAGCTAATACAGAAATTTGTAGACACCAAGGTGGGGCAGGAGGGCAGCAGGTAGTCCATTTAATTTCCAGTTTAGTCCAATTTGATCTTCAAATCTACTTACATTGAAATGTTGACAAAGAAGTGTGTTTAAAACACTAATAAGATGATGTAGAAAACAAAGTAAAAGCTATACTACATCTTTTGATATTTGCTAGATATTTGCTAATAGTCTAGATATTTGCTAATAGTACAAGGAGCACCAAGATATAATATCAAAAACGGATCTATCAAAGTGTAAAAAACAGATCTATCAATTGTGATGTTTATCCTCTTCATTCTTCGTCATCTTCATTTTCCTCACTATCACCCTCCTCTTCATCTTCGGGACCCTCATCTTCTCCTTCATCTTCGTCTTCGTCTTCGCTCTTCATCTCCATTCTCATCTTCATTTTCATCAACAATATGTTCAATCATTCGCCTTTTGAAACGAGATGTATCAATTTGAGATCCTAGTTTTCGCTTACTTTCCTGGGGTCTTTTTTCATCCATTTTCAACTAATTCAAAGATCAACGTCATTCCTAACCCAATTTATGTTTTCAATATCAACTTCAGAATCGGAGTGATGAATTCTTCATTGGTATTGGGTAAATCGTCACTATCGTAATCTACTTCAAAGATCTTCACATAAATCTCTCGGCTTTGTTTCAGATAACCACACGCCAATTGTTATCCCTTTGATCATCAACATAAAATATTTGTTGAACCCGAAAGCAGCATTACAAAGGGCTCATCGGTTGAACCAAACTTTTGATGATTTACAAGTTGAAGCCATAGTCATCGGGTTTTGACCCTCTATCACGTGCTAAACTGTCATACCACTTACATTTGAATAGAACAACTTTGCCAGATCCATAATAATCTAATTCAACAACATCTTCCAAAATACCAAAGTATTCAACTACATCTTCCTTAGGATTTCGATCTCTAGCAGATGAATATCCACGAGTAGTTGCTACCACATATACCCCACTATTCTGCGTTCTCCTCTTACTCTCACAACTTGTCGAATGGAATCGATACCCATTTACCAAATAACCATCTCCTCTCCTGCCTATCAAATTTGGGCCAAATGCAAGAGCTTGAACTTCCTTTGAAGCATCGTTATTCATAGTTGCCATCTACAAAATGGTAGCGATATAAGCAAATTCCATCCATTTATTATTAATAACCATTACAAAATTTTGCATAAAATTACGTTCAAATAATGTAGTACTTACATAATTCTTAAACCATTCAGGAAATTCCTTTTTCTTAGCATTGTCAATTTCCTCAAGGCCGATTTTTGCTTACGCTTTTCCACGCCGCAACATATATGAATCTTGCCAAATACTACAAATAAATAAACAAATTAAACAAATTTTTTTGTCATAGCTAGTGGCTAACATAAGTTATTAATATTTCAAACAATAAATGTCATTCTTTATTTACTCACCTTAGATATGACTCAACCTCTCAGACAATTAAATAACACATATACATGTGTGAACTCTCGACATCATCGCTACATAGAGTACAAACTTTTGGGACATTAAGAAATCGACCTATGTTTCTAAATACGAGAGAATCTCTTTTCCTTGTTCATATCAAACTTCATTTCTTCCAACTCGTTTCCATGCAAAGATTGTTTTGACTCAAATATCTTGAGCAAAATGTAACACATTCTTCAAAGAATATACCCTTCTACAATTGAATTCTTCCGGACGACTTCTATTATGAATATACCCTTTTAACTTGCCCATGTATCTTCAAAAGCCCACATTTGTCGATATTTAACATTTCCACTATCTTCGCTTCTTCAAAGAAGGTGGACACATAAATGAACCATTATATCAAAGAAAGCAGGAGGAAACACCATCTCAAGCTTGCAAAGTATTAACGGAATTTTTTTGTTCAACCGCTCATAATCTTCCGATGTGTTATAGTTGGAACATAATTCTCTCAAGTAGTTACAAAGTTCAATTATTGTTGAGCGTATATGTTCAGGCAAGTCAGTACATCGTATTGCTATTGGAAGTAATTGTTGCATTAAAATACGGCATCGTGACTTTTAAGACCGAGATCTTGCCCCCTTCAAATTGATGCAACGTGAAATATTTGAAGCATATCCATCGTGTACCTTAACATTTTCAACACTGCAAGAAATCATGTCTTTCTTTCTTAGACATCGAAAGTAGCTTGCGGTACCAAGTAAAAGGTACTTTGAATTGCATTGCTTGCACGGGTATTGGATGGAGCTCTTCTTATACCCATTTTTATCAAGTCCAATCGTGCTTTTAAATTATCTTTGACTTTCCTTGCACACTCAACAATGTCCCAATCAAAGCTATCACAAATGTTTTTGGCAATGTGCATTCTATCTAGATTGTGGGCGTAACAAAAGTATCCGCCTAATATGGCAATTCAAAGAAAATAGATTTCTTCCTCCAATTATGTTTTGAGTCATGGGGAATGGTCTTCGTGCTAGTGGGTGTCTTTCCAAAAGTGACATTAATAGCATTAACTTGTTCAAGAATATCAAACTCGATGGCACCACCGAGCTTCACTATGGTCACATTCTCCGTTAAATCTTCGCAGTATCAAACCTATAACTATGACCCGACTCCGTAAAAACAACGATGCCCGATATAACATTCCTTACTTTGCAATCTACAAGAACGAGTGTTCATTTGACATGATGGACAAGCTAACTTACCTTTAGTACTCCAACCGCATAACATAGCAAGAGTCGAAAATCACTAATTGTCCACAACAAAGGTCCGCACATTTGGAACTTTGTACCGGTAGATGCATCATATGTTTCAACCCCATTACTCCATAGTATCTTCAACTCCTCAATTAAAGGTTGCATATATACACGCCAATATCATTACATGGAGAGTTTGGACTGTGTATTAACAACTGCATGATAAAATACTCCCGCTTCATACACATCCATGGTGGTAAGTTATATACAACAATTGTCACCGCCATATACTATACGGTGACCCATGGGTAAAGGGACTCATGCCATCGTGGACAAATCCGAGTCTTACATTTCGATGTTCTTGAGAGAATGTAGGGTACATTGTATCCAAATGCTTCCAAGTCGCAGTCAGAGTTGGATGACGATTCACTCCATCTTTCCGTCGCTTACATGATGCCACGCCATGTATTTTGCGCTTCTACGTACATAAATAGCCTCTCGTAATCTCGTAATTAACGCTAAATAACGAATTGCTTCACGCCTACTTTGCTCCTCTTAGTTTTTGTATCTATTTTCAGGTCTTCTCCGATACAACCATCTCTGGTCCGATTCCATCTTGATGATTTGCAAACCTGCATAAGACTCTAATTTTTCATTCTCCTCCAAAAGAGCATACAATCATTCTCGCATGCATCAATCTTCTCATAACCAAACCCTAAATTTCCAACCATTTTCTTTATTTCATAAAATTATCGTGCAAGTTTGCAAATGATGGAAATGATGACTTGAACTTACTTGAGCAATCCATCAAAGGACACATCATCCATTTGCTAACATTTTTATGATTGAAAAGCCATACAACGAATGAAAGGATCTGCCTCATTTTCACATCCAGATATAAAGGTTGATTGGCCTCTCATATGTACTTTTGGTATTTTGAAGCTTCAAATTTATTTAATCTACACCGTGATCCCTAAATATATCATTTACCATCTCGTGCATACGATGCTCATCTTCGGATTGTGATGGTTCTTCGTGAACATCATCATTACTCACATCCCCGACAATCACATCTTCCCTCGATGCACCCAATTCGTGTAGCCAAACATAAATCCATCACAAATCAAATGTTCACGAATAGTAGCTCGAACTGCATCTACCATTTACATTAATTCTTACATGGGCAAGGAATTCTTCCTGTTACTATGCCCACTTTTTTTCAAACCAAAGTCCGTAAATATTCTATGCCTCGCAAGATATTCTCTAGAATATCTTGGTAATTCCATCCACATCTTATCCATAATATTATGTCCCTAAATCAAATTGAACAACCATCGAATGATATTGCATATAGAAATCTATGCGCCAACCAAACTCCCAGTTCACTCAAACAAAACAAAAAAGGTGTATATATGTAAGATTTATGCCAAGTCCCCTTCCCACCACTCAGATATTCATATAATTGCTCCCTCCTCCCTAAATTTACCACACATGCATTATTATATAATTAAATCGTGGTTTCATGATTTTAGCCTCTATAACCATATATGCTCTAGTATCAAATTCTACTAATATACAAGGTCGCAATTACCAAAGAAAAAAAAAGAATGCAAAGTATATATGTAGCTTAATTAATTACTTGAGCATTACGGCAAATTGGCAACCCCAACCCGAGAACCACGGAAAAGTATATGCAAATCCATCGATCTAACCCGACAACCACATAAAAATTTTCTTCACATCCTTCAACTTCTTCTTCTTCTTCTTGTTCACATTAATGAATTAATCCTCTTTAATTTCAATTCAATTATATTCTATCTCCTCAACTTAATTCTCATCATCATATCCCTAGAAACAAAATCTATCTGCAAACCAAATCTACTTGCCACAAAATTCTCTCCTTTGCCAAAACTTTTTTAATTACACTTCTAATTTCCGTGACTAGCTAGTTCATATACATACATTAATTCCCTAGAAAAAGCATATATACCGGACTCAAGATATAAACTGTGCATCATCGTTAAGTCAAAACGAATGTTCATCGCGAAAACTTTAGAATGCAAAACAAATTTTGAAATACTAGAAATAAGAGGAACAAGATGAAGAAGAATGACTTTATTTATATCATTTATTTTCCAAACTACATGATACAATGAGCACATAGTACATCTTAGCCATGATTGATTTCGAGTCGACTTCAGTATTAGGTATTGGTTAAAATCTTAGATCGTAAACATTATTCTTTCTTCATATTCTTCTTCTACTTACTAATTATT
Source organism: Panax quinquefolius (assembly GCA_020205615.1). Taxonomy (NCBI): domain Eukaryota; kingdom Viridiplantae; phylum Streptophyta; class Magnoliopsida; order Apiales; family Araliaceae; genus Panax; species Panax quinquefolius. The sequence goes on along the minus strand of CM035170.1, from coordinate 14,055,577 downwards.
TCTACTTACTAATTATAAGTCAACCCATCATTAATGAGATCATGGAATGTCCATCTCCGTGTAAAGAATCGAAGGAACTTTTGTTCCTTTGGCCACCGTAATCCTCTCGAGAGGAACAAAGAAGAACCCTTGCATTCCATGGCGAATCCTGTAACCATGAAACACCCTTATTGAAGGTTGTCCCAAAATTAGTAAATTTAGGGCTTGTTAGAGGGATGGGAGAAATAGAGGAAATCATAACAACTAAGGGTAAATAAAATTAAAACCTAAAGAATGATATTATACCGCGCCAAATGGCCAATCAATATGATCCTTTCAAGCCGGACGGAGAGATGGAGGAGACGAAGTTTGGCGGACACTCGATCTTCAGGTTTCGCTTCAACAAACCAATAATATTATCCTTCCAACCGGACGGAGAGTGAGATGGAGTGAGAATACTGAAGAGGAGATGTAGAGTGAGTGAGATTCAGTGACTAAGATCGAGCGACTGAGAGAGAGTTTGGTTTGGGGGAAAGAACAATACTGATAAAACGCCCCATTTGTGACCCTCGTTAAAATCCCAAAAAAAAAGACCTATACCGACGGCCATATTATGACCCTCGGAATAGAATACCTTCAGAGAGTTTATAGACCGATCACGCATGTCGACCGTCGTATATATATATATCTATTACACGGTTGCCTTACGCTCGACCGCCGCTATACCTCGTCGCCATATCTTGATTTTCTAGTAGTGAAATAATATTACGAGAATCACATTTATGACAACCGGGCCGTTTCGAGAAATAGGGGCTTTCAGATAAGGATTTCTCCTTCTTGGGCCTTGATTAGGTGACCAAACCTCTCCTCGATGAGAACTTTCAGACATTCGCCAATAATGCTATCTAATAATATTATTCAAATAATATGAATTATTGATCCGATAATGGAGATCTTGTGTGCTAATGACAATTATTGAACAACAATAATATAAATATCAACGCAACAATTATTGAATCAATAAAATAAAATATTGAATAAAGAAACTCTTGTGACAATTATTGAGTAGTGTCTTCTTACGTAAGGATCGATAATTCAATCAACATGCGTAACAATACAGTGTTCTACTTATGCAACCACGCCAGACATCAGTATTTTAACCAAGGGTATTCCTACAGTCTTAATTCAGAATAACTACGCCAGTTATTTATAACAACCCAAACTTTGTCGCTTTTTTTCATCATCCATGGTTATCCGTTATGGGGTCCATAAATAGCTTTGTAGTAAATGCGAATATTCCCGACGGAAAGAATATTCCACAACCAAACGAATATTCCAAACAATGATGAATATTATATAACAACTTGCATACTTTGCAAAATTTATAAATACTACCCACAACTAGAACATTATCTCAAATCCACACTATAATATTCAAAAAAAAAATTATTTCGAGAAAATTAAATATTTATTAATAAAATCTGGGGTCTCACAATAACCAATGTAGATAACAAGTAACCATTAATATAAAAAACATAAGTAGAAGTGCACATTAATATGCTTCAGCAACCAATATTACAGTAACCAATTAATCTCTGTAGTAAGTTTATATTAGTTAATAATCAAGTCAGCATTAGTCAGTAATCAAGTCACCATTAGTCAGTAACCAAGTCAACATTACTCACTAAATAATTTTACACAGTAACCAAGTCAGCACTATAATTTTACATAGTAACCAAGATAGCATTCAGTAACCATTATAATGTTATACAATAACCGAGTCAACATTAATCAGTAACCAATATATTGTTATACAGTAACCAAAAAAGCATTAGGCAGTATAATGTTATTCAGTAACTAATACAACATTAGACAGTAACCAACAGTTGCAGGAAGGTAACCAATGTATTTGATTAGTAACCATTAATATAAAAAAATCAGTAGAACTCATTTAAAATTTATAAAGTAATCAAATAAACATTATTTAGCAAACAAATACACGATAAATAGTAACAATTTATATTTATTTAGTAACTATAATATAAATAAAACATATCAGTGAATCAAGCAATCGTTATAGGAATTCGTAGTAACCATTTTAAGTGTGAAAAACTTAAGAAAGGTAATCAATATAGGAATTCGTAGTAACCATAGGAAACTATATGTACACCAATTTTAAACTCACATACCTCTGTATTCAGTTTTGTATCGAAGTTGATGTGATTTGTATGCTATTTTGCGATCTCAGAGTGTCGTCGCGAGAAAAATTTCTGTCTTCTCCGATCTCAGATGTGTGTCGTGACAGAAGATTTGGATTTCTCCGATTTCAAAGATGAATGTTATGTTCAGTCGCTTGATTCTAGGAGCGATTGGAGATGAGAGAATCGGTAACTGACGTGTAGGAAGAAAAAAGATCCGTAATTTTAGCAAGTCTAATATTATGTTGCGTTATTTTTGTAATTATGTTGTTTGTGTTTTATTTTTGTAAATACTTTTTAATTGTTATATATTAGTGTTAAGGACCCTTAAAAATACGTGGTTCATCCAAAACAGCGGAACCCGACCCGTGCACGTGAGTAGGAGTATATAATTTCACAGTCCTCCGTCCTTAAAATCTCCGATATAGGAGTGTCAATTTTTTCAGTTCGGCGATAGCAAATTAATTTTCGTCTCTCGTCTATTTTAGGTCGCCCAAAAATTAAACCCTTTCGTTCATCAAAACCCTAGAAGAAAGCCAAAACAAAATTCCCCCATTTTCCCCTTCTATACCTACAATTGCATATTAGATACGTAGCAGTATATCTGTATCTATATCTATATCTATTTTAGAGGTTAAATTTTGTGGGGCTGAAATGGTGGGACGAGAGCAAGCGCTGTCTCTCCTGGCCGCCGCAAATAACCATGGGGATTTGGCGGTAAAGCTGTCGTCATTGAAGCAGGCCAAAAATATCTTGGTGTCAGTCGAACCGTCTATGGCTGCCGAGCTTTTCCCGTATTTGGTTGAACTTCAGTCTTCTCCAGAAACCCTTGTTCGTAAAACCCTCATTGAGTGAGTTTAATCCCAATTCTCTTCACTTTCAATTTCAATTTGTTCTCAGAAATTGGATATACATACATGTATGTCAGATATTTTTATTTTTATTTTAATAGATTGTCACACTGCATACTGTTGCCGGGCCGCCCCTAAAGAATTTTGGAACGAAGATTTGATTTTTTTAAAGTCAATTTGCATAATCCTCAAATTTGAAAGGGATATAATTTCATTTAAGTTTAGCTCTAACAAATATTGTAGTTGGTAATACTAATTAGCTAATTACATTAATTATATTTGTTAATACTAAAATTATAGATAGTTCTATCGGTTTTGAATTTTAGGATTTCATAAATTCACCTCCAAAAGTCAAAATGTATCCCTAATTTTCTGATTTTGGAATGAAAGGAGTAGGAGAAATGAAGCAGACAATATGATGTACTTTAATATACCGCGTTTTAGGGCATGTTTAGTAGCACATTCTCATGTACATTCAATGAACTTGCAGCACCATTCTTGTTCTCAGTTTCACTTTTTTTTTTATATAAAAAATTCCCATTATTGGTCTGAGTGATATTGCTCACAAGCTAATCCCCTTATATCTATAATCTAATTGATTGAACTATAATGTTGGTATATCAAAGAACTTAACTAAATTGCTTTTAAGTACTCATATAAGTACAGTTATATATATACAGGTATGTCAGAGTTATGGTTTGTATAGATGGTCTGGCTGCATATTTGTTGCCAGGTTTAAATATGTTGACCCCCATGCCACCCAAAGACATAAAAGAATTGAAGCAAAAAGAACAAAATGTTTTATGAGACAAAACGAGGTGTTTTAATATAAGGTGTTTTAGAGCATGTTTATAGACCATTCTCATATACATTCCACGTACTTGCACCGTTCTTGTTCTCAGTGACATTGCTCACAAGGTAATCCCCTTATTTTTCACGTATGTATTCTCATTATCTGATGTTTAGCAAAACTCTTGTAATAGGTGATAATTAGGGTCCGTACATATAATTTTCAATTCTTTTTGAAGTTGCTGTGTCATTGTTGATGTTGCTTTCAACTATATTTTATTCTAGTCCAATTAAATGGTTGGTAGGGTGATCGAGGAGATTGGGTTGAAAGCAATGGAGCATTCTTTAATACTAATGCCAACGTTATTGACATCACTGAGGGATAACGACTCTACTGTGGCAACAAAATCCATTATTACCGGCACAAATATCTTTTGCGGCGTGCTATATGAGTTATCATTGCAGGTAACCTTCCTTCTATCTTGTGAGTAAATATATCTTTGTATCTAAAGGTCTTAACGCACGCAGTCTTTGTTTTTTGTTCAATATGTAAGTATATTCTTTGCATTCATTTTGTATATTATGTGCAATTGAGACGTATGATGTAGTATATTAGCTATCCATTCTTCTAATAAAGAATTCTTTTATAAAAAAATGAAAAATTATGTGCATATGATGTGTTGAGTTCCAGGCTGCTTCTAGATTTTTTTTCTTTTACAGTTCTCCCAATATTTTAGGATCAAAATGTCTTAAGAAATTTTTAAAAATTACATAGGTCATTCATTTTGGATTACTCTATCTTGTCACAGAAAGACAAGGTACATCTCGTAGCAATGTGGACAATTGATAGGCTCAATCGTGTAATCTTGCCAATTTATATATCTCCAAACCAAGCATATTAACATTGCGGAGTTTTGGGTTTTTATATTTTCCCTATTATATATATAATGGTTCATTGACTTCATTCATTTTATGTATATAGAATGTGGGACTCTTTATGCATGTATACTTTATTCTTTCTAATTCTTAGCAATTCTTGTTTTAATCTGTCTTACACTTTTTCCTGTTTGTTTGTTTTACTGCCTATTTCTTGCTCTTTGCACATTATTTGTTTTTATTATTTTTATTTTTTGACTATATTTGAAAAATTATAGTTTCACCGACGTGGTATAGTTGAGAGGTGGCTAGAAGAGCTCTGGACGTGGATGGTCAAATTCAAGGATGCTGTTTTTGTCATTCTGTTGGAGGAGGTATGTTGAACATTGATCATGGATTTGAAGTTTCCCTACTGTTATTTGAAAGGCTATTTGATATTTTTTTTTGTCAAGGTCATACAAGATTGATTCCCAAGCCAGCATCTTTTCTATCCGTTTTTATAAAAACTAAATATTTTTGTTGTTTCATTTTCATTTCAGTAAAGGTTCATGGTCTCATTGTACTATGATTGGTCAATATGGGCCTAGATGGTTATATATATGTGTGAAATTACTCAATGTTGGTTTTTATTCATGAACTATGTGGAGAAAAGAACCCGATAGTACTGAGTAGCACTTCTGCTATTCAATCATAGAATCAATTCTGATCAAGGAGAAACTATATATGTTATTGGTCAAGCACTAACGAAATTCGTGAATAAAATATCATCAAACTATATTTCGGTTTATCCATAAAAGTCCTTACATTTGTGCTGATGCTAGTTAAAGGTATTTGGATGGTACATCACCAAATCGAATTTTTTCGTACACATTAATTTGTACATTAAATTTGTATTTTTTCTATACAAGATTGTAGAAAAAACGTGTTGGATAGCGACACAGTTGGGGTAGTGTAGGATAAGAGAGTGCAAATATTAGAAAGTGGGGAAGAAAAACAATGCTTCACCCTTGCAGGAATTAACGATGTTTGCAGGCCATGGCTACAATAGTAAAAAAACAACTACTTTAATCTCAAATAATTCTACTCCCTTTAATTTTTTGGGATTACAATTTTTTGAAAACCCAAGACTTGGGGACCAAGTAACACTTAGAACCAAGTTCACCTAAATAACTTGGACTTCTTATTGGACTTAACCTAGGAATAATTTATAAGCGATGTCCAAATGCTATTCCAAATGCTATTCCTCGCAGCTTACTTCTACATCCCAAAAGAACAATTTATAAATTACACTTGACACCTTGTAATCCTCGCCGATTCTCATATTACACCAATATAATCGGAATTTACTTTAAATTTAGTTACACTTGACTTGACATTTATTCTGAATCACTGGGAGCTTATTATATGTTCTTGTTAGACTAGACAGGAAATTTATTGGGAAAATCATCTTTCTTATTTCCCGACTGATATCCTTTCTGGATGCACACGTTTAGGTTTGTAGGTAGGGTCAGTTGGAAGATTTGTATTTTGCTGGCGCGCTTAGTATAGAAAGATGTAGGAGTGGATTAATTATACCCACAATTGAACGGTATTTTGAACAAAACCACATCTCAAGCCCCCATCTCTAAATGATCTCTACACTCCTTCCCAGCCTTAGCCAAAAAAACTTCCTCAAAACATAGTTATAAATATCGTACCGGTAAGTGTACCGTTTTGTCTAGTAAAACGGTGCATACTGGTACTGGTGCATACAGGTGTAGTGTTTGTAAATAATTAGAAGATTATATATATATAATGATTATTATATTCTTGTTTTGCTATTATATTACCCCCATAAAATTTTAAATTCCTTCACTATGTAATTAAGTATAATATATGATTCTTTCAAAATTGTAATTTTAAGAGCTAGACAACCATGAACAAACCAATAATATACACAATTACAGTTTAGAATATTAAATGACTTGACAATTCAAGAGTTATTGGGTACATAGTATCTACTCTTATACTGTATAAGTTGAATAGGTGCCTTTTTGAACAACCAAGTTGGTGAAAAGTAGAAATAGCATAGCAAGAGTCGTAGTCAAATTAAGACACATTGGTGTAAATGCAACTGGTATCCATATACACCACTGTACTTATTCACGCATCTCAAGAAAGTGGAACAAAGTGTTTACTACCTTACCCGTTACCAATATCTTGTTTCCGTCCGGTAAGCATAATTTTGGATTGTCGGCCGGTACCACACTGGTTACACAGCTTTTAGATGAGATAGAACATTCACGTCACAAAAAAAGCCAATTCCGAACCATACCGACCAATATGGTATGGGATTTATAACTATGCCGCAAAATCCCCTTAGGAGTCTTAGACACCCTCATCGACAGTTTAAAATCAAATAGTTTGGAATACTTGAAACTTTGAAAGACATGATTGAATTAAGGTAATGCTCTTCTGCTGGGGGTAGAGAGGTATCAAGGAAGGTCTTCATTAATTTTTGTTCCGGCCAATGTGGGGGTGCTGGGAGGGGTGGACTGATAACATATATAACCTTAGGCACAAAAATTGTGCAAATGTGAGTTTCTTCTTTTCTTGAACCCGTTTTCTCACTCGTGTTAAGTTGTACCTTTTGATTTCAAGGAAAGAAATTGCTTGAAATCCATGAAAAGTATAATTTCATACCTGTTAATTTAAGGACACGCTTTTGTGGTTTGTTGGTTAGTGAACCCTATCAAGTGCTTAATGAAATATCATGCATGACCTATCTTAGTTTCTTGTTTTAATATGAAACTTGTTTCTGGGGCTTTTTGATTAGGTTTATGTATCCTGGCATTATTTCCAAGTATATTTAGTGTTTAATTAGAATGAAGTGAGAGGGAGATTATAGTGGGTTTAAAATTGGTGGACTTTTGTATGTTGTTTTGTGCCACTGCCACTGCCACTATAGCTTTGTAGAATACCTAGTAAAATTTTTTTTTATAAATAAATATCACTTAGTATGGTGACAAAACCTAGTGATAAATTTTGTTTTTATAAATAAATATCACTTTGTATGATGACAAAGCCAAGTGATTTTCTTTTTCATAAATAGGTATCACTTAGTATGGTGATATTGCATACTTGCTGGTAAACAAATCTAACTATTGGTAATTGTTTTACTTTGTTAATGTACTTGTACCTATTTTTTGGGTATATATGTTTTTTGTTCTATTCCACATGGATTTCTTAGTAAAGTTGTTTCATGTTGGCAATTGAGAAACTGATTATACCAAATTCAGATAACTGGCCTTTTAATTTTTGAATTTTTGAATATGTGGCTAATGTGATCTTTCCTCGGACATGATGTTGTAGGCTGGTTCAATTCGTACAAAGTTGTTGGCTATAAAATTTTTGGAAACCTATATCCAACTTTTTACTTCTGATACAGATGATCCTGGAAAATCTAATTTGCAAGGTATTCATCTCTGATATTTTTAGAGCTTCAGAGGTCTGATTGTCAGTTGATGTAATTACTACAGTATTGCAATTAACAAATTTCTATCTATTTTTCCCCCTTTACTGGGATTTGATTTTGACATAATATCTTTGATTGTTCTTCTGGCTTTAGCTGTAACAGAAAATGGTCGGGCATTTAATGTTTCGTGGCTGTTTGGTGGTCACCCTGTTCTGGACCCTGTTGCACTAATGTCTGAAGCAAATAGATATATCGGTATTCTATTGGATTTGTTGAGATCTGCCAGTAGTCTCCGGGGTTCTTTGACAATTTCTGTTGTTAATTGGTGAGTATGTACAAACATATCAGTTTCTTCATTTGTTCATCATACAATTCACACATCTTTCATATTAAAATAGTATTTTATTAGAAGGAAGTGTTTGATGCATATGAAAAAGTGGGTTGGTATAATTTAAGCAGATCAAGAAAAAAAATAAATAGGGTAGGGTAATCATTTTCTTATTTTGTTAATTCTTCCAGCAATTAGTCGAGTCGGGTAGCTGCCTAGGCTAGCCTAGCTAGGTAACCTAATGTGTTTATATCCCTAACATGATCTATTTCAAAACAAGTATTTGAATGGAAAAAAACCCTTTTGTTCCCAACTATTGATTTTCATCATATGACGTTCTTGTGAGAAAATCATGTGCAGTTTTGCATTTATCTATTTCTTTTTTTGGCTGTGTGAAATCAGGTCTAGTTGTAATGTATACTTCTATTTTCTTGGCTGTAATCTTCAATATATAGTTTAATATATTTGGATTTGGTTATGATTTGTATACCTATTTTCCGGTTGAATTTTTACCAGTTTGTGTTTTTAGTATGACATTATGTTAGGCTACCATTTATTTGTAGTCAAGAGGACTGATGATTTTCGTATGGTTATATAGATCTTTTCCATTTTGACTTGTGCGATTATGAGTTTGCAATTTGTGTCATTTGTCTTGGATTTTGCTTTCATATGTTTAACACCTTGTTGGATTTTAATTATCATGTGTAGCTTTCAACATTGCTGGAAACCTTGAATCACCCTTGTAATCTAAGATTCTAAATACTTCCATTTTGTGAAAATATAAATCATGTATGATTTGTTGCTGTTAATAATAAATATTTTATTATTACATATTTATATAGATGGGAAATTCACATTTGTTGAAAGTTGTGCGTGCTTTATTTTGAAATTTGGGAGAGGTAACTGAAGCTTGGAAATTGATCATAGTACGAGTTAAACTGCTGTTTGTGGAATTATTGCAGTATGCTGCGCAGCTCCTTTATGCAATGTTAAATTGAAAATGGTGCTTGGTGGTTCAGATATGGGTGATGGAAGTTAGCCTATGCCAAACATCATCTGATGGGTGATAGAAGTGATTAAGCAATGGGTGAAATGGTCATTTTATATGCAGAGTTGGTGCCCAACATTGCAGTTTATGCATTTTAAACTGTTTGAGAGATATGTCATTTACTTTCTCAATGTTTAGAATCTCACCCTGTATGTGCATACAGATGTAGCATGCGAGTGCCCTTTGAAAATGTATTAATGATTTATAAATAGTCGTACATATGAAGCATATATAATTATCAAAAAAAATTATTTTGAAATGTTGTTCAGTTATTCATGATATACTTTCTTTGTTGTTAAATCCTGACCTCCCCTTATTTTCCATGTTAAACTCCGTTATTTTGATGAGGGTGATGATTTGTGTTTGTTATAAACATGATTGGTACAGTTCGAGATCTTACAAGTATTAAAATTTTGATACAGGTACAATGGGATAAGTTAATTTCTAAATTATTAGTTGTTACATATAATATTGGAACTTTGAACTATAATGCAAACATAGATCTCTATGATACTACTGCTGAATTTATCACAAAAATCTTGTGAATGATAATAGCAGAACAAATCTACAACAATATAGCTAGACCAACAAAAACATCACTAAATTGGCTAAGTCCTAAGTTACAAGGTGAATGACGATGACAATAAAATAAAATAAAATCATTACTCAGATTGTCAAACTCCATAGTTACAAAGAGAAATAAGAAAGATGAGGGAAATGATGCAGAAAGATATAGATTGAAGAAAACAGATGCATAGTCCTAATGTTGGTAATATGAACTAATTTTGAAATTCAAATTTTAGTTCACAATGAACTTAATTTTGGATTCTGAAACTATAATATAACACCATACAAATTATATAATATTACTTTATTTTTATATATCTCATATTCGTTCTTCCTCCAATGTACCTCTATTCAATTTATTTGAGATTTCAGATGCATATGCAATACAGCTACCTTGTCCTAACTGAAGTTTCTATTCTTCAGAAACCTAGTATGTGATTTAAGTACCCTCTGTATTTTGTTTTCTTGAATTCAAATTGCTTCATGTGGTCCATTACCTTGGATATTGAAAAATTCTGATTGGTGTAGCTCAGTTATATTAGCCATGCATTATGCTGCTATTAGTTGAACTAAAAAATCATAAAAATTATCCATAAAATGTTCATAACTCACTTTTACTATTAGAGTAGTACATCTGAGCATTTCTGAATGATAATTTCCATTAGATTCTAAATTCTCCACTTCCCTTTTTCATTTAGTTATTTTATCTAAAGGAGAAAAATATTTCATTCAGTTGCGATCTTCAATTTCCGAATTATCTATCTTCATTTTTGTTGTTGTCAACTTCATGTTATTAGCTGAAATTTCATATTACTTCTAAAAGACGGTCTTTAAAATACTTTACTTCTGTAGACTCCTTGTCTTAAACGGTTCATGTATATCTATTACATGAACTAAAACATTAACTTGTGCACAACATTGTTTGAGTTATGTATTGGTGATTTGTCTTTGACTTCATTATGTTGCTTAGTTTTGTGTACATAAAAAGAAACCCCATTGACCTCATCCTGCCAGTAAGTTCCTGAATTTATTCTGCATATGAGGAATGTTTTAACAATGTTTTTAGAGAACATTAAGCGCGTGGATTAGGAATGTCTAATTGTAGTAATGTACACACACACAATGCGTTACATCAGAATTCCTTTGTACCAGAATTATTATGTTTATTCATGTATTTTTACCTGTTTAATACGTTGTCAAAAGTAAATTTGTTTATTTCTTTGTGTGGTTGTTTATAGCTTTGAGTGTCAAACAGTGGAATCGTTTGATCTCTAAGTGTGTGTGTGTATATATATATATATATACACACACACAGGATCCTGTCCGGACTCCCGGACAGGTCCTAAAATACAGACCATTTTTTTTTTGCTTTTTTTTTTGAAACAACTAAAAATAAAAAATAAAAAATTATGGAACTGGAATTTTTACATAATACAGTGTTTTGGGTGTGATTTGGATGCCTATACCAAAACATGACTGGATCCGGACTCTATATATATATATATATATATATATATATATATATATATATAGACACCCACACCCACCTATTGATAGGTACTGCATGTTGGATATGGTGCTCGTAAATAATAGTCCATCTGTTTCAAAATAGAAGATCATTATTAACTTTTTGTAGTCAACTTAAGACGTTTTCAAACTCAAAATTGACTTAGATTCTTTTCATTTTAGTCAATAGAAAGAGGAATATTGTAAACTATCTGAAAAGTATTGTCCATTATAAGATTTATATGAATTATCTCAATTTTGTCTTTAAAAATGTCTCAAATTGACTTGCAAAAGTCAATAATGATTTTACAATTTGGAACGGCTGTAGTATTTTTTTCGGATGTGTGTGTACATAACAAATTTTCACTATGCCTGCAAGTGTATGGACTTTCTACAGGAAGTATTATTGCTTTATGTGTACTGCTGAACTGAATATATCCATTTTTGTTCCTTTTCATCACAGTGAGTTCTGTAGGGAAATAATATTTGGTACTAAAAATTCCAATAAAGCAATAGGAATATTTTAGTAGTTTAGTACGTGTTTTGTATGGATTACTTGAGTTTCAATTCTTTGAATTTGGATATGACATTCTTGGGAAAATTTTTGTTCCTTACGAGCGAGTGTATGTATCAGTGACTGGAGTGGGGATGTTTTGATGGAAGCTATTTCGATGTCCCAATGATAGGGTAGTATAGTTACTTATCAAAAAAGAAAAAAAAATTAAATTGATTGCATAGTGTAGTGACTAGGCTAAAGGTGGGAAGTGGCGGAAGATTTATGAAGGTGATAAAGATATCAATGTAGGAGACGGGGATGTCTTCTGTGGGGATTGTTAGAGAAGGGCTAATGATTTCTCGGGGGAATTATGGTTGCTGTAGTCTTCTTACCGAGGCAATAATAGAAATGAGTTTTCATTCATCTTTTTTCTTTATGTGATATAAAAGTCATGCTTAGAGCTTTGGAGATCGAATGTGCTATTCTCTATTTAGATGCATTGCCCAATAATGGACTTCTCATATGCATGACTCACTGCAAAAGGACACTCATTGATATTGTTCAACTTATGCCCTTTAATTTTTAGATGGAATTTTGAGGGTTAATAGTCTATTTGGAATGCTTCTAGAATATAACCCAAGGAAAGCACGATCCTAAACTTTTAATCAAAACTATATGATGTGCATCATCAAGTACCTTCTCGGCCCATGATTTCCCTCTTTTTTTTTAGATAAGATGCCATGCATTCATGCTGCCCCTAAACCTATGCTCATTGACCTTCATGAAAGTTTTTGGAATTGAAGAGAATAAATATCCACTCTTTTCTTAAATTTTTGTTTTGTATTTTTTTTTTTTTTTTTTTTGGGGGTGTTCCTATGGATTACATAAATTTAGAATTATTGAAGTTATTTTCATGATAATGTTGCAAGTGTAACTTTTAAATATTTTCATTTGGTGTCATTGGTGTTTTACTGATTATGGCTGTTTTGATATTTGAATTTTATCTATTTTTTTTGTATTTTTAATGAGAAAAATTAGTATATCATATATCTAATTGAGACTTTGCTTAATTTCATTTACGTACTTATGTTGTGTCATTGAGAACTATGATTCATGTTCCTGTACTTGTATTGTATGTTAGTTTAGTTTCCTTTATGAACAATCTAACAATTTGACTTTTCTTTTTGCTAGTCTTGCGGCTATAGCAAGGAAACGACCAATCCACTGTAGCTCAGTTGTTTCTGCGTTGCTTGATTTTGATCCAAATTTTGAGACGGCAAAAGGAGGGCATGCTACCAGTATTCAGTATTCTATAAGAACTGCATTTTTAGGATTCCTAAGGTGCATGTATCCGGCCATTGTAGAGGTAATATCTCCAATTATCATTCATGTATTAGAAAGTGAGTGCCTGCCATCATCTTTTTCCTCTTCATCTTTAATTATTTTACCCCCAGCGCAGTTAATAATGATATACTAGTATATTTAACAAATATGAGATTTCTTTTTAAGTAAGAGTTCCAATTAGCATCTGCACCCGGTTGCCAATCGATCAGGATTAGGATGCTAAATGTTCCTCAAAATACAAAGTTTCGATGTTATAAAAAAGAAGAAGATTACAAAGTTGCGACTTTATCATAAAAAAAAAGAAGAATAAAAAGTTGCCTGCATTTCATTTTGACCAATGAAGCTCCAAGTTCTTGCCAGTAGAACTTGTTATATTTTAACTATACCTGTTGTACGCTCTGTTGTGAGGAGTTTTATGTTCTCAAGACTGGAATTAATTAAATGTTACCATTTTACAAGTTTCTCTATTTTCAAAGCTTTTTATTTGCCTTGATAGTTAATATTGCCTGCACAGTGGTGAAGCGGCTTGTGTTTTATTTTGCAATTCTTTAGTTGGGTGTACCTTTGTTTAAGTTTTTCAAATAATTTGACTACAAAAGTAATAATAAATTATTTTTTTTTTCTTTTTTTTTTCTTCACCGTCATAAAAGTATTCTCCTCTCTTATATAAAGAGGAATTGTATAAAAATATATGCAAAAACCAATATTTATAGTGATTAATATATATATATATATATATATGTATATATATATATGTATGTATTTATAGATGGAGAGAGAATCAATTGCTAGTGGGTTAGTCTGGAAGGTGCCAAAAAGGGGAGAAAATGAAGACCTAACTCCCATCCTCCTCTCATTGCTGCTCGATCCCTTTTTATTTTTTCACTTTTATTTTACTCTTTCTTCTAATAATCAATTCTCCTCCCCACTCTGGCACTCTTTTATCTCTTCGGTCCAACATGTGGCAGTGCTTATTTTCTTGCTATGGCGTCTTTTATCTGGGGAGCATATTGTCTCAATTAGTTCTACTCACCTCATCTCTCAAGAATTTGCCGTTGATTTGGTTTAAAAAAAAGAAAAAGATTTTCCCGTTGTTTTGAGGCATCACCGTTAGGATTGGGAGAAGTTAAGATTATTGAGGAAGATGATAACAAAAACGAGTAGGCAGCCATCCACCATATTTTAGGATATGAGAAATAATTAATTTATTAATAGATGGCCATTTAAGCTAAAACTCCATTCAGAACTAGTTCTGACCGATAAGGTTAGAGGTGGGAGACTTGCTAAGGGCCGTTCAGCTTTGTTTAGCGACAATCAAACACCCCTTGGAAGTACTTTTGATTTTTTAATAATTCTAGCTTATTTGTGTCAAAACCTGAACATACCTTATCTATGTATAATGCGTAAGAACTGCTTGGGGCTAAGCAGGTGGCTTCACCAAATCTTTTTCCTTGATTTAGCCCATAAATGTAAAAATCCTAATAATTTAGCCTCCTACTTTAACAATATTTCTATGTTATCCTCCAAGTTAAAATGTTAATTTTTAAAATTAATAATAAATATAATATGAATTACAAATGTAGCGTGTGTTCCCCTGTACCTTATGAGCTTTGTTTTTATTTTTTTGTTTAGTCTAGAGATAGGCTGCTTAGGGCTTTGCGGGCAATGAATGCTGGGGATGCGGCAGATCAAATTATGCGACACGTTGATAAGATGTTAAAAATTAATGAGCGTGCTTCACGTGATGCTCGGTTCATCAAGGTAATTTGCCATACAATGAATAATTTGTTACAACCACCGAGTTGTTCCTTTGGATTGCTAGTGTCACTTATATCTCTGCCACTAACTTAATAATTTAAATATATATTAGCAGGATGAGCAGCCATCAAATCACCTGCCTGCTACTGGGGATGTAGTAAGGAAAAGGTCTGCACCTTTTGATCAGGAAGAACCAACTAACAGCTCTGATGTAGCTTCCAAAAGGAATCGTTATGGGCCTAATACTTATGCAGCTCCGCCAATAAGTGATTCTGGGCAGGATTACTCTGTTAATGGAGTATCCCCTAATATTCCTTCATTGAATACTGATTTAACTCCTGTTGAACAAATGATTGCCATGATTGGTGCTTTAATCGCAGAAGGAGATAGAGGTGCTGAATCACTTGAAATCCTTATATCTAAGATCCATCCTGATTTGTTGGCTGATATTGTCATAACTAATATGAAGCACCTGCCTGAAAATACCCCACCATTAACAAGAGTCAGTAGCCTGTCTGTAACTCGACCAAATGGCTCTTCAAGTGGTGCATCCCAGGTTGTGGCACCTATTGGTTCTACGATTTCTGCATTTTCTGCACAACCGCCTTTTTCTTCATCAAATGCAATCAACACATCAATGATTGATACATCAATTAATCCCCCTTCAGATTCCAAACGTGATCCGCGAAGGGTAAGCTAAGAAGGTTTCAATTGCTTGTTTTTATGGTCTCTTTGTAATTACTTTGATTTTGTTCAATATATACAAGTTTGAATTTCATATAGATTACTCATTGAAATTAGAAGTAACTTATCCAGGATCCCCGTCGGTTTGATCCACGACGTGTAGTACCGGTTGGTGTTCCATCAACGCCTCTTCTCGAGGATAATACAAATGCTATGCATTCTGGGGCTACAGAACCTGAGTTTGAGGCTTCTATTTCTTTGAACAAGCCACAGACACAGCCTTTAGTGACAAGTGCTGAAAAATTTTCAATACCTTTTATACCTAATACCGAGGCTGAAATTTGTATACTAAAAAGTCCAGTTGTTTCTCTAGCTGATGAACAAGCTCCTAAAGTGGAGGTTCTAGAAGAGGAAGAAACCAAGGAAGTTGTCCTTGATGTGGAAGACAATGTTGCTTCTGATATTCCACTTTCTCCAGTTCACAAAGTTGACCAGGAGTCTTTGGCACCAGAGTCGTCAGATATTGCAATAAGAGATGATTTTTATTCATCATCTTTTCTAGAAGCTGATCAGCTTTGTCCATCTGTTTTGGGCACACCTGTCTCTGAAGAAGTATATCCCGACTTGCCCGTGCTTCCATTATATGTTGAGCTGACAGAAGAACAAAAAAGAAATCTGAGAAAATTGGCAGTTGAACGTATTATTGATTCGTACAAGCATTTACGAGGGACAGACCATAAGCAGACTAGGACGTCGTTGCTTGCTCGGTTGGTTGCTCAGGTGGGGCCAACTCTTATCTTGACTGGTTAACTCTTTGTCGAGCTTAGCTGTCTTTTCTCATCGCTCTTTAGGGAAAATTGATTATTGTTCTATGCAAACCATTTGTTGCTTATTTGTTTATGAGCCGTGAGATGTTGATAATCTTCCCTACTGCAGTTTGTACATGAAATGAACAGTTGATAGTGTACAAGTGTAAGGTGCAATGAACAGCACCATGATAATTTTATGTACTATGAGCAATGAAGCCTTGTTTTTGAGCTTACATTTTTAATAATCAAGCCTTGAAAGAATGTTGGTGTTTTAGTTACCGAGTTCTTGAAAGATTGTTTATAAAAAGTGGTCGACTAATATGCGCAGTTGTACTATAGATTTTATTGTGGCTTCTTCATTTTGCTGAGTTTTTAAAGGAACAATCAGTTCTGTCATTTGGGCAGCTATAGGATGAAAAGTAATTGTATGTTTTGAAGTTTAACTCCACAAAGATTTGAGTTACCTGGTCTCATTGGATGTCAGAAATTTGCATTTGAAGCTTGGAAACTTCACCTTTTTAGGAATCATTTGTGATCCATCTTTTCCACCATATTGCATGATTTTCAAACATATAAATCACATATATTGGAAAAAGGATTTTCTGCACTAACCTTTAGGTGGTAAAGTCTGATTTGTGAACTTTATTCCAAAATTGATTTTGCAATGTCTCTTGTGACATCAATTAGGTTATCAGGTCTAATATGATTAAGAAGAGCACATAGGAGTTAACAGTAACTCAGTAAGAATGCCATCAGTGATGCTTCTACTTGCTCTTTGCTGGAACTTAGTAAAGAACTGTTTTGAAAGGCACTTCTTTTAAGTAATATTGAGTAAATAGTGCAGCTAAAAAAGTACATATGAAAGGGTTTATGATGCAGTTTTAATGGATCCAAAGATAAAAACTTGATTATTTGTTATTATTTTTTAATAAGAATGGTACCGACTAGCATCCAGGAGAAGTTCGAGACATATGAGGGAACTGATGTCTTTTATATTTCTGTTAGTTCTAGAACTTGGGAGATTATGCCCTGCTGTTCGGGGCTCTTTGAATGTAGGTCCTAGTCATAGCTTGATATGAACAAAAACGATGCTATTGGATAATGTAGTAATTTACCTAAAGAAGCATTGAAATAGTTGGATGGATGATGCAAAGTGGATTGCTTGCAGCTGATTGGTACACAATTGTCCAATCTAATGCAACTTTCTTCTTCTACTAGTTGGTGAAATGTTCCAAATGTGTATGACTTATGTTTATTCTCTTGACCTTACTTATAGTATTACTTTCCATAATCACTTGATATTTTTGATTGTTGAAGAATTTGACAGGACAAAAAATATTCTAGATTTTCTAAATTCTTGCTGCAATTAACCTGATCTTCTACAATTGCAGTCTTTCTTTTCTCCGTTTTACATCCATATAGTTATCATTTCCTCATTACAAACCTGGTTTACTTTCTTCTATTTCTTGAATTATTTTTTTGATGGGTTCTGTTTATTAAGTTCTATGCTTTTATCACTAATGTTTGTGGGTGTTTGAGGATTTTCTCTTTAACTGATAGAGGCCATAATATTCCTGCCACACATTGTTTATGAATGTTATATGGTGCAGTATTGGTAGCGTTTAGAGTTGTCTAGCTATAGGTTTTATGAATTTCTATTCAAATTGCCTATTTTACTCTTTGCAATTTGTTAAATTTCTATCTCAACACTTTTTTAAAGGCTTTGTAATTATTCTACATCCTGTTAGATTAGGTGAAATTGGAGTTTGTTCGTAATAACAATTCTGTCATAGAACCCTCAGATGCATATGCATATATGTGGTTGCGTTGTCCCGTTGTTTTGTGGTAGTGAAACTCATTGGAGATTGGGAAGAATTGGATAAAGTGGGAAGGAGAGGGAATTTATGTATGTACTGTAGAGTTTGGTGCCTGTTGTGCCATCCATAAAGGTGTCATCTCAGAGTTTTCAGGAACCTGGAGAAAACCTCCAGTTATTTTGTTTATGAAAGAAATTAGCAATCTTTTTAGTAGAGCTTTCGACTTTTGTTATAAATTTTATTTCATCTACAGTCTGCTACCATGGTTTTTCTGTTCTTTTGTTAAACATACACTGCAGTTCACGTAATGCTTCTAACCACCTTTATTGAAAGATATAGATGAATGAGGGTATTTCTATCATGCATTTATGCTTATCATGTGTAAAAAAGCTGGTTATTAATCCCATGCAATTCAACTTTAATTATATCAACTTGTTATTTTAATAAATCTTTGAGTTTCAGAGCCCAAGATAATTCATGGTTTTATTTTGAGATTTTTAATATGACTATGTAAGATAATTTGACATTTTATATGTCCTTATTTCTTGTAGATTGATACGGACGAGGACGTGGTTATGATGATGCAAAAGCATATTGTCTCAGACTATCAACGTCAGAAGGTATCTTCTCCTTGAACCTTGAATATTTTAGATCACAAACTACCTCTCACTATATATATTTGAACAGTAAAAAAAGGCCTAGGACGATGTAGACTATTTTCATGTGAGGATGAAGTCTCAAAATTAATGTGCACAGATCTCTATACAATTTTCTAGGTACTTCTTTGCCAGTTGCCACTTTGTTAAAGAAGAAAAGATAGGACCTGATTTCCCACATGAAGTATTGCTTAAAGTTTATATTCTTGGGTGTTGTTTTCCTTTTAACTCGTTATAACTGCAAATTTAAGTTGTTCCAAAAAGTTTCTGTTCGTAGTCTTGACTCTTGTGTTCTTTTGGATTGTTACCTCGTTTCTCATTCATCAAGCTTGTCTTTTGGATTATTACATTGTGCATGTATGCTCTGCTGTCTTCTACTTTGATTGCAATAGATGGAGGTAACATTTGATTGATTAAGTTGGGAACTAAATTGTGGGAAAGAAATAACTGCTTAATTTTAGTTCTATACATGGGAAGGAGAGAGTTTACTATCATTTACTGCTCCTTGGGCCTGAGCGTATTAAGTTTGTGAATTTATATAAGAAAACATCAATGGTTGGACATGTAGTGTAATTTTGTTTTTGGTATCTATTACCTTTTCTATGGTCCCTCGACAGTTTCAGTAGATGTGTTACATCTCTTTGGCTGTCATATTCTTCTTCTTTTTTTTTTTTTTTTTTTTTTTGTGACGGATCTACTATTGCAATATCTTCTTGAAGCTCTCGCTGAAGTGTTAGAACATCAATACGAGTTTCTTTTCTGCCCTGTGGTTCTCAATTACACCTCGGAACTTTGAATATGAAGTTTTAGGCATATTGCATTCTGCAGTTGACTTTATGTCATAAGACTATAAGTTGAATTTTTATTAAACATCAGTGCTCAAACATTTGATTCCTTTATTAATCAGTTACTTTGTCAGACTTGTGCAGTATAATATTCTAGTTTGATGTATTTATCAGGGACACGAGCTTGTAATACATGTCCTGTTCCACCTGCATTCTTTAACACTATCAGATTCTGTTGCACACTCTTTTGCTTCTGGTGTATATGAAAAATTCCTCCTCGGAGTGGTATGCAACTCTCTTGATATATTAATTATTCTCATCAATGAGTATTATATCACATGGTTATTCACATGGGTTGTGTTTTAGGTAAGGTCTTTGCTGGAAACTTTACCAGCAACAGATAAATCTTTTAGTCGACTTCTTGGTGAAGTTCCTTTTCTGCCTGATTCTGCATTGAAACTTCTGGATGATGTGTGCCGTTCAGCTCACGATTTTGGAAAGGATGGTCGTGATGGTGATCGTGTCACACAGGGTCTTGGTGCTGTGTGGAGCTTAATTTTGGGGCGTCCACTCAATCGGCAAGCCTGCTTGGATATCGCTCTGAAGGTAATGTGGTAATGAGAAATTTGTTTCTGAAAAAACGGTTCTCATTAAGTTGTTTCCTTTCCTTCTAAAAATTTGTCAATGTTCCTGTTTTTGTTTTTTTCCTTGTAAAAAATTAATTTATTACTTATTTTAGTCGGTAAGTGGTTGTGATGGTTCCCTTTATAATCTATCTCTTTGTTATAAAGTGATTAAAGGCCATTGTAATAGGTGGGATTCTAATTCATGTCCCTCTTCTGTTACTCACTTGAGTCCCTCGAAATTTATCTCTCAGGATTATGCATCTTTTCTCCCCTTTGTTTGATATGGAGATGGCAAATCTGTTCGCTTTTGGGAGGATATTTGATTGGGAGACCCTTTCTGGTTGCTTTTCCTTGATTATATTACTTTTTGTCACTCCATAATAAGCCCTGGCCACATTTCGTTTGACCACTACATATGATTTTTTTTTAATTTAATTTTTTTCGTAATTTGAGTGATTGTGAAGCTACTTATTAAGCTTCCTTCCTTCCTTCCTTCCTTTCCTTGTTTTATTCTTGTTCTTTATCCATTTTGTCTGATAAGGCAAGTTTCTTTGAACAATTGATTCTTATGGGGATTTCTCTTGCAAGTCCTTTTCCTTGTATGTTGTTTGTCTTAATCTGGCGAGGAGATTTCCTTTGGTTAAATATATGTGGAAGGGAAAATCTCCTCTAAAGTAAGGTTTTTGTTTGGTTTTTGGTCCTTAAAAGACTCGATACAAATGATATGCTTCCGCAATACAGGTGCCACATTTGTGTGATGTAAATGTAGGCTAGTGAGGATAGCTCTCAATTTTTTAGCTACTGATGGCAGTGTGAAGGGTGAACAATTTAAGGTAGATGGGTTAATGAAAAGATTAATTATCAATCAGTTCTTGTTAAATAGGAGAGTACAGGAATTAGACTCCATTTTTAGATGAGTGGAGAAGATTCTATAAATAAATAAGGAAAGTGCAGCCAAGGCAGAATCCCTCCCTGAACAATACAAGAAAAAAATAAATAAAGGAGAAAAAAAAGCAGCAGCAAAATTCAGTTGAGTAATGCCCTTTAGTCATGCTGATTGTCAGTGACCAATACAGAAGTAGCTTTTTAACTCCTGAATGGGGTTCCAAAACAAAGTTTACAATGTAACATCAAGTATACTTAAAGATCATTGCATTATGCTCAAGTCAAATAAACCATGTAACCATGAGCATCTCACATTACCCAAGAAGCATATTCTTTTTCCACCAATCAAAAAACCCCAAACTATTGTTGAATTTTTTTTTTCAATCAAGGGGGTTACACCTAGAGCTGTAAATGGAGTCCGAAATATTCGATATTCGCTTTGAAAATTTATTTCCGTATTCATGTCAAAGCAAATATTATTTGTATCCGTGTCGAAACGAATATTATCCGTATCCGTAATATCATTTTATATATATATAATATATATACACACACATATAGTCATTTGCATACATATAAATGTATAAATCTCTCATTTAATATTAGTATATATACAATATAATAAAGTATCAACTTCAATTGATTATAGGCAAAACGACTCATTTGGTCCTTGTCTCATACATAGTTGTCACGGCACATGACGAGGCATGGCGGTAGCCGACCGCCAGGACGTTAGGCGACAAGGCAATTGCCATGACGTCCGTATAGCGACAAGTCGTTTATAACGTGTAATTTATATATTATTTATTTTACTTCACAAGTATATTAAATAATAAAATTTAATATACATTAAAACCCAAAACATAACCATTTTAAAGATAAACAATACCAACTTTGCCACTTTTAAAGATAAATAGAGAATACCTACTTTAAAGATAAACAATACGCATAGAGTTCAAAACAATAAAATTGTCACTTAATCTAAAACTAAAACTTGAAAAATATAACATTTTCCTAATAATAAACTAAAACCTAAGTAAACAACTTAAAGAAACAATTAATGGGCTATTTACCCTCTTTAAAATCAGCTCCCCCCACACCCACCCACCCACCCGACTTGAAAAGACAATAAAATTGCCATTTAATATAAATAGAGAATCAAGGAGGAGAGAAACAAAACTGTGGCTGTATAAGAGGGTCGGAGCTGAAGGAGAGAAAAAGAGAAACTAAGGGTTGGGTTGACTCAGGGTTGCTGCGAGTCGTAGTTGTTGTGAGTTGCAATCGCTGCCATGAGACTGAGATGGAGTTGTGATGGGGTGCGATGGAGCTGCCATGGAGTTGAGACGCGAAGTGTCGAGAAGAAGAGTCGAAGTACTCACGAAGAAGAGTCGGAGTACTCAATTCATTTAGGAGGCATATAAGTCTCAATTTTTTGTTTAGTTTTATCCTTTGTTTTTAATCAATGGGTCATTATTGGTATTTGGTAAAATCATGTTTTAAAGTCTTGGACCAGAGCTGTCAAGGTGTACGGCTTAGCAGCTCTGCCTCAAGTCGACTCACGCTATGCCATTTCTTCCATTGCCAGATCATCTAGGCGACGCCATGGCGACACCATGACAGCTATGATATGGTCTCATAGCTTGGTTTCATTTTAGTCTTCCTTTTTTTTATATATCCTTGAACTATTTTGGAGAGTTTTAACATGATCCCAGCCTCTGCCAACTCATTAAATAATTATGACATGGAATTTTAATAAAAAGTAAAAATAGTGACGTGTATATTTTAAAGTTCCAATCTTGTGAAGGTTTGGGTGGGGCTGTAAATGAAGTCCAAAATATTCGATAGTCGCTCTTGTATCCGTATTCGTGTCAAAACGGATATTATCTATGTGTCAAAGCGAATATTATTCGTATTCGGATCCGTCCAAAGTGGATACGAATACGGATATATGCATATTCCCGTGAATATCCGTTTACAGCCCTAGTTACACCGAAAGCTCACCGATAATGACCAATAAATTATTTTAAAGCGAACAAAGTACCGGACAATGCAAGAGCAAAGGTAATGGGGCTCATTTTGAAGTTTGTAAGAACACTTCTTAGGAAAGGGCTTTGTTTGGGCACCTCGCTTGTAAAAGGATTGCTACTTAAGCTTATTGAGAAACTGTGCAAGCAAAGCCTTGAACTTGTAAAGGAAGTTTGCTTTCAAAATAAAACTGGCTAAAAGACTGGATGAAGAAGTATATAGAAGCCAAAATTTTTTACAAGACAATGCTTCTAACTCCAAGCTATCTATTTGCTATTGGGAAGTTTCAAGCTAAGAAGAGAGAGAGAGCTGAATATATGAGCTTGATGGAGAGGAGGGGAGACCAGAAAAAACTAATAAGATTGACCTCCCCCTGATCTTCCCCAGAATTTAATTAGACTGCTTATTCTTTGTTTTTTAAGTTTATTTTTAAATTTTTTTTCCCCCTCGTTCTTTTTTCTCTTATCTTTCGATTGCCTCATATACACTACTCAATGTAGTACTGTTTAAATCTTTGACATGGCGTGTCAGGAATCCATATTTTCCAGCATGATTTTCATGTTCAACAGAACAGAGCTCAATTATTTTCTCTTGGCTGAGCTCAATTTGTTTGCACTTTGCACCCAAGCTGATGAAATTATCGGTTATTAGAAGATGAAAACAAGTAAACATTGTGCATCTTTACATTGTCATCATAATGTTTACTTAGACATACACTGTTCCTGTCTCCCAAAAAAAAGAGTAACCCCAGTGTGCATCCAATTAAACATTTAAGATCCTTATACAGGATAATAAGGGAAAAGGAAACTGAATAGTAACTCTTGGGTTATTGACACCCCTTGTAGACCACTGATGATTTCGTGTATATAATAATAATTGAAATGATCTTTGTGGCCAATTTTAAAATATTGAATTTATATATATTTTTTCTCATTGTTATATTAAATTTGTTTCTAAGTAGTGCATTTCCTAATGGCAGTGTGCAGTCCATTCACAAGATGATATTCGTGCAAAAGCTATCCGGCTGGTATGGGCACTTAAAATCCATAAGAATTTATGCATTGTTTTAGGGAAGGTTTCTTGCTGCAGCTGCTACCTTACCGCTATGCGGGGGGCACCTAGGCAGTTTTATTTTTTTATGTTTATATTTTATAACTATATAAAGCATGTATTAGATGTCAATATTCTTACCTGTGCATGAGAACATTATCAAGAAAATAACCGTAAAAGGTACAACAAATTCTTTTGGTATCAATTCTTCAATACATCCAACTTTGTTGGGTAAATAAGCATAGTATGGATACTTTGGATCGCCCTGAGCACCAAGGCGGATTAGGGAAAAATCGAGGTATTTGGGTACTGATTAAGCCTAGGCAGTTGCTAGAAAGATTTTTAGAACACCGACCTTGATAACCAGTTGAACCAAATAATTAGTTTGTTATTGGTAAACCATAAATAAGCATTGTTCTGTGTGTTCAAAACGCTTGTTCTATCTGTTGGGCAGGTGACAAACAAACTCTATGTGATTAGTTACATTTCAGAAAACATAGAGCAATTTGCAATAAATATGTTGATATCAGCTGTGAATCATCAAGTGTCAGATACAGTGGGAGGCACTGAGCAAAGAACAGAAGGGGAGGTGTGTACCATATATTTCTTATACCTTTTTCTTTATTATTCTTTATATTTTTTCCTTCTTGCATTCCTTCTCGTCAAATATTACAACTTTGGACTGTATGGACTGGCCACTGTATAGAAAACTTTGTCTGTTAGTTGGAATTTGATTGAGTTGTGCTCTTGTTTGGATCTGTTAAATCATATTCCGAAATGTAATTACTATGAAATGCCAATTTGACTAGTAGAAGTCTTTATTCAATCTTGCCCTTGCTGAAGTTATCAAATAAACTATTTTTCCAGTCTCCATCAATTGATGCATTGGTTTGAATTTTCCTTCTCTCAAATTATTTTCAGATTGGAAGTCAGGAAACATCAATAAGTGGTTCTCAAATTTCGGAGCCAGGAATTTCTGAAAATGACTCCGCAAAGGGTGATTTGCAAAGTGTTTCGTCAGTGTCATTTGCTCAAGCTCAGCAACACATTTCTTTATTTTTTGCTTTATGTACGAAGGTACCTATGATCTCCTCCTTTACTGATAAATTAGAACCTGAAACTTGCTTTTTCTTTGTTCTTGTGTTCTCGGACTGAAACTGATTTTCTTATCTGGCAGAAACCTCGTCTTCTTCAACTTGTATTTGATAATTATTCGCGTGCTCCAAAGGCTGTTAAACAGGTCTCTCAAGTCTCAATATTGGTTTTACTATTTTTTTTGTTTTACATGATTTAGTTTGAATTGTAGTTAGTATTATGGTTCTACGAGCTAGGCTAGCATGAATTTTAGGTTCAATATTTTAGAAAGAAAACCTATGAATATGAAATTAAAGTATCAGCTGGTGAGAAACCCTTCTGTTCTTTACTTCTTCACATAGATGATTTTCAGATTTGTTGAGTGGCGAATGCAGATGGTGCATGTCTCTTGTACTGGAACTAATCTCCTATTATGAATTTGTTTGGGGGTTGTATGTTGGTCGAGGAAACTATATTCTGTTTCGTTCTGGTTATTTCTTGGGTAATTTTGTAAAAATTGCTTTTATTGTGCCAACGTATCAGATATCTTAGATGCGATTGTCATGGTCTGAGACTTTACGTTTTTGTGCCACACTAGCTATCAGCTTTTTATTGGTGTTACTTCAAATGTTTCTCAAGTTAATTTCAACTTTGGAAATTTTGGTCTCTTTTCCTTTATTTTTCTCTCTTTTTGTTGTGGTCTTCTTCTGCTTTTAGTTTTGAAGAAGTTAATAGTTATAGTTTATACGAGAAATCCTAAATACTTGTGCATGTATGTGTGGAAATAATAGTGTAATGCGATGGAAGATTTTACTTCCTGTTTGGAAAGACAATATGATACACCCACAGAAGAGAAATCACTCTTTACCAGGACTAATGCTTGTGTGGCTAATATTTCGAATTATCTATTTAATTCTCTTCCAAGAGAAACTGTGAGGATTGTTAGCGTATTTTCTTAACATCGTTGTACTTCGTGAGATCATGCAGGCTGTTCATCGCCATATCCCTATTCTTGTAAGGGCACTAGGGTCATCATATTCTGAATTGCTCCATATTATTTCTGATCCACCACAAGGAAGTGAAAATCTTCTGACTCAGGTACATATTTTTATATAGTAGTTAGCTGAAATTTGTTTTGAGTTTTGGCAAGGCCTTCATTTTTCTTTTATTATTTCATTTATTTAAGTGACGCCGACACTGTCATGATTAACTGTATTCCTCAAGGTGTTGAATATATTGTCAGAAGGCAGTGTACCATCCGCTGATCTAGTTGCCACTGTTAGACGTTTATATGAAACTAAACTTCAGGTATTCTTTCACCTGATGTCTACTTGATTGCTAGATCTTCTGCTATTTGTTCCTTACATAAAATATTTTTCTTGCAGGATGCTACAATTCTTATTCCATTGTTGCCTTCCTTTTCTAAAAATGAGGTTTTTATACTTTTTCTCCATTGGTGCATTTACATTAAATTTTTGTCATTCACATACATGTGTTTGTATAGTAGTATTATATCATTTTATGTTTCTAAATCTTCATTTTCTCGAAACTCAAATATGATATTAGAAAGGAGAGAGATGCTTGAACGCATGAAACTCAATTTTTACAAAAAGTTCACGTAATAAAACTTTTAAATATCGGTCACTTGTCTTTTGTAAAACCTGGATCAATCCCTAGTCCGAATCAAATCTTGGGTCATCTATAGCCCACCACAGGTTTGCCCAAAAGGTCATGACTGAATGTACTATTGGTAGTGCTTGGGACCTTATATACCTATCAAATTATCCCACATGTTTCTCTGTGACTAGGGTGTTACACTTTTCATTCATACAAAGTACAACTAGAGTCTTTTACAAGATTTCGGTCCTGCTTTTAGATGTTACGTGCTCTTCTTTCATTTTACGTTGTGATGTAATTTATAACTTCTACTTCACATTAAAAGTAGCTATTTTCTTTGATTTTACTTGTTCTAACTTTACGGAAAGTTCATGTTGTCTTATGGGTTTTATCATCCAATGGTATTAGGTGTTACCTATTTTTCCTCGTCTTGTGGACCTTCCATTGGATAAATTTCAGACAGCACTTGCTAACATATTACAGGTAAGAACTGATGTTTATTTATCAATTTCTCACTTTGTTGTTTTTAGTTATCCTGGAATTTGGCAATATATTAAGGGTGCTAGTATTTCAGCCTTTCATTCTCCATTTCAACTCCTGAATACACAGGTTCACACCCTAGTTTGTATATTACTCTCTCGAAGAAAATCAAGGGCTAGTATCCCATTTTTAATACCTCATCCCATTATGTGTTGTCCTTTCTCCACATTAAGATATCCCAAAAAAAATTGTCACGTTTGGAAATTAGCGCCTTTTAAAATAATTGGACTGCATTATACTTTGATGGATGGAGATGCAATATGTGAACGCAAATAGAAGAAATTGGTCAACATATTGTTTTCTTAACACAAATGGATTATAGTGGAAACTATGTAGATATTTAAGAAACTAAGCATTCAATTGACATTTGACATAGTTTTTCATCCACTAATAACGTCATGTATAAGAATGTTAATATTTTTCATGAATTATGGCTCATAAATTACGTAATTAGATGTAGCGTTAATTTGGAATCCAATGTTAGATCATTTGGGATTATTAGGAGTCTCGATTAATTTTTGGTTATTTGAATACTACTGGTGTTTACTTCCTTTCCTAGTATAAGTTGGTTTAGGACATTAGAGTTGTTTCTGCTGCAGTCCCCAAGTTTACTGGTCCACGTCTCTGGTTTTCTAAGTATGTATGGTAAATCCCACCCACAAGTTTAATAGAGTTGCTTTATTAACTGTGTTTTTGGCTTTCTACCTTGGCTTGTGGGCGTCTCAGTTTTACTGAGAGGGCGAAACACTCTTCTTCTCCCTACCACCCCTTTCTTATATGCAACTCTTGTAATATGTGACATTAGACTGATAACTTCACCTTATTTCGTTATCCATCTGTTTGAATGCTTGGCATGCCATGAAGGCATAGACCTGTTAGTTTTTCTTGGTATTTATTTGCTTTAAGCAGAAAGGTAATCCAAATACTAGCGAAGGCAATGCTAGTATGTTGCTTGAATTGAACTGCTCAGTCTTGATGTTGTATGACAGGGTACAGCTCATACAGGTCCTGCATTGACACCAGCAGAAGTTTTAGTTGCAATCCATGACATTAATCCTGACAGGGACCGTCTTGTTCTTAAAAAGGTACTCCTCCTACCCTTTAAGAAATCATCACTATATTTATACACTGAAAAGGTTTATACATGCCCATAATAGACTCTGTGCAGACTGCAAGCTTTCTAACCTGTTTTTCTTACTCATCTGAATTTGCTGTAGACATAACTTTAATTTTTATATGGGCATTGAAATTAAGTGATAAGTGTGGCAAGTACTTCAGATGTTATTACTTAATAGTGGTAAATGATTAGAGTGAAGTTATTTGAAAATAAAGCTTTTGTGTGTTTCTAGCGATTCCTTCGTCCTCTTATCCCTTCTTTCACCCTATTTCCCCCTCTTTAATCCTTTTTCAGCCTGCAAAACTGACCTCTATACTCTTGTCCAATTTGGGTCTTAAGCTCCTTTCAATGCAAACCGAATAAAATCCAATTTTAAATTTTAGATCGTAAACCCAGACCTGCCATGTGGCGCTGACTTGTCCACATGGCACAATGACGTGGATATTATTCTCTTTTCGGCCTAAGAGGGATAATGGCCACATGAGGTTTGCGTTCACAATCCAAAATTTTAAATTATTTCTGATTCGCTCCCCATTTGCCAAAAGAAAGGGCACAATACCCAAGTTAGGTACAATGTTAAAGGAAGGAAGGCGGGCGGGCGGGCGGGCGGGCGGGCGGGGGGCCTAGCACCTAGGGGGCTTAGGCGGGGCCTAGACGGAACTTTTTATTTTAAGCCAATTTTAATATTTTATCTTACATTTATTCAAACAAATCAATAATATAAAGAAAAATAATCTATAATAAAAACAATAAAGGCCTTTGCTTAAAGTCAAAACACATATCCATATTGCTAATGTCAAAGTTCAAACACAAACATGCAATTGTTTAAAGTTTAAACATATTTTTAACGT
Source organism: Panax quinquefolius (assembly GCA_020205615.1). NCBI lineage: Eukaryota > Viridiplantae > Streptophyta > Magnoliopsida > Apiales > Araliaceae > Panax > Panax quinquefolius. The sequence continues at coordinate 14,025,847 of CM035170.1, read as the reverse complement.
ATTAGTTTTATTCATAAACAAGATTACTACTCCCTCCGTCCCAGGATAAAAGTCCTGGTGGACTTTTCACGCATATTAAGAAGAGAAATGAAATGATAAAATTGCCCATAATAATATTTCATTAATCATTTACAATGTAGGTGAGAGAGTGACTTATTATACTTATTAAATATGGAGAGAATTAGAATAAGAAAAGTATAAGATATTTAATGATAAGGGTATAATAGGAAAAATTGTGTAAAAGTTTGGTTATTAAAGGAAAGTGAACATTTAACATGAGACTATCCAAAATAGTAATAAGGACTTTTATCTTGAGACGGAGGGAGTATTAAATAATAAAACTTAAAATTTCAAGAATTTAATTCAATATTAAAACTTAAGAAACTAAACATAAATTTAAAAATTATATTGAATTAAACTAAATATTACAAATGTATCATCATTTATATAAGGGGAATATGGAGGTACACAGCCGTGTAACTTTTAAAGTTACGTGGTCTACAATCGTAGAGTGATTTTACTCTACGATCGTAGAGTAGTTCCCAGATAGTAGAGTGAATTCACTCTACGATCGTAGAGTAGTCCATAATCGTGGAGTGAATTCACAAATCGTAGAGTGACTCACTCTACGATCGTAGACCGTGTAACTTTTGTGTACCTCCATTTTTACCTTTATATAATTTATAGTTATTACAAGTTCAAAAAATTACAACTATAATAAAATTATCCATTTTGACTTGATATTGTTCACTTCTTGTTGTGATTTGATATGCTACAACCTGTATTATGAATATGGTAAATAATTAAAAAAATAAATATACCAAGATCTGGTTTGGGTAGTTATTAAAATAAAAAAAATCTCTCCACCTAGACTCCTGCCTAGGCCCCGCCTAATTTTCTGGAGGTGTTTTTTTGCCGCCTTGGGCCTAGGCGAGGCGCCAAGTGGGGGCCTAGCACCTAGGCGGAGTGCTAAGGGGGGCCTAGCACCTAGGCTAGGCGCCAAGGGGGGCTAGGCGGGGATTTTTAGAACACTGATCAGGTAAGCTTGTACATGGGTGACTGTTGTATTTTACTCTCTCACCCTTTGACCTGCATCAACATATCTATCATCCAATTTCCAGATGAAGTTTATTTGTTCTCATTGGGTAATTACTCGATTTGATGCTTCACTTATTTGCACTGTATGCTTCTATGACATGTTTTCCAGATAACAGATGCTTGCTCAGCTTGTTTTGAGCAGCGAACGGTTTTCACACAGCAGGTCCTGGCAAAGGCTTTGAACCAGATGGTATAAATGTTCTCTATATGCATATTGAGCCTCTCAACATTATAACAAAAACTTGTATTGTGTTTTAATCATCTTTTTTTTTTCTGTATCAGGTGGATCAAACTCCTCTACCTATGCTCTTCATGAGGACAGTAATCCAAGCTATTGATGCTTTTCCCACTCTGGTAATTTAAATCTTACTCTGTACATTCATTTTGATCCATATTCTATATATACATCTGTAGTAAGTTGCCTTCTTTTTGGGATTTACAAGTCCAATATTTATAAAAATTTGCCCTATATTACTTGTCTAGTTTACCCTGAGCTATACAGTAATGTGAAAGCATAACTATTAAAGTGGCACAGTGAAAGGATTTTTTTTATTATTCCAAAGGTATTAATCCTGAGATTCAAGCACAAAACAATGGCCATTACAGTGTAAAGAAAAGAAAAAATTTGTTGGATAATAGTCTGAGGGTAACAAAAGTGCTTCCCTTGGTAGCCTATGGACTTTACAAAACTTGGAAAGCAAGCCAAAATCTCCTAAAACTCTCCCAAGTAATATGCTAACCAGTTATAACTCAAATTCCATTATCAGAACTCTACTAATAAGCTAAAAATAAGAACATGAAATGCTACATAACAAATTCAAAAATAAAGATCAACATAATAATAAAATAGACCTTCCGACTTGTATAAAACTCTTACCTTCAGTGTATGATTTGATGTTGAGGTGTTTCTTCCCAAACAAAAATATATTTAGACTACCATAATGATGTCAAAATTTTCTTGTTCCAACTCTTCCTGATATAAATCTTTTCCATATTCCTGAAACAATTATCAAGAACAATCAAATAAGTAGCAAATATGTCATATATTTCATATCCAATAGAATTTATTTCTTTAGACGAGTTCAAACATTCAATTGTCTTAAGTAATGATTCTCTATTATCAACTGTCTTCCCCAAAATCTCCTTTTCTCCAACCTCAAATATCTCGGTCTTAGTTTCATCATTAGCCTATTCTTAAATATGTTTTTCAACAACAATCTCTATACTATTTTCATTAGAAATCATCTCTCTTAGAAACTTGTTGCTCCACATTAGATTACTTGCAGTTCATCTTTACGTCTTCCTCATTTATTATTTCATATTCTCCTAAATGGTCCCTTACAGTGAGGTGGTAGAGCCGTAGAGGTCACAACACTACCTGCAAAGGTTCTACATGTCTTTAAAGATCTTCTCGTGCTTTAGGATTGTTATTGATCTGCATGTTCCATAATATTTTGTCTTGTAATTGTGTTTCTTGCTTCTGCAGTTGTATTTCTTGCATCTGCCATAGAGGTTTAAAAAGTGTATCTTCACTGTTGTTGTTTTCGTTGCAACTGACATAATGGAGGGTTTTGATTGATCCGGAAAGTATTAAACCAGTGAGTTGAAAGTGCAAGCTCACCACAATGGCCAAGAATAGTGATGCAGGACAGATTTAGAAATATAAATTAAGATGAGAACGAAGGGTGATAGAGAGCCTATCCATGTGTGGAATGCGAAGAAAGCATAGAACTTTAAACTCGATGCATAATATATTCAAATCTGAAATATAAGGAAGAGTGCATCAACTTATTTAAGAGATTAGAAACTCTAATTCTTGGAAACCAAGTACTAATATAAAAGGAAACAAATCCTAATAATCAAAACTCTAGAATAATCTAATTCATAATAATAATTTACTAGTATAATTAAATAATACTACAATTAAATAAATAAATTACAATGGTTTATCTCTAAACAATAATTTAAAATGTCTAATAATAATAGTGAAGTTCTTGTTTCCAATCACATCAAATGGCTAGAATTTTATATGAAGTGTAGAGACTTTGTGTGGGGGGGAGTTATTATGATTATTATGGATGAGTAATTTTCATCCAATATTTTATTTTAAACTAATTTTAATATTTTATCTTACATTTATCCAAACAAAACAATAATATAAAGCAAAACAATCTTATAATAAAGATAATAAAGACATTTGCTTAAAGTTCAAATACATATCCATATTGCTAATGTCAAAGTTCAAACACAAACGTACAATTGTTCAAAGTTCAAATATATTTTTAGCGTATTAGTTTTATGCATAAACAAGATTGCTATTAAATAAGGCAAAAAGCACCTTTACCCCCTTGTAGTCGTCGATTTGTAAGCATTTGGTCACTGAATTTTAAAAAAATGGAATTGACCCACTGAGCTTTTTAAAATTTTTTAATTAGGTCATTCCGTCTAATTTAGCTAACAGACGTTAAAAGATCTGATAAAATTTTCCTACGTGGCTTTTTTTAAAAAAAATTAATACACGTAATAGTCAAGGGGAAACTTATTTGGCTACTCGGACTCAAAATAAAAAAATGAGAAACCAAAACAAGATGTTACCAAACAAAACCAAAAATGAGAAACCAAACCAAATCAGTATTACAACCCTTTTCGACGAAACTATCGATACATACAATAGAATTTGAATAACAAGATTTTACAACGTAATATCATATACTCATAGCTAATCCAGCTCCATAAATTGCCCACCAATTTATAAAAAAATTCAAGGAATTTAACATATGGACAACAAAACTACTATCAATTTGCCTAATGTAAAGGAAAAATTGATCCATATAAACAAATAAACTAGAGGTTTAAGGAGAGAGAAAAGAGGAATGAAAGGTATCTCAAGAATAAGATCTTCAGGAGCATGAACAAGGTGAGCAAAAGACAGAGTTGTCATTGGAGGTCACCGAGGTGGAAGAAAGCAGAGGCAGTCGACTCCACGGTCGATTTACGAGCCTTCGAGGTGACGAGCCAGAGCAGAGATAATTGCCGATCGGTCGAGGAGAGTGGCGGGCAGAGTAGATAATCGCCAATTAGCCGAGGAGAGTGGACGAAATCGATTTTGGAGACCCCGATTTCCATCAATTTTTTTGTAAAAAACGTGAGAAAATTCAATTGGGAATATTGAATTAATTAGAACAGATCCATCAATATCAAAGAATATTGGTGACAAAAGGAGATGAGAGAGAGAAGAATGAAGGGTTATTATTGTGTAGAAAGAAAATAAAGCAGTGCGTATGGAGGGAGGAAGGAGGAGGAGGAGGAGGACAACTATCCAAGCACAAAGAACAAACCTGTGTAGCTATCATCTTCTTCGATGATCCGATTAACACTTCTTCCATTGTTTATCTTTCCCTTCCCTCTCTCTCTTCGTGGGTTGGATAAATGGGTTTGTTTCGACCCGGATCCGACAGACTATTTTGATATATTATTTAGAATTAAAATAAGTGAGTTTGACCCATTTAATATGTGAACTGGTCGGGTTGACCCGAGTGAAGGTTGATGATTATCCACCTCAGCATTTACATGTCATTTTCTTTTCTTTTTTTAAGTCACGTCAGAAAATAAATGAAGAATTTTAACATCTGTTAACAGAATGGCCCAATTAAAAAAATTTAAAAAGCTCAGTGGGTCAATTACATTTTTTTAAAGTTTAGTGGCCAAATGCTTACAAATTGACGACCACAAGGGGATAAAGATGTTTTTTGCCTATTAAATAATAAAATTTAAAATTTCAAGAATTTAATTCAATATTAAAACTTTAGAAACTAAACATAAATTTAAGAATTATATTGAATTAAACTAAATATTACAAATGTATCATTTATATAATTTGAAGTTGGTACAAGTTCTAAAAATTACAACTATAAAATATGAAAATCACCTAGATCTCCTAAACATTCTTACAAGTATACTAACGAGTTTCACTATTAAAATTCTCAAATTAAGCTAAAAGAAAGAAAATCAAATGCTACAAATATCAATCCAAAATTACGGATAAACGTAAAAAATACGGCCTAACAATTTTTTTTTTATTATATGTCCATATAAGATATTATTGGCAATGTTCTAAAAGGTGCTAAGCGGGGCGAGGCGTTAGGGGTGCCTAAAGGGATTTTCATCCAATAAAATATGGAAATCACCTAGATCTCCTAAACATTCTTACAAGTATACTAACGAGTTTCACTATTAAAATTCTCAAATTAAGCTAAAAGAAAGAAAATCAAATGCTACAAATATCAATCCAAAATTACAGATAAACGTAAAAAATACAGTCTAACAATTTTTTTTATTATATGTCCATATAAGATATTATTGGCAATGTTCTAAAAGGTGCTAGCAAAGGAATGCAGGCGTGAGGGGTGCCTAAAGCGGGATTTTCATCCAATAAAATATGGAAATCACCTAGATCTCCTAAACATTCTTACAAGTATACTAACGAGTTTCACTATTAAAATTCTCAAATTAAGCTAAAAGAAAGAAAATCAAATGCTACAAATATCAATCCAAAATTACGAGATAAACGTAAAAATACATGGCCTAACAATTTTTTTTATTATATGTCCATATAAGATATTATTGGCAATGTTCTAAAAGGTCTTTAGGCGGAGGCTAAGGCGGTGAGGGGTGCCTAGGCGGGATTTTTTTATTTTAAACTAATTTTAATATTTTATCTTACATTTATCCAAACAAAACAATAATATAAAGCAAAACAATCTTATAATAAAGATAATAAAGACATTTACTTAAAGTTCAAATACATATCCATATTGCTAATGTCAAAGTTCAAACACAAACGTACAATTGTTCAAAGTTCAAATATATTTTTAGCGTATTAGTTTTATGCATAAACAAGATTGCTATTAAATAAGGCAAAAAACACCTTTACCCCCTTGTGGTCGTCGATTTGTAAGCATTTGGTCACTGAATTTTAAAAAAATGGAATTGACCCACTGAGCTTTTTAAAATTTTTTAATTAGGTCATTCCGTCTAATTTAGCTAACAGACGTTAAAAGATCTGATAAAATTTTCCTACGTGGCTTTTTTTAAAAAAAATTAATACACGTAATAGCTGGGGCAGCTTATTTGGCTACTCAGACTCAAAATAAAAAAAATGAGAAACCAAAACAAGATGTTACCAAACAAAACCAAAAAATGAGAAACCAAACCAAATCAAGATTACAACCCTTTTCGATTTAAACTATCGATACATACAATAGAATTTGAATAACAAGATTTTACAACGTAATATCATATACTCATAGCTAATCCAGCTCCATAAATTGCCCAATGATTTATAAAAAAAATTCAAGGAATTTAACATATGGACAACAAAACTACTATCAATTTGCTTAATGTAAAGGAAAAATTGATCCATATAAACAAATAAACTAGAGGTTTAAGGAGAGAGAAAAGAGGAATGAAAGGTATCCCAAGAATAAGATCTTGAGGAGTACGAACAAGGTGAGCAAAGACAGAGAGTTGTCATTGGAGGTCACCGAGGTGGAAGAAGAAGAGAGGCAGTCGACTCCACGGTCGACGACAGCGAGCCTTCGAGGTGACGAGCCAGAGCGAGATAATTGCCGATCAATCGAGGAGTGGACGGGCGAGTAGATGTAATCGCCAATTAGCCGAGGAGAGTGACGAAATCGATTTTGGAGACCCTGATTTCCATCAATTTTTTTTTGTAAAAGTACAGAGAAAAATTCAATTGGGAATATTGAATTAATTAGAACAGATCCATCAATATCAAAGAATATTGGTGACAAAAGGGAGATGAGAGAGAAGAATGAAGGGTTATTATTGTGTAGAAAGAAAATAAAGCAGTGCGTATGGAGGGAGGAAGGAGGAGGAGGAGGAGGACAACTATCCAAGCACAAAGAACAAACCTGTGTAGCTATCATCTTCTTCGATGATCCGATTAACACTTCTTCCATTGTTTATCTTTCCCTTCCCTCTCTCTCTTCGTGGGTTGGATAAATGGGTTTTGTTCTGACCCAGATCTGATAGGACTATTTTGATATATTATTTAGAATTAAAATAAGTGAGTTTGACCCATTTAATATGTGAACCGGTCGGGTTGACTAGGAAGTGAAGGTTGATGATTATCCACCTCAAAGATTTACATGTCATTTTCTTTTTCTTTTTTTAAGTCACGTCGAGAAAATAAATGAAGAATTTTAACATCATTATGTAATGGCCCAATTAAAAAATTTAAAAAGCTCAGTGGGTCAATTACATTTTTTTAAAGTTTAGTGGCCAAATGCTTACAAATTGACGACCACAAGGGGATAAAGATGTTTTTTGCCTATTAAATAATAAAATTTAAAATTTCAAGAATTTAATTCAATATTAAAACTTTAGAAACTAAACATAAATTTAAGAATTATATTGAATTAAACTAAATATTACAAATGTATCATTTATATAATTTGAAGTTTAGTACAAGTTCTAAAAATTACAACTATAAAATATGAAAATCACCTAGATCTCCTAAACATTCTTACAAGTATACTAACGAGTTTCACTATTAAAATTCTCAAATTAAGCTAAAAGAAAGAAAATCAAATGCTACAAATATCAATCCAAAATTACAGATAAACGTAAAAAATACAGTCTAACAATTTTTTTTATTATATGTCCATATAAGATATTATTGGCAATGTTCTAAAAGGTGCTAGGCGGGAGGCGGGCAGCCGAGGGGTGCCTAGGCGGGATTTTCATCCAATAAAATATGGAAATCACCTAGATCTCCTAAACATTCTTACAAGTATACTAACGAGTTTCACTATTAAAATTCTCAAATTAAGCTAAAAGAAAGAAAATCAAATGCTACAAATATCAATCCAAAATTACAGATAAACGTAAAAAATACAGTCTAACAATTTTTTTTATTATATGTCCATATAAGATATTATTGGCAATGTTCTAAAAGGTGCTAGGCGGGAGGCGGGCAGCCGAGGGGTGCCTAGGCGGGATTTTTTTATTTTAAACTAATTTTAATATTTTATCTTACATTTATCCAAACAAAACAATAATATAAAGCAAAACAATCTTATAATAAAGATAATAAAGACATTTGCTTAAAGTTCAAATACATATCCATATTGCTAATGTCAAAGTTCAAACACAAACGTACAATTGTTCAAAGTTCAAATATATTTTTAGCGTATTAGTTTTATGCATAAACAAGATTGCTATTAAATAAGGCAAAAAGCACCTTTACCCCCTTGTGGTCGTCGATTTGTAAGCATTTGGTCACTGAATTTTAAAAAAATGGAATTGATTAATCGAGCTTTTTAAAATTTTTAATTAGGTCATTCCGCCTAATTTAGCTAACAGACGTTAAAAGATCCGATAAAATTTTCCACGTGGCTTTTTTTAAAAAAATTAATACACGTAATATTTGGGGCAGCTTATTTGGCTACTCGGACTCAAAATAAAAAAATGAGAAACCAAAACAAGATGTTACCAAACAAAACCAAAAATGAGAAACCAAACCAAATCGGTATTACAACCCTTTTCGATTTAAACTATCGATACATACAATAGAATTTGAATAACAAGATTTTACAACGTAATATCATATACTCATAGCTAATCCAGCTCCATAAATTGCCCACCAATTTATAAAAAAAAAATTCAAGGAATTTAACATATGGACAACAAAACTACTATCAATTTGCCTAATGTAAAGGAAAAATTGATCCATATAAACAAATAAACTAGAGGTTTAAGGAGAGAGAAAAGAGGAATGAAAGGTATCCCAAGAATAAGATCTTCAGGAGCATGAACAAGGTGAGCAAAGACAGAGTTGTCATTGGAGGTCACCGAGGTGGAAGAAGCAGAGCTTGGCCGACTCCACGGTCGCATTTACGAGCCTTCGAGGTGACGAGCCAGAGCAGATAATTGCCGATCGGTCGAGGAGAGTGACGGGCCAGAGTAGATAATCGCCAATTAGCCGAGGAGAGTGACGAAATCGATTTTGGAGACCCTGATTTCCATCAATTTTTTTTTTGTAAAAGTCTGAGAGAAAATTCAATTGGGAATATTGAATTAATTAGAACAGATCCATCAATATCAAAGAATATTGGTGACAAAAGGGAGATGAGAGAGAAGAATGAAGGGTTATTATGTGTAGAAAGAAAAAAAAATAAGCAATGCGTATGGAGGGAGGAAGGAGGAGGAGGAGGAGGACAACTATCCAAGCACAAAGAACAAAACTGTAGTAGCTATCATCTTCTTCGATGATCCGATTAACACTTCTTCCATTGTTTATCTTTCCCTTCCCTCTCTCTCTTCGTGGGTTGGATAAATGGGTTTGTTCTGACCCAGATCTGATAGGACTATTTTGATATATTATTTAGAATTAAAATAAGTGAGTTTGACCCATTTAATATGTGAACCGGCCGGGTTGACTTTCGAGTGAAGGTTGATGATTATCCACCTCAGCATTTACATGTCATTTTCTTTTCTTTTTTTAAGTCACGTCAGAAAATAAATGAAGAATTTTAACATCTGATAATGTTAACAGAATGGCCCAATTAAAAAAATTTAAAAAGCTCAGTGGGTCAATTACATTTTTTTAAAGTTTAGTGGCCAAATGCTTACATAAAGATGTTTTTTGCCTATTAAATAGGATAAAGAAAATTTTTTGCCTATTAAATAATAAAATTTAAAATTTCAAGAATTTAATTGATATTAAAACTTTAGAAACTAAACATAAATTTAAGAATTATATTGAATTAAACTAAATATTACAAATGTATCATTTATATAATTTGAAGTTGGTACAAGTTCTAAAAATTACAACTATTTTAAACTAATTTTAATATTTTATCTTACATTTATCCAAACAAAACAATAATATAAAGCAAAACAATCTTATAATAAAGATAATAAAGACATTTACTTAAAGTTCAAATACATATCCATATTGCTAATGTCAAAGTTCAAACACAAACGTACAATTGTTCAAAGTTCAAATATATTTTTAGCGTATTAGTTTTATGCATAAACAAGATTGCTATTAAATAAGGCAAAAAACACCTTTACCCCTTGTGGTCGCGCCGATTTGTAAGCATTTGGTCACTGAATTTTAAAAAAATGGAATTGACCCACTGAGCTTTTTAAAATTTTTTAATTAGGTCATTCCGTCTAATTTAGCTAACAGACGTTAAAAGATCTGATAAAATTTTCCTACGTGGCTTTTTTAAAAAAAAATTAATACACGTAATAGTCGGGGCAAACTTATTTGGCTACTCGGACTCAAAATAAAAAAATGAGAAACCAAAACAAGATGTTACCAAACAAAACCAAAAATGAGAAACCAAACCAAATCAAGATTACAACCCTTTTCGATTGAAACTATCGATACATACAATAGAATTTGAATAACAAGATTTTACAACGTAATATCATATACTCATAGCTAATCCAGCTCCATAAATTGCCCACCAATTTATAAAAAAAAATTCAAGGAATTTAACATATGGACAACAAAACTACTATCAATTTGCCTAATGTAAAGGAAAAATTGATCCATATAAACAAATAAACTAGAGGTTTAAGGAGAGAGAAAAGAGGAATGAAAGGTATCCCAAGAATAAGATCTTCAGAGTATGAACAAGGTGAGCAAAGACAGAGTTGTCATTGGAGGTCACCGAGGTGGAAGAAGCAGAGACTGGTCGACTCACGGTCGATTGACGAGCCTTCGAGGTGACGAGCAGAGCGAGATAATTGCCGATCGATCGAGGAGAGTGGCGGGCAGAGTAGATAATCGCTTGATTAGCCGAGGAGAGTGGCGAAATCGATTTTGGAGACCCCGATTTCCATCAATTTTTTTTGTAAAAAATACAGAGAAAAATTCAATTGGGAATATTGAATTAATTAGAAGCAGATCCATCAATATCAAAGAATATTGGTGACAAAAGGAGAGAGAGAGAGAGAAGAATGAAGGGTTATTATTGTGTAGAAAGAAAATAAAAGCGGTGCGTATGGAGGGAGGAAGGAGGAGGAGGAGGAGGACAACTATTCAAGCACAAAGAACAAAACAATGTAGCTATCATCTTCTTCGATGATCCGATTAACACTTCTTCCATTGTTTATCTTTCCTTCCCTCTCTCTCTTCGTGGGTTGGATAAATGGGTTTGTTTCGACCCGGATCCGATAGGACTATTTTGATATATTATTTAGAATTAAAATAAGTGAGTTTGACCCATTTAATATGTGAACCGGCGGGTTGACCGAGTGAAGGTTGATGATTATCCACCTCAAAGATTTACATGTCATTTTCTTTTCTTTTTTTAAGTCGCGTCGGAAAATAAATGAAGAATTTTAACATCATTATGAGAATGGCCCAATTAAAAAATTTAAAAAGCTCAAATTGGGTCAATTACATTTTTTAAAGTTTAGTGGCCAAATGCTTACAAATCGACGACCACAAGGGATAAAGATGTTTTTGCCTATTAAATAATAAAATTTAAAATTTCAAGAATTTAATTCAATATTAAAACTTTAGAAACTAAACATAAATTTAAGAATTATATTGAATTAAACTAAATATTACAAATGTATCATTTATATAATTTGAAGTTGGTACAAGTTCTAAAAATTACAACTATAAAATATGAAAATCACCTAGATCTCCTAAACATTCTTACAAGTATACTAACGAGTTTCACTATTAAAATTCTCAAATTAAGCTAAAAGAAAGAAAATCAAATGCTACAAATATCAATCCAAAATTACAGATAAACGTAAAAAATACAGTCTAACAATTTTTTTTATTATATGTCCATATAAGATATTATTGGCAATGTTCTAAAAGGTGCTAGGCGGGAGGCGGGCAGCCGAGGGGTGCCTAGGCGGGATTTTCATCCAATAAAATATGGAAATCACCTAGATCTCCTAAACATTCTTACAAGTATACTAACGAGTTTCACTATTAAAATTCTCAAATTAAGCTAAAAGAAAGAAAATCAAATGCTACAAATATCAATCCAAAATTACAGATAAACGTAAAAAATACAGTCTAACAATTTTTTTTATTATATGTCCATATAAGATATTATTGGCAATGTTCTAAAAGGTGCTTTAAGCGGAGGCGAGGCGGTTGAGGGTGCCTAAGCGGGATTTTTTATTTTAAACTAATTTTAATATTTTATCTTACATTTATCCAAACAAAACAATAATATAAAGCAAAACAATCTTATAATAAAGATAATAAAGACATTTGCTTAAAGTTCAAATACATATCCATATTGCTAATGTCAAAGTTCAAACACAAACGTACAATTGTTCAAAGTTCAAATATATTTTTAGCGTATTAGTTTTATGCATAAACAAGATTGCTATTAAATAAGGCAAAAGCACCTTTACCCCTTGTGGTCGCCGATTTGTAAGCATTTGGTCACGAATTTTAAAAAATGGAATTGACCTACTGAGCTTTTTAAAATTTTTTAATTAGGTCATTCCGTCTAATTTAGCTAACAGACGTTAAAAGATCTGATAAAATTTTCCTACGTGGCTTTTTTTAAAAAAAATTAATACACGTAATAGCTGGGGCAGCTTATTTGGCTACTCAGACTCAAAATAAAAAAAATGAGAAACCAAAACAAGATGTTACCAAACAAAACCAAAAAATGAGAAACCAAACCAAATCAGTATTACAACCCTTTTCGACGAAACTATCGATACATACAATAGAATTTGAATAACAAGATTTTACAACGTAATATCATATACTCATAGCTAATCCAGCTCCATAAATTGCCCACCAATTTATAAAAAAAAATTCAAGGAATTTAACATATGGACAACAAAACTACTATCAATTTGCCTAATGTAAAGGAAAAATTGATCCATATAAACAAATAAACTAGAGGTTTAAGGAGAGAGAAAAGAGGAATGAAAGGTATCCCAAGAATAAGATCTTCAGGAGCATGAACAAGGTGAGCAAAGACAGAGTTGTCATTGGAGGTCACCGAGGTGGAAGAAGCAGAGACGGTCGACTCCATGGTCGACGACGAGCCTTCGAGGTGACGAGCCAGAGCAGATAATTGCCGATCAGTCGAGGAGAGTGACGGGCCAGAGTAGATAATCGCCAATTAGCCGAGGAGAGTGACGAAATCGATTTTGGAGACCCTGATTTCCATCAATTTTTTTTTGTAAAAGTACAGAGAAAAATTCAATTGGGAATATTGAATTAATTAGAACAGATCCATCAATATCAAAGAATATTGGTGACAAAAGGAGATGAGAGAGAAGAATGAAGGGTTATTATTGTGTAGAAAGAAAATAAAGCGGATGCGTATGTATGGAGGAGGAAGGAGGAGGAGGAGGAGGACAACTATCCAAGCACAAAGAACAAACCTGTGTAGCTATCATCTTCTTCGATGATCCGATTAACACTTCTTCCATTGTTTATCTTTCCCTTCCCTCTCTCTCTTCGTGGGTTGGATAAATGGGTTTGTTTCGACCCGGATCCGATAGGACTATTTTGATATATTATTTAGAATTAAAATAAGTGAGTTTGACCCATTTAATATGTGAACCGGTCGGGTTGACTTACGAGTGAAGGTTGATGATTATCCACCTCAAAGATTTACATGTCATTTTCTTTTCTTTTTTTAAGTCACGTCGGAAAATAAATGAAGAATTTTAACATCTCATTAATGAATGGCCCAATTAAAAAATTTAAAAAGCTCGATGGAATCAATTACATTTTTTAAAGTTTAGTGGCCAAATGCTTACAAATTCGACGACCACAAGGGATAAAGATGTTTTTGCCTATTAAATAATAAAATTTAAAATTTCAAGAATTTAATTCAATATTAAAACTTTAGAAACTAAACATAAATTTAAGAATTATATTGAATTAAACTAAATATTACAAATGTATCATTTATATAATTTGAAGTTGGTACAAGTTCTAAAAATTACAACTATAAAATATGAAAATCACCTAGATCTCCTAAACATTCTTACAAGTATACTAACGAGTTTCACTATTAAAATTCTCAAATTAAGCTAAAAGAAAGAAAATCAAATGCTACAAATATCAATCCAAAATTACGGATAAACGTAAAAATACGGTCTAACAATTTTTTTATTATATGTCCATATAAGATATTATTGGCAATGTTCTAAAAGGTCTTAGGCGGAGGCTAGGGGTAGAGGGGTGCTAAGCGGGATTTTCATCCAATAAAATATGGAAATCACCTAGATCTCCTAAACATTCTTACAAGTATACTAACGAGTTTCACTATTAAAATTCTCAAATTAAGCTAAAAGAAAGAAAATCAAATGCTACAAATATCAATCCAAAATTACGAGATAAACGTAAAAAATACAAATCTAACAATTTTTTTTTATTATATGTCCATATAAGATATTATTGGCAATGTTCTAAAAGTCTTTAAGGCGGGAGGGCAGGCGTAGAGGGGTGCTAAAGCGGGATTTTTTATTTTAAACTAATTTTAATATTTTATCTTACATTTATCCAAACAAAACAATAATATAAAGCAAAACAATCTTATAATAAAGATAATAAAGACATTTGCTTAAAGTTCAAATACATATCCATATTGCTAATGTCAAAGTTCAAACACAAACGTACAATTGTTCAAAGTTCAAATATATTTTTAGCGTATTAGTTTTATGCATAAACAAGATTGCTATTAAATAAGGCAAAAAGCACCTTTACCCCCTTGTGGTCGTCGATTTGTAAGCATTTGGTCACTGAATTTTAAAAAAATGGAATTGACCCACTGAGCTTTTTAAAATTTTTTAATTAGGTCATTCCGTCTAATTTAGCTAACAGACGTTAAAAGATCTGATAAAATTTTCCTACGTGGCTTTTTTTAAAAAAAATTAATACACGTAATAGCTGGGGCAGCTTATTTGGCTACTCAGACTCAAAATAAAAAAAATGAGAAACCAAAACAAGATGTTACCAAACAAAACCAAAAAATGAGAAACCAAACCAAATCAGTATTACAACCCTTTTCGACGAAACTATCGATACATACAATAGAATTTGAATAACAAGATTTTACAACGTAATATATCATATACTCATAGCTAATCCAGCTCCATAAATTGCCCACCAATTTATAAAAAAAATTCAAGGAATTTAACATATGGACAACAAAACTACTATCAATTTGCCTAATGTAAAGGAAAAATTGATCCATATAAACAAATAAACTAGAGGTTTAAGGAGAGAGAAAAGAGGAATGAAAGGTATCCCAAGAATAAGATCTTGAGGAGCATGAACAAGGTGAGCAAAGACGAGTTGTCATTGGAGGTCACCGAGGTGGAAAAAGCAGAGACAGTCGACTCCGTGGTCGATTTACGAGCCTTCGAGGTGACGAGCGAGGCGAGATAATTGCCGATCGGTCGAGGAGAGTGGCGGGCCGAGTAGATAATCGCTAATTAGCCGAGGGAGAGTGACGAAATCGATTTTGGAGACCCCGATTTCCATCAATTTTTTTTGTAAAAGTATGAGAGAAAAATTCAATTGGGAATATTGAATTAATTAGAACAGATCCATCAATATCAAAGAATATTGGTGACAAAAGGGAGACGAGAGAGAAGAATGAAGGGTTATTATTGTGTAGAAAGAAAATAAAGCGGTGCGTATGGAGGAGGAAGGAGGAGGAGGAGGAGGACAACTATCCAAGCACAAAGAACAAACTGTGTAGCTATCATCTTCTTCGATGATCCGATTAACACTTCTTCCATTGTTTATCTTTCCCTTCCTCTCTCTCTTCGTGGGTTGGATAAATGGGTTTGTTCGACCCGAGATCCGATAGGACTATTTTGATATATTATTTAGAATTAAAATAAGTGAGTTTGACCCATTTAATATGTGAACGGTCGGGTTGAATTAGAGTGAAGGTTGATGATTATCCACCTCAAGATTTACATGTCATTTTCTTTTCTTTTTTAAGTCACGCCGAGAAAATAAATGAAGAATTTTAACATCTCATTATGAGAATGGCCCAATTAAAAAAAATTTAAAAAGCTCATTGGGTCAATTACATTTTTTAAAGTTTAGTGGCCAAATGCTTACAAATCGAGCGACCCTGAGGGATAAAGATGTTTTTTGCCTATTAAATAATAAAATTTAAAATTTCAAGAATTTAATTCAATATTAAAACTTTAGAAACTAAACATAAATTTAAGAATTATATTGAATTAAACTAAATATTACAAATGTATCATTTATATAATTTGAAGTTGGTACAAGTTCTAAAAATTACAACTATAAAATATGGAAAATCAAATGCTACAAATATCAATCCAAAATTACAGATAAACGTAAAAAATACAGTCTAACAATTTTTTTTATTATATGTCCATATAAGATATTATTGGCAATGTTCTAAAAGGTGCTAGGCGGGGAGGCTGGGCGGTTTGAGGGGTACTAAAGCGGATTTTTTATTTTAAACTAATTTTAATATTTTATCTTACATTTATCCAAACAAAACAATAATATAAAGCAAAACAATCTTATAATAAAGATAATAAAGACATTTGCTTAAAGTTCAAATACATATCCATATTGCTAATGTCAAAGTTCAAACACAAACGTACAATTGTTCAAAGTTCAAATATATTTTTAGCGTATTAGTTTTATGCATAAACAAGATTGCTATTAAATAAGGCAAAAAACACCTTTACCCCCTTGTGGTCGTCGATTTGTAAGCATTTGGTCACTGAATTTTAAAAAAATGGAATTGACCCACTGAGCTTTTTAAAATTTTTTAATTAGGTCATTCCGTCTAATTTAGCTAACAGACGTTAAAAGATCTGATAAAATTTTCCTACGTGGGCTTTTAAAAAAAAAAAATTAATACACGTAATATTTGGGAATGACTTATTTGGCTACTCAGACTCAAAATAAAAAAAATGAGAAACCAAAACAAGATGTTACCAAACAAAACCAAAAAATGAGAAACCAAACCAAATCAGTATTACAACCCTTTTCGACGAAACTATCGATACATACAATAGAATTTGAATAACAAGATTTTACAACGTAATATCATATACTCATAGCTAATCCAGCTCCATAAATTGCCCACCAATTTATAAAAAAAAATTCAAGGAATTTAACATATGGACAACAAAACTACTATCAATTTGCCTAATGTAAAGGAAAAATTGATCCATATAAACAAATAAACTAGAGGTTTAAGGAGAGAGAAAAGAGGAATGAAAGGTATCCCAAGAATAAGATCTTCAGGAGCATGAACAAGGTGAGCAAAGACAGAGTTGTCATTGGAGGTCACCGAGGTGGAAGAAGCAGAGACGGTCGACTCCATGGTCGACGACGAGCCTTCGAGGTGACGAGCCAGAGCAGATAATTGCCGATCAGTCGAGGAGAGTGGCGAGGCCGAGTAGATAATCGCTGATTAGCCGAGGAGAGTGGCGAAATCGATTTTGGAGACCCTGATTTCCATCAATTTTTTTTTGTAAAAGTACAGAGAAAAATTCAATTGGGAATATTGAATTAATTAGAACAGATCCATCAATATCAAAGAATATTGGTGACAAAAGGGAGATGAGAGAGAAGAATGAAGGGTTATTATTGTGTAGAAAGAAAATAAAGCAGTGCGTATGGAGGGAGGAAGGAGGAGGAGGAGGACAACTATTCAAGCACAAAGAACAAACCTGTGTAGCTATCATCTTCTTCGATGATCCGATTAACACTTCTTCCATTGTTTATCTTTCCCTTCCCTCTCTCTCTTCGTGGGTTGGATAAATGGGTTTGTTCTGACCCAGATCTGATAGGACTATTTTGATATATTATTTAGAATTAAAATAAGTGAGTTTGACCCATTTAATATGTGAACTGGTCGGGTTGACCCAGAGTGAAGGTTGATGATTATCCACCTCAAGATTTACATGTCATTTTCTTTTTCTTTTTTAAGTCACGTCTTAGAAAATAAATGAAGAATTTTAACATCTCATTATGAGAATGGCCCAATTAAAAAATTTAAAAAGCTCAATTGGGTCAATTACATTTTTTAAAGTTTAGTGGCCAAATGCTTACAAATCGAGCGACCACTGAGGGATAAAGATGTTTTTGCCTATTAAATAATAAAATTTAAAATTTCAAGAATTTAATTCAATATTAAAACTTTAGAAACTAAACATAAATTTAAGAATTATATTGAATTAAACTAAATATTACAAATGTATCATTTATATAATTTGAAGTTAGTACAAGTTCTAAAAATTACAACTATAAAATATGGAAATCACCTAGATCTCCTAAACATTCTTACAAGTATACTAACGAGTTTCACTATTAAAATTCTCAAATTAAGCTAAAAGAAAGAAAATCAAATGCTACAAATATCAATCCAAAATTACGGATAAACGTAAAAAATACGGCCTAACAATTTTTTTTTATTATATGTCCATATAAGATATTATTGGCAATGTTCTAAAAGGTGCTATAAGGCGTGAGGGGTGCCTAAAGCGGGATTTTCATCCGATAAAATATGGAAATCACCTAGATCTCCTAAACATTCTTACAAGTATACTAACGAGTTTCACTATTAAAATTCTCAAATTAAGCTAAAAGAAAGAAAATCAAATGCTACAAATATCAATCCAAAATTACGGATAAACGTAAAAAATACAAATCCTAACAATTTTTTTATTATATGTCCATATAAGATATTATTGGCAATGTTCTAAAAAGTGCTAAAGCGGAGGCGGGCGTGAGGGTGCTAAAGGGATTTTCATCCAATAAAATATGGAAATCACCTAGATCTCCTAAACATTCTTACAAGTATACTAACGAGTTTCACTATTAAAATTCTCAAATTAAGCTAAAAGAAAGAAAATCAAATGCTACAAATATCAATCCAAAATTACAGATAAACGTAAAAATACAGCCTAACAATTTTTTTTATTATATGTCCATATAAGATATTATCGGGCAATGTTCTAAAAGGTGCTAAAGTGAGGGGGAGCAAAATTGTAGGGTGCTAAAGCGGGATTTTTTATTTTAAACTAATTTTAATATTTTATCTTACATTTATCCAAACAAAACAATAATATAAAGCAAAACAATCTTATAATAAAGATAATAAAGACATTTGCTTAAAGTTCAAATACATATCCATATTGCTAATGTCAAAGTTCAAACACAAACGCATACAATTGTTCAAAGTTCAAATATATTTTTAGCGTATTAGTTTTATGCATAAACAAGATTGCTATTAAATAAGGCAAAAGCACCTTTACCCCTCTTGTGGTCGCCGATTTGTAAGCATTTGGTCTTTGAATTTTAAAAAATGGAATTGAATTCCACCGAGCTTTTTTAAAATTTTTAATTAGGTCATTTAAAATCTAATTTAGCTAATGACGTTAAAAGATCTCGATAAAATTTTCCTACGTGGCTTTTTTTAAAAAAATTAATACACGTAATAGTGGGGCGACTTATTTGGCTACTCAGACTCAAAATAAAAAAATGAGAAACCAAAACAAGATGTTACCAAACAAAACCAAAAATGAGAAACCAAACCAAATCAAGTATACAACCCTTTTTCGAATTTAAACTATCGATACATACAATAGAATTTGAATAACAAGATTTTACAACGTAATATCATATACTCATAGCTAATCCAGCTCCATAAATTGCCCACCAATTTATAAAAAAAAAATTCAAGGAATTTAACATATGGACAACAAAACTACTATCAATTTGCCTAATGTAAAGGAAAAATTGATCCATATAAACAAATAAACTAGAGGTTTAGGAGAGAGAAAAGAGGAATGAAAGGTATCCCAAGAATAAGATCTTCGGGAGCATGAACAAGGTGAGCAAAGACAGAGTTGTCATTGGAGGTCACCGAGGTGGAAGAAAGAGAGGCAGTCGACTCCACGGTCGCATTTACGAGCCTTCGAGGTGACGAGCAGAGAGAGATAATTGCCGATCAGTCGAGGAGAGTGACGGGCCAGAGTAGATAATCGCCAATTAGCCGAGGAGAGTGACGAAATCGATTTTGGAGACCCTGATTTCCATCAATTTTTTTTTTGTAAAAGTACAGAGAAAAATTCAATTGGGAATATTGAATTAATTAGAACAGATCCATCAATATCAAAGAATATTGGTGACAAAAGGGAGATGAGAGAGAAGAATGAAGGGTTATTATTGTGTAGAAAGAAAATAAAGCAGTGCGTATGGAGGGAGGAAGGAGGAGGAGGAGGACAACTATCCAAGCACAAAGAACAAACCTGTGTAGCTATCATCTTCTTCGATGATCCGATTAACACTTCTTCCATTGTTTATCTTTCCCTTCCCTCTCTCTCTTCGTGGGTTGGATAAATGGGTTTGTTCTGACCCAGATCTGATAGGACTATTTTGATATATTATTTAGAATTAAAATAAGTGAGTTTGACCCATTTAATATGTGGTAATCGGGTTGATTTTGAGTGAAGGTTGATGATTATCCACCTCAAAGATTTACATGTCATTTTCTTTTCTTTTTTTAAGTCACGTCGGAAAATAAATGAAGAATTTTAACATCATTAATGTAATGGCCCAATTAAAAAAATTTAAAAAGCTCAGTGGGTCAATTACATTTTTTTAAAGTTTAGTGGCCAAATGCTTACAAATTGACGACCACAAGGGGATAAAGATGTTTTTTGCCTATTAAATAATAAAATTTAAAATTTCAAGAATTTAATTCAATATTAAAACTTTAGAAACTAAACATAAATTTAAGAATTATATTGAATTAAACTAAATATTACAAATGTATCATTTATATAATTTGAAGTTGGTACAAGTTCTAAAAATTACAACTATAAAATATGGAAATCACCTAGATCTCCTAAACATTCTTACAAGTATACTAACGAGTTTCACTATTAAAATTCTCAAATTAAGCTAAAAGAAAGAAAATCAAATGCTACAAATATCAATCCAAAATTACGGATAAACGTAAAAATACAAATCTAACAATTTTTTTTATTATATGTCCATATAAGATATTATTGGCAATGTTCTAAAAGGTGCTAAAGCGGGGAGGCGAGGCGGTGAGGGGTGCTAAAGCGGGATTTTCATCCAATAAAATATGGAAATCACCTAGATCTCCTAAACATTCTTACAAGTATACTAACGAGTTTCACTATTAAAATTCTCAAATTAAGCTAAAAGAAAGAAAATCAAATGCTACAAATATCAATCCAAAATTACAGATAAACGTAAAAAATACAGTCTAACAATTTTTTTTATTATATGTCCATATAAGATATTATTGGCAATGTTCTAAAAGGTGCTAGGCGGGAGGCGGGCAGCCGAGGGGTGCCTAGGCGGGATTTTTTTATTTTAAACTAATTTTAATATTTTATCTTACATTTATCCAAACAAAACAATAATATAAAGCAAAACAATCTTATAATAAAGATAATAAAGACATTTGCTTAAAGTTCAAATACATATCCATATTGCTAATGTCAAAGTTCAAACACAAACGTACAATTGTTCAAAGTTCAAATATATTTTTAGCGTATTAGTTTTATGCATAAACAAGATTGCTATTAAATAAGGCAAAAAGCACCTTTACCCCCTTGTGGTCGTCGATTTGTAAGCATTTGGTCACTGAATTTTAAAAAATGGAATTGACCCAATCGAGCTTTTTTAAAATTTTTAATTAGGTCATTCAAAATCTAATTTAGCTAATGACGTTAAAAGATCTCGATAAAATTTTCCCACGTGGCTTTTTTTTAAAAAAATTAATACACGTAATAGTAATTTGGGGCAGACTTATTTGGCTACTCGGACTCAAAATAAAAAAATGAGAAACCAAAACAAGATGTTACCAAACAAAACCAAAAAATGAGAAACCAAACCAAATCAGTATTACAACCCTTTTCGACGAAACTATCGATACATACAATAGAATTTGAATAACAAGATTTTACAACGTAATATCATATACTCATAGCTAATCCAGCTCCATAAATTGCCCACCAATTTATAAAAAAAAATTCAAGGAATTTAACATATGGACAACAAAACTACTATCAATTTGCCTAATGTAAAGGAAAAATTGATCCATATAAACAAATAAACTAGAGGTTTAAGGAGAGAGAAAAGAGGAATGAAAGGTATCCCAAGAATAAGATCTTCAGGAGCATGAACAAGGTGAGCAAAGACAGAGTTGTCATTGGAGGTCACCGAGGTGGAAGAAGCAGAGACGGTCGACTCCATGGTCGACGACGAGCCTTCGAGGTGACGAGCCAGAGCAGATAATTGCCGATCAGTCGAGGAGAGTGACGGGCCAGAGTAGATAATCGCCAATTAGCCGAGGAGAGTGACGAAATCGATTTTGGAGACCCTGATTTCCATCAATTTTTTTTTGTAAAAGTACAGAGAAAAATTCAATTGGGAATATTGAATTAATTAGAACAGATCCATCAATATCAAAGAATATTGGTGACAAAAGGGAGATGAGAGAGAAGAATGAAGGGTTATTATTGTGTAGAAAGAAAATAAAGCAGTGCGTATGGAGGGAGGAAGGAGGAGGAGGAGGAGGACAACTATCCAAGCACAAAGAACAAACCTGTGTAGCTATCATCTTCTTCGATGATCCGATTAACACTTCTTCCATTGTTTATCTTTCCCTTCCCTCTCTCTCTTCGTGGGTTGGATAAATGGGTTTGTTCTGACCCAGATCTGATAGGACTATTTTGATATATTATTTAGAATTAAAATAAGTGAGTTTGACCCATTTAATATGTGAACTGGTCGGGTTGACCCGAGTGAAGGTTGATGATTATCCACCTCAGCATTTACATGTCATTTTCTTTTCTTTTTTTAAGTCACGTCAGAAAATAAATGAAGAATTTTAACATCTGTTAACAGAATGGCCCAATTAAAAAAATTTAAAAAAAGCTAAATTAGGTCAATTACATTTTTTTAAAGTTCAGTGGCCAAATGCTTACAAATCGACGCACACAAAGGATAAAGATGTTTTTTGCCTATTAAATAATAAAATTTAAAATTTCAAGAATTTAATTCAATATTAAAACTTTAGAAACTAAACATAAATTTAAGAATTATATTGAATTAAACTAAATATTACAAATGTATCATTTATATAATTTGAAGTTGGTACAAGTTCTAAAAATTACAACTATATTTTAAACTAATTTTAATATTTTATCTTACATTTATCCAAATAAAACAATAATATAAAGCAAAACAATCTTATAATAAAGATAATAAAGACATTTGCTTAAAGTTCAAATACATATCCATATTGCTAATGTCAAAGTTCAAACACAAACGTACAATTGTTCAAAGTTCAAATATATTTTTAGCGTATTAGTTTTATGCATAAACAAGATTGCTATTAAATAAGGCAAAAAGCACCTTTACCCCCTTGTGGTCGTCGATTTGTAAGCATTTGGTCACTGAATTTTAAAAAAATGGAATTGACCCACTGAGCTTTTTAAAATTTTTTAATTAGGTCATTCCGTCTAATTTAGCTAACAGACGTTAAAAGATCTGATAAAATTTTCCTACGTGGCTTTTTTTAAAAAAAATTAATACACGTAATAGTTGGGGCAGCTTATTTGGCTACTCAGACTCAAAATAAAAAAAATGAGAAACCAAAACAAGATGTTACCAAACAAAACCAAAAAATGAGAAACCAAACCAAATCAGTATTACAACCCTTTTCGACGAAACTATCGATACATTCAATAGAATTTGAATAACAAGATTTTACAACGTAATATCATATACTCATAGCTAATCCAGCTCCATAAATTGCCCACCAATTTATAAAAAAAATTCAAGGAATTTAACATATGGACAACAAAACTACTATCAATTTGCCTAATGTAAAGGAAAAATTGATCCATATAAACAAATAAACTAGAGGTTTAAGGAGAGAGAAAAGAGGAATGAAAGGTATCCCAAGAATAAGATCTTCAGGAGTATGAACAAGGTGAGCAAAGACAGAGTTGTCATTGGAGGTCACCGAGGTGGAAGAAAGCGAGCAGGCCGACTCCACGGTCGACGGCGAGCCTTCGAGGTGACGAGCCAGAGCGAGATAATTGCCGATCATCGAGGAGAGTGACGGCCGAGTAGATAATCGCCAATTAGCCGAGGAGAGTGACGAAATCGATTTTGGAGACCCCGATTTCCATCAATTTTTTTGTAAAAGTACACAGAGAAAAATTCAATTGGGAATATTGAATTAATTAGAACAGATCCATCAATATCAAAGAATATTGGTGACAAAAGGGAGATGAGAGAGAAGAATGAAGGGTTATTATTGTGTAGAAAGAAAATAAAGCAGTGCGTATGGAGGGAGGAAGGAGGAGGAGGAGGAGGACAACTATCCAAGCACAAAGAACAAACCTGTGTAGCTATCATCTTCTTCGATGATCCGATTAACACTTCTTCCATTGTTTATCTTTCCCTTCCCTCTCTCTCTTCGTGGGTTGGATAAATGGGTTTGTTCTGACCCAGATCTGATAGGACTATTTTGATATATTATTTAGAATTAAAATAAGTGAGTTTTGACCCATTTAATATGTGAACCGGGTCGGGTTGAATTAGAGTGAAGGTTGATGATTATCCACCTCAAAGATTTACATGTCATTTTCTTTTTTTTTTTTAAGTCACGTCAGAAAATAAATGAAGAATTTTAACATCTGTTAACAGAATGGCCCAATTAAAAAAATTTAAAAAGCTCAGTGGGTCAATTACATTTTTTTAAAGTTTAGTGGCCAAATGCTTACAAATTGACGACCACAAGGGGATAAAGATGTTTTTTGCCTATTAAATAATAAAATTTAAAATTTCAAGAATTTAATTCAATATTAAAACTTTAGAAACTAAACATAAATTTAAGAATTATATTGAATTAAACTAAATATTACAAATGTATCATTTATATAATTTGAAGTTGGTACAAGTTCTAAAAATTACAACTATAAAATATGGAAATCACCTAGATCTCCTAAACATTCTTACAAGTATACTAACGAAGTTTCACTATTAAAATTCTCAAATTAAGCTAAAAGAAAGAAAATCAAATGCTACAAATATCAATCCAAAATTACACGATAAACGTAACAAAAAATAAATATTATCGGGCCTAACAATTTTTTTTATTATATGTCCATATAAGATATTATTGGCAATGTTCTAAAAGGTGCTTGTTCTAAAAGGAGGAGGCGGTAGAGGGTGCTAAAGCGGGATTTTCATCCAATAAAATATGGAAATCACCTAGATCTCCTAAACATTCTTACAAGTATACTAACGAAGTTTCACTATTAAAATTCTCAAATTAAGCTAAAAGAAAGAAAATCAAATGCTACAAATATCAATCCAAAATTACGGATAAACGTAAAAAATACGGCCTAACAATTTTTTTTTATTATATGTCCATATAAGATATTATTGGCAATGTTCTAAAAGGTTTAAAGTGGGAGGCGGCAAATTGAGGGTGCTTAAGCGGGATTTTTTTATTTTAAACTAATTTTAATATTTTATCTTACATTTATCCAAACAAAACAATAATATAAAGCAAAACAATCTTATAATAAAGATAATAAAGACATTTGCTTAAAGTTCAAATACATATCCATATTGCTAATGTCAAAGTTCAAACACAAACGTACAATTGTTCAAAGTTCAAATATATTTTTAGCGTATTAGTTTTATGCATAAACAAGATTGCTATTAAATAAGGCAAAAAGCACCTTTACCCCCTTGTGGTCGTCGATTTGTAAGCATTTGGTCACTGAATTTTAAAAAAATGGAATTGACCCACTGAGCTTTTTAAAATTTTTTAATTAGGTCATTCCGTCTAATTTAGCTAACAGACGTTAAAAGATCTGATAAAATTTTCCTACGTGGCTTTTTTAAAAAAAAATTAATACACGTAATAGCTGGGGCAGCTTATTTGGCTACTCAGACTCAAAATAAAAAAAATGAGAAACCAAAACAAGATGTTACCAAACAAAACCAAAAAATGAGAAACCAAACCAAATCAGTATTACAACCCTTTTCGACGAAACTATCGATACATACAATAGAATTTGAATAACAAGATTTTACAACGTAATATCATATACTCATAGCTAATCCAGCTCCATAAATTGCCCACCAATTTATAAAAAAAAATTCAAGGAATTTAACATATGGACAACAAAACTACTATCAATTTGCCTAATGTAAAGGAAAAATTGATCCATATAAACAAATAAACTAGAGGTTTAAGGAGAGAGAAAAGAGGAATGAAAGGTATCCCAAGAATAAGATCTTCAGGAGCATGAACAAGGTGAGCAAAGACAGAGTTGTCATTGGAGGTCACCGAGGTGGAAGAAGCAGAGACGGTCGACTCCATGGTCGACGGCGAGCCTTCGAGGTGACGAGCCAGAGCAGATAATTGCCGATCAGTCGAGGAGAGTGACGGGCCAGAGTAGATAATCGCCAATTAGCCGAGGAGAGTGACGAAATCGATTTTGGAGACCCTGATTTCCATCAATTTTTTTTTGTAAAAGTACAGAGAAAAATTCAATTGGGAATATTGAATTAATTAGAACAGATCCATCAATATCAAAGAATATTGGTGACAAAAGGAGATGAGAGAGAAGAATGAAGGGTTATTATGTGTAGAAAGAAAATAAAAGCGGTGCGTATGGAGGGAGGAAGGAGGAGGAGGAGGAGGACAACTATCCAAGCACAAAGAACAAACCTGTGTAGCTATCATCTTCTTCGATGATCCGATTAACACTTCTTCCATTGTTTATCTTTCCCTTCCCTCTCTCTCTTCGTGGGTTGGATAAATGGGTTTGTTCTGACCCAGATCTGATAGGACTATTTTGATATATTATTTAGAATTAAAATAAGTGAGTTTGACCCATTTAATATGTGAACTGGTCGGGTTGCCGACCAGTGAAGGTTGATGATTATCCACCTCAAAGATTTACATGTCATTTTTTTTTTTTTTTTTTAAGTCACGTCAGAAAATAAATGAAGAATTTTAACATCTGTTAACAGAATGGCCCAATTAAAAAAATTTAAAAAGCTCAGTGGGTCAATTACATTTTTTTAAAGTTTAGTGGCCAAATGCTTACAAATTGACGACCACAAGGGATAAAGATGTTTTTGCCTATTAAATAATAAAATTTAAAATTTCAAGAATTTAATTCAATATTAAAACTTTAGAAACTAAACATAAATTTAAGAATTATATTGAATTAAACTAAATATTACAAATGTATCATTTATATAATTTGAAGTTGGTACAAGTTCTAAAAATTACAACTATAAAATATGGAAATCACCTAGATCTCCTAAACATTCTTACAAGTATACTAACGAGTTTCACTATTAAAATTCTCAAATTAAGCTAAAAGAAAGAAAATCAAATGCTACAAATATCAATCCAAAATTACGGATAAACGTAAAAAAAATACAGCCTAACAATTTTTTTATTATATGTCCATATAAGATATTATTGGCAATGTTCTAAAAGGTCTTTAAAGGGAGGCGCAAGGCGTAGAGGGGTGCTAAAGCGGGATTTTCATCCAATAAAATATGGAAATCACCTAGATCTCCTAAACATTCTTACAAGTATACTAACGAGTTTCACTATTAAAATTCTCAAATTAAGCTAAAAGAAAGAAAATCAAATGCTACAAATATCAATCCAAAATTACAGATAAACGTAAAAAATACAGTCTAACAATTTTTTTTATTATATGTCCATATAAGATATTATTGGCAATGTTCTAAAAGGTCTTTAAAGGGAGGCGAGCAAATGAGGGGTGCCTAAAGCGGGATTTTTTATTTTAAACTAATTTTAATATTTTATCTTACATTTATCCAAACAAAACAATAATATAAAGCAAAACAATCTTATAATAAAGATAATAAAGACATTTGCTTAAAGTTCAAATACATATCCATATTGCTAATGTCAAAGTTCAAACACAAACGTACAATTGTTCAAAGTTCAAATATATTTTTAGCGTATTAGTTTTATGCATAAACAAGATTGCTATTAAATAAGGCAAAAGCACCTTTACCCCTCTTGTGGTCGCCGATTTGTAAGCATTTGGTCACCGAATTTTAAAAAATGGAATTGATTAATCGAGCTTTTTTAAAATTTTTAATTAGGTCATTCCGCCTAATTTAGCTAATGAGACGTTAAAAGATCTCGATAAAATTTTCCCACGTGGCTTTTTTTAAAAAAAATTAATACACGTAATAGCCGGGGAAGTGACTTATTTGGCTACTCAGACTCAAAATAAAAAAATGAGAAACCAAAACAAGATGTTACCAAACAAACCAAAAATGAGAAACCAAACCAAATCAAGATTACAACCCTTTTACTGAAACTATCGATACATACAATAGAATTTGAATAACAAGATTTTACAACGTAATATCATATACTCATAGCTAATCCAACTCCATAAATTGCCCACCAATTTATAAAAAAAATTCAAGGAATTTAACATATGGACAACAAAACTACTATCAATTTGCCTAATGTAAAGGAAAAATTGATCCATATAAACAAATAAACTAGAGGTTTAAGGAGAGAAAAGAGGAATGAAAGGTATCCCAAGAATAAGATCTTGAGGAGCATGAACAAGGTGAGCAAAGACAGAGTTGTCATTGGAGGTCACCGAGGTGGAAGAAGCAGAGCAGTCGACTCCATGGTCGCATTTACATTTGAGCCTTCGAGGTGACGAGCAGAGCAGATAATTGCCGATCAGTCGAGGAGAGTGACGGGCCAGAGTAGATAATCGCCAATTAGCCGAGGAGAGTGACGAAATCGATTTTGGAGACCCTGATTTCCATCAATTTTTTTTTGTAAAAGTACAGAGAAAAATTCAATTGGGAATATTGAATTAATTAGAACAGATCCATCAATATCAAAGAATATTGGTGACAAAAGGGAGATGAGAGAGAAGAATGAAAGGTTATTATTGTGTAGAAAGAAAATAAAGCAAATGCGTATGGAGGGAGGAAGGAGGAGGAGGAGGAGGACAACTATCCAAGCACAAAGAACAAACTGTGTAGCTATCATCTTCTTCGATGATCCGATTAACACTTCTTCCATTGTTTATCTTTCCCTTCCCTCTCTCTCTTCGTGGGTTGGATAAATGGGTTTGTTCTGACCCAGATCTGATAGGACTATTTTGATATATTATTTAGAATTAAAATAAGTGAGTTTGACCCATTTAATATGTGAACTGGTCGGGTTGACCCGAGTGAAGGTTGATGATTATCCACCTCAGCATTTACATGTCATTTTCTTTTCTTTTTTTAAGTCACGTCAGAAAATAAATGAAGAATTTTAACATCTGTTAACAGAATGGCCCAATTAAAAAAATTTAAAAAGCTCAGTGGGTCAATTACATTTTTTTAAAGTTTAGTGGCCAAATGCTTACAAATTGACGACCACAAGGGGATAAAGATGTTTTTTGCCTATTAAATAATAAAATTTAAAATTTCAAGAATTTAATTCAATATTAAAACTTTAGAAACTAAACATAAATTTAAGAATTATATTGAATTAAACTAAATATTACAAATGTATCATTTATATAATTTGAAGTTGGTACAAGTTCTAAAAATTACAACTATAATAAAATTATCCATTTTGACTTGATATTGTTCACTTTTTGTTGTGATTTGATATGATACAACATGTATTATGAATATGGTAAATCATTAGAAAAATAAATATATTAAGATCTGGTTTGGATAGTTATTAAAATAAAAAAAACTTCTCCGCTTAGAACCCACTTAGGTTCCACCTAATTTCCTAGAGGGATTTTTTTTCCGCCTTGGGCCTAGGTGAGGCGTCAGGGGGGCCTAGTGTCATGGCGAGGCGTCAAGGGGGCGCCTAGACGGACCTAGGCGGGGATTTTTAAAACACTGATTATTGGAATAATTTGTATGATGTAACCTTTTGAGGATTATGAAATTAATAGGATATAAAGCAAGAGCCTGAATAACGATGCAACCTTGACAAGACATCACAAGTATAAATAATCCTTCTATGAGATTCATTGCTACATGTGTGTGTGCGCGCGCGTACGCAATTTCTTCAATATCTATTTTTGTTTTTTCATTGAAGTATTATTGCACTGCTCCTGCAGTCCTGCCACCACCCGTTTGTGGCCAATGTTAGATGATAATTTGGTGAACATGTTGATGTTGTGTTTAGTATGATTATGGGTGCTGTTATTAATTTTCTTTCGGGAACATAACTTAAAAGCGGATCCGGTTAGCATGAAGTTTATTTTTTGATAAGTTGGTCAATTGGCCAATAGAATGCTGACACACATAGAATCGCGCCTGCGTGTCAGCACTCTATTTGCCAATTGACAAACTTACCTAAAAATGAACTTCATGCTAACCACTTCCCTTAAAAGCTGTCTCATATACTAATCAACTGTATATAATCTTTTACATAAATGTGCCACTTAAAAATGCATTTTTAATCCAACTCCTAACTATTGACAGTATCACATCCTAAAAATAACTCAAGAAAAGTTACTTGTAAAGTTTCAATGAATTTGCTATGCTGGAGAAAGAGGCCTTTCCTCCCTCTTGATATTTACCTATGAACAGGCAGAAAACATAAACAATGATAAATTATCATGGGATATTGGTTACTGACTAACAAGAGAATTTTTTTTTTTGTTTCTCTTTGGGCCTCTGCCATAGGTGTCTTTAGGGGCATTTCTCTGTTTGATCTTTGTGGAAATAGGATATCTGCTCTTTCTTTAGTGGTTTCGTCTTGTTTCCACTTGTTATAGGGTCCTTGTCCCCTCTGCTTGTATTCTCTTTATTCTTCTAATAAATTCTTTTTCTTACCAAAAAAAATAAAAAAAAATACAAGAGATGACTTGATGCACTGTTGTACTTATGATCTGGAAATTTTGGAACAGTCTTCCAATGTTGTGCCAACAACTATGGCCTTTTAGATCAAACTATGGTAGTATGGGATTTTTAATCGCTGTAGTTTATATTTAGAAAGTGCAGTTTCTGGCTTGAAAGTATTGTATTAATGCTAGTGTTATACTGTTATTGATGGTTGTCAATATGTGAAAGGCACAGTTATATGATTCAGAAGGCATGAATCATTTTTCATGTTTCCGGAGGCCTATAATATAATGAGAGCTCTACTAATAGATTATAATGAACTTTCTTTATCCAGGTTGATTTTGTCATGGAAATACTCTCCAAACTAGTAAATAAACAGGTAAGTTGACTGAAACTGAGATTGGGCTTCCTGCATTTGAATTTTGGACTCGATGATTTCGTGAGGAAATTTGCTTGCTGGCAATGCTATGAGAAGATATCTTATCTTTTTTATATTTGTTGGCTGCAGGTGTGGAGAATGCCCAAATTGTGGGTTGGTTTTTTGAAATGTGTCTCTCAGACACAACCACATTCTTTCCATGTATTGCTACAGGTATTTGTAGGTCTTTAAAATTTCACTATTTACTGGTTTTTGCAATTTAAAGAGACACACAGACACACCCACAGATACACACACACATACATCTTCTTCTTTTTTTACTTTTTTTGTTTTTTTTTTTGCAGTTACCATCACCACAACTTGAAGGTGCTCTGAAAAAATTTGCTAACCTACGAGGTCCCCTTGCTGCTTACGCCAACCAGCCTAGTATAAAGACTTCACTACCTAGGTATAGTTCATTTAGACTTTTGCAATCATTCATGCTGTATCAAAAAGTTCTCTAGTCCTTGACTTTCATTGGATTAGTGTTTGTAAACCTACTGAAGACCTCATTTACGTTATTACACTTCACAGGAAGGGTAATATTAGCGAAATTTTTGTTTTAAATTTAGTGAAAGTCTATAGAGAATCTGTCAAGTCACTCTAGAAGGTCTGTATTAGGCTAAAATTACATAAATGGCATTCCAATTTCATTACCTAGTTGTAGTTTGTTTAGACGTTTTCAATTACTGATGCTATATTAGACTTTTTTGATCATTCATGCTGTATCAGACTTTCAATATATCATACTTGTATCCAAAAAATAGCTTGTTCTTTTGCGTGATAATGATTTATCAGTCAACAGGAAAGACATTATATGTAAGATTTTGTTTTCATTTAGTGAGTACAAGTCTCTGCAAGATTGCTATCAGGCTCATCAAACATAATTCAAGCGGTTCCAAATTTGAAAATGCTAGAATTTTAGTTTCTGTGCTAAGGGATAAGTTAAATTATAAAACCTTAAAGGCTATGTTTGTTTGCAAGGATTACACTTGGGATTGAACTATTAATCCCAAGTTTCTTGTTTGTTTTTAAAAATAGACATGAGATTATTAGTCCCAAGATATTAAAATGACGTGAAAAGGGGACTATGTTATATCATGTCCAACTAGGTATTATAATTCCTACTGTTTGTGACTAAAAATTTGTGGACAAAATTAACCTTTAGCTTTGTTTAAAAAGACCGATGTATCTTACCCCATCTATTTATACTGAAACTAATGAGAATATGATATCTTTGTTATTAGTGGTACGGGTATAATAGTCCAAACGGTAAGTTTTTATCCAATTTTTTAAATAATCCTGGACAAAACAAATATAACATGGGTTTATTTTAAGTAATCCCATAGAAAATATCCATGTGAATAGTTCCGGAATTATAATCTTTGCAAACAACATGGCCCAAGTTATTGATGAAGTTTAGATCCACAAGTTTAAATATCATTTGTTCATGTTTATTACTGAATATTTTTAATCATTTAACAATTTATCAGCTGTCCTATCCTCCTTCCTGTTTTTATGTGCAACAGTACCTTGAGTGATCCTAGGTGTTAAGTTGTCTGATCTTGTGACAAATTTAATCAACTTCTAAAGTTCATATTCTTTTGTTTAGAGGTAGTTTGGAAATATTTGGAAATCTAAAATTGATCAACCATCTCATGTACAAAAAGTATGATTGAGCCAGAGACGAGGCTGTGTATTTTTTTGTGTGAATAGATTCATAGTATTTATACCAATAATGTGATGACTTGGATTAGGATGTTCAAACCATTATATCACCAAATTTTCCTACGTACCATGGATTCATAAGGTTGGGTGGTGCTGCTGCTGAAAGATGTATAGAAGTTGGTAGTGTTTAATCATAAAATATTAATTAGAGAAATTAAGTTGCTAAATAAATTTGTTGCAAGGATGTTAATGAAATTGTAAAAAATTACAATGGTGAGTTAACAGTTCATATATGTCATTGTGAACACCATTTTGGGTTCTGAATTGACTGGTTAAAAATTGTTGCAGATGTGCAATATAGTAATTGTCAGTATGACTCCGTGAGGAGCGATCATCCATTTTTATGGCCTTTGTAATCTCAGTTATAATTGAAAAACATGGGTGATCTTCTGTTGTGAAAAGGGAAAACACAGCATCTGTGGTATATAGTGAACGGGTCAAAGGGGATTGTACTATTCTACAGATCATTTACTAAATACTACTCCCAGAACTTTCCTTATATATAATATGGTCAAGTTTATTTGTGAGGTTCTTTTCATGGGAATCAGTTTGGTGAACTCCAGTGTAATCTTTCGGTTATAACTTTTATCTGTTATGCAGATCCATTCTGGCATTACTTGGTCTTGCGAATGAAAGACACATGCAGCAAGAACACCCTTCATCTTTGCATTCCTCGGAAACAAGTTCCTCAATTCATGGTGCAACACTGACGTGATCAATTGAGGCAGAGGCTTCAAATCGAAAAATCAAACAGCTGCACCATTGATGACTACGTGATTTGTCCCAGTAGTTCTGGGTCAGCGAATGACTGTACAGATTGATGGATAAGTTTCCTGCTGATCACCGGACCCCTGGGTGTAATTTGGTCACAAGGGAGGCGAAGACAAATTTCTAGTCATCCATCCCCTTCACAGCTGCCTGCTCGAGGAATGTACCATACTGTTGTATTTTTAATTGTTTTTTTTTTTCATTTTGAAAATACTTAAAATTTAGTTTTTAGTTCCCTTATATAGAAGTTTCGGGTATGCTTGTTGCTTAGCAGTAATTTGCTTTTTGGTAGAAATTTCTGCTCAAATCTTAGGCAAAAATCTCACGAAATTCTCCCCTTCATCGCAAGGGAGCTTGTAGATCAAAATTTATTTTGTGGGGGTAATAGCTTGTAGATCTCATTTAAATCAATGACTGAATGAGCACCTGCACAGCATTCTTTCATATGGATGTCTTTGGTCTCGTGTTGCACAGATTAAAAATCTGGCTCCTTTGTGTTAAATGTCACAGCTCTTTTAAAACATAATTAATGCAAAGCTCATTTACAAAAAGAAAAAAAGAAACAAATCAGTCATGATCTTATGCCTTGGGAAAGATGACTATAGAGTTAAATTTGTAATTGATATTCTTTACATTTTCATGCAACTTCGAGGTTTACTTGCAGGATTATTATCTGTTTTCCTTTTGTTATGAGTGGCAATCCTTGATCCAAGTAGTAAATGGTAATGCAAGTAATGTGTATCAACAATCAAAATTTTATATTCAACAGTTTTTAACATATTTAATAATTTATTAACAGTTAATTCTAACTCGTGAATTATAATTAATAACCTCACTAAAATAAAAATTAAGGAAAATATTCGGAATTTAATGGGGGTGTGTGTGTATATATATATATATATATATATATATATATATATTTTATTTTTGGAATTTCTAGAAACATCATATAAAGAGTATGATCCTTTTTTGCTTACACTGTTCACAATTATTTATTACCAACATTTATAAAAATAATATGTATACTCCAGTTACTCCCAAGTTCTAAAAAAGTCTCACTTACAATTTTTTTATTTTATTATATAGATAAATCTCTTTTTTTTTTCTTCCGATAGAATCAAATAATTCTATTATTGTCAATCATAAATCTATTACTGTCATTACTACTAAATTAAACAATTGAATAAATTTACAGAAATAGAACATAAATATATTAATATCAAATCATTTTCATATATGTTCACAGTTGTCCTCTGCCAAAAAACCAAGAGTATATAATATCATATATGTAAGCTCATTATTGAATCACTTTGTCTGTGTGTGAAGTGAGCTGCAGTTGATGCAAAAAAGCTACTTTTTTGGGCATAAAGTAACAGCCTTGAGCATGTTCCGATTCTTTTT
Organism: Panax quinquefolius; assembly: GCA_020205615.1. Classification (NCBI taxonomy): domain Eukaryota; kingdom Viridiplantae; phylum Streptophyta; class Magnoliopsida; order Apiales; family Araliaceae; genus Panax; species Panax quinquefolius. Next base: position 13,990,484 of record CM035170.1, on the reverse strand, counting down.
CCATTTTGCGTAAATTTACATATAAGAATGTTGGGAGTGACACGTAGATTGGTAGATGATTCTTCTCTCTGCGTATCAGTATTGTATTGATCAATTAACCGACTTACCATGAAGTTAACTTCATGATAACATAATCCATTCTTCCGGTTATGACGGATTTTCAAAGCTTGAAAAAAAAATCACTTATGGAGGTCGGAACTAGGAAGCAAACTGCTTGTGCAAATGTCACAAATGAAAGACAAATATAACCCTGATCTCAAAGAAAAAATTCCAAAATTTCACAACAAAAATGTAAATTTGCTTTTGCGAAAGAATAATATGGGGAAACTTTCTACAAAGAAACTCATCTTCTATCTCTATGTATTGTCTGCCAGAATCTGGCAGAGCTGCCTCTGCCTGTAGTTACAGATTGCCACAATAATGCCGTCGTGAATGAAGAAGCCACGGCATCATGTGATTACCATACTGTCACCAAAAAAATAAGGATGAAATTTGAAATTTTGTTTCTTACGTGACTATTAATATGACCACAAAAAACTCCATAACCAACAAAATTCAAGCTCACATTTCTACTTCCAAAAAGTTCGAAATGCACCACACAAAACTCAGGTGAGTAAACCTGTTTTGGGCTCGATGGCAAAGTCATAGGACTAAAGTTCCATTATTTGATGGGGAGGATAACATCAAGGTTCTTCTGACGAAACCAGCCCTTAGGATAAGCAAGTTTATGAGCTTCCAAGTGGAGATGCCAGTTCATGATCCTCGAGCAATCTTGGGGAATTCCTTCCATTTGGCTTTCATCTTCCACTACTTGTTCTATAAAGGTGGTCTCCTGTGATGAACAGATAAGAGTTGGTTAATATAATAAAAGTGCACACCTTTATTACATGTAAACCTATATACAGTCTGAATGCATGTATATGCATACTTGAAAACCCTCCTTCACGGTATCTAACTGCCGAACTGGTTCTGTGGTGTGTCGTTTCCATCTCTTTGGGTCCCACAATATGGTGCTGTTAAATGCAAAGCCTGACATGTCAACATGGAATCTACGGAGATTTTTACTCTTCTCATTTGTGTTCCATCCAATCACTTGACTTCCATTGCACACTGGACCTTCCAAAACCGCCTTGTTTTTGCTTTGTGCAAGCATGGCCACTGGCCAAGTGCCAAACCGGCTGTAGATTGCAAGTTAATTAAAAACTAAAAATAAAATCTGCTACTCAAAGAAAAAGGAACGTACACTAAAAACTAGAACATGTGATAGGCATATGCAATTCACAAACCTTAAACACACAATAATGTCAAACAAATTTTATATTTAGGGAATGGATTTCCAATGACAAAAAAACAAGAAAATGATTAGTATATATATAATACTATGTATATTTTGTAGGCAGGTCTAGAGAATACTAAATATTCAAACTTTAATAGATTAGCTCTATCTAATTATATATTTTGACTAAATTATCTCTTGAACACCAAACAATGTAAGAGCAAAGACTTAACTATCAGATTAAATCATGACTATTATATATCTGCAATACTAATAAATCAAGCTCAAATACATTACTTAAGTATTTCAAGAGTATTGCAACCATAACACTTGTGAATCATGTGTAGCAACATAGCTACTACCACGTTTTTCCAGATTCTAGAATCTGAGTCTGCAGACACAAACAACATTCAAATCAAACTGCCTGAAAATTAATGCAACACACCAAAAATGAAATGCCACAGATAATAATAACTACATACTAAGTAATAGCTAATTAATATACCTTATTTCTCTCATGCTATCAAACAGCTGAAGCGAATAGACATTGTCATCATCTGCAAAGTAAACAATCCCATCGAGCTTATGGAACTCAATGTGCTCAAGTGCTTTGTTGCGCTGATGTACACCTCTGTCTTTTGTGTTTGTAGAATTCTTGGTACAAACTAAATGCCTGAACATAACACCAGTATTCCTCAATATCTCTGCAGTTTCCATCGAAGCTGAAGTCATCTCCACCACAATCCAAATAAGTGGTGGAGGTACAAGCCTCAGCACTTGCCCCAATCTATACAAGTAAAACGCTTGAAGGGCGCGATTATATGTTGGCGTCACAACAACTAAATGTTTCCTAGATACAAAATCAAGTCTTTTATCCTTTATTCTCACATCCCTCTTAACAAGCTCCACTGAATTCACCACAAGATCATCATTCGGTCGAGCAACTACATTCTCAACATCCTCTCTAACATTCACTGGCGGAGGCTTGATGATCTCAAATGTAAAATCATGATTTTTAACATCATCAAATTCCCCAAACGGGGCCAAACCTAATAAAATCCCTACCATAAAAAACAACAAACACCTATAACACGATTTCTTCCATGGTTGATGATTTTTCCGCGAGTATTTCTGAAGGGAAATCCCGGCGAGTAATCTGGCGAACGGAGATGAAGATTTACCGTTCTTATGCGACGGCGATTGGACGGAAAACGAACTTCCTCCGTTTTGATATCCACGGTCATTATACGGCGATAGAGTTCTTCGGATCGAAGCCATTTTTTTTATCAAATTACAGAGCATAGACAATTCATGCTTTGGGTAGCTAAAATGAATAAATCCAGAAGGTATTGTAATTTATAGTTAACTTTTGAGGATCGAATGAAGTGAACAAGTAGTACTAGAGACTGTAACGGAAAAACTGAAACCCTAGGAGAGAGAAAAGAAGATCGAGCTGTTTGCTTCGTCAGATAGGGGAGAGAGAGAAAAATGCAGTGAATTTGGTGTTGATTGGGGGAAATGGAAAGGCGGCTTTCCATTACTGAGAGTCGAGAGATGGTTTTCCCGAGTATGATGGAGAAAAGGATCCGGGCTCCTCTAGAAATCGGATCCAGTTAACATTAAATAAAATTTAATAATAAATGAATTAATTGACCAATTTATTTAATTCTGAAATACAGGATATGTGACCATTTAATTTTAAATATTTTTAGATATTGAGTTCAATTTTTTTGTCAACGCAAAATGTGCCCCACTCCTCATATTTGATCCCAAAACCTTTAAGTTTAAAGTTTTGGCCAACAAATAACACAAGCACTATAGATCTAAATAACACAAGCACTATAGATCTAACTATTAAATTATTCAAAGAATATTAAATCAACTCATAATAACTAAATAAAACAAACAAAAATTAAAATTTTAGCTCCTTTTTCAAAGTTGGATCATCTTCTTCCAATTCATTAACATAATTGTTTAGTTTTGTTATTTTTCCTGAAATATCATTTATCATATATATAAAGATAAAATTAAAAATGCTAATGGGAAAAAAATTCAAATCAAAATCAAAATTTGATTCCGACGAATTAACATCCATCTTTCATCCACAACCACCACCTCTTTCTTCTCAGTCATCGATCAAAACACCAGATGCACCAGTAAACTAACCCATCTATCTACATCTCCATTGTGCTTAATCAAATCATCAACACCACCGCAAAAACTCTCCATCTCCGAGTAAGTAAGACAAAAAATCAAGAAAGAAGTGGAAGAAAAAAGAAACGGGTGCCACAACCCCCTTGTGGGAGTGATTTCTTTTCCTTCAATCTTGTATGAAGATGGTTTATAGAGGCAGTGGCGGAACCAGAACATTTATAGAGGGGTGTCAAAATACATCAGTAAAAAAATTATTTATTAACGCTTGGAGTGCTTCTTTCAAATTTATTTTGCCCAATTATTGTAACGCCCCCAAAATAGGTATACATCACCTATTCCGAGTCGCCAAATACATGGTACAGAATACAAATACAACCTTAAATATACAACATGAGCTGTGAGTTTTAATATAAATATTATCTTACAGGCATGTGATTCAAACTCAAAATAAGTCCTCAATACATTTATTATCACACTATTTCATAGAATAGTGAGGACTACTAATGCTATCATCCGGACCGTCACTCCGCTCCTCGACTAGTCCCTCGCTACGTTCTCATTTCTCAAGAGAACAATGAAAGCAAAAGGGGAGCTCAACTAGCCCAAAGAAGAAATATTATGACTAAGATAATGCAGAATAAATTATCACTAACCTTCAACAGTGTTAAACTGATAACAAATATCAAGTTTAACTGCAGCGGAACAAGCAATCCATTAGAAGAGTCAAGTAGAGAATAAAATATATTATCTTCTATGATTTAAAAGGTTTTTCATTACTTTTATCGCTGAGACTCAGCTTAATAAATAATCCACATCATCCCTGCACTACTGCTAATGATATTCATTAGTATCACGACCATAAATTATCCATGCACTACGGGCCAAGGATATTCATGTATTCATCAATGGTCATGATCATGCCAACAACTGTTAATCAATGCACTACGGGCCAATGATGACTTTTTTCACATCATTTGTAACATTACGGTCATGATTACACCGAATAATCCCTGGTCATAATCATACCAAGTCTATCTATGCACTACAAGCCACAGATGACTTTCAACATAATACAAACATGAGGATGATGATAATGATATAATAATTCAATAAAACAAGTTCAAGAATTAATTTATCCAGGAACTAATAACGTCCAAATTGTCAACACGATACTTCTTCAGAGAGTAACACTCAAGAATGCCGGTAAGAATATTTTCATGAAAAGATCTTTGGATGAAGCGCAAATATCAAGGATATTCCACTAATTTCATGGAGTATATAAGTCAAAATTTAACCAACCTGATTATAATAAAGAATGGAATAACAAAAGAAATCACCGTGCATGCGATAATCAAGACAAACAAAGTTATTCCAATGTAATAATAAATAATCGGAACAGTCATGCGAAGAACGCACGCATACATGATATTCCAATGTAATAATAAATAATGGAACGGTGTCACGCGAACTATTGCATGTGATATTCCAATGTAATAATAAATAACGGAACCAGTCAAATGCAGTAAACACACGTAGACGAGGATGTTCCAATGTAATAATAAAAGAATGGAATAATGTAAGAATTTCACCATGTATGCAAGTACTTTGTGATAGACAAAAGTTATTCCAACATAATAATAAACAATGGAATAACAAAAGAATTTCACCAAGTATAGGGTAGCCCGCGTATATAGGTTATTCCAACAGAATAATAAATAATGGAATAACAGAAGTTCTCTTCATGAATAAGGAAGAAATAATACCCCTTACGAGTACAAAAAATAATATCCTTTACCGTAAAAGAAGAGTATTTTGACTGGTAGGGCGAGGATATTTTTGAAGAAAACTTGCATTACGCTCAAAGCTTCTTAAAACTCTAAAGAAATACGCTCAAGATTATAGAAGAATTCTCTGAACTTCTGGTGTGGTTTTCAATTCTAACTAAGCATCCTATTTATAAGAAAATAGAAAGGATACTATGCTGCACTATGCAATAAAATATAATATATTCTATATATATATATATTATTTAAAATCTAATAAAACAAATAACTTTATAAAAGTATTCTGTTTTTTATAAAAAGATTTTATTATGCAAAATACTATACAGGCACTATGTAACACTACGCATAATAAAATATAATATATTCTAATTATTGTCTAATAAAATAAATAACTTTTTAAAAGTATCTCATTTTTTATATAAAACGATTTTACTATGCAAAATACTATGCATAATAGAATATTATATATTCTATTTATAGTCAAATAAAACGAATAACTTTATAAAAGTATTCTGTTTTATATAAAAAGCTTTACTGTTTTATATAAAAAGCTTTACTGTTTTATTACATTAATAATACTAATAAAACAAAACTCATCATCATTATTATAATTCACACTATTAATCGACCAGGTCGTTCCCAGGAAAGAGGGGGCTTTCCAATAAGGATTTCTCCTTATTGGCGTGCAATTAGGTGAGCAAACCTCTCCTTGGAAGAACTTCTAGACATCGTTAATATTGCAAATAATAATATTAATAACTCTGTCATCTCAATATATAAAATATCGACAATAATTGAATACAACTGCGCGACTTCTCACGTAAGCATCAATAATCAATACCGGTATGCTTCTTATGCAACCACGCCAGACATCGCACTTTCTTTAACACCGTGTGTTTCAACAGATTAATGATAGAAACTTCCGTCGTTATTTTCATAAAATATATTTTGTCGTTTTCTCAATTCGACAATAATTCCGTTGTAGGGGTCAATGATGATTGTGTCGTTGTACGAATATTCCCTGTTAAAACGAATATTCCCCGACCAATCAAATATTATATAACAATTTGCGTACTTTGTAAAATTTATAAATATTACCCACAACTATAACATTATATCAAATTCATTCCATAATATTTAAAAATGATATTTATAGAAAAATCATCTTTATTAAAAAAAATTGGGGTCTTACAACCTCCCCTTCTTATGAAATTTTGCCCTCAAAATTAGGGTACGTACCTGGTATGTCGAAGAGGTAAGGATACCTTAATTTCATTTCAGATTCTAACTCCCAAGTCATTTCCTCAACATCATGGTTTCTCCACAAAACTTTGACTTGAGGTATAACCTTGGAGCGTAGAATATATTCCTTCTTATCTAAGATTTGAACAGGAACCTCTTCATAAGTCAAATCTTCCGCTATTTCATCCGGTTCTAACTCAATAATGTGGTTCGGGTCTTCCACATATTTACGTAACATGGATATGTGAAAAACGTTATGAACACGAGACATACTTGGCGGTAAAGCGAGTCTATAGGCCACAGTTCCTACTCGATCGAGGATTAAAAATGGGCCAATGAATCGAGGAGCTTTCCTATCTTTCCAAATCTCGTAACTCCTTTCCATAGAGCAACACATAACAACACATGATCTCCTATATCGAATTCCACGTCTTTTCGATGAAGATCAGCATAACTTTTTTGTCGATCTTGTGAGATTTTTATACGTTGTCGGATCGTTTGAATCTTTTCTGTAGTCATGGGTACCAACTTCGGTCCCAACAACGTTGCTTCACCCATCTTATCCCAGCATACTGGAGAACGACACTTTCTTCCATACAATGCCTCAAATGGATCCATGCTAATACTTGCTTGATAACTGTTATTGTAGGAAAGCTCCACTAATGGTAAGAACTTGTCCTAACTTCCCTTGAAGTCAAGGACACAGAGTCTTAATAAATCTTCCAGAGTTTGAATAGTCCTCTCTGATTGTCCGTCCGTCTGAGGATGATATGCCGAACTAAATCGTAAGTCCATGCCCATAGCTTTTTGCAAACTAACCCAAAATCATGAAGTGAATCTTGGGTCTCGATCAGAAACTATGGATACTGGCATACCGTGCAATCTTACAACCTCGTTTATGTACATACGAGCAAGACGTTCAAGTGTATAAGTTTCTCGTATAGGTAAGAAGTGAGCAGACTTGGTCAATTTATCAACAATGACCCAAATCAGATCTACGCCTTGAGAAACCTTGGGAAGACCAAAGAACGTAAATCCATGGTAATGTGCTCCCACTTCCATTCGGAATTTCAAATGGTTGCAATGGACCTTTTTGTACTTGATGCTCACTTTGACTCGTTGACACGTTAGACACCTCGAGATAAACAATGCTTATCTCTCTCTTCATATTGCCCCACCAAAATGTATGTCAAGATCATGATACATTTTTGTACTCCCTGTGATGGATTGCAAATGGTGTGTTGTGCGCTCTATCATAATTTTATACTTTAAATCGGGGTTGTTAAGAACACAAAGTCCGGAGTTGACTCAAGTATTCCTTCTTCATCGATTCTTGCTTCCCAGATATAGCACCTTCTTACACTTTCTTCCTCATACACGATCACCTCCAGTGTCGTAGCTTGAGCAACTTTAACTTTATCAATTAAAGTCGGTTCTACTCGTATATTTGCCATCATCACATGGGTCCCTGGAGTCTTTAACTCTATCTCCATCCTTTGCAAGTCACACAAAATGGGCCTTTGCATTGACAATATCGCACTCGTACTTGCATATGATCTTCTACTCAATGCTTCAGCTACCACGTTCGCTTTTCCAGGATGGTATTGGATGGTATGATCATAATCTTTCAACAGTTCAAGCCAACGTCGTTGTCGCATATATGTTGAGTTCCTTTTGAGTGAAGAAATATTTGAGGCTTTTATGATCCATAAAAATCTCCACTTTCTCCCTATACAAGTAATGCCTCCAAATGTTAAGTGCGAAGACAACATCTGCCAACTCTAGATCATGAGTAAGACAATTCCTCTCATATTCTTTGAGTTATCTTGAGGCATAGGCTATGACTTTCCCATGTTGCATGAGAACACATCCCAACCCTTTGCCCGAAGCATCACTGTAGATGACAAATCCCACCGAGCCAGATGGTATTATCAGAACATGTGCTGAAATGAGTCTCCTATTGAGTTCTTGAAAACTTTTCTCACATTCTTTGCTCCAACCGAACTTTGTATCTTTCCAAGTCAGCTGAGTTAATGGAGTAGTGATTCGAGAAAATCCTTCCACGAATCTCCGATAATAACCAGCTAAATCGAGAAAGCTACGTACTTCGGTCACTGATTTAGATTGCTCCCAGCTTTGAATTGCTTTAATTTTTGCCGGGTCAACAGATATTCCATGACTTGATACTACGTGCCCAAGGAATGCTACTTCCTCAAGCCAGAACTCGCATTTCTTCAACTTGGCATAAAGCTTGTATTCACAAAGCTTTTGGAGTATCAGCCTCAAGTGTTCCTCATGATCTTCACAACTTTTGGAATAAATAAGGATGTCATCAATAAAGACGACCACAAAGTGATCCAAATATTCCTTGAATACTCGGTTCATCATATCCATGAAGGCAGCAGGAGCATTAGTCAATCCAAAGGACATGACTAGAAATTCATAATGCCCAGTCGAGTTTCGAAAAGTCGCCTTTGGAATGTCATCGGTTCTAATCTTCAATTGGTGATATCTAAAACGAAGATCAATCTTTGAAAAGAATTTGGCTCCTTAACCGGGTCAAATAGGTCATTAATACGTGGTAATGGGTATTTTTATTTTGATGGTGACATGATTCAACTCCCGATAATCAATACAAAGTCGCGATACTCCCATCTTTCTTCTTCACGAATAGAACAGAGCACCCCAAAGAGACGTACTTGGGACGAATGGAACCAATGTCTAACAATTCCTACAATTGGGTCTTTAACTCCTCAAGTTCAATAGGAGCCATTCGATATGGGGCTTTTGAAATGGGTTTTACTGGGTTCTAGGTCGATACAAATTCAATTTCACGCCCGGGGTAGGCTGGGGAAGTTCTTTAGGAATACGTCGGAAATTTATTAACAATAGAAATATCATTCAAATCGACGTATTTTTGTTTAAATCGTGACATGAGCTAAGAAAGCTCGACATCCGCTTTTTCAATAAACGAATAGCTTTATGGCTTGAGATGATGAGAATTGATTTTAATGGTTTGGTTGCTTGAATTCGCATAATAGGTTGGTTAGGAATATGAATGCTAACAACCTTACGAAAATAATCAATTTTGCATGATGAGTATGTTAGTTCCCAAGGGGCATAATAGATCTAGAAGGGGGGGGGGGGGGGGGGTTGAATAGATCCTTTTTATTTCAAAATACTTTTCAGGTTTATTTTGTATTGCTATTAAATTAGAATATGATAAACATAAGAATCTTTTCAAGCACAGCAGAATAAGTAAAAGTCTCCTTCATTGATATATTCATAATCATACATACATTGTTCGTAGAGTTAGTTTAGTTGTAAGCAGTTAAAACATACATAGTAGTTATAGCAGTTATAGTGCATAATATAAATGACATAATGTAAAAGACACAAGGGGTTTTAAGTGGTTCAGAGACTCAAGCTCCTAATCCACTCTTCTGCTTTCAACTAGCAGGATTTCCTCTAAGGAAGGGCAGCACCCTAAATCTCTACGATTCCTTCAAGGCCAGCAGCCTTGGGACTCCTCTAGTTCCCTAGGAACTCTTCAAGCCCAGTAGGCTTAGAACATCGTTTAGTCCCTCCGGACAAGGACCCTTCTGGCCATGCTTTGTTTAGTCCCTTCGGACAAGGACCCCTCAGGCCCTGGCTTGTTTAGTCCCTTCGGACAAGGACCCCTCAGGCCCTGACTTTGTTGAGTTGTTTGTTTGTTGTTGTTGGAGTCGGTGTTGAGCTGCTAAGATGTCTTCATGCTCTGAACATCTTCTATCTTTAGCAGCTTGGCTTGATCATCCTTGAAGTGCAGCTGAGTATTGCATGATGCTCAGCTTCTTCGGTTACTCAACCACTTCGGATGACCTCTTTTTGAACTGCCTTGAAGATCCTTCTCCTTGGTACTTGATGGTCGCATACGATGATAGGCTTCTAAGATGACCGTAAGCTCTTACGTTAGTACTTAGAAGCTTTCATGCGCCGACACCAAGATGGCATTTGTGATCTCCCTCTTGCTACTTGATGCCTTCTCATGATGGACTTCCTAAGATGACTGTAGGCTCTTCTCTATTGTACTTAGAGTCTTCCCATGATGGACATGATGCTCTTCTTTCTCTTGGCAGATCAGAACACTCTTTAAGTAGTAGAACTCTCACTTCTAAATTGTAGAACTCTCACTTCTACTTCTTTCTTTGCATGTCTCTGAGTGTTCTTGGTGGATCGTAGAGTGAGCCTTCGGACTCACTATCTCACATGGTTTAGATCAGTCCACCTTCTCTCCAAAACTGACAACTCCAGCACTTCTTGATCTGTGAAGCTTTTTCTCATTTATAATCCTTCCCAATCCTTCCGTTGGAAATTAGCCGTTGAAGGCTATTCAAATGTCTTCACAGATCTCGAGTTGCTTAAGGTAGACTGCTGATGTGACATGTCATACTTTATCTGACATTGCAGTCTACTATTTCACCTATCCGTCAGAGATGTCACTTTAATGTCTTGGGCAGGTTGAAGACTTTATTATCTCCTTCTGATTTCTCGATCAGAGGTTGTCCTTTTGCATTGATGCTCTCAATAAACATTTGTCCGAATACCATCCTACAGATTAAACCGTTGCCAATGCTTCAGTCTTTGGGTTTTCGAACTCTATGATTCTGATGCACGTCTTTGAGGACCTGATCGTAGTGTCTTGTTAAGTGTTGCTCATTGACTGGTAGAGTTAACACTACGATCTTGAAGAGTGTTGATTTGATCTTCAATGTAGAATACCTCTTCCTTCTATTGTGTAGTGCTTCAATACTTCTGTTCGCTTCGACTGTTCTCAGATACTGATGGCCTAACTCCTTGCTCTGGTTCCCTCTGAATAGCAAGACACTTCAGATTTATGGCGCGTCCAGCTCGCTTTCTCCTTGTGATCTCCCGTTCACTTATCATCAATGGACTGACCCTACACTTAATCACTTCAGCCTTGTTCTTCAGAGGCTACCCAGTATCTCGGTTCACCTTCCATCAGTTCTTTCTTTGTTTGGCAAACACTACGATCTTGGTTGCTTCCAAGATCGTTGTCTTCTATTCACTGATAGTTATCGTGACGGTCGACTTTCCTTAGTCAGCTTCTGAAGTCTTCTTTGGATCTCCTCGTGGAAGACTTTATCACTAATGGCCTTAAAACTCAATCTTGATGCTGATTGGGTTGGTGCTTAGATCTTCTACTAGCCTTCATGCCATTCATTGAGTGTTCTCTGGTTCCCTTAAGGTGGAATGCATCTTTGCAGTGCCAACTAGAGGCTTCATTCCTTTGGATATTCTGGGAGTGCTCATTTGTTGAGAACCGTATATGCTCTACGATTCTGCCTTGGCATTGTGAGCACTTCTGTTGAGGTCGTAGTTCTGCACTCTACGATTCAGCTTCGGCTGTGCAGACACTACGATCCCGAGATCAGATCTTGACATTCTACGATTTCTGCCTTGTGCTTGTTGTCTTCATCTGATCTTGCTCGACTACGATCTCTGCATCTAATCAATGGACTCTCGGAACTCAGAGTGTAGTCTACGATCCTTGACTTAGCTTCGACATTAGTAGGCTTTACGACTCCAAGTGTAGTCTACGTTTCTGACTTGGCTTCGGCAGATGACCGGTCGGCTCATAGGCAGGCTGTCTCTACGATTTGAACATGACTTCCTCATCACACTACGATCCTGATGAAGCTCTACTCGACACACTACGATCCTTCTTCGTTTCCCTTGGAAGTCTACGAACTCCGAGATCTACTATCTTGCATACTCCTATTCTGCCTCGATAGCTCTCGAGTTAACCTCGACTTCCTGGCGGACTACGACTTACAGTGCAAAGGCTCGACGATCAGACAAGCCTATCTATTACATCATAAGATCAACCTAACAAGCTTGATCTTTCTATATTTATAGTCCTTGTACATCATTTCTCTTTAAGGACTTTACAAAGCTGTTTTGCTTATGTAGGATCAACCTAACATATTTGAGCAATTCATTCTAAGTCCTTTTACATATATTTTTATTATCTATCAAAGGACTTTACAGCTTTTCTTAATGCAAGCATACTTTCATATTCATTCATATATATCACAATCAAATCATATATTAAATAGGAATATCATTCACATGTTTATTCCTGACAGAGTAGTTAACCAATCAATCCCTAGAATCACATCAAATGCAAGTATTTTTAATGAAATAAGATCGACAGGTATTGTGAGGGTACCGATTTGAACCAAACAAGACTTATAAGCAGTGGATGTAATGAAGGTTTCTCCCAACGGAGTTTCCACAGATAAGTCAAAGTCTAATTTCTCCGGAGTCAAATTTAATCGTTGAGCGCAAGTAGAAGAAATAAAAGAATGGGTAGAACCGGTATCAAATAAGGTATAGACTTCGCTAGATTTTATGATAAGCTTACCCGTGATGACCTCGATCAGGTTCCTTGCTTTTTGGGAGGTCACAACAAAAGCTCTCCCTTAAACTACTGGTTTTGACTTGTCTGGGATGGTATTTTGTGTCACCGTTCCAACTGGACTTGTCTTCAGTGCACGACAAAATCGGGCTAGGTGACCTTCTCTTCCACAATTATAACATGCTTTGGATGGCATCGCGCAGTTTGGACTGATATGTCCCTCCCCTCCGCATTTGAAGCATATGATAGGTGGTCGTTCTCCTTCCTTAACCACGGGTCTTCGATCTTCGACGTCTTTCCATCATTGTTGAATCTCCTCTTCTTGAAATGTCCATTCTTATTGTCTTGGCCATGATTACCACCGAAGTGGTTACCATTTCTGGCATGTTGATTCCATCCATGTTTGTTGTCACCGCTTCGATGACTGCTACCACTGGTATTATTATTTTGCCGGCTGCTTTCTCTTGGTTGAGTTGACTCGTTATCGTGCTCTAATAATTGAGCCTTATTTATAACATCTGAATACAAACACAGTTTATGAGAAATTAGATATTGACGTATCTCGGGTTTCAAACCTCTTAGAAACATCCGCGTAATTCTTTCCTCATTATCAACCAAGTGAGACGTAAACCTGGACAACTCGGCAAACTTAGCTTCGTACTACGACACGATCATATTGTTCTGCTCCAACTTGATGAACTCTACCTCTTTCATGTGACGAATACTTTCGGAAAAGTACTTGTCGTTGAATAGTTCTTGGAACTTCTCCCAAGACATCTTGGTCAAAGAGAGTTGAGTACGCTTTACCGATTTCCACTAGTAATCTGCCTCTCCTCGCAACATAAAGGTGGCAAAGGGAACCTTTTGCTCCTCGGAGCATCCCAAGACATCAAATATCTTGGTGATCTGCTTTATTCACGTCTCCACCTTAAGTGGTTTTGGCTCTCCAATAAACTCCGGTGGTCCCAGCTCCTTGAACTATTTAGCGGTGACCGTCCGAGAGTTTCCAGTGTTTCCACCTACATTTTGGGACAGAGAGCCGCCTCTTTGATGTTGTATGAATTGCATAAAGCCTCTGAACATTCCATCATTCATCATTTGGTCAGTGTTGTTGTTTGCATGAGGATTGTCGCTTTCCTGATGCACATTCTCCTGATTATTGATATGTGGAGACTCAACGGTCTCCTGTGCTCAATTGCTATTCTCAACATTCTCGGATGTCATTTTCAGATACTTCCACAAAACAAGGGTTAATTGACATGCAACATATTATCCTTATACTCTGACCGACCAATTAAATACCAAATAAACTTAGGTAGGTCATACTAGCGAAGGAATTCCCCGTCTCTCCCCTCCTAGTTCTTGTCTCACATCTCGCCTAGGGATCATATCCCTAAGCTTTGATATTAATCATGGACGCCCCCAAAATAGGTATACATCACCTATTTTGAGTCGCCAAATACATGGTACTGAGTAATACAAATACAACCTTAAATATACAACATGAGTGTGAGTTTTAATACAAATATTGTCTTCTGCAGGCGAGATTCAAACTCAAAATAAGTCCTCAATACATTTATTATCACACTATTTCATAGAATAGTGAGGACTACTAATGCTATCATCTGGACCATCACTCCGTTCCCCGACTAGCCCCTGCTACGTTCTCATTTCCTGAAGAGAACAATGAAAGCAAAAGGGTGAGCTCAACTAGCCCAGTAAGAAATATTATGACTAAGATAATGCAGAATAAATTATCATTAGATTTCAACAGTGTTAAACTGATAAAATATAACAAACATCAAGTTTAACTGCAGCGGAACAAACAATCCATTAGAAGAGTCAAGTAGAGAATAAAATCTACTATCTTATATGATTTAAAATGTTTTTCATTACTTTTATCGCTGAGACTCAGCTTAATAAATAATCCACATCATCCCTGCACTACGGCCAAGGATATTCATTAGTATCACGACCAAAAATTATCTATGCACTACGGGCCAAGGATATTCGTGTATTCATCAATGGTCATGATCATGCCAACAACTGTCCATCAATGCACTACGGGCCAATGAGGACTTTTTCCACATCATTTGTAACATTACGGTCATGATTACACCGAATAATCCCTGGTCATAATCATACCAAGTCCATCTATGCACTACAGGTCACGGATGACTTTCAACATAATATAAACATGAGGATGATGACAATGATATAATAATTCAATAAAACAAGTTCAAGAATTAATTTATCCAGGAACTAATAACGTCCAAATTGTAAACATGATACTTCTTTGTAGAGTAGCACTCAAGAATGCTCAGAAGAATATTTCCATGAAAAGATACTGGATGAAGCGCAAATATCAAGGATATTCTACTAATTTCATGGAGTATAGAAGTCAAAACTTTAACCAACTGAGTATAATAAAGAATGGAATAACAAAAGAAATCACCGTGCATGCGATAGACCGCATGCAGAAAAGTTATTCCAAGCGTAATAATAAATAACGGAACAAGGTCGTATGTAAACGCACGCATGTGATATTCCAAATGAATAATAAAAAAGCGGAACCAGTCATGAGTAAACGCACGCATACGTAATATTCCAACGAGAATAATAAACAACGGAACCAAAGTCATGCGCGAAACGCATTGCATGTGATGTTCCAATGTAATAATAAAGAATGGAATAACGAGAAGAATTTCACCATGTATGCAATAACTTTTTGCATAGTCAAAGTTATTCCAACATAATAATAAACAATGGAATAATGAGAAAAATTTCACCAAGTATAGGGTAGCCCGCGTATATAGGTTATTCCAATGAATAATAAAGAATGGAATAACATAAGTTCTCTTCATGAATAAGAAAGAAATAATACCTCTTACGAGTACAACAAATAATATCCTTTACCGTAGTAAAAAGAAGAGTATTCCAATCGGTAGGCGAGGATATTCTTGAAGAAAACTTGCACTATTTCAAAGCTTCTTAAAACTCTAAAGAAATACGCCAAGATTATAGAAGAATTCTCTAAACTTACGGTGTGGTTTTCGATTCTAACTAAGCATCCTATTTATAGGAAAATAGAAAAAGATACTATGTTGCACTATGCAATAAAATATAATATATTCTAAATATATATTTATATATTTTATTTAAAATCTAATAAAACAAATAAGCTGTGAATAACCCGATATTTTCTATATAATTAAATTAGAAATTTTATGTATATATATTTTTTTTATTTTAAGAATGAGGATTTGTACAAGATAATGCGTGTATGTAATTATGTAATAAATAAAATATATTTATTACATGAATGTTTACAAATAATTTTATTTTAGAATTAGTGACTATTATAAAGTTTATTCTTTTAATAATTAATTTTATAGTAGAAATATTTTTATTATTTATTTTCATGAAAATATAATTATATTATTTAAATAATATATGAAATGATTTTTAGAATTATGATAATAATTATCTATTTTATTATATGAATTCATGTTAGAATAATTAAGTTAATAATTTTTTTTCTTGATTAATAATGTTATATATGAAGAATAAATCAGATATGAAATCCAAACCCTAATTTTGGAGTTTGGTCAAGGAATGAGAATAATAATATAATATTAATTATATTTTGATTTTTTAGTGCTATAAATATGTACTGTATATGTGTGGCCGAATAATGGTGGCTCAATTATGTTGTGTCATGACCAAATCCTAGCATTAATTTGTTTCACCCTATTGGAAAATTCAAATGGGAAATTCGAGACTGTGTTGTAACTGTGTTATGTGAATTATGTCATGTATTACAGAATTTAAAGTAATTAGGTAAAACCCTAATTATACTTAGAAAACCTAATTAATTAGAAACCCTAATTAATTGAGAAACCTAATTACTAAATTCAGAAACCCTAATTAGTAATTATAAACCCTAATTACTAATTGTAAACCCTAATCGTTAAATTAGAAAATCTTAATTTTATAATTAAAAATCCTTATTAATAATTAGTAACCCTAATTGTTATATGGGTAATGCTAATTGCTATTTATTTGCTCTAATTGCTAAATTAGTAAGTTTAATTATAATTATTGAATTTTTAAACTTAATGATTAATGTCTAAATATTAGAAAAAAAACCTAAACTAATATAGAAACCCTAAATTTTGTAATTTAGGAAACCTAATTTCTAATTTAGCCTTTTTGTCAAATAAAAACCCTAAATTTGCAAACTATAGTGCTAATGATAATTGGTTAATCTATAATCTAATGTGTATGTTATATGTAATTAGGAACTAAGTATGATTAAAGAAACCCTAATTTCTATTTTAGAAACTAAAATTTATTTTATTTTTATTTTTTTGTGTACAAACCCTAGTTGAAAAATCCTACAATTTGTGCTAAACCTTAGGGTTAAACCCTAAGGGTTTGACAAGTTACTAGTTTGCCCTTAATTTTAAAAGCCAAATGACATTTTTGCCCCTCTTGTATTATTTGAGCTTGCTTGCAAAATTTAACAATACTTTAGTTGGTGACCTAACATGTTGACCTTGTGACAAATCTCAGCAATATCAGCCACATTGAATCAGCTTTATACATTTCACCAATATATATATATATATATATATATATATATATATATATATATATATAGATCAAGAGAGAAAAAAAATCATTTTCAAGCCCATTTGTTCAACTTGCTCTCTACCAATTCTCTCTCTCTCAAAACCTACGAAATATATATGTAT
The DNA here is from genome assembly GCA_020205615.1 of Panax quinquefolius. Lineage (NCBI taxonomy): Eukaryota > Viridiplantae > Streptophyta > Magnoliopsida > Apiales > Araliaceae > Panax > Panax quinquefolius. Next base: position 13,972,850 of record CM035170.1, on the reverse strand, counting down.
ATCAGTCCCAAAATAAAGCCCTACTAACACCTGTAGCAAATCAGAAGCCAGATTCAAGCAATAATCAAATTGAGGTATAAAGCCCTAACCGAAATCTGATCATGTATGTTGTGTTAGATGTTAATTTTTTTGTGTGTTATACATGTTGTATGGAGTCTAACTAAGTGATCTGGGTTACTAGATGTTAGATCCATAACATCTAGAGGCTCGAATTTGAAGATTTCAAAAATCTGAAAATTTATTTTTTTGTGGTCTGACGACTAATGTCAGACCCTATAGATCTCAGTATGATATGTTTTTTTTGATGTTTAAATGTTTAAACATGTAGTTGGTTATGTGATCTTTCATCTGAAACTTGATTCAAAGCCAGATCGGTTGTATACTGAAAGTTATTGATGGTCAAAGGTCATTGATCGACCACGACTTCACTGATTCTAGGTAACCCAGAATTTTTCCAGAAGTCTGACAACGTTTATAATGGGCTCTGATCTTGCTGTATGTTTATGTTTTGGCTATGTTGTTGTTTGATCCTTGTAGTCTGACATAAGGAGTGCATATTAAAACCTTTAGATCACCCAGATCTGTAACAGGATTGTAGCAATTGATGGTCAAACCACCGTTGACTAACTGACCGGATAAAGATTTTTGGGAAACCCAGATCTTCAAGAACCGCGTCCTGACCCCTAGTTTGACCAATCTTGATCTTGTTCATGTGTTGTTTGTTGTGACGCCCCCAAATAGGTATACAACACCCATTCTGAGTCGTCAAAATACATGGTACAGAAATAACTACAACTTTATTAATACAACATAAAAATTGTGAGTTTAAATACAAATATTGTTATCTAGACAATATCCACACTCAAATAAGTCCTCATTACAATTATTGATACATTATTTTACAAAAATGGTGAGGACTACTAAAACGACTTTCTAGAACCTTCATTCCATACCCCGACTAGTACTCGCTACATTCTCGCCTCCTAAGAAGAAAAATAGAACAAAAAGGAAAAGGGTGAGCTCAACTAGCCCAGTAAAGAATATTATGATTAAGATAATATTGAACAAATTATCGTTAGTCTTCAACAAGGAAAAATCTAATAGAATACAATAGACAACAAGTTTCAGATCAATATTCGCAGCGAAAATAATAATTCATTGGAAGAGTTAAGTAGAGAATGAAATCTACTATTTTCTATATATGAATTTAAAAGTTTATCGTCGATATTTTATCCCTGTAACATCAATCAATATATATCTGGAATCAAATATTCATCTTTGCACTACAGGCCAAAGATATTCATCGATTGGTCATGTTCATCTAAACACTGCTCATCTTTGCACTACGGGCCAAAGATATTCATCGAAATCATTCATCTTTTGCACTACAGCCAAAGATATTCAATAATATCATCATATAGATCGAGGATGATGAAAAATATTTTAAAGGAAACGAATCCAAATTGAAACAAAATAATAAATAATAAGGATTCGTATTTCGGTTTATCCATGTCCAAAAATACCTCATAAATAATCATAGTGGAGTAAAATTCAAGAATGATCAAAACATGGATACAATCAAAGCTGGTATCCATAATAGATATTTTGGACAAAAAAATGAAAATTTAATTTTTCTGTGAATAGTGCCGTATACGTGGATAGTAAACCCGACACTAAAAGACAAGAATTTCACAAGAAAAATCTTACCAATATTCCGGCATAATGATATTAAAAGAAATAATATTATTTAAAAAAAAATATCCCTTACCTCGAAAGAATAGTACTTCTGGCTGGAATACTGAATATAGTGCTGAAGGGAACTTGCACCGTATTACAACACTCAAAGTATCAAAATACTCACAAGAATACGCTCAATATATCGAGAGAGAAAGAGAGAAAAACATTAGTTTCTGGTGTGATTTTCAATTCTAACCTAAGCACCCTATTTATAGGAAAATGCTTAGAACACCAAAGTAGAAAATTTAATATAATATTAATATATATAATCAAATTTCTTACGCCCACTTTCTTAGATCTGAATTCAGCCATTTACATCACATGCAAGACCCACAATAATGACCAAAAACGTTTTTCATATTAAAAATAATTAAAACTTCCAAAAATCAATTATTTCGAAACTTCGGAGCTTCAATAATTCATAATAAATAACCCTTTTGTCAGAAAAATTCAAACCTTATGTCTTTTTCATAGAAAATTCCATTATCTACAACTTTGCAGAAGAAAGTTTTTCCAAATTCCAAACAAAAATTGACCGAAATCAACAAACGGGCGATTTTACAGGCTATAATCAAATTTCAGTCAAGAAATGTGGTCCACCAACATGTTTAACATGTTTTTAACATTTATTGCAACAAAAATACTCTTCCTCCTCATATACTCATATATCCCACATTCATTATAAAAATATCATCATTATTATATTATAATAATATAATAAAATATTATTTTATCAGAAAAGATAAAATACCGATTTTCAACAATTGTCACTTTAAAAATTTTCTCCCTATATCCATATAAAATGAATATTTTCCTTATCATATAAATCAATAATTAATTATTCACAAATAATATTACAGAATCACAATACTGACAACCAGGCAGTTCCTAGGAAAGAGGGGGCTTTCCAATAAGGATTTCTCCTTACTAGCGCGCAATTAGGTGACCAAGAACACTAATCCAGCTGGGAACTTATAAATTAAAAGGAGCAAAGTATGAACCTCGAACTGTTCTTCATTTCTGGAAAACCCAGAAATGAAGAACAGGTCCGACATCAAATTCGAAGGCCTTTATCTTACTGCTTTGTTATTGGATGGCCATGATATTAATTTATAATTATAGTATTACACTTAGACTACCTGCTAGGTATCATTAGCTGCCCAGAAAGCATTAGGATCATAGATAACTTTCTGGTCAAACCAAGCTCCTCAAACACTAACATGAAATCTGGGTTTGATGAAGAACAGGCCAAGAACACCTATAGCGATGGTTCTGTCGCTATAGAGTCATTTTTGTTATATTATTTTCTAAAAATTATTTATTTTAATTAATAAATCGAAATAAATGATTTTTAATTATTAAAAATACAAAATAAATTCCTACAAATTATTTTAAAATCTGATTTTTTTTTTAATTATGTTAAATATATTTCATAAATATTTAATATTTTGGAATAATAAAATTATTTAATTTATTTAATTATATTATTAAATAAATTATTTAAAATGATTTTAATACATGAAAAATCATTTAAAATTATATTATGGTATAAGAAAATAAGTTAAGTTATTTTTGATAATTTTAATATTTTGTGATGAATTTCATTAATTAATTAATATTATTGATAATTAAGTTATTTAATAAATGTATTAAATAAATGATGATAAATAGAATTAATGATTTAAAATTATGTAAATGTTATAAAAATATTTTAAGTTATAAAATATAACTTTTGATATTTTGTCATGAAAAATATTAATATTTTAATATTAATGATATTAGATTTATTTAATACTTATATTAAATAAATTAGTTTAAAAATGATTTTAATACTAGAAAAATCATTTTAAATGAAAATAAAGATTTTAAAAATATTTTAAGTTATAAATTATAACTTTCAATATTTAAAAGAAAATCTCATTAATTATTTACTATTAATGATGTTAAAGTTATTTAATAATTATATTAAATAAATTAGATTAAAAATGATTTTAATATTATAAAAATCATTTTAAATGATAATAAATGGTTTAAAGATATTTTAACTTATAAAATATAACTTTTAATATTTAAAGGATAATTTCAATAATAATTTAATATTAATGATATTAATTTAATAATAAATGATATTAAGTTTATTTAATAATTATATTAAATAAATAGTTTTAAAATGGTTTTATTTATTTAAAAATCATTTAATAAAGATATTAATGAATTAAAAATATTTTAAGTTATAATTAATGACTTTTAATATTTTGATAAATAATGCATTAATATTTTAAAATTAATGGTAATTATTTAAAATGAATTTTAATTCTTTTAAAATCATTTAAGGGTAATATAAATACTTTAAAAATATTTTAAGTTATTATACATAACTTTAATATTTTGGCAATGGTTTCATTAATAGTTTAATATTAATGATAATAAAATTAATTGATATTTAAATCATTTTATAATGATTCCGTTGTTTGAAAAATTAGAATAAATTATAATAAATATTTAAAAATTATTATAAGTCATTTAAAAATAATATGACCGATACTTACAGATATTGAACTACAGAATAGAGTCTTAGACTCTATACTTACCCGATAAAGTCGCTGTAAGAATCGGACACGTTTCGTAAATTGATCTGGACTTAGATAATTTGATTAAATACTTGTTTATTTGTGATTCAATGGTTGTGGAATGTGTGTGACAATGTGATTAGGTTATGTGCTGACTGCAATAAGCAGTGTTATGTGTTATAGTATGTTATTCTAATCGATCAAATGGTCTTATTAATGATAGGTTTCAGTATAAAAGATAGAACTAAGTTACTTAAACCGTAAGAAGCGCAAGATCGATAAAGTATCTTACCTTTGCATTTCCTTTATCTGAATGGACATGAGTAAGAAGTTTCGTAATTATATTATTATTATACTATATTATTAACCCTATTGTGATATATTCTATATCCAGATCATTGTTTATCAACATGTTAGTATATGGTAATTCGGATATATATTACATTCGTTAATTTTAAACATGGTTACACAAGTGTCCCCACTGGATAATCATCAGATTTAATCACATATATATATATATATATATATATATATATATATATATATATATATATATATGTCCAAGCTAATTGATTAATTTAGACACAAATTTCAAATATCGTTGAATAAGATAAAACCTTTTTGTATCCAATCAAATTGTTTTGGTTCTGGATTCGATCTAAAAATATGAACATCCCGATCACTTGAAAACTTTTGCGCTCATGGCGGACAGAGTGAACGATCTTATCGTTATTGTAATGTAGTATTGATCAATCACAGGTCCATGGGATGTACACCCTCGCGTCGTAAGCTATATTTATTTTGAGATGAAGTTCGCTCTAACCTTATCGAAAATTTAAAACAATGTTCATAGTATGTCGACTACCCTATATATATAGTCTATACGTAGTTTCAAAAATTTGAGATAAAATTGTTATGTTATTATTATCGGTTCGATTTACTTCACAACTATAAATTAAATTTGTAGAAGTGATGTACAAAGAAAATATTTATTTCTTTCATTTAATTATATTTATAATTGTTATTATCATTGGGCACCCAAATGCTCATTCTTGCTTTAAATTAAATGTTTTCAGCTAGGCACGATCAACCCGAAGGTTCAGATAGGAACAAGTGAAAAGGAAAACAAACAGATTATATTTAATGGTATCTTTTATAATAGTTAGACAATATATAGACAATGATATTTATTATCTATCATGTAATATATTGTAGTAAAGGTTGCGTACTTGGGATTAGACTCTGATAAATGTAAGATAAGTTTGATATTCATATTATTGTTATTATTATTAGTATTATTCCGCTCATAGAAATGGTATCATAAATCACCGAGTTCGGGTTTCAAGTACCCGAGTTTGGGGGCGTTACAATAACTTTATAAAAGTATTCTGTTTTATATAAAAAGATTTTACTATGCAAAATACTATGCATGCACTATGCAACACTATGCATAATAAAATATAATATATTCTAATTATTGTCTAATAAAACAAATAACTTTATAAAAGTATTATGTTTTATATTAAAAAATTTTACTATACAAAATACTATGCATAATAGAATATTATATATTCTATTTATAGTCTAATAAAACGAATAACTTTATAAAAGTATTACATTTTATATAAAAAGCTTTGTTGTTTTATTACATTAATAATACTAATAAAACAAAACTCATCATCATTATTATAATTCACACTATTAATTGACCAAGTCGTTCCTAGGAAAGAGGGGGCTTTCCAATAAGGATTTTCCCTTATTAGCCGCAATTAGGTGACCAAACCTCTCTCATCGCGTAACTTTTAGACATCGTTAATATTGTAAATAATAATTTTATTAAATTTGTCATCTCAATATATAAAATATCGATAATAATTGAATACAATCGAGCGACTTCTCACATAAGCATCAATAATCAACATCGTGTTATTATTATGCAACCACAGCGTATATCAGATTTACTTTTTAACACCGGGTGTTTCAACAGTTAACGGTAAAACTCCCGCCGTTATTTTCATAAGATATTTTTGTCATTTTCTCAATTCGACAATAATTCCGTTGTGGGTTCCACCAATGATTGTGCTGTTGTACGAATATTTCCTTTTAAAACGAATATTCCCCGACCAATCGAATATTATATAACAACTTGCGTACTTTGTAAAATTTATAAATATTACCCACAACTATTGTAAGACCCCGAATTTTATGAAATAAAAGTATTCAATTTTTCTTATAATTATTATTCAGTAAATGGTTAAATTGATATAAAGTAAAGTTAAGGGTGATATATGAAATTTTTTCAAAATAAGCAAGTGGCTATAAAATTCTTGTTGTTTATTGGGGGGAATATTCGTTCTATTCGTGGAATATTCTTGTTGTTTGGGAATATTAAATGACGACGGTATGACCATTTGTGGGCCCCATAATGTAATAACCGCTTCGGATAAAGAAAAGACAAGTTTGAGTTTTTATAAATAACGCGTGTAGTTATTCTTTATTAACATTGTTAGAATACCCGATGTTTAAAATACAAGAATACGTCTGGGTGTGGGTAAGAAGAGCATACCAGATTGCACATTATTTTTGAATTATTGATTCTTACGTAAGAAAGCACTACTCAATAATTATTACAGTAATTACTGTTCAATATTTATATTTTATTTTATTGATTCAATAATTGCTACGTTGATATTTTATATTATTGTTGTTCAATAATTACCACTGCACAGTATCTCCATTATCAAATCAATAATTTATATTATTTGAATAATATTGTTAGATAACATTATTGGCAATGTCTAGAAAGTTCTGTCAAGGAGAGGTTTGGTCACCTAATTGCGCGCCAATAAGGAGAAATTCTTATCGGAAAACCCCATCTTTTCTGAGAATTGCCTGGTTGTCATTATTATAAGTCTGTAATATTATTTGTGAATAATTAATTATTGATTTATATGATAAGGTAATATTTATTTGATATGGATATAAATGATGGATTTATTTATTTTATGTGGTTATTAATAAAGGAATTAATATTGAGGTGTTTTATCAGTATTTTGTCGGATTGGAGGTATTAAAAGATCAAACCAGTGTTCTTGAGATATATTGCGTGAGTTATAATTTTTGATCCGACCGTTGGATCTTTGTGATTTTTAGATATGTTATACATATATAAGTTGAGTATATGTCCACAAATTTTGAACCGTTAAAAATGAACGTATGATTTGTTATGAATTTTAAGAGGTGACTAGTTCAGAAATTGTTGAAGTATCCGAATTTATCATTTTGGTGGAAAATTCTAGAATTGGTGGGCCCCAATTTTGGTTGGTGATAAATGTGCTCAAATTGAATTTCAAATGTGGTGGGTGACAATAGTAGCAGGTAAAGCCATCAGGTAGCAGGTCAAGTCTGCTTCGGCGTGCTAATATTTTCCTATAAATAGAGGGCTAAGTTAGAATTGAAAATCACACCAGAAACATAAGATTTCTCTCTCTATATTATCGAGCGTATTTTGTGAGTATTTAGACACTTTGAGAGTTGCTATTCAGTGTAAGGTTCCTTCGGCTTTTCATCCAATATTTCGGTCAGAAATACTGCTCTTTTGAGGTAGGAGATTTTAAGGGTTATTATGTTTCTCAGTTTCGTAATTTTTCCGACCCTCAAAAATTCTAGAAAAATTTGAAATGATATTTTGATGAGTTTTCTTGATTGTGTCCAAAATTGGTGATTTGTGGATGTATAGATTAAGAGTTATGAATTTTATGAGAAAAGACTATTTTAAAAGTAAACCCTTATAACTCTTTGTGGTTTACTCCAAAATTGGTGAAATTTTTATTGGGAGTACATGTATATAACAGAAGTATATTCTGTAAATTTTTGAATTTTTGGATAAAAGTACAATTTATGATAAATGTCTAAATATTCGGCAGTTTTGGCCATGTGAAAAATAGTAAATAAATTTTAAAAATTATGAGAAAAATATATGTTCAATATGAGACTATATTCTGCTAAATCTCAGAAAAGAAAATTTGTTTGTACTGATTTGGTATTTTTCATGAAAATAGACTAGTTATGAGTAAATGAATTAAATATGTTATGTGAAGTAAAAAAATTGGAAAATAGAATTTTATGGCTTGAGAATCCTATATAAGGTATATGGAGATTTTTGATGAGAGTTTTGGTTATTGGTGATGATATCTTATGAGTTTGGCATTTTAAGATGATTAAATGCATTAATTAGTAAAGTGTAAATAATTAAAATAAATTGTTTATAAGTTTAAGAAATGATTAAAATATTATTGTAATATTAATAATATTAGATTATGAGATTATTAAGTGATTTATAACATTGGGATGAAGTTGTTGTAAATATTGATATGGATTTTATGTGAAACTTTATCTTTTTGTGTCGGGGTTACTATTCACGAATTACTATTCACGAGTTACTATTCACGACAAAATTGGTTTCTTTTTCTGACCAAATTATCGTTGATTTATGAATCTTACTCTTGAAATTAAATCCATATTTTGATCATATTGTTTTTATTATCATATATAACATTTTTATAATCCTGGTGAAGAAATTTCTCTTTGACCTGTGTGTAAAGATGGGTAGATTATTGGTATGATCATGACTATGGGTTCTCTTGTGCCAGTAGTGCAAAGTTGAATCGTTGACTGGTATGATCATGACCATTGAATTTACAATTGAATATTTTTAGCTTAAGTGCAAAGGTGAAAGGATCAACATGGTTATAATTATGGTTTATATAAATTCTGAAATGATTATGTATTTCTTTGAGATATGAATATCTTTGGCCCGTAGTGCAAAGATGACCTATTTTTGAATATCTTTGGCATGTAGTGCAAAGATGATCTGTTGTTGAATATCTTTGGCCTGTAGTGCAAAGATGACATGTGTAAGACCCAAACTTTTATAAATAAAGATTAAATTCTCTCGAAATATATTTTTGAATATTATGGTGTGGATATGATATAATGTTATATTTGTGGGTATTATTTATAAATTTTGCAAAGTAAGCAAGTTGTTATATAATATTCGATTGGTCGGAGAATATTTGTTTTAACAGGGAATATTCGTACAACGGCACAATCATTGGTGGACCCTACAACGGAAGTATTGTCGTAGTTAGAAAATGACGGAATTTTCTTTTTATAAAAATAACGGCGAAAGTGTTACCGTTAAAACTGTTGAACTACCCGGTAGTAAAAGTACAAGAATGTCACGGTTGCATAAGTAGTAACACGGTATTGATTATTGATGTTTACGTGAGAAGTCACTCGGTTATACTCAATTATTGCTACTGATGTAAGACCCCAACTTTTATAAATAAAGATGATTTTTTCTATAAATATTATTTTGAATATTATGGAATAAATTTGATATAATGTTATAGTTGTGGGTAATATTTATAAATTTTGCAAAGTATGCAAGTTGTTATAAAATATTCGTTTGGTGGGGAATATTCTTTTTGTTAGGGAATATTCGCATAATGGCTCAATCATTGGTGGACCCCACAACATTATCATCGGATCGAGAAAACGACAAAAATATTTTTATAAAAATAACGGCGGAGGTGTTACCGCTAAAACCATTGAACTACCCGGTGGTAAAAGTACGATGAATACGCGTGGTTCGCATAGTAAGACACGGTATTGATTATTGATGCTTACGTGAGAAGTCACTCAAATTTATGCTCAATTATTGCTACAAGAATTAACGCATCATATCTCTTATATTATTGATTCAATTATTGTCACAAAGATATCATCATATAATATGTTATAGTATTAAATCAATAATTGAGACGACAAGTTATAAATGATTAATAATTATTGAAAGATTAAATATGTGTTATGATTTGTGGTAAGTTTGATTATTTTTATGGGGGCTCTATATGTCATCATCTAAGAGTCTCTTCATCAATAGTATTTACCTTCAATAGTAATTACCCTTGTGAATAGTATTTACCTTCGTTAATAGTAATTACCTTTACCAGACGTCGAACCACTTGTCGTTTCACATTCTAAAAGGTCGAACCACTTGTCGTTTCACATTACAAAGGCCAAACCGATTCGTCAAGCCACTTGCCTTTTCACACGGCGAAAGTGCTAAGCTAGAAATCTTCTATAAATAGAGGCCTAGGGCTTCATTATTTTTCACTTAATTCATTCAAGCTATAGAGAGAAAGTATAGAGAGAATAAGAGAGAAAGAAGAAGAGTATTTTGTTACTACTGCTCACTGCGAGATTCAATCTCCTACCAAATGTAAGGGTGTTATTCTTTCTTATTCATGAAGAGAAACTGTTGTTATTCCATTGCTTATTATTCTCATTGGAATAACTTTTGTATAAGTGGTTTACCTATACTTGGTGACATTCTTCTATTATTACATTGGAACACATCACATCATGTGTTTTACAGGACTGGTTAAAATCTTTATCATTCTCCGTTGGAACATCTCGCTCGTGTGTTTTACACCGGACACGGTTAAAATCTTTATTATTACATTGGAACATCCTGTCGTGTGTTTTACAGGACTGGTTAAATCTTTATTATTACATTGGAATATCCTATCTCGTGTGTTTTACACCGGATCCGGTTCCATCTTTATTATTCATTGGAACATCCCGCTTGCGGTGTGAATTTCACCGACTCGGTTCCGTTATTTATTATTCATTGGAATAACTCGTCTGTATGGCCTATCGCATGCATGGTGATTTCTTTTGTTATTCCATTCTTTATTATACCCAAGTTGGTTAAAACTTTGACTTCTATACTCCATGAAATTAGTAGAATATCCTTGATATTTGCGTTTCATCCAAAGATCTTTTCATGGAAATATTCTTACGATCATTCTTGAATTTTACTCTACAAAACAAAGATATCATGTTGACAATTTGGACGTTAATAATTCTGGATAAAATAATTCTTGAACTTGTTTTATTGAATTCTTATATCATTGTCATCATCCTCATGTTTATATTTTTTTGAAAGTCATCCGTGGCTCAGTAGTGCATAGATGGACTTGGTATGATTATGACGAGAGACTATTCGGTGTAATCATGGTAGTAATGTTACAAATGATGTGATAAAAAATCCTCAGTGGCCGTAGTGCATTGATGGACAGTTGTTGGCATGATCATGACCATTAATGAATACACAAATATTCTTGGCCCGTAGTGCATGAATAATTGTGGTCGTGATACTAAAGAATATCCTTGGCCGTAGAGTGCGGGGGTGATTCAATGATGTGGAATATTTATTAAAATTTGAGTCTCGGCTATAACAAATGATGATGAAAAACCTTTTAAAACCTAAAAGATAGTAGACTTTATTTTTTACTTGACTCTTTTAATGGATTGCATATTCCGCTGCAGTTAAACTGGTTGTCTATTGTATTTTATCAGTTTAACATTATTGAAGACTATTGATAATTTATTCCGCATTATCTTAGTCATAATATTTCTTATTGGGCTAGTTGAGCTCACCCTTTCTTTCACTTTGTTCTCTTGAAATGATAATATATTTGGGACGAGTCGGGAAGCAGTGATGGTCCCGAAGATAGCATTAGTAGTCCTCACTATTACAGTAAAATAGTGTGATAATAAGCTGTAATAATGAGGACTTTTGTTTGAGTTTGTATAATATCTAGTAGGCGATATTTGTATTTAAACTCACGATTTTTATGTCGTATGCATACCACGGCGATTATGTTAATAAGTTGTATTTAAATTACGTACCATGTAAGTGGCGACTCAAGATGGGTGATGTATACCTAATTTTGGGGGCGTCACGGTTGGTGTCGAGCTTAGGATGTGATCCGGCTAAGATGTGAGAATAGTACTAGAGGGGAGAGAGGGGAATACCTTCGCTTAGTATGACCTACCTAAGTTTATGTGCTTTATTTTATTGGTTGGTCGGAAGATAAGGATAATTTGTTACATGTCAATTAACCTTTTGTTTTGTGGTAGTATCTCGAAAATGACATCCGAGAATGTTGAGAATAGAATGGAGCGCAGCGATCGTTGATTCACCACATATCAATAATCAAGATAATGTGCATCGAAGGCGACAATCCTCATGCAAACAACAACAACTTGACCAAATGACAAATGATCAAATGTTCGGAGGCTTTATGCAATTTATGCAACAAAGAAAGTAGAGGCGACTCTCATCCAAAACGTAGGTGGAAACACGGAAAACTCTCAAGCGGTCACCGCTAAACAATTTAAGGAGTTGGGACCACCGGAGTTTAAGGAGAGCCAAAACCACTTACGGCGGAAGCATGGATAAAGCAGATTACCAAGATATTTGATGTCTTGGGATGCTCCGAGGAGCAAAAGGTTCCCTTCACGCCTTTATGTTGCATGGAGAGGCGGATTCTTGGTAGGAATCGGTAAAAGCGTACTCAACCAAATTTGTCATGAAGATATCTTGGGAGAAGTTCAGGAGGCTGTTCAACGACAAATACTTTCCGAAAGTATTCGCCATATGAAGGAGGTGGAGTTTATCAAGTTGGAACAAAACAATATGACCAGGTCGCAATGACGAGGCAAAATTTGCGGAGTTATCACGGTCAAGGCGTCCCACTTGGTGGATAATGAAGAGAGAATGGCGCGAATGTTTTAAGAGGTTTGAAGCGGGAGATACGTCAACATCTTATTTCTCATAAAGCGTGTTTGTATTCAGATGTTGTAAAATAGGGCTCGATTAGTGGAGCGCGATAATGAGTCAATCAACGCAACTAAAAGAGAAGCAAAAGCAAAATTATAATACCAATGAGAATAGTCATCGGCGGTGACAACAAGCGTGGAGGAATCAACGGCCGGATATGGTAACCACCGGTGGTGGTAATCGGGCCAAAACAATAAGAATGGACATTTCAAGAAAAGGAGATTCAACAATGATGGAAAAGCGTCGGCCACCAAACACCCATTGTTAAGGAAGGAGAAAGACCACCTATCATATACTTCAAATGCGGAGGAGAGGGACACATCGGTCAAAGCTGCGTCATGCCAGTCAAAGCATGTTATAATTGTGGAAGAGAAGGTCACTTAGCCCGATTTTGTGCGTTCAGAAGACAAATTCAACTAGGATGGAGGCACCAAAGGCCATCCCGGAAAATTCAAACCCAGTAGTCAAGGGAGAGCATTTGTTGTGACCTCCCAAAGAGCAAGGAATCCGAATGAGGTCATCACGGGTAAGCTTATCATAAACTCTAATGAAGTCTATACTTTATTTGATGGGTTCTACCCATTCTTTTATTTCTCCTACTTGCGCTCATCGATTAAATTTGACTCTGGAGAAATTAGACTTTGACTTATCTGTGGAAACTCCGTTGGGAGAAACCTTCATTACATCCCTCGCTTATAAGTCTTGTTTGGTTCAAATCGGTACCCTCACATTACCTGTCGATCTTATTTCATTAAAAATACTTGCATTTGGCGTGATTCTAGGGATTGATTGGTTAACTACTTATCATGCAAAAATTGATTATTTTCGTAAGGTTGTTAGCTTTCATATTCCTAATCAACCTATTATGCGAATTCAAACGACCAAACCATTAAAATCAATCACGGTCATCTCAAGCCATAAAGCTATTCGTTTATTGAAAAACGGATGTCAAGCTTTCTTTAGCTCATATCATGATTTAAATAAAAATAAATCGTTTTAAGCGATATTCCTATTGTTAATAAATTTCCGACGTATTCTCAAGAACTTCTGGCCTACCCCAGGCGTGAAATTGAATTTTGTATCGACCTTGAACCCAGACAAAACCTATTTCCAAAGCCCCATATCGAATGGCTCTATTGAACTTCGAGGAGTTAAAGACCCAACTGCAGGAATTGTTAGACATTGGCTTTATTCGTCCTAGTACTTCTCCTTGGGGTGCTCTGTTCTATTCGTGAAGAAGAAAGATGGGAGTATGCGACTTTGTATTGATTATCGGGAGTTGAATCACGTCACCATCAAAAAATAGGTATCCATTGCCACGTATTGATGACTGTTTGACGATTTGCAAGGAGCCAAATTCTTTTCAAAGATTGATCTTCGTTAGGATATCACCAATTGAAGATTAGAACCACCGACATTCCAAAGGCGGCTTTCGGAACTCGATGACGGGCATTATGAATTCCTAGTCATGTCCTTTGGATTGACTAATGCTCCCGCCGCCTTCATGGATATGATGAACCGAGTATTCAAGGAATATTTAGATCACTTTGTGGTCGTCTTTATTGATGACATCCTTATTTATTCCAAAAGCCGTGAAGATCATGAGCAACACTTGAGGTCGACACTCCAAAAGCTTCGTGAATATAAGCTTTATGCAAGTTGAAGAAATGCGAGTTACGGCGAAGAAGTAGCATTCCTTGGGCACGTGGTATCAAGTCATGGAATATCTGTGACCCAAAGAAAGATTGAAGCTATTCAAAGTCGGGAACAACCTAAATCGATGAATAAAATCGTAGCTTTCTCGGTTTAAATTTGGTTATTATCGGAGATTCGTGGAAGGATTTTCTCGAATCGCTATTCCATTGATTTCGGTGACTCGGAAAGATACAAAGTTCGGTTGGAGCGAAGAATGTGAGAAGAGTTTTCAAGAACTCAAGAGGAGACTTATTTCAAAGACTGTTACGACAATACCATCTGCTCGGAGGGATTTGTCATCTCTGATGATGCTTGAGCAAAGGGTTGGGATGTGTTCTTATGCAACATGGAAAAGTTATAGTTTATGCCTCGCGACAACTCAAAGAATATGAGAGGAATTATCCTACTCATGATCTAGAGTTAGCAATTTGTTATCTTTGCACTTAAAATGTGGAGGCATTACTTGTATGGGGAGAAAGTGGAGATCTTTACGGATCATAAAAGCCTCAAATATTTCTTCACTCAAAAGGAACTCAACATGCGACAACGACGTTGGCTTGAACTGTTGAAAGATTATGATCATACCATCCAATACCATCATCTGGAAAAGCAAACGTGGTAGTGGACGCATTGAGTAGGAAATCATATGCAAGTACAAGTGCGATATTGTCAACGCAGAAAGGCCCATTTTGTGTGACTTGCAAAGGATGGAGATAGAATTAAAGACCTGAGGATGCATGTGATGACAAATGAGTATCTGAGTAGAACCGACTTTAATTGATAAAGTTAAAGCTACTCAAGCTACTGACACTGGAGTCGATGCGTATGAGGAAGAAAGTGCAAGAAGGTGCTATCGCGGAAGCAAGAATCGATGAAGAAGGAATACTTGAGTCAACTCGGACTTTGTGTTCCTAACGACCACGATTTAAAGTATAATATCATGATGGAGGCGCACAACACACCATTTGCAATCCATCTCAGGAGTACCAAAATGTATCATGATATTAAATATACATTTTGGTGTAGCAATATGAAGAGAGAGATAGCATATTTGTTTATCTCAAGGTGTCTAACTTGTCAACGAGTTAAAGCGGAGCATCAAGTACCAAAAGGTCCATTGCAACCACTTGAAATTCCAGAATGGAAGTGGGAGCACATTACCATGGATTTCAATTCTTTGGTCTTCTTAAGGTTTCTCAAGGCATTGATGCGATTTGGGTCATTGTTGATAGATTGACCAAGTCGCTCATTTCTTACCGATCACGAGAAACTTATACACTTGAACGTCTTGCTCAGTATGTACATAAACGAGATTGTGTAAGATCGCATGGTATGCCGGTATCCATAGTTTCTGATCGAGACCCAAGATTCACTTCACGATTTTGGGTTAGTTTGCAAAAAGCTATGGGCACAGACTTACGATTTAGCTCGGCATATCATCCTCAGACGGACGGACAGTCGGAGAGGACTATTCAAACTCTTGAAGATCTATTAAGACTCTGTGTCCTTGATTTCAAGGGAGTTGGGACAAGTTCTTACCATTGGTGGAGTTTTCCTACAACAACAGTTATCAAGCAAGTATTGGCATGGCTCCATTCGAAGCATTGTATGGAAGAAAGTGTCGTTCTCCAGTATGCTGGGATGAGGTGGGTGAAGCAACGTTGTTGGGACCGGAGTTGGTACGTATGACTACGGAAAAGATTCAAATGATCCGACAACGTATAAAAACCTCACAAAATCGACAAAAGAGTTATGCTGATCTTCATCGAAAGGACGTGGAATTCGATATAGGAGATCATGTGTTGTTAAGAGTTGCTCCATGGAAAGGAGTTACAAGATTTGGAAGGAGAGGAAAACTTAATCCTCGATTCATCGGTCCATTTTTAATCCTCGATCGAGTAGAAACTGTGGCCTATAGACTCGCTTTACCGCCAAATATGTCTCGTGTTCATAACGTTTTTCACATATCTATGTTACGTAAATATGTGAAAGACCCAAACCATATTATTGAGTTAGAACCGGACGAAATAGCGGAAGATTTGACGTATGAAGAGGTTCCTGTTCAAATTTTGGATAAGAAAGAACATATTCTACGCTCCAAGGTTATACCTCAAGTCAAAGTTTTATGGAGGAACCACGATGTTGAGGAAATGACTTGGGAGTTAGAATCTGAAATGAAATCAAGGTATCCTTACCTCTTCGACATACCAGTATCGCGTACCCTAATTTCGAGGGCTTAAATTTCATAAGAAGGGAGGTTGTAAGACCCCACTTTTATAAATAAAGATGAATTTTTCTATAAATATTATTTTTGAATATTATGGAATAAATTTGATATAATGTTATAGTTGTGGGTAATATTTATAAATTTTGCAAAGTATGCAAGTTGTTATAAAATATTCGTTTGGTGGAGAATATTCTTTTGTTAGGAATATTCATACAATGGCTCAATCATTGGTGGACCCCACAACATTATTATTGTCGGATTGAGAAAACGACAAAAATATTTTTATAAAAATAACTACGGAGGTGTTACCGTTAAAACTGCATTGAACTACCCGGTGGTAAAAGTATGCGAATCTGGCGTGGTTGCATAGTAGCACACGGTATTGATTATTGATGCTTACGTGAAAAGTCACTCGGCTATGCTCAATTATTACTACGAGAATTCTTTGCATCATATCTCTTATATTATTGATTCAATTATTGTCACAGTATCATCTGTATAATATGTTATAGTATTAAATCAATAATTGAGACGACAAGTTATAAATGATTAATAATTATTGAAAGATTAAATATGTGTTATGATTTGTGGTAAGTTTGATTATTTTATGGGGGGGCTCATATGTCATCATCTAAGAGTCTCTTCATCAATAGTATTTACCTTCGTCAATAGTAATTACCCTTGTGAATAGTATTTACCTTCGTTAATAGTAATTACCTTTACCAGACGTCGAACCACTTGTCGTTTCACATTACAGGCGTCGAACCACTTGTCGTTTCACATTACAAAGGCCAAACTACCGTCAAGCCACTTGCCTTTTCACACTCAAGTGCGGTGCTAAGCTAGAAATCTTCTATAAATAGAGGCCTAGGGCTTCATTATTTTCACTTAATTCATTTAAGCTATAGAGAGAGAAAGTATAGAGAGAATAAAGAGAAAGAAGAAGAGTATTTTGTTACTACACCGTTGCTTTGCGAGATTCAATCTCCTACCAAATGTAAGGGTGTTATTCTTTCTTATTCATGAAGAGAACTGTTGTTATTCCATTGCTTATTATTACATTGGAATAACTTTGTATAAGTGGTTTACCCTATACTTGGTGACATTCTTCTATTATTACGTTGGAACATCACATGCGTGTGTTTTACACCGGACTGGTTAAAATCTTTATCATTCTGTTGGAACATCACATGCATGTGTTTTACAAGGACTGGTTCCGTCTTTATTATTTATTGGAACATCACATGCATGTGTTTTACACGGACCGGTTAAAATCTTTATTATTACATTGGAATATCCTATATCATGTGTTTTACAGGATCCGGTTCCATCTTTATTATTACATGTTGGAACATCACTCGATTGTGAATTTTCACGACATTGGTTCCGTTATTTATTATTCGTTGGAATAACTTTCATGCATGCGGTCTATCGCATGCATGGTGATTTCTTTTGTTATTCCATTCTTTATTATACCCGGTTGGTTAAAACTTTGACTTCTATACTCCATGAAATTAGTAGAATATCCTTGATATTTGCGTTTCATCCAAATATCTTTTCATGGAAATATTCTTACGATCATTCTTGAATTTTACTCTACAAAACAAAGATCATGTTGACAATTTGGGACGTTAATAATTCCGGATAAAATAATTCTTGAACTTGTTTTATTGAATTCTTATATCATTGTCATCATCCTCATGTTTATATTTTTTGAAAGTCATACGTGGCTGAAGTGCATAGATGGACTTGGTATGATTATGACCGAGAGACTATTCGGTGTAATCATAATAGTAATGTTACAAATGATGTGATAAAAAATCCTCGATGGTAGTAGTGCATTGATGGACCGATTGTTGGCATGATCATGACCATTAATGAATACACAAATATTCTTGGCCGTGAGTGCATGAATAATTGTGGTCGTGATACTAAAGAATATCCTTGGTCAGTAGTGCGGGGGTGATTCGATGATGTGGAATATTTATTAAAGTGAGTCTCGACTATAACAAATGATGAAAACCTTTTAAAACCTAAAAGATAGTAGACTTTATTTTCTACTTGACTCTTTTAATGGATTACATATTCGCCGCAGATTAAACCGGTTTGTCATTGTATTTTATCGGTTTAACATTATTGAAGACTATTGATAATTTATTACGCATTATCTTAGTCATAATATTTCTTCTTGGGCTAGTTGAGCTCACCCTTTCTTTCACCGTTTCTTCTTGAAATGATAATATATTTGGGACGAGTGGAAACGAGTGATGGTCCGAAGATAGCATTAGTAGTCCTCACTATTACGTAAAAATAGTGTGATAATAACTGTAATGAGGACTTTTTGTTTGAGTTTGTATAATATCTAGTAGACGATATTTGTATTTAAACTCACGGTTTATGTCGTATTGTATACGGCAGCTTATGTTAATAAGTTGTATTTAAATTACGCATACCATGTAAGTGGCGACTCAAGATGGGTGATGTATACCTAATTTTGGGTGCGCGCCACAATAATTCACGCATCATATCTCTCATATTATTGATTCGATTATTGTCACATTATCATACGCATTATATGATATATTATTAAATCAATAATTGAGACGACAAAGTTATTCATATTATTAAATTGCAATATTTACAATGTCAGAAGTTCTATCGAGGAGAGGTTTGGTCACCTAATTGCGGCTTGATAAGGAGAAATCCTTATCGGAAATCCCCTCTTTCACGGGAGCGACACGGTTGTTAAATATTGTGAGTTATAATATTAATGATGAATAAGTTTGTGTTGATTAAAGATGAATTTCATAGTTCCATTGTGTTGGGATTATTAGTGTTAATGGAAATCGACATCTATTCCGATGATAATTGATGTCTGGTGGTTATATTGATAAATCGGGTAATTTATCGGATAAATGAGCAATTAATTGCTACTAATTCACATGCTTATATAACTATTTGTTCACATGTGTGTACTATTGAATCACATTCTTGTACTATTAGGGGAGTTGGTGCAAGATTGATAATACTTGCATGACTAAGTTAAAAATGGAGGTATAGATGGAGTCTTATCTTTGTAATTCGTATTTTCATATGATTATACTATTGATTCACATGATTGAACTATTGATTCACATTATTTACTATTAGGGAGGTGGTGCAAGTTTGATAATACTTGCAGGACTAAATTAAAAATGAAAGAAAAGTTAGAGGTATTGTCTTTGTAATATTTCGAGCCTCAAAACGTGCAATTATCAAAACTATATTTTCCTATAAATAGAAGCACATTCTTCATTCATTTCTCACCAATTCATAAAAGCTTTATAGCAATTATTATAGAGAGAAATTATAGAGAGAAAGAAGAAGAGAAGTCTGCTACCTCACTATTCCAGTATCCAGTTTTTTTCTACGGTAAGGGGTATTATTTCTTTTATATTCATGAAGAAAACTTACATTATTCCATTCTTTATTATTACATTGGAATAACTTTGTATGTGCGGACTACCTATACTTGGTGAAATTCTTCTATTATTCCATTCTTTATCATTACTGTTGGAACATCACATGCATGCGTTTCTACGCATTGACTGGTTCCATTATTTATCATTCTGTTGGAACATCACATGCGTGCTTTATGCGCCTCGACTGGTTTGGTTAATTAATTATTATTCTGTTGGAATATCTTTTTGCATGCGTTTTGCATGACTGGTTCCGTTATTTATTATTTTGTTGGAATAACCTGTCTGTGCGATCTATCGCATACCTGGTGATTTCTTTTGTTATTCCATTCTTTATTATACTCAGTTGGTTAAATTTTTGGCTTTTATACTCCATGAAATTAGTGGAATATCCTTGATATTTGCGCTTCATCCAGTATCTTTTCATGGAAATATTCTTTTGAGCATTCTTGAGTTTTATCCGACAAAGCAGTATCATGTTCACAATTTGAACATTATTGGTTCATGGACAAATTAATTCTTGAACTTATTTTATTGAATTCTTATATCATTGTCATCATCCTCATGTTTATAATATGTTGAAAGTCATTTGTGACCTGTAGTGCATAGATGGACTTGGTATGATTATTAACAGGGATTATTCGGTATAATCATGATCGTAATGTTACAAATGATGTGGTAAAAGTCCTCCTTGGCCGTAGTGCATTGATGGACAGTTGTTGGCATGATCATAACCATTGATGAATACACGAATATCCTTGGCCTGTAGTGCATGGAAAATTTATGGTCGTGATCTTAATGAATATCCCTTGGTAGTAGTCTTGCGGGGATGATGTGGTTTATTTATTAATTTGAGTCTCGGTGATAAAAGTGATGAAAAACCTTTTAAATCATAGAAGATAGTAGACTTTATTCTCTACTTGACTCTTCTAATGGATTGTTTGTTCCGCTGCAGTTAAACTTGATGTTTGTTATATTTTATCAGTTTAACATTGTTGAAGGCTAATGATAAATTATTACGCATTATCTTAAGTCATAATATTTCTTCTTGGGCTAGTTGAGCTCACCCTTTTGCTTTCATTATTTTCTTGAAATGAAATGAGAAGCGTATTTGGGACTAGTCGGGGAGCGGGTGTGGTCAGGATGATAGCATTAGTAGTCCTCACTATTCTATGAAATAGTGTGATAATAAATGTAATGAGGACTCCATTGAGTGTGGATATTATCTAGATGACAATATTTGTATTAAAACTCATAGCTTATGTTTTGTCGTATTTTACGACGGTTGTATTATTAAGTTGTATTTGAATTTTATACCATGTATTTGGCGACTCGAGATGGGTGATGTATATCTATTTTGGGGGTGTCACAGTTGGTATCAGAGCTTAGGGATATGATCCCTGGCTAAGACGTGAGACTAGAACTAGGACGGGAGAGAGGGGGAATTCCTTCGCTAGTATGACCTACTAAGTTTATTTGGTATTTAATTGGTGGTCGATTTTAAGGATAATATGTTGCATGTCAATTAACCCTTGTTTTGTGGCGATGTTGAAAATGACATCAAGAGAGAATGTTGAGAATAGCAATGGAGCACGAGGAGACCGTTGAGTCTCCACGGATCAATAATCGAGGATAATGTGCATTAGGAAGGCGATAATCCTCATGCAAACAACAACTTGACCAAATGATGAGCGATGGAATGTTAGGAGGCTTTATCTGATTCATGCGACATCGGTGAGAGCGGCTCTGTCCAAAATATAGGTGGAAACACTAGAAACTCTCGGGCGATCATCACCGCGCTAAGCAGTTCAAGGAGCTGGGACCACGGAGTTTATTGGAGAGCCAAAACCACTTAAAGGCGGAGCGTGGATAAAGCGAGATCACCAAGATATTTGATGTCTTGGGATGCTCTCGAGGAGCAAAAGGTTCCCTTTGCCACCTTTATGTTACGAGGAGAGGCGATTCTTGGTGAGAATCGGTAAAAG
Organism: Panax quinquefolius; assembly: GCA_020205615.1. NCBI lineage: Eukaryota > Viridiplantae > Streptophyta > Magnoliopsida > Apiales > Araliaceae > Panax > Panax quinquefolius. The sequence goes on along the minus strand of CM035170.1, from coordinate 13,950,483 downwards.
CGTACTCGACCTCTTGCTTGAAGATGTCTTGGGAGAAGTTCAAGAACTATTCAACGACAAGTACTTTCCGAAAGTATTCATCACATAAAGAGGTAGAGTTCATCAAGTTGGAGCAAAATAATATGGAGTAGTGTCGCGATCGAAGCTAAGTTTGTCGAGTTGTCGATTTGCGTCTCACTTGGTTGATAATGAGGAGAGAATGACGCGGATGTTTCTAAGAGGTTTGAAACTAGAGATACGTCGATATCTAATTTCTCATAAAGCTGTGTTTGTATTCAGGATGTTGTAAATAGGGCTCGATTATTGGAGCGCGATAACGAGTCAACTTAACAAGAGAAAGCGGTACGGCAAAATGATAATACCGGTGGTAGCGATCATGAGCGGTGACAAAAAGCGTGAGGAAATCAACATGCGAAATGGTAACCACTTTGGTGGTAATCATGGCAAGACAATAAGAATGGACATTTCAAGAAGAGGAGATTCAACAATGATGGAAAAGGCGTCGGCACCTGACACCGTTGTTAAGGAAGGAGAACGACCACCTATCGTATGCTTCAAATGCGGAGGGGAGGACACATCGGTCAAGCTGCGGGATGCGAGTCAAAGCGTGTTATAATTATGGAAGAGAAGGTCACCTAGCCCGATTTTGTCGTACTGCAGAAGACAAGTCCAAATTTGGGATGGAGGCACCAAAGGTCGTCCCGAAAAGTCAAAAAGTCGGTAGTTCGAGGAGGCGTTTGTTGTGACCTCCCGAAAGCAAGGAACGAGCAGAGGTCATCACGGGTAAGCTTATCATAAACTCTAGCGAAAGTCTATACCTTATTTGATCCGATTCTACCCATTCTTTTATTTCTCTACTTGCGCTCAGCGTTTAAATTTGACTCAGGAGAAATTAGACTTTGACTTATCGGTTGAAACTCAGTTGGGAGAAACCTTCATTACATCCACTTTGTTTATAAGTCTTGTTTGATTCAAATCGGTAACCGCATACGTTACGTTACTGTCGATCTTATTTTTTTAAAAATACTTGCATTTGACGTGATTCTAGGGATTGATTGGTTAACTACAGATCATGCTAAAATTGATTATTTTTGTAAGGTTGTTAGCTTTTATATTCCTAATCAACCTACTATGCGAATTCAAGCAACTAAACCATTAAAATCAATCACGGTCATCTCAAGCCATAAAGCTATTCGTTTATTAAAAAATGGATGTCAAGCTTTCTTAGCTCATGTCACAGATTTAAACAAAAATACGTCAGATTTGAATGATATTTCTAATGTTAATTAATTTCCTGATGTATTCCCCAAAGAACTTCCTGGCCTACCCCTGGAGCGTGAAATCGAGTTTGGTATCGATCTTGAACCCGATACAAAACCCATTTCCAAAGCCCCATATCGAATAGCTCCTATTGAACTTCAGGAGTTAAAAACCCAACTGCAGGAATTGTTAGACATCAATTTCATTCGACCTAGTACATCTCCTTGGGGTGCTCCTGTTCTATTCATGAAGAAGAAAGATGGAAGTATGCGACTTTGTATTGATTATCGGGAGTTGAATCATGTCACCATAAAAAATAGGTACCCATTGCCTCGCATTGATGACCTGTTTGATCAGTTGCAAGGCGCCAAATTCTTTTCAATTATTGATCTTCGTTCCAGATATCATCAGTTGAAGATTAAAATCGATGACATTCAAAATGCGCTTTCGAGAACTTGATGCGGGCATTATGAATTCTAGTCATGTCTTTTGGATTGACTAATGCTCCTGCTTTGCCTTCATGGATATGATGAGCCGAGTATTCAAGGAATATTTGGATCACTTTGTGGTCGTCTTTATTGATGACATCCTCATATACTCCAAAACAAAGTGAAGACCATGAAAGCAACACTTGAAATTTGATACTCAAAAGCTTCGTGAAAATAAGCTATATGCGAGTTGAAGAAATACGAGTTACGGCTTGAGGAAGTTGCATTCCTTGGGCACGTAATATCAAATCATGGAATATCTATTGATTGACCCAAAGAAAGATTGAAGCAATTCAAAGTGGGAGCAACCTAAGTCGATGGAAAAGCACGTAGCTTTCTTCGGCTTAATTTGGTTATTATCGGAGATTCGTAGAAGGGTTTTCTCGAATCGCTACTCCATTAACTTCGGTGACTCGAAAAGATACAAAGTTTGGTTGGGGCGAGGAATGTGAGAAGAGTTTTCAAGAACTCGAGAAGACTCATTTTCATTTTTTGTTACGACAATACCATCGGCTCGGAGGATTTGTCATCTCTGATGATGCATCGGGCAAAGGTTAGGATGTGTTCTCATGCAACATGGGAAAGTCATAGCCTATGCCTCACGATAACTCAAAGAATATGAGAGGAATTATCCTACTCATGATCTAGAGTTAGCGGTGATCGTTTTTGCACTTAAGATTTGGAGGCATTACGTATGGAGAGAAGGTGGAGATCTATACGGATCATAAAAGCCTCAAATATTTCTTCACTCAAAAGGAACTCGACATGCAACAAAGCGACGATGGCTTGAGTTGTTGAAAGATTATGATCATACCATTCAATACCATCACGAAAAAGCGAGCGTAGTAGGTGATGCATTGAGTAGAAGATCATATCTTGGATCTGAGTGCATTATTGTTAATACAAAGGCCCATTTTATATGACTTACAAAGGATGGAGATAGAGTTAAAGACTCGAGGGACCCATGTGATGATGGCGAATATCTGAGTAGAAGCAGACTTTAATCGATAAAATTAAAAGTTGCTCAAGCTCTGAGACACGGAGGTGATCATGCGTATGAGGAAGAAATTGCAAGAAGGTGCTATTTAGGAAGCAAGAATCGATGAAAAAGGAATACTTGAGTCGACTCCGGACTTTGTGTTCCTACGATTTAAAGTATAAAATCATGATGGGGCGCACAACACACCGTTTGCAATCCATCACAGGAGTACCAAAATGTATCGTGATCTTGACATACATTTTGGTGGAGCAATATGAAAGAGAGATCGCGGAGTTTATCTCGAGGTGTCTAACTTGTCAGCGAGTCGGCGGAGCATCAAGTGGCAAAAGGTCCATTGCAACCACTTGAAATTCTAGAATGGAAGTGGGAGCACATTACCATGGATTTTCGTTCTTTGGTCTTCCCAAGGTTTCTCAAGGCGTAGATGCGATTTGGGTCATTGTTGATAGATTGACCAAGTCTGCTCATTTCTTACCTATCTGAAAAACTTATACACTTGAGCGTCTTGCTCGTATGTACATAAATGAGATTGTAAGATTGCATGGTATGCGGTATCATAGTTTACGATCGAGACCCAAGATTCACTTCACGATTTTGGGTTAGTTTGCAAAAAGCTATGGGCGCGGATTTACGATTTAGTTCGACATATCATCCTCGAAGCGGACGAGGCGATCGGAAAGGACTATTCAAACTCTTGAAGATTTATTAAGACTTTGTGTCCTTGACTTCAAGGAAGTTGGGACAAGTTCTTACCATTGGTGGAGTTTTCTACAACAACATTTATCAAGCAAGTATTGGCATGGCTCCATTTGAGGCGTTGTATGGAAGAAAGTGTCGTTCTCGGTATCTTTGGGATGAGGTGGGTGAAGCAACGTTGTTGGGACCGGAGTTGGTACATATGACTACGGAAAAGATTCAAGCGATCCAAACAGCGTATAAAAACCTCACAAGATCGACAAAAGAGTTATCTTGATCTTCATCGAAAGGGCGTGGAATTCGATATTGGAGATCATGTGTTGTTACGTGTTGCTCCATGGAAGGAGTTATGAGATTTGGAAAGAGGAAAGCTCGACCCTCGATTCATTGGCCCATTTTAATCCTCGATCGAGTAGGGCTGTGGCCTATAGACTCGCTTACCGCCAAGTATGTCTCGTATTCATAACCTTTTTCACATATCTATGTTACGTAAATATGTGAAAGACCCGAACCACATTATTGAATTAGAACCGGACGAGATAGAGGAAGATTTAACGTATGAAGAGTTACTTGTTAAAATCTTGGATAAGAAGGATCATATTCTACGCTCCAAGGTTATACCTCAAGTCAAAGTTTTGTGGAGAAACCACGATGTGGAAGAAATGACCTGGGAGTTAGAATCTGAGATGAAGTCAAGATATCCTCACCTCTTCGATATACCAGGTACGTACCCTAATTTCGAGGATGAAATTTCATAAGAAGGGGAGGTTGTAAGACCCCAACTTTTATGAATAAAGATTAAATTCTCTCGAAATATATTTTTGAATATTATGGTGTGGATATGATATAATGTTATAGTTGTGGGTATTATTTACAAATTTTGCAAAGTAAGCAAGTGTTTATATAATATTGATTGGTGGGGAATATTCATTTTAACGGGGAATATTAAATGCGGCGGCACAATCATTGGTGGACCCCTAGCGGAAGTATTGTTGTAGTTAGAAAGCAGCGAAATTATCTTTTATAAAAATAATGGTGAAAGTGTTACTATTAAAAGCTGTTGAACTACCCGGTAGTAAAAAATACGATGTCTGGCGTGGTTGCGTAGTAGTAGCACGGTATTGATTATTGATGCTTACGTGAGAAGTCACTCGGTTATACTCAATTATGCAACGATAATTCTTGCATCATATCTCTCGTATTATTGATTCGATTATTATCACGGTATCATCGCATTATATGATATATTATTAAATCAATAATTGAGGCGACAAAGTTATTCATATTATTAAATTGTAATATTTACAATGTCTAGAAGTTACATCGAGGAGAGGTTTGGTCACTAATTGCGGGATAATAAGGAAAAATCCTTATCGGAAAGCCCCCTTTTTCACAGGAAGCGACTTTGGTTGTTAAATATTGTGAGTTATAATATTAATGATGAATAAGTTCGTGTTGATTAAAGATGAATTTGATAGTTCCATTGTGTTGGGATTATTAGTGTTAATGGAAATCGACATCTATTCCGATGATAATTGATGTCTGGTGGTTATATTGATAAATCGGGTAATTTATCGGATAAATGAGCAATTAATTGCTACTAATTCACATGCTTATATAACTATTTATTCACATGTGTGTACTATTGAATCACATTCTTGTACTATTAGGGGAGTTGGTGCAAGATTGATAATACTTGCATGACTAAGTTAAAAATGGAGGTATAGATGGAGGTACTATACTGTAATTCGTATTTTTCACATGATTATACTATTAATTCACATGATTGAACTATTGATTCACATAATTTACTATTAGGGGAGGTGGTGCAAGTTTGATAATACTTGCAGGACTAAATTAAAAATGAAAGAAAAGTTGGAGGTATTGTACTGTAATATTTCGAGCCCCAAAACGTGTAATTATCGAAACTATATTTTCCTATAAATAGAAGCTCATTCTTCCTTCATTTCTCACAAATTCACAAAAGCTTTAGAGCAATTATTATAGAGAGAAATTATAGAGAGAAAGAAGAAGAAATCTGCTACCTCCTTTATTCCGAGTATCCGCTTTTTTTTTAGGTACAGTAAGGGTATTATTTCTTTTATATTCATGAAGAGAACTTACATTATTCCATTCTTTATTATTATGATGGAATAACTTTGTATTTGTGAATCTATGAACTACCCTATACTTGGTGAAATTCTTCTATTATTCCATTCTTTATCATTACATTTGGAACATCATTATGCATGTTTTATCATATTTTGGTTAGATTAATTATTATTACTGTTGGAAATATCACATGCATGCGTTTACGCATACGACCTAGTTCTCGTTATTTATTATTACATTGGAATAATAACTTGCATCATATCGATCTATCGCATGCCTGGTGATTTCTTTTGTTATTCCATTCTTTATTATACTTAGTTGGTTAAATTTTTGGCTTTTATACTCCATGAAATTAGTGGAATATCCTTGATATTTGCGCTTCATCCAGTATCTTTTCATGGAAATATTCTTCTGAGCATTCTTGAGTTTTATTCCACAAAGCAGTATCATGTTGACAATTTGAACGTTATTAGTTCCTGGACAAATTAATTCTTGAACTTGTTTTATTGAATTCTTATATCATTATCATCATCCTCATGTTTATAATATGTTGAAAGTCATCTGTGACCTGTAGTGCATAGATGGACTTGGTATGATTATTAACAGGGATTATTCGGTATAATCATGACCGTAATGTTACAAATGATGTGGTAAAAGTCCTCCTTGGCCGTAGTGCATTGATGGACATTTGTTGGCATGATCATGACCATTGATGAATATACGAATATCATTGGCCCGTAGTGCATGAAAATTTTGTGGTCGTGATACTAATGAATATCCTTGGCCGTAGTGCAGGGATGCTGTGGTTTATTTATTAAGCTGAGTCTCAGAGATAAAAGTGATGAAAAACCTTTTAAATCATAGAAGATAGTAAAATTTATTCTCTACTTGACTCTTCTAATGGATTGCTTGTTCATTTATGATTAAACTTGATGTTTGTTATATTTTATCAGTTTAACACTGTTGAAGGCTAATGATAAATTATTCTGCATTATCTTAGTCATAATATTTCTTACTGGACTACTTGAGCTCACCCTTTTGCTTTCATTGTTCTCTTCAGGAAATGAGAACGTAGCTGGAACTAGTCGGGGAACGGAGTGACGATCCAAATGATAGCATTAGTAGTCCTCACTATTCTATGAAATAGTGTGATAATAAATGTAATGAGGACTCCATTGAGTGTGGATATTGTCTAGATGACAATATTTGTATTAAAACTCATAGCTTATGTTTTTGTAAGTATTTTTTACGATAGTTGTATTATTAAGTTGTATTTGAATTTTATACCATGTATTTGGCGACTCAAGATGGGTGATGTATATCTATTTTGGGGGCGTCACAACATGTTTTTGAATATCTTTGGCTCGTAGTGCAAAGATGACTTGTTGATGAATATCTTTGGCCCGTAGTGCAAAGATGAATTTATTAGTATGATTATGAACAGGAACTGTGATTTGGTATAACCATGATCATTGATGTTTCAGGTAAAGACAAGTGATGAAAATTATCTTCGTCCTGGATGAGAAGAGGAATTTAGAACCTTAGTTATGATTATGAGTTATTCACATGATTGTGGACAGGAACTGTTGATTAATGTTACAGGGATAAAACATTATTGGTGGACTTTTAACATGGAGAAGATAATAGACTTTATGGTCTATTTGACTCTTCTAATGGATTGCTCGTTCCGCTGCAACTACGGTTGAAAAGTTTTATCATCTACCATATGTTCTAAATCTCTGATTTATTACTGATGAAGGCTATTGATAATTTATTTATCTTTAGTCATGATATTCTTTACTGGGCTAGTTATGCTCACCCTTCTGCTTCATAATTTCTTTCAGGTAATAAGAGTGTAGTTGGGTCAGGCGGGGGTAATAGGAGAATAGAACGGTGATCTTTAGCTATGGAGGTTTTTCCTAAATAGTATAGAAAAGTGTGTTGTATTTTATACATCATTTAGTAGTTATATTTGGTGAATCAAATAGGGTGAAGCGAACCCAACGTTGGAAGGGTGTTTTGCCACTATCATACAAGATGTCTAATAACATACAACCTCGTGTTATCATAAGATAAGGTTGTGCACACCCACTTGCTGAGTATATCTACGAGCACTACCTATATGATCTTGGTCTTTGGTTGAAGTATAATTCTCAATTAGAGACAGTGGAGATAATGATATGTCAAGAGAAGACTCACAATTGAAAAGAATATGATAGTAATCTTCTCATTTTTCTTTGGGGTCTATTGGGTCAACCAAGGATAATTCTGTGGGCATATGATATCTATCATAACCTAGACGCATGACCTCCCATGTACGAAGGTTTTCTTGAGCACTTCCCAAAGATTTAAATTTCTAAAATAGTTATTAACTGTACCTTTATGTAATGTATCAATTTGAGGTGTTGTCCATAGTTGGGACATGAGTCACAGTTGGTATCAAAACTCACAGTATATGTGTTGTTGTATTTTGCACGATAATTGTAGTAATAAAATTGTAGTTGTTTTCTGTACCATGTATTTGGCGACTCAGAATAGTTTGGATGTAATGGACCTATTTTGGGGGCGTCACAACTATAACATTATATCAAATTCATTCCATAATATTCAAAAATGATATTTATAGAAAAATTATTTTTACTAAAAAAATTGGGGTCTTACAAGTATAGTATTTCACAACATCTTATTCCAACCCTTGTCAACTTTTGAGTTGCGAGTTTAATGACTTTAAATACATATATATATATATATATATATATATAAATTTTTCCCGAACTATGAGACTATTAATCAGACTTTGAATTTTTTAGTCAACTGATTAGCTACTTTTATAGATAAATTACAAATTATAATATTATATATTCAAAACCTTATATTGTGGTTCATGGGATTAATTAGCTTGAAAGAATGAATTCCAGCAACAAAAACAAAAAAAAATAGAAGAAGACAGATTTAATAATCTTGATAGGATAGAAATATGATGAACTTATGGTCACTATAGTAGGATCCAAAAAAAATTATTTTATTTTTTTAGCCTTTTATTTTTAATTAGTTTACAGAGAGAATTGTTACAACTTTTTTTGCCTCACTTTGATGATAAAGTAAAAATAAAAAAAAACAAAGGAGAAAAAAAATACATAAAAAAAATGAAAAAAAAAATAAATAACCCCCAAAAATTCCAGGGTTGGGGGTCATATGACCCCCCCTAGACCCCCTGGTTTCGCCCATGTACAAAGGTTGAGTCACTTGGTGAAGATTTTGAGGCGGCCATCTTGGTTGAGGGAGCAAAATTAGGAAGACATTAGAGAAGGGGATTGAGAGGAAGATGATGTGTCGAGATGATTTTTTTATTAGGGTTTGTTGTTGTTGGATTTTTTTTGTTTATAAATTATATATTGTGTACTATAATTTAGCTTTATATATTTATTTTTAGTAATGGGATTATTTTTTTTATATTTTTATATAATAATAATAATAACAACAACAACAACAACAATAATAATAATAATAATAATAATAATAAAATCAATTATTAAAATGCCATGAACATACATCAATACATATATGTTAGTTCCTAGTTGGCACAATAGTTATCTAGAAAGGAGGGTTGAATATATATTTAAAAAATCTTTTTGTTTTAAACTCGTTATTTAATGATGATTAAAACTTAGCGGAATTTATGTTTGTTTTAATCTTCTTTACAAAGCAGTGGAGTTATGAGAGTGAGGCAGTTATAGCAGTTATGGAAGATATAGCAGTTATAGTATGAATGTAAAAGACACGGTCGTTTTTAAGTGGTTCAGAGCACTTAAAGCTCCTAGTCCACTCTTCTACTCAACGAGTAGGATATCCACTAAGGATGTCTTTTACAACTTCTGAATCACACAGATTCCTTCTAGACTAGCAGTCTAGGAACTTCTTAGTTCACTCTTGAACTCTTCAAGTCCAGCAGACTTGGCTCTCTTACAGTTCACTTAGAACTCTTCAAGTCCAGCAGACTTGGTACTCTTCTTTAGTTGATTGATAGATGTTGAGTTCTTGATGGTTGCTACTCGATTCTTTGTTTTAAGCACTTGTTGAAAAGAACCGAGTAGTGAGCAAGCTTTGCAAATTCTCGGATCGTAGAGTTGAGCTTGAGAGCTGTTCACGTTGTTTGTTCAATGCTTGCTTGATCCTCTCTCATATGTCTGATTTGCATATATGTGATCTTTGAAAACTATCCGTTGGATCCATCCGTTGAGGCATTCAATGCATTTGACTTTTCTGATCTTTGATGGAGACATTTACGCACATCTCTTTAAAGCGCATTCGCCCAGCGACTTGACACGAGATCGCTTTCTCACCTAACACATGAAAAGGTGTTTTGCCCCCCTTACCAATGGTACTTTCCTTAGCTTCTTCAATACGCTTCTTTATTGCATACTAAGGATATTTCATATTACTTTGGGACTGATGAGTACTGCAACGTCTAGAATCCATTCCTCATACGTTGAAATCTGTCTTCACACATATCATGAGGCTCGACGTTTTCTGACATAAGACATATGATGCTCAACGATTTATATCGTGATACTCTACGATTCAGATCGTAGTGACTTGACGCCTTGGTGCTTGATCTGATGCTATCAGTCAAGAGCACTACGATTTCTCTTAAACCTTTGCACACTGCGATCTTTGCTTGCTAGGTTATAACTCTACCTTTCTGAGAGCACTCTATAATCGTTGACTTATAAACTCTACGTTTCCTTCAGCATACTACGATCGTTGAGTTGGCTCGGCAAACGTTGGGACCATTCTACGATTTCTGAAGAGGCCCTTCACGGCAGGCACACTACGATTTTTGAAGCTCTACATTTCTGCCTTGACTTCTGCAATGTTGATCAGATTTATACACTCCGATTTCTTCGAAGCCTATCTATTACATCTCAAGATCAACCTAACAGCTTTGATCTTTCTATCTATACATTCTATTACAGAATGATACACGTTAAGAGCTAACAAATTTGATCTATCACTAAGTCCTTGTACATATCTTACTTGAAGGACTTTACAAATAATCATGAACATATACATTAAAACATCAAATCATAATATGCATTCTCCCAACAATATATTTTAAGTCATCAGTACAATTATTGTGCCAAGAGTATTAACACCAAAATTAAGTCCTCAATACAATTATTGTCACACAATTTTATAATGTATTGAGAAACTTCTACAGTCTCGGACCATCAATCCATTCTCCTGCTCTCCCCTCTAGACCTAACTACACTCTTATTTTCTGGAATGAGTTTTGAAACAAAAGGGTGAGGAAAAATAGTACAGAAAAGAATATAATGACTAAGATACATAAGTTATCATTAGTTTTCAATAGACCTAGCAAGCCAAGTTTGGCTTGGCCAAAAGCGATGTCAAAAAAAAAGCTACGGGTTTTGGCGGGTCAAAAAATGTAAGCCCAAAGTCTTGGGATTTTTTGGCGGTAGTAAAATAGCCTACCGCTTGCCAGTCTAGTTTTTAACAATTATAAATCATATATTTAGAACATGGTAGATGATGTAAATAACTGAACAATTCATTAAAATAGTTCATATCATAATATCTATTATATTCTCCAATTGAAAAGTTCAAAATCAATATTTTATCCCTGTAATACCAATCAACAGTTCCTCTTGCACTCTGACCAAAGAGAACTTTCACCGTCTGTCTTTATTTGTAACACCAAATATCATGTTTATTTTAATTCAAGTTTATGTTCATAATCATATCATTCAATAGTTCCTGATCATAATCATGCCGATTAATTTATCTTTACACCCAGGCCAAAGATATTTAATTATAACACCAATAGTCATGATAATGTCAATCCATAATTCATCTTTGCACCCATACCAAATATATTCAACTGTAACCCCAATGGTCATGATCATGCCAATCAACAATTATTCTTTGCAACCAGGCCAAAGAGAATTTTTAGCACGTCTCATTGCTACACAGACAAAAGACACTCAACAATCATCTTATCTTTGCAACCAGACCAAAGAGAATTTTTAGCACGTCTCATTGCTACACAGGCAAAAGACAATCAACAATCATCTGATCTTTGCACTCAAGCCAAAGACATTCACAACAACTTAGTCTTGATAATTAGTACCGATAACAATGATATAATGAATGGACGTAAACAATCAGAACAATAATATAAAAGAATAAATATTAATGATTTTCTAATTTATCTATAGTCTAAATTGTCAATATGATATCCAGAAAATCGATTAGAGTTATTGATAGAATATAATATAAATTTAAAGAAAATATAATGTTCACCTTTCAAATATAATGATTAACATTTAATAGGAAGATTCAGGTGAAATATTAGATAAAGCACAACTACTAAAGATATTCTAATCATTTTTAAGAATTTTCACCATTTAATGATAAAGTTGTAGAAATAAATAATACTTTCCTATCATAATATGGAGATGAAAGAAAATGATATCCCTTACCTTAGTAGGAGACCAGATCTGACGGTTATATAGGAGATTAACTTGAGAAATTCTTGCGCTTTAAGTAACACTCAGAGTATCCTTATACTTAAAAGAAATACTCACAATATTGTAGTAGAAGAATTTTGTGTTTTTGGTGTCTTTTGTTGTTCAACTAAGCAACCTATTTATAGGAGAAGGGAAGCATACCCTACTTGACGAATTTGCAAGCTCAGCACCCCGAGAGAATATTTGTTAGGTTGGTGGTGGGTCCAACGGAGAAAATATGCTCAGGAACAAATTTTGTTAAGTTGGTGGTGGGTCCTACGGAGACAAAACACAAAGTTCTGCGTGAGAACTTGTTCTAATACCAATTGTTATTTTTCAGAGGCACAGTAGAGATCTAGAAGGGGGGTTTGAATAAATTTTTAAAAATTTTTCAATTACTTATTGGAGTATTACAAAATAATTAATTAATCAATATTATCTATGCAGAATGGAATATAAGTTTATAAACTCCTCTTGAAGATTTACTAGGAAATCTCAATTCTAAAATAAGTCTTATAGATATGCAAACACATAGCAGATATAACAGTTATAATTTGCATAATGCAAATGGCGTAAAGTAAAAGACACAAGAGTTTTTAAGTGGTTCAGAGAACAACTCCTAGTCCAGTCTTCTACTCAACGAGTAAGATATCCACTAAGGATATGGACTAAGCAGCCCATTTTACATCTGAACCACTTAAGTTCCTTCAAGTCACTAAGTCTCGGCATCGAGTCACTTAGACTCGACAATTCGATCACTTAGACCAGGATCCTCTGACCCTAATTTGATCACAAAGACCAAGATCCATCGACCCCAATTCAGTCACACAGACTAGGATCCATCGACTCCAATTCCTATTTGTTGATGTATATTGGAAGTGATTATAAGACGACATGTATGTTCTTCATCTTATGGTGCTTAGTAGCATTGTTGTGATCATCTTCTTGGTGCTTGTTAAACTTGACTTTAATGCTCGATCTCTTCTTGCAGATTGCAACTACTCATGATCATAGTTGATGTGCTGCTAACCAATTTCATTAAGCTCGCCATCTTCTTGTGGCTAGCAGCTTTGAACACTTATTGGGTCGTAGACTTCTGTTCTATGTCTTTATCAGTTTATCTCTAAGTGTTCTTGGTTGAACGTAGAGTGGTACTTGAGGTTTGCCTTTTGATTATCCACTCCTATTTGTACCAATATCAACTGCATGATTTCTTTATATTTTGGCTTTTAGCTCTGTCATGTCCTCCATTTTCTTGACACTTTGGCTCTGGTTCCTTAGCTCTTTGGCTCTTTTACTCTTTGACCTAGGCTCTGCGGCTCTGGATTCTTCAATTAATCATCAACTTCTCATGGTCTGATGATGTGTTGCCGAGATGACGTTTAATCTCCTTCCCTTTTTATACCTGGCAGCTTTGAACACATATTCAATCGTAGAGTGATATTTACTCTACGTTTTTCATCTTTCAGCACTGTGTTCTTTTCTGATGATGATTCTTTTTTTGTATTGGTTGTTCAATGCCCATCATCATTTTTTTCATTTTAAATGATGTTACTTTTTATAGTCCATTTGAAATCTTTCAGTTGCAAAGTGTCCGTTGGAACATTTAATGCTCAAATACTTTGATATCCTTGATGTTGACTTTCTAGAGCTTTGTGTCAGCGTACTTTCTGATTCAAGACTTGTCACATCAAGTGACAACATTACCTACTTCATTGACAGTCGCTTTCAGTAACTAACCAATGGACACACCTTTGGTTTCTACCAATGATATATTGTTTGACACCTTGAGATCTTCTTCTTGCAACGTTCCATTTGTCAGTCCTCCTGTCAGACTTGACTTGGCTCAACGATCTATTGTCATAAGAATCGTAGGGTTGAGCTCTACATTCTGATTGTCTTTCTGTTCTTTTATCTGTTGATATTAGAGTGATAGAAATCGTAGAGTTATGCTCTGCATTAACACTACGATTATGACTTCAACTTCTATTTCTACTATCAGATTGCTTTATACTGCATGAACTTGATGTGTAGACTTCTCTTTGATCTTCGAACATTTTAGTAGCTCTTTCGATTCAGAGAACTGTTCTTCGATTCTGTACTTCTCTTAGGCTGTCTGCTTCACCACCCTTGGTTTACTCTGCGAAGGTGAAGGCATCTCTATGATTTGTTTATCTCCCAATGCTTTATGTTATCAGTTGCTACTTTATGAACTTCTGATTACTCTGAGAACTATTATGAGCACTATGACCAGGCAGAGTATCTTTGCAATGTACCCTTTATAAAGTCCTTCTAGAGACTCCTCCTGGTGAGAACTATACTCAGAGATCATCAGAGTATATCATTCACCTTATATTCATGGCACGAATGTAAACTTTATAATTTCCTTTAGCTCTATGGTTAGCTTTACAAACAATGTTTTACGATTATGAGACTCTCTTCTATTTTACTAAATTACATCTTTATCCTTCTAACCTAATATCTAATTTCCTTTTCAACATAAGCAAACATTTTGTACAAAAAGTTTTTACTTATATTATATTTACAATACTATATATATATATATATATATATATATATATATATATATATTTCATTTTTTTCAGAAGAATGGAGGAAGCGAACTAAGAAACTAGCTTTATTATAGTCGGTTCTTTCTGTCGCTATAGTATAGAAAACACCGATTTTCTATGCTATATGACATTTTAAAAACCGTCGTCATACTTTTTTTTCTTAGTTCAACTCCCTCCAGTCACACTAAAGCGGTTTGATAGATATATTTATATACCTTTGGAAATGATCAAGGGCATACCACGTGATCCTACATACCTTGCATACCCCTTTTAGGGACGGTTCGGTCCGTCGCTATATCAGAGAACTAGCGTTATATGTTGTTTGTCGCTAAAAGCTAAGACGACGGTTCTCTGATATAGCAACGGATCGGTCCGTCGTCCGGTCCGTCGCTAAAAGGGGTGAGCATGGTATGTAAAATAAAGGGGTGAGCCCTTGAAATAGACTGTATATACCTTATTGAGATGTATTATATTTATTTTATATTATAGGGAATTGTTAAATTCACAACACTTTTTGTTATTTTCGCAGCAAATAGTATTGTAGATGTATAGTGATGGTGAAACCATCACTATACATCTACAAATGTTACTTTTATTGTAAAAATAACATTTAATGTTGTTGATTTATCAGCTTTTCTATATTATATTATGTTTATAATATAATATAATATATTTATTTATTTAGTGCTTTATTTAATAAAAAATTATGATTCTTATTATATGATATTGAATTAATATTTTTTATTAATATATTTTTAGTAATTTTTATATTTTATTTTAATCTATAAATCATTATCAGCCGAACACCTTTATAACCTGTTTTAATTTTATTTCTAATTTATAAGTTAATCTCATACTTTTAACTTATAAGTCACAATTTTAAATAACTTATCATCCAACTTAAATTTTAAAAATTATTTTAAAATAAGTCGTTGCCCAACGGTCCCTCAGACAGTGATGAAGATTGCACCGGAAAGACGTATGCATGGAGACCTCGACAATTTTTACACAAAACTTCTACAATAACATATCAAAATTGACCTTCTATGGTGATTTTAAGGTTAGTGATTTCTTTCTCCTATATTCGCACACTCGTCTAAGATGGCTAGGGTTTTCAATTTGCTTATTTTATGATTGTAAGTATTGTTCTGAGTTAAGAATTTGATTGTGGAACCGAAGCAGGCTGTTAGAATAAGAAGGATTTGGTGATCGTTAATGTTCCAGCTAAATTCCTGAGTATGAGTTCATTCTGGAAGTACGATTCAGGAGAAAAAGTAGCACCATTTCCTACTATCTTCATTGGTGGTAATCAGCATCAAATTACATCTGGGAACTGTGAGTCACTTGTTTCAATTTTTATTTATATTTAGTTTTGTGAATTTATTGTATACTTTTCAAATGGGTACTCCAGTCGTGGGATAGAGAGGTTATAATTGCCCTGTATGTTCACTTTATAGTTTATATGCTTGTTATATTTGGCAAATCCTGGGCTATGTTTGTTTGCAAAAAATATATTTGGGATTTGAGTAATTGTCTTAATTTAACACTACATCGAACTATTTTATCCATGATGGGGGAATTAATAGTTCTTTAAATAATTGAATGGACTATTTTTTTTAATGTAATTTCTAAGGTTATCTAAGGCTATTTATGACGGACTATATAATCCTATGATGAATGTGGGACCATTTTAAGATATCAAATGGCATTATGGGACTAATAGTCCCACATTAAGGGACTAATAAT
Source organism: Panax quinquefolius (assembly GCA_020205615.1). Classification (NCBI taxonomy): domain Eukaryota; kingdom Viridiplantae; phylum Streptophyta; class Magnoliopsida; order Apiales; family Araliaceae; genus Panax; species Panax quinquefolius. The sequence goes on along the minus strand of CM035170.1, from coordinate 13,934,078 downwards.
CCCTCTTCAAGGGATTAAATAGTCCAAAGTAGTGTTAAATTAAGACGAATAGTTGAATCCCAAGTATGCTTTTTGCAAACAAACATGGCCCTAGGGTATTATTAGCTTTTTTCATGAGCAGGACACTATGAAAGGTTACCGACTTACCATATAATGAGAGTCATATTCTGTGTATTTTTGTTATGCAAAATGGCTGCATTCCTAATGTAAAAAGGCTGCTGTCCTAATGCAAAAAGGCTGCAGTCCTAATGCATTCGCCCCAAGAAATCTTCGGAACTCCTTTGGTCTGTAGCATGGCCCGGCCCTGCAAGACTCCACCGGGTGTCAATTCTTTCTTTTGGATACCCCATTCTGCAGCGGAGTATAAGCATTTGACAGCTCACGTTTTATTCCTATCTTAAGGAGTTTGAAATCAAACACCCTTGACACGTTTTATCATGTTCGTGAGTACGATGTTCACAAGCTCATGCAAATCGATGAACCAATTGAAATTTTCCTTTCACATGATTGGTCTTGTGGTTGTGGTATCCCTGACCATGGAAATTGGAAAGACCTTTGTCAAAAATCATAATTTGAAAAGGAGGTCACTGTGCACATTTAAATTCCCTTAGCAAAAAGTCAAAACTATTGTTTTGTATGTCTTATATTTGAAGTGTATATATGAATATGATTTGGACTTTTATAGCATGTAAGATCTGGATTAGTGTCCGCTGGGCATCTATGCAGACATGTTGCAGTATCAAGTTCATTGCATATAAGAGCCCAGTTAGTTATTACATACTAGTTATTGATTGAGAAATGCGATGAAAGCATACTTATAGTTATGGTCAACCTTGAACCTATAATTGTTTATTACATATGTATTGCCTTCTGGTGCTATAGGGCCAATGGTGGCATTTGTAGAATTAAATAAAGTTTATGGACTATTTAGTTAGTTAATAATATATTTGAAGATAGCATTATCACATGGCTACTATTATATCCTTTGTTGTCATTTTAATTATAAATGAACGGGCCAAATGGCTTAACCATATATCTCTCTCTATATATGTTCTATATCTATCTTTTTCTTGCTCAATCCCTATCAATTTCTCTCCAAGTTTTCTCATAATCTATTAATCCTCAAGTATTTTTCATTGGTCTTCACTGATATACTCCATTTTCTACTACCATTCATAAACTTCATTACGCTTCAATTTAGTTTAATCCTAGTTCATTGGTTCGAATTAGTTGAGCTGCTAATTTTGAGTTTAAAAATTGGTATCAATTGCTGGTCTTCTTCTTCTCGCGACTATGTTTCTTCTCCGGATCTCTTCTTCTACAATTCTTCTTCTCCAACATCAAATTCTGGTTAGATTCTTCTTTTGTTACTCTCATCTCTATTATAGTCTCATTAATCATCATACTCTTTTTAAATCTCATATTTTTCTCACAATCTCTAAAAATCTTCTCAAATTCTCATTTCTATATTTTTATTCTTCTTGCACACCTAGTGTCTGGTGTAATGTTGAGTGAAATTTCAATTCATTCTTATGCAATTCTCTGGAAATATCTTCTACTTCATACTTATTCTACAAGTGAACCTAGAAAATACATTAGTCACCATGAGTGAATCTAAATGGCTTTTTACAATACCACCCTCTTCCCCACAATTTTGGGTTGATCATGTCATCCAATTTTTGATGATATCTAAGTTGAACATGTGTGCTCCAAACATTTGGAAGATAATGTTTCACCACCTAGTTTTGATAAATACTTAGGAGATTGTGAAATTTGTGAACTAGTATCTATTTCAAATGCTATTTTCTTAGATAAAAGAAGAAATCTTATTAGATGAAAATAGAAAATACTAGTATTGGGGGAATAAGTAAACCAGCCAGTTAAAGAAGAGGAAAAAGAAAAAAAAAAGGACACTGAAACGAGTATCTCTCCAATCCCTATAAAGATCAAAAACAGAAATTCCTCTAAAGGCACAATGATCCTATCTCCCAACAAAGTGAAACATAAATATCTATCTCTATAAAGTCGAGCATTACACTCGATCAAGATCCAAAAAAAGAAAAGAAAAGAGTGCACAATTCCAAAGGACCTTACCATCCTTTCTCTATTTAGAACCTCTGAACCGGATAAGCAGCAAATCCCCTAACGAGGGAGGACAAAGTGACAAATCCAATCCTTTCCCAATGCTCCAAAAATAGAATTCCATATACCCCAAGCAACAGAACAATGCAACTTTGCCTATACATTGACAAATGTTTAGAGATCTTGTGAGGTCTTTGCATCTTATAAATGTCATTGTTTTGGTGCATTCTACAACTATGGACAGCTTTTCGACGATATTAAAGGTGTAAATCATGTCCCAAGAAAATGACCAAGAAGATACCATTGGGTGGGCATGTGTTGCGCTAGGATGACCCAAGAAGATATCACTAAGATAGTGGATAAAGCCTTGTTACATTACTATTTGATTCGGATTGATTTGACCCAGGTTGTTACAAAATACCTACTTAAATTTTGGGTCCGTATATTCTAGAGAGATGATTTTTTTTGAATCGTTCATTAGAGTTAGATAGTAATTCTTTCTTCTTTTGGCAACTAAGGGTGTATATCTCAACAAGCAAGAATGTCAGCAGTGGTTCAGGAATAAGCTACAAGGAAGAGAGCCAAAATCTTTTGAATTTGTGCAAAAAGTTCCTGGCTAAGATCCTTATCAGTCTGCTTCTAATGGTTCCTTTAAAGGTAATGTATGGATATATGTTGTAGTATGTTAGTAGTTTTCCATTTCATTTTATGTACTAAACCATAAGTCTGGAATCTCTTTTATGTGTCCAAAACTTGGTGCAAAATGAAGTTGTTACAAACAGTTCCCAAACTGAATCATTACAGTGAAGTTATGATTCTACATTATGAAGATTGAAGAAACTGTTTTGTTGAAGTTGGGTGAATTTCTACCTATACCAAAAACTCTATTATTTTCATTATTTCTGGATTTTTTTGGTTTTAGTAAATTAGATTCTCAATAAAAGAAGATGAGTCAAATCTCTATGAAGAATGTCACAATGGGTTTCATAATCTCCCCTTCCTCAAAAGCATTTACTCTTAAAATCTCAGATCCCCTTGGGGGATAATCCATGAGTCCTCTGAATCGGTCGTTGAGAGAGGTGGTAAGAAGTTGGATTGCTGGGAAGGAGAGTCCTTTTCACTAGAGCGTATGATCATTGTAATACGGTAGTAGCGGATTATGTGTCGGCTTTTGTTTGGATTGAAGGAATCGAGACTGGAATGGGATGACCAATTTTGGCGAAATAAAAAAAGTGCTTTCAGCAGAGTGAAAAAGTGCTTTCGGCGGAATGAAAAATGTGCATTTGCTTACTTTATTCCGATGGAATGGACTATTCCAGTGGGATGAAAATTGATTCTTAGGAATGGTTTTCATTCTCGAGGCCATTCCAACATGAATGGAATGAAACGTGACAATTATAAACTTTTCATTTTTTCTTAATTTCTTATGGTTTAAATATTTATTTTCTTCTTATTAAAATATTTTATTTTCTTCTTATTTCAATTAATATTTTATTATTATAATATTATTATATTATTTTTCTAATTATTTTGATATTTTACTATCTTATTATTTTATTTTATTTTCTTGTTATATTATTAATTTATTTTCTTCTTAATTTGATATATTATTTTTATAACACTTTGACATTTAATATTTTATTTTTCTTATTATTTTGATATTTTATTTTCTTAGTACTTTATCATACTATGTTAATTATTTTATAATTATTATTTATTTTCTATGGTACATATTAATGGTAATTAGGTCAACTAATATTTAATTTGTTTTATATAAATTTTTTGCAAACTAAGGGTATTAAGGTCATTTTTTCATAAATCGTATTCCATTCTAGGGCTTTTTCCTACCAAAAGCAAAAGCACTGTGAAGGGAAGGGAGCTTGGGTCTTTGGAATCTGGTTTCTGAGAACCTCTCTGGTGGGTAAATTGTGGAGATTTTGTTTAAAAACATACTTCTTGAATAAGGTGATTGAGAAATAATAGCTGAGTTGGATGCTTTCCTACTCCCTCCCAAGATATAATAATAACACTTTATTTTTGGCAGGATATCATCGGAGCCCTCAAACAAAAGCATTTTTGCAGTTTCTAGAACTTTGATATCAACTTGACAAATCAATGGAAGCAATGCAGCCAATCCATTGTCCAGCCTTGTTTAATTCTAAAGGTATACATTCTCTCTCTCTCTCTGTGTGTGTGTGTGTGTGTGTGCTGTCACGCTGTGATAATTGTACTAGACTAACCCATTTTATAACTTCTTGAGTGTTTATTTTTCGCGAGGAAAATTAAAGGCCTACTACTGCATTTAAATTTCTTTAAGTAATTTTATAGGAATTCCTAAAGATGCTGAACTGCTTTTTCTTGGAACATGTTAAGGATCTAGGGGAAACTTCTTGTTGCTTCTTCATGAAAGTATTTGGGAGCTCGTTATTACGACAATAGTTGTCTTGTGTTTAAGTTGTGCTTAAAAGGGACATGGGCAGCATCATCTGGAATTCCTTTCGCCAACAATCTCAGTAGACATGTATGAGAAAGTGAATGATTCGTTTGCATTTTGTTCAAGGTGATGAACTTACGTGAAATACTCATATTTAGACTTCAAGTAAAGAAAGAATCATGTATAGTGACTTTAATATAGGCTTATGTACTCTTAGTTTTAGCTTCTAGGTTGGGCTGATTTTATTGGTTTAATAACGGACTGTTAATCTGTGATATACTTGTTCCAGTTTATGATCTCCTTGTAACAAGACCAAGTGAGGAGTCATCGGACTAGTGGAAGTAGGACTATATGATGCTTGATTGTTTAATTATCCCAGGGGCTACAACACACCTAAATATAAAATTTTCATCAACTTTATCCCCATAAATTATACTATGGGCCACTCATAATAGTTTACTTTGGGCTTACCCGGGTGTTCATGGTTTGTGAGGTATTGTGTGCACCTGGTGGTTGGCCCATTGTAAACCGGGTTCCACAGTCGCTATGGAAATTTTCTTGGAAAACAAATTGTCTATTCATTTTATAATCGATTTTTTAATCATATATTGCATGAAGTTTGTTGTTCTACAGGATGGCTATTCATACTGAGAAAGTGAGCAAGGTGTACCCATTTTTTGTCACTAGACTTTGCCTTAAAAAGGTGTTAACTCTTAAATGATTCCCTCGACTTTCTGCGATTTGTTATTCTAGAGTTGCTCTTATTGCATGCTATCATCAAGATGTTGTTGATTTATGGTTTTTATTTTAATGATGACAACATATGTTTTGTATGGAGTTGTTTTGTGATTCACAGGTTATGGAAATGATTATGCAAGATATCAAGTGAAGCATATATGAAGAGAAGGTGTTTAGTGCCACCGCATGGTTAGGTCCATAGGATTTCACCTAGGAAATCAAATGTAAGAATTTTTAGCTCATTTAATTAATTTCAGGACAATTACATTATGCTGAAAAGTTTTTTAAAAAGAATTTTATATGCTTAAAATATTTCCTATCTTATTAATTCCTTAGTTCAAAAGAGTTGTTACTTCAAATCTATATCTTGGAAATTTCTTTTGAAAAACCGAACCAATTTTGCTTAGAGCTGATATTTCAAATTTAAAAAGATGAGAAATTATTTTGGAAACAAAATCAAAATCACAGCCTTGTTTTACCAAGTCAAAAGACCTTTTTGTGGCAGATTTCATGCTGCTAACCATTTTAATTGCTATTCCTTTATTCTAGCAGTTAGCTTCAAAATTTAAATCCTTTATATATTATTTTTGTTACTATATATCTTTTGGGATACTAAAGTTAATGATTTTGATTTTCCTACCGTTAGCTTTTTGTCTATATATATACATCCTCTTGGCAAAAGCCCAAGCAGACAACCAACTGAGAGAAAATACTTATCAGTGCTTCATTTGAAAAAATTCTAGCAAACTGTTTGTGCCTTGATATTAATTCTTTGTTGCTAGAGATTTATAGATATTGTAATTATATTCTTTCTTAAATCAAAAAGAGTATACAAGCTATTGTTGCTTGTGCTTGATCAAAGTAAGACTTAGAAGGTTGCTGTGGAGCAAAGGTTGCTGTGGAGTAAGAGGTTGCTGCTGTGCAACAAGGGGCAATGGTGTCCAACAATTTCTAAGTTGCTTTGCACAGGATTTAACTTTGTAATTGTTTAAATTTTAAAGTTAATAAAAGAGTCTCTAATACCAATTGGTATTGGACGTGGATTAAGCAATTAGAGGTTAAGGGCTCAACCACGTAAAAATTTTGGTGTTTTTACTTGCTGTTTATCTTGCTTGCATTGTTTAAATTCTGCACTCAACCACAAGTTATATTATGCACTACTCAATTCAGGAAGTTTTGCATATTAAGGTTCTACGTTTCAGGTTAATATATACTTAAGCAGACATGCGATAACCTGTCTGCATAGTTCAGTTAGCAGATAAATTTAAAATTGTCATTGTAGATCACTTTCATCATAAACACCTATTCAACCCCTCTAGGTGTGTATATAGTTCTGAATTTCAGATGTTAATACATGCATTGGGCAAAATCATTTCCAAGAATGTTAAATTTTGCTAACCGTCGTCTGGTCTGGTGTGCATGTTTGTTGGAGAAGAGGAGCATAAGCTGAACCATCCTAGTGAAAATATTCTTTAGCCCAGTCATGTTCAGAACTCAGGCTGCTGCAATTAGATCCTACTACTCTACAGTTAGAAAGAAAGTTCAAGCAGCTTGTAATGCATATGCTTCTTTTACATGGATATCTACTTCGTTTGTAGCCTTTGTTGTTTACCTTTTTTACTTGGGGCTGGAAGGATTTTCAGTAAAATTAATTTAATCTTTCTTTTGTCACTTGCAAATATGTTTATAGTTGTTTGGTACCAAAGAGAATGCTAATAAACTAGTTGTTATCGAATACATGTTCATGAATTCAAACTCAATTACTATGCTTCTGTCAACATTATCTATTTTTTCCTCTGACCCTTTTTTGGACTCATGTGGCCAAGTGGTTTGTGCTAATCATAATCATCATCATCATCATCATCATCCTGCCGATCCATTAACCATATTGTTTGTTTGCAAAACCCACTCAAAAAAGCAATGTGATCTGGTGATCATAATTCCATGGTGTTCAATCATGGCTTCTTGGACTCCTTTTTCTTTGCCTCCTTTCTCTTTGTATCTCTCATCTGTTTCATTTATTTCCCTATCAATATCCACAAAATCCACCGAAAAGTTGTCAAAACACTACCAAAAATAGAGAAATGTCAAACCACTTACTTAAGAGTGGTGTAGTCAATTGCTACATTTTCACTTAAAAGCAAAGCTTCCTGCAATTAAGTATAACCAATCAATTTTATCTCTCCTCCAGCTGAGTCAATTGTCTTTATGTGAAGAAGCTCTGAAGAAATACTATATATTTAGTGAGTGAGTGAGTGAGTGAGGAAACACATTGTGGGCCAACGCGATGCGTTATGCTAGTTTTTCCAGACAATCCAAATTGGGGGTCGGTTCTCATTTAGAGAAAAATGGTATATTACCAAATCCAACCCCTAAATTTGACAAGCACCCCATGGCCCTAAAGCTCATAACTCTACCCTACAAATGACCACCACTCCACCCTCTTAAGTGGAATCATGCCCCCTAGGAGACTCTACTAAAGTCATCCCTTAGTGCATGTTTCAGTAGTAATGGTCCACCATATGATAACAACTCGAGGACCCTTTTTTCTTTTAAATTTTAAATCCTTTGGAAATGATCGACAATCCTCTGCATATTCCTTAACTCTAGAAGATTGGCATATTTGAATGGTAATTGAGCTTTTCCAAATTCGATAGTTCTTACCAGTTATTACTGGATTACTGGATTATATATTGTTCAAAGCTACTAGCATTCACAGAATTCAGATTTCCTTAATGTGGCTTTGACTAGGCAATGCGTAGACGATAATTACTATAAGACAGACAGTCAAATTTTGCCACCTTGCTAGATGGTAACTTTATTGTGGGACAAAGAACCAAGTCATTCACTTTGTAGGAGTTTAGATCGATGTAATGCGGGTATATGCCTTTCGGCTGCGTGCAAGGAGAATCAAAACATGACTTGGGTTTTGACACGAGCTTTTCTTTTCCAAGAGTAGAATGTCTTGACACTTGTTATAGGGAGAGGCAACAGTTGGAGGAGAATGTAGGGGAGTGGACATATATTCAAGGGATGGTGATTTTGAGGTTTGAGGGAAAATCCCCATTTTGCAGTTTTAGGTATGTATTTTTTTTTTTGTGGAACTAAACCCTACCACTTCCTCCTCCACCAATGGGGCGGTTGATTGTTTTAATTAGTGTTTTATATTTGTATTTCACTCTTTTTTATTATTATTATTTTATGTGGCACATAGAGGGATGCTATTGGTGGACTAGCAAGTTAAGGAAAGTGATTAGGGAAATTGACACACGTGGCTTAATTGCCAAGCACTAAGCTAATAAAGAATTAGAAAAAATTCTTGTTCGCGTACACGTGGCCTCAAATTATTCGATTCCTTAGTTACATTGATGTGTTAGATCAAGTGATGTTCCAATTAATATCCTATAACCATTACCAGAGCCATGGTTAGGAGATTCCCTTTTCAGAAGAGTATAATTTTCAATGTTTTATCAAAAGGTAATCCATTTGTTTTATTGTATCTTATGGGTTAAGTTAATACATGCAGATGTTGATGTGAGATAATATTAAACCTACATGCAACTGTTATGTATGCCTCAAATGTTAGGTTGGAATTTGACTAGATCTGACAAACGGGTGGGTCGGATTAAAAAGGTCCGGATTTTGATGGGCTAAAATTTTTAGGCCCGTGGCCCGGGCCGGCTCGCGAGTTTTTTTTTTTAATTTTTTTTTTTTTGTTGCAAAATCTTGCTACACCCGTTCAATGAATGTATTTGTAAATCAAATTTTGTAAACTTTTACCCTCAGGCCTCATGTAATATGTCTATTAAATATTTAGTTCATAACAGTAACATGATAATAAAATTGCGAAATTTGAGAATAATATTGTATTATTATATTACTATCATAAGAAATTAAATTTTTTTAATAAATTAAAATCTTTTTATGAAATAAAATGAGTGATATTTTGTAGACTGGTATTATTTTCATCCCAGAATATATATACCATCAACTTTGTTTCACGTGGAAGTTGGAACACGTTTTGTTTTCTGCTTCTGGGTTTTGGTGGCCTGACTTGTTCAATCCATGATCATGTAGTGGTAGGGTGGGTGTACATTTTATGAATCTACCAGTGATGCATGGTCAAATGAGATTTTATGAAATTTGAGAACAATTAATATTACTAATCTTTTTTTTTTTTTTTTGCTAATTTAACATACTCATATTCTCCACCTTCACATGTTAATGCTCGAACCCCCAACCCCAACTTCATACACGGCCAAAGGCCTTTGGTACTAATTATTTTATTACTTTTATTATGTGTGTTTGTATCAACTAACTGATTCATGCAAGAAAGTGTTTTTCTCAAATCTCACCATCCAGTATTTTTGAACAAGAATTTGTGTCATGAGAAATTTGTGTCTAAATAGACTAATATTCCACAACAATATATCCTTCCTGTGAGATTCATAGGTTTTAACATTATTTGGTAAATATTACCAGTTCACAGTAATAAAATAAACAGTTGTTGTAGATCAATTGGTTTGACTTTTATTTATTTACTTACAAGTCTTGTGTTCAAACTTTATAACCCACAAATATCAAAATTTTATTTTTTTAAAAAAATAAGTAGCGGGCCATGGGCCGGGCCAAAAAGGCCTGCATTTTCTTGGGCTAAAAAATTGCGGCACATGGCCCATGTTTCTACGGGCGGGTCGGGGCTTAAATTACCGGGTCTAGATTTGACATTTGATTTAGCTCGAATCGAGTTATGTTTTGAAATAATGCTGCTATCACATAAAAAAAATTACATAATGCTCACATACATAAACATGCATATTTGTAGGCCCTACACATATCAAAGGGGCCATATAAACGCTGTGTGTATGTAAGAGCATATGATCCTTTATGGAAGTGGTTAGTATGAAGTTTATTTTGAGATAAGTTGGTCAATTGACCAATAGAATACTGACACTCAGACATTATTGTATGTGTGTCAATATTCTATTGGCCAATTGACCAATTTACCAATAAAATAACTTCATGCTAACCGGATCCTTTTTTTATAAGGCAAAGGGTCAAAAAAGCCCCTAATGTTTACCCCGATGTACCACTTGCACCCTAAACTAATTTTTTTTTTCAAAAGTACCCTTAACGTTACATTTTTTGGGTCGCCCGTGCTCCTGCCGTTAACAGAAGACAAATGAGATTAAAATGTGATGACATGCCAGGCTTAAATATAAAATATATTCTAAATAAAACAATATATATCATTTAATCAAAACAAAAAATACAAAATTCAAAATAAAAAAAGCATAACATATTTACATCATTTAATCAAACTAATAAAATTCAAATTATTTTGTTAACTAATCAAAACAACTAATTAAATAAAATAAGTTGTATAACATATTTACATCATTTAATCAAAATACTAAAATCCAAAACATAACATATTTACAACAAATACTAATTAAAAAAAATACTAAAATACTAATTAAAAAAAATACTAAACTACTAAAAAAAATCAAATTAAAAAAAAATACAAAAATTCAAATTATTTTGTTAATCAATCAAAACAACAAAAATTCAAATTACATCATTAAAATACTAAAACCATAATACTAAATACTAATTGATATAAAATTTTTAAATTACTAAAATCATAATACTAAATAATATTTTTTAACTATATAAAAATTGGGCAAATGGTCAAAAAAGCCCTTGATATTTATTCCGATGTCCCACTTGCACCTTAAACTAATTTTTTTTTTCAAAAATACCCTTAACGTTATATTTTTTGGGTCGCCCCGTGCCCCTGCCGTTACCAGAAGACAAATGGGGTTAAAATATGATGACGTAAGCGAGTGCTTAAATATAAAATATATTCTAAATAAAACAATATATATCATTTAATCAAAACAAAAAATACTAAAATTCAAAATAAAAAAAGCATAACATATTTACATCATTTAATCAAAATAATAAAATTCAAATTATTTTGTTAACTAATCAAAACAACTAATTAAATAAAATAAGTTGTATAACATATTTACATCATTTAATCAAAATACTAAAATTCAAAACATAACATATTTATATCAAATACTAATTAAAAAAACTAAAATACTAATTAAAAAAACTAAAATACTAAAAAAATCAAATTAAAAATACTAAAAATACTAAAATTCAAATTATTTTGTTAATTAATCAAAACAACAAAAATTCAAATTGCATCATTAAAATTCTAAAATCATAATACTAAATACTAATTGATATAAAATTTTTAAATTACTAAAATCATAATACTAAATAATATTTTTAAACTATATAAAATTTGATGATGTAATAATCTATACATAATCTATACATAAAAGTATATGTTATAAATAATATAAATAATTTGATGATGTAATAATCTATACATAAAGATATGTTATAATTTGATGATGTAATAATATTTTTAAAAATGTATTCAAAAATTCAAATTACATCATAATATTTTTAAATTAGTATTTGATGTAAATATGTTATATTTTGAATTTTAGTATTTTGATTAAATGATGTAAATATGTTATACAACTTATTTTATTAATTAGTTGTTTTGATTAGTTAACAAAGTAATTTGAATTTTATTATTTTGATTAAATGATGTAAATATGTTATGCTTTTTTTATTTTGAATTTTAGTATTTTTTTGTTTTGATTAAATAATATATATTGTTTTATTTAGAATATATTTTATATTTAAAAACACGTCATCACATGGCAAATTCCCGCTTTGTTTTCTCGTTAACTGCGAGGATACATGCCAATCGAAAATATAACGTTAAGGATACTTTTGAAAAAAAAATTAGTTTAGGGTGCAAGTGGGACATTGAGGTAAATATTAGGGGCACTTTTGACCCTTTGCCCTATAAAAATTTGATGATGTAATAATCTATACATAACAGTATATGTTATAAATAATATAAATAATTTAATGATGTAATAATCTATACATAATAGTATATGTTATAATTTGATGATGTAATAATATTTTTAAAAGATGAATTCAAAAATTCAAATTACATCATAATATTTTTAAATTGATATGATTTTAAAAATTAATATTAAAATTACTAAAATAATCATAATACTCCAGCTTTTGAATTAAAAAATATTATTTAGTATTATGATTTTAGTAATTTAAAATTTTTATATCAATTAGTATTTAGTATTATGATTTTAGTATTTTAATGATGCAATTTGAATTTTGTTGTTTTGATTAATTAACAAAATAATTTGAATTTTAGTATTTTTAGTATTTTTTTAATTTGACTTTTTTAGTATTTTAGTATTTTTTTAATTAGTATTTTAGTATTTTTTAATTAGTATTTGATGTAAATATGTTATGTTTTGAATTTTAGTATTTTAATTAAATGATGTAAATATGTTATACAACTTATTTTATTTAATTAGTTGTTTTGATTAGTTAACAAAATAATTTGAATTTTATTATTTTGTTTAAATGATGTAAATATGTTATGTTTTTTTTATTTTGAATTTTAGTATTTTTTTGTTTTGATTAAATGATATATATTATTTTATTTAGAATATATTTTATATTTAAGTCTGCCACGTCGTCACATTTTAACCTCATTTGTCTTCTGTTAGCGGGAGGGGCACGGGCGACCCAAAAAATGTAACGTTAATGGTACTTTTGAAAAAAAAATTAGTTTAGGGTGCAAGTGGGACATTGGGCTAAATATCAGAGGTATTTTTGACCTTTTGCTTCTTTTTTATTTGATAATAACATTGTTGTTTATTTTGTGGCGACTCAAAAAAAAAAAGAAGATAAAAAGATGAAGTTTACTAGTAAGCGATATGGACATGTTATGTTATTTGGATCTATTATGTTTTTGGCCAACTATATATATATATATATATATATTATTGTAGCTTGAATTTGTATATTTTTTTTTGGCAAAACTAATGATTTGGCCACCGAAGTTGACACGTTTTATTGAATACTTGATTAAACTTTTAATTTGTCAAATTAACTAACTGAATTAATTAAAATTTTCAAATTGGGTCATTCTCACAATCGGTTCTTAATATTGTCGATTTTTTAAATGCGTGGAAAAAAAAAAGAAAAAATAAAATAAAAAATGAGATGGCCAATCAGCAACACTGACATAAAAATAATAATAAAAATTTATTTTTAACTCATTTTTAACATTTTTAAATTTTAAAAATGACAAAAACATAATAAAATAAAACAAAAACTAATAAAAATAAAACATTTTTTCATTTTATTAAATCCATTCTTCCTCCTTCTTCTCTCTCTTCTTCCACCACCACCGGCGCCTCCACCTCCTCCACCGCCTCTTCTTCTCTCTCTTCTTCCACCACCACCGCCGCCTCCACCTCCTCTTCTTCTCTCTATTCTTCCACCACCACCGCCTCCTCCACCGCCTCTTCTTCCTCTTCTTCTCTCTCTTCTTCCACCACCATCGTCGCCTCCACCGCCTCTTCTTCCTCTTCTTCTCTCTCTTGCGCTGAGAGAGGTAGTACTCCGCCGCTTCAAGTAAAGGCTCCAGCGGTGGTCCGCGATACAGAGAAGGTAAGGGGTATTACAGAGAATAGAAGGTGAAGGAGAGAAGAGAGAAGCCTGCGAACAGAGAAGGTGAAGGAACAGAAGAGAAGCCTGCGATTTGGAAGGAGAGAAGGGATGAAGGATCCGTTAGATCTGTTTTGATGAAAGAGAAAATACAGAAGAAAAATGTTTTTGATTTTTTTGTTTTTGTTTTATTTTATTATATTTTTATCATTTTTAAAATTTTAAAATGTTTATTTTTTTATTTTTTTAAAACTTTAAAATGTAAAAAAAGGCTTATTTATTTTTTTGCCACGTGTATTTTTTTTATTTTTTGTATATTTTTTTCAGAGCCACGTAGATAAAATTTTAACGTCTGTCTACTTTTTTTAACGGAGTGATCCAATTTGAAAATAATAATTAGTTCAGTGAGTTAATTTAAAAAATTAAAAGTTTAATCGGGTATTTAATTAGTTCATTAGTTTTGCCATTCTTTTTATTTCAATCTTTAACCGCCTTAGAGAGAAATAGTTTGGGCGTAATCGGATTTTTGGACGTGATATTTTAATATTAAGATATAGTGATATTTCTACCTCTCATCCTTAGTTTGTCTTGCTTTAGTAGCAAACTTTTTGGAGAGATGTTCTCTTATAATTCTTATCAATCTTATATATTTCACGATTGTAAATAGCAGGACTTGCTCTAACCACAGTTGCTGTTGTGAGAGGATTAAGCACTTCTCGAATAATGTATATATACCTCAAGGGCATGGAGAAATGAGCCTTCCATGCATTGAGTTTAGAAATTTTGGAAGGAGAGAAGTTGTCTTTTGTCATAGAAGCTTCAGGGGTGCCCCGTGTACTCAAATATAGGCACACACACACACACACATATATATATATATATATATCAGTACCAATATGGTAGGACATATACCGTTTCACTCTTATATAACATTTTCAGACATGTAACTTTTATTATCATAACAATCTTCCAGCATGTCCCTATTTGTACTACACAGTAGTACTTAAATGGGGCACCCTAGCAATATCTCACTTAGACAAGAAGATTTACATTCTTCTGAGTACTGGATCATTTTATGTTTCTTCCTTGTATAAAGAAAGTAAACACACATTACATGTTACAAGTGCTTTTATAAAGATAAGAGCTTGGACATTATTCATACATTATTACCACATTCCTTCAATTCCTTCCTTGTTTAACTTGTGTCATTTAAAATTGGACAGGAGTAAAAGATGTAGAAGATTTAGTATTCATCTTTTTGACCTTTGGTTGAATAATTCATTTCAATTTTCATTGCTTGTACTCCATTGCAAAGTTAAAAATAAACCAATTTTATGTAAATATATATTTTTTATAATATAACTTTGAAAATTTAGTTTTAGTTTATTAAATTTATAATTCGAAGTTTGTCTTCTATTGTGTTGGTGTGAGTGGTGTCACCATGAAAGGGTGTGAATTTTTTTAAGCGATTGTGCTTATTTTGAGTAAAACATCATGTTTCACAAGCCACTCCTAGGAATCTTGGGCAATGTTTGTTTGCAAACATTATAATTCCGATATTATAATTTATGAGATTATAATTCCATGATTATTATTATCCCGTGATTATAATTATAATCTAAAGATTATTAAATCATTTTATAATCCCTAGACAAATTATCCCAAGTCTAAATTTGAAAACAAACAAGACACTTAGGATTAATAGTCATATCCCAAGTATAATCTTTGCAAACAAACATAGCCTTGATGTAGTGTGAAATTCACAAGTGAGTTCGTAGTTCCGTATTGAAGAAACAATGAAAGAGTGAAGAACAATATATAATATGAATGAGTTCAAATACATATCATTATAGACTCTACGACACGCTTGCGTGAATTGGTCGTCGCCCGGTTCGTTTCTAACAAATTATGAAGCTGGAACGCTCACAACACCTTAACCCTTCGCTTATATGTAAGTGGTATTCTTGGTACAATTGTTTAAGCTAGGAACTCTGCGTTGAATGAACACCAACGACACCTTGACCCCTCACTTATATTGAAGCGGTAATCTTGGTACAATCGACGATTGATGCGGCAGAAGACGCCACACACAACTAAATATTGTTGTATGATAAGTCGGGTTTGAATCTCACAGAAAACTATGAACAATTCAGGAGTTCTCAAATAACCAAAAAGAGAATAATCTCACAACTTGTATTGAATAATAATATAAAGTTTCTTAATTACATCAACTGAATACTTATTTATAGTAGTAATTATATAACCTTATCACAAGGAAATAAGAAATTAACTTGGAATTAAAGTCCAAGCTAAGATTCACCCTAATTACATTAGAATTGGAAAAATATATCAAAACCCTAAAATCCCGCACAAATCCGCGTCCAAATTTCTCTAAAACGCGTCCACGTTGCAGGAAATAGAACCTTGAGCGTTGTGACTCAAGATTAGAGCGTCGCAGCTTTTTTTTGGAGCGCCGTGGCTCCAGACCTCTTGTCTAATGCCGAATTTTGCCCTTTTGTTGTCCCTTCCTCGCTCCTAAGCCCTGAGTTTGATTCCTTGCTTGGGCCTTTCACTTGGACCAAATTAACGAGTCTATAATCCAATCCAAATGTCCTTGAACTCGAACCCATATCCGTTTCCACCTCTTGGATTAGCCCGTTAATCGTTTGGCTCGTGACATCGTAACTGGACCAACAAGAACTTTAAGTGGATCCGTCTACGTTTGACCTCCGTGATTTCCATCCACGCTTGAGCTAGGCATGCCTTTATCATTTCTCTCATCTTAAAAAATATTTGTCCTTAAATCATCACATATATCAAACGGACTTAAATCAATAACATTAAATGTGGCACTCACATTATACTTATCAGGTAAATCCAATTTATAAGTATTGTTGTTGATGCGCTCAAGGATTTGAAAAGGTCCATCCCCTCTCGGAAACAATTTTGAATGCCTTTGAGTTGGAAATCTTTCTTTCCTCATGTGTAATCAAACCCAATCTCCCAACTCAAAGATCACTTGACGTCGTCCCTTATTTGCGTACTTAATGTACTGTTTTGTCCTCCTTTCAATGTTGAGCCTGACTTTCTCATGAATGTGCTTAACAAAATAAGCCTTTTTCGTTCCATCCATGTTAGTATATTTAGAAACAGGTAATGGTGATAAATCCAATGGTGTCAAAGGATTAAAACCATATACAATTTCAAATGTAAAAAAATTAGTAGCAGAATGAATAAAATGGTTATAAGCAAACTCAACATATGGTAAACATTCTTCCCATTCCTTGATATTTTTTTAATGATAGCCTGTAACAATGCAAATAATGTTTTATTTACTACTTCAGTTAGATCGTCAGTTTATGGATGACAAGTAGTTGAAAGTAATAGTTTAGTACCCAATTTACACTACAAGGTCTTCCAAAAGTAACTTAAGAACTTTGTATCCATATCAGAAACAATAGTTTTACGCATACCATGCAATCCCACAATCTCCCTAAATAACAAATCAGCTATATGGGAGGCATTATCAATTATGTGATATGGAATAAAATGTGTCATTTTCAAAAATCTATTCACGACTACAAATATAGAATCATGAACATGCTTAGACCTGGGTAAACCCAACACAAAATCCATAGAGAAATCAATCCAAGGTTCATTAGGAATAGGTAATGGTGTATACAATCCATAAAGTCGAACACAAGATTTAGATTGACAACAAGTAATTCATCTATCACAAATTCTTTCTACATCTCGTTCCATACGTGGCCAATAAAAATGTTCTTTTAAAACTGCTAAAGTCTTTTCAACACCATAATGACCCATTAAACGACCCCCATGTGATTCTCTAACCAACAATTCATATAAAGAACATGCAAGTATGCACAATTTGTTTTCATGAAACAAGAATCCATCAAATTTAAAGTACTTACCTACAACATTCTTTTCACAAGATTTAAACTCTTCACAGAAATTATGGTCGTTATCATATAATTCTTTAATTCGGTCAAAACCAAGTAATTTTGTATCAAGAGTATTTAACAACACATACCTACCCAAAAGAGCAATCACAATGATGTTTTCCTTACCTTTCTTGTATCGAATGACATATAGAAATATCTTGATAAACTCCATCCATCGCCCATATCTCTTGTTCAACTTATGTTAACCCTTCAAATACTTCAATGATTCATGATTAGTATGGATCACAAATTCCTTAGGCCATAGGTAGTGCTGCCACGTTTCCAATGCTTGAACCAACACATACAATTCCTTATCGCAAGTAGGATATTTTAAAGCTGCCCCCACTCAACTTCTCGCTGAAATATGCCAATGATTTTCCTTCTTGCATCAACACAGCTCCAATTCCCAAACCTGAAACATCACACTCGATTTCAAATGTTTAAGTAAAATTAGGTAAAACAAGTAAATGAGCATTAGTCAATTTATCCTTAATCAATTGAAATGATTTCACTTGCTCATCTCCCCATTTAAAATCCACGCTCTTTTTGATTACTTTTGTCAATGGTGTTGTGATGTTTCTGAAGTTTTTCACGAAATGTCGATAAAAACTCTCGAGTCCATAAAAGCTACGAACTTGACTTACATTTGTTGGACACTTGGACTCGGCCATTCCCGGATTGCACGTATTTTTTCCTCATCTACTTCAACTCTCTGTGAACTCACAATAAAGCCAAGAAAAACAATTATATCCTAACAAAACGTGCACTTTTTCATATTAGCAAACAACTTACAAAGTACATCTAAAATAGATTTTAAATGCAATGCATGTTCTCCCAAGTTTTTTCTATAAATCAAAATATCATCAAAATAAACTACAACAAATTTCCCTATGAATGGATGCAACACATGGTTCATTAATCGCATGAATGTATTAGGAGCGTTAGTTAAACCAAAAGGTAACAATAACCACTCATACAATCCATATTTCGTTTTAAACACATTTTTCCATTCATCGCACCATGCATTATTATTTGATGATAACCACTTTTTAAATCAATATTTGAAAACACACATGACCCATGCAATTTATATCATTGTAGCAACTGAAATATTTTTTGCATAAACAAAAGAAAAAGCAATCTAATTCTAAGTTATAGAGCGAAATAGAGAACAAAGATGTGGATAAATGGAAGGGTGAAAGAAAGAGAAAAAAAATACCAATGATCTAGAAATGGAATTCATCCTTTGTTTTTTCTTTTCCATTCACTCAGATATCTTCCGTTTCATCAATTTTGTCCGGATCTTCCTTTTCTTCCGAAAAAAGGGAAGGAGAAGGATCTTCTTCGGTGGATCCCTCTTGTTCCTGTTTAGTCCCCTTCTTTTTTTGAACATCACTAAGATAGGCTTTCCCCGAACCATTGACCCTTGTTCGGGTGGGATTCATTCAATGGAGCTTTATTTGTTTGATCTAGTACGGGGGTGTTAGAAATAAGCCACCGCCCGATGAAACAACGGTTACTAATTTATCTCTTTCTATTTCTTTTTAAATATGAAATGTTCAAAAATCATCATATAATAATCCAAAAATTGCAATAGAAATGAAAAAGGGAGGTTTGTGATGATTTTGAAATCTTTTCTACTAGGTAATCTAGTATCCTTATGCATGAAGATAAACAATTCGATCGTTGTGACGGGAACACTCATAGAAACAGAGGGGAGCGGGGGGAGGTCTCGCATTAGTAGAGGTGCGCAGGCAAGCGAATAGGAAATTTATCTTTATACGCGATAAACATAAAAAGAACTGAACAACACGAGGAATAGGCTTCCCAATGCGGACTCCGAATATTAACTATTTGGATTGGCTGACCAATATAAAATGAATATTCATTGAGGAAGGTATGATATAAGTAGACTAACCGGGAATTTTAGGAAAAAAATCTTTTAGATCTCTTTCCTTTTTTATTTTACAATTCTCTGCCCTAATCTTTTTTGTTATTACTCTAGATTGTATATAGTGAGTTTTATATATCGATACTTTACCATAATGTTATTTACCACTCGACAATCAATCCACATACGCCATTTTCCATCCTTCTTAGGCACTAAGATCACCAGAACTTCACATGGACTCATGTTTTCCCTCACAAACCCTTTCTCCATTAGTTAGCCAACTTATATTTGCAACCCCTTCATTTCCTTGGTATTTCTCCAATAAGCTGGACGATTTAGAATAGTAGCACCGGGTACAAATTCAATTTGATGTTCAATTCCCCGAATCGGTGGTAATCCTTGTGGAATCTCCTCAGGAAATATATCCGCATAATCTTGCAAGACAGATGCAAAAACACTAGGCAACAAAGAATTATTAGTGTTAATATTCAAAAGTGTCTCCTTATACCGAAGTATAGTCATTGGTTGTTTAGAATCGAAAGCTCGCCTCACATCACTTTTTTTTTGCATAAATGTTGGGTTTTCTCTCTTCTTCTTTCTTTTTCTCTCTTTTTTTTCCCTTCAATATTTTTTCCTTTTGATTTTTCTTTTCTTCACTCTTTTTTTAACATTTTCTTTTTGTAAATGAATTTTGCACCTGTTGTGGTGACATAGGATACAAAGTGACTTTCCTTTTATTGTGTACAAATGAATATTCATTAGTAAAGCCATCATGTTTAAGCCTCCTATCGAACTTCCATGACCTATCAAGTAACAAATGTCCCGCCTGCATAGGAACCACATCGCACAATATTTCATCCACATATCGACCAATAGTAAATACAACTACTAACTGCTTGGTCACTTTGATATCTGAACTGTCATTGAGCCATTGTAAATGATACGGTTGTGGATGCTTGGATGTAGACGGTCCCAATTTCTCCACCATGGTAGTACTCGCCACATTAGTACATCTACCTCCATCTATTATGACATAACAAATCCACCCATTCACAAGACATCTAGTGTGGAAATTTTTTTCCAGCTGTTCACTACTTTCCCCTTTCATAGGTGTACTAATTTCTCTCCTTGTAACTAAAATTGCTCCATGTATAGCAACCTCCCTATCATCTACCTCCTCTAATGGTGGCATAGAATCAGTGTCACTATCTTCTCATTCGGTCTCCAATTCTCCATTGTCAAGCAACAACATAGTTCGTTTATAAACATTGAATTGAAATATGTCCCCTAACTTGACATGTAAACTATAAAATATATCAATTATGACTAAAAGAAGGTTGTTCAGTTTTACCTTGCAATCGCCGGTTAGCCGTTCCTTGCTTTAGCTCCATTTTTGGTTTGATCATTGTGACGCCCCCAAAATAGATTTAATCCATCCAACCTATTCTGAGTCGCCAAATACATGGTACAGAAAATAACTACAACTTTATTACTACATTTGTCGTGCAAAATACAACAACACATATGTTGTGAGTTTTAATACAAATATATACCAACTGTGACTCTCATCCCAACCTTGGATAGCACGTCACAATGGCACCTTACATAAAGGTACAGTCAAAAACTGTTTTAGAAATTAAAATCTTTGGGAAGTGCTCAAGGAAACCTTCGTACATGGGAGGCCATGCGTCTAGGTTATGATAGATATCATATGTCCACAGAATTATCCTTGGTTGAACCAATAGACCCCAAAGAAAAATGAGAAGATTACTATCATATTCTTTCCAATGGTGAGTCTTCTCTTGACATATAACTATCTCCACTGTCTTCAATTGAACATTATATTTCAACCAAACTCCAAGATTATATAGGTAGTGCTCATAGATATACTCAGCAAGTGGATATGCACAACTTTGTCTTATAATAACACAAAGTCGCATATCGTTAGACATCTTGTATGATAGTGGCAAAACACCCTTCCAACGTTGGGTTCGCCTCACCCTATTTGATTCACCAAATATAACTACTAAATGATGTATAAAATATAACACACTTTTCTATACTGCTTAGGGAGAACCTTCACAGCTAGAGACCACCGTTCTATTTCCCTGTTACCCCCGCTCAACCCAGCTACACTCTTATTACTTGAAAGGAATTGTGAAGCAAAAGGGTGAGTACAAATAACCTAGTAAAGAATATCATGACTAAAGATAATTAAATTATCAATAGCCTTCATCAGTAATAAATCAGAGATTTAGAACATATGGTAGAAGATAAAAGTTTCCAACCATAATAGCAGCGGAATCAACAATCCATTAGAAGAGTCAAGTAGAACATAATGTCTACTATCTCCTTTAGATTAAAAGTCCATCGTTAATATTTCATTCCTGTAATAATCATCAACAGTTCTTGGTTATACCCAAGACAAAGAGAACTCTCATCACCTGTCTTCACCTGAACCACCACAAATTATAATTAAATCACAATTCATATTTATAATCAAGTAAATTAATCGTCCGACTTTGCACTACATGCCAAAGATATACAACTGTAAAACCAATAATCAACCGTCCATCTTTATACTACAGGCCAAAGATATACAACTGTAAAATCAATAACTAACAGTCCATCTTTGCACTACAAGCCAAAGATATACAACTGTAAAACCAATAATCAACAGTCCATCTTTGCACTACAAACCAAAGATATACAACTGTAAAACCAATAATGCTGAGACTCAGCTTAATAGTATCACGGCCATGAATTATCCATGAACTACAGACCAAGGATATTCGTGTTTTCAATTACGGTCATGATTATACCGAATAATCCCTGATCATAATCATACCAAGTTCATCTATGTACTACGGGCCAAAGATGACTTTTACCACATCGTTTGTAACATTACGATCATTATTGTACCAAATAATCCCTGGTCATAATCATACCAAGTCCATCTATGCACTACTGGCCATAGATGACTTTTAACACAATATAAGCATGAGAATGATGACAATTGTAAGACCCCAACTTATTATAAATAAAATTGAATTTCCTTTATTTATTATTTTGAAATAGTAAGGGTTCATTTGATTAATGTGGTTAGTTATGGATAAAATGCGCAAATATTTCAAATAAGCAAGTGGTTATAAAATATTTATTTTTATCGGAGAATATTCGTTTGGTCGTGGAATATTCTTACTGTCGGAGAATATTCGTACGACGGCGCAACATTATGTGGGCCCCATAACGGAAAGCGATTGGATGAAGAAAATGACAAGTATAAGTTGTTTATAAATAACGGCGTAGTTATTCAAATTATCTTGTTGAAATACCCGATTGGTTAAAACACGATGTCTGGCGTTGTTTCACAAGAGCAATACCAGTATTGCACCAATTATTGATTCTTACATAAGAAGGCACTACTCAATAATTGTTACTGAGAATTCTTATTCAATATTTTATTTTATTGATTCAATAATTGCTACGTTGATATTTTATATTCTTCGTTGTTTCAATAATTGTCATTACACAAGATTTTCATTATTGAGGCAATAATTCATATTATCTGAATAATATTATTAGATAACATTATTGGCAATGTCTAGAAAGTTACTGTCTAAGGAGGTTTGGTCACCTAATGCGGCGCCGAGAAGAGAGAGATCCTTATTGAAAAACCCCTCTTTCCTCGGGGCGACCTAGTTGCAAAGATCTTGTGATTCGTAATATTATTTGTGAATAATTAATTATTAATTTATATGATAAGGAAAATATTCATTTTATATAGATATAGATGGAGAAAATTTTTAATGTGACAATTGTTGAAAATTAATATTTTATCTTTTTCTGATAAAATAATTCATTATTATATTTTAATAATATAATAATGGGGAAATTTTTACAATGAATGTGGGATATATGAGTATATGAGGAGGAAGAGTATTTTTATTGTAAAAGTTGTTTAAAACATGTTAAACATGTCTGTGGGCCCATTTCTTGACTGAAATTTGATTATAGCATGTAAAATCGTCCGTTTATAGATTTCGGTCAATTTCTGTTTGGAATTTGGAAAACTTTTCTTCTGTAAAGTTGTAGAGAATGGAATTTTCTATGGAAAAGACATGAGGTTCAAATTTTTCTGATAAAAGGGCTATTTATTATGAATTATTGAAGTTCTGGAGTAATTGATTTTTGGAGTTTAAAATGTTTTATTTAAGAAAAACATTTTTTTTTTGTTTTTGTTGGGTGAATGGCTGATGTTGTGGACTGATGGTGTGCGTAGAAAAATTTATATAAATATATTAATATTTTATTAAATTTTCTGCTTTGGTGTTCTAAACATTTTCCTATAAATAGGGTGCTTAGGTTAGAATTGAAAATCACACCAGAAACTGAAGTTTTCTCTCTCTTTCTCTCTCGATCTATTGAGCGTATTCTTGTGAGTATTGTAATACTTTGAGTGTTGCTATACTGATTGCAAGTTCAAGTCATAGCTTTATATCCAGGTGTTTCAACTAGAAATCTTGTCTTTACGAGGTAAGGATGTTATTTTCTTCTTAAATGATATTATTTTCTTCAATATCATTACGCCGAAATATTGGTTTGAACTTTTTATTAAATTTGGAACTTTTTGTGTCTGGGTTACTATTCATTATATTTATAATTATTCACGAATCTGACTATTCACGGAAAAATTAAATTTTTATTTTTCGTCCAAAATATCTATTATGGATACTAGCTTTAATTGTATCCATGTTTTGATCATTCTTAAATTTTACTCCACTATGATTATTTATGAGGTATTTTTGGACATGGAATAATTGAAATCTGAATCCTTAATATTTATTCTTTTGTTTCAATTGGATTCGTTTTCTTTAAAATATTTTTCATCATCCTTAGTCCTAAATAATGATATTACTGAATATCTTTGGCATGTAGTGCAAAGATGAATGATTTTTGATGAATATCTTTGGCCCGTGTAAAAGAAGATGAGCAGTGTTTAGATGAACATGATTAATTGATGAATATCTTTTTGGCCTGTAGTGCAAAGATGAATATTTGATTCCAGATATATATTGATTGATGTTATAGGGATAAAATATCGACGATGAACTTTTAAATTCATATATAGAAGATAGTAGATTTCATTCTCTACTTAACTCTTCTAATGAATTATTAATTCCGCTGCTAATATTGATTTAAAACTGGTTGTCTATTGTATTCTATTAGATTTTTCCCTGTTGAGGTCTAACGATAATTTGTTCTATGTTATCTTAGTCATAATATTCTTTACTGGGCTAGTTGAGCTCACCCTTTTCCTTTTTTTCCCATTTTTTCTCAGGAGGTGAGAATAGAGCGAGTACTAGTCGGGGTATGGAATGATGGTTCTAGAAGTTGTTTTAGTAGTCCTCACCATTTTTGTAAAATAATGTTTCAATAATTGTAATGAGGACTTATTTGAGTGTGGATATTGTCTAGATGACAATATTTGTATTTAAACTCACAGTTTTAATGTTGTATTAATAAAGTTGTAGTTATTTCTGTACCATATATTTTGACAACTCAGAATGGGTGTTGTATACCTATTTTGGGGGTGTCACAGTTGGTATCAGAGCTTAGGGATATGATCTCTGGCGGAGATCGGGGAATAGAACTAGGAGAGGAGAGACAAGTAAATCATTCGCTAGTGTGTCCTACCTAAGCTTATTTGTTGGTCGGTCATAATATAGGGATATTATGTGATATGTTAATTTGTTAAATTAACCCTTATTTTATGGCAGTATTTGAGAATGTCGACTGAGAATGTTAATAGTGGAGTAAATGAGACCATGGAGACACCTTTGTTCACCAACGAGGAGAACGTGCAACAGGCTGACAATGTTCCTCCTGTGAACAACACCACTGAGCAGATGATGAACGATGGGATGTTTAGAAGCTTTTTGCAGTTCATGCAAAATTAGACGAGGGAGACTCGTGTTCAAAATACAGGAGGAAATGATAGCAATTCACGGTTTGTCACAGCCAAGCAGTTCAAAGAGTTGGGACCACCAGAATTTATTGGAAAGCCGGATCCGATCAAGGTAGAGACGTGGGTAAAACAAATTACCAAGATATTCGATGTCTTGGGATGCACGGAGGAACAGAAGGTTCTATTCGCCACCTTTATGTTCCGTGGCGAGGCAGACTACTGGTGGGAGTCTTGGGAGACATTTCAGAAACTGTTCAATGACAAGTACTTTCCTGAAAGTATTCGTCATATGAAAGAGGTAGAGAGTTAATTAGATGGGAGCGAGAATAACATGACGGTGTCCCCAAAGACGAGGCGAAGAAGATTGCAGAGTTGTCCAGGTTTGCACCTCATTTGGTGGAGAATGAGGAACGTATGACGCGGATGTTTCTGAGAGGTTTGAAACCTGGCATACGTCAATATCTTATTTGTAACACCCCAGTCCCACATCGAAAGATAGGGAAAAATTTGTCTGCATATAAGAAAATAAGTTACTACCAATAGTACCTTCAAGTCATGACCTTTTGGGAGTCTATGGTGGGCTAAGATGACCCAAGAAGATACTATTGGGCCAGTAGTTTGAGGCCTTATTTTGATGAATTTGATTCATTTCGGACTTGGGATTTGACCCGAGATTTATTCCGGACTCGGGATTTGACCCAGGTTGTTTCATATGGTATCAAAGTCGACTCTCAAAAGCTCGGGTCGGGTCATTCGATCGGGTTGCCAGAGGTGGGGACACGAAGGCTGGTGGTATTATCCCACAATGGAGAGATGGAGGTCCGGAGGTGGGGACACGAAGCCAGCCGGTATTATCCCACAATGGCTAGAGAGACAAAGATCTTTGGGCTGTGTGTGTGATCGGTTTGACGGGACGTCAAAAATTTAAGTGGGGAGTTTGTAACACCCTCACCCCACATCGAAAGATAGGAAAATTTGTATGCAGATATAAGAAAATAAGTTACTACCAATAGTACCTTGGTCATGACCTTTTGGAGAGTCTGGTGGGCTAAGATGACCCAAGAAGATACTATTGGGCCGATGGTTCGAGGCCTTATTTTGATGAATTTGATTCGATTCGGACTTGGGATTTGACCCGAGATTTATTCCGGACTCGGGATTTGACCCGGGTTATTTCATTATTTCTCATAAATTTTCTCTCTATTCAGATGTTGTCAACATGGCTCAATTATTAGAGCGAGATAACGAGTACGGTCAATCGAGGGACCACAACCAAGATTATACAAATGATGGCGAGCCATCGTAACAACGATAACCAGCGGAGAATGAAAAATACGGACAAGAGCGGCAACCACTCTGGTGGTAATCATGGCCATGAGAATAGAAGAAGCGAGTCGGGAGGAGATTTTAAAAAGAGGAGATTCAACAATGACAATACGAAGACGTCAGTACCAACAGTAACTAGTTTCAAGGGAGGAGAACGACCACCAGTTATATGCTATAAGTGCAGAAAAGAAGGACATATCAGCCTAAACTGCCCACAACAGTTTATGGTATGTTATAATTATGGAAAGGAAGGACATATCGCTCGAGATTGTACTGTAGAAAAACCAAGTCCAGTGGGGATGGTGACTCAAAAGGCTGTCCCAGAAAAGTCAAAGTATACGGTTCCTGGAAGAGCGTTTGTAGTGACTGGTCAACATGCGAGGAACCCAAACGAGGTGATCACGGGTATGCTAATCCTAAATTCATGCAAAGTTTATACCTTACTAGATACCGGTGCTACCCATTCATTTATTTCTCCTACTTGTGCTCAACGTTTAAACTTGACACTAGAGAAATTAGACTTTGATTTATCTGTGGAGACTCCGTTAGGAGAAACTTTCATCACATCCACTGTTTATAAATCTTGTTTGATCCAAGTCGGCACCATCACCTTACCTGTTAACCTTATCTCTTTAAAGATACTTGTATTTGACGTGATTTTAGGGATTGATTGGTTAACTACTCATCATGCTAAAATTGATTGTTTTCGTAAGGTTGTTAGTTTTCATATTCCTAACCAACTTTGTTCATGCGTAATTCAAGCAACTAAGCCATTAAAATCAATCCTTCGTTATATCAAGTCATAAAGCTATTCGTTTATTAAAAAATGGATGTCAAGATTTCTTAGCCCATGTTATGGATTTGAATAAAGACACGTCATATTTGAATAATATTCCTGTTGTTATTGACTTTCCTGACGTATTTCCTGAAGAACATCCCGGTCTACCCCCAGAACGTGAAGTTGAATTCTTTATTGATCTTGAACCTGGTACAAATATGACGCCCCCAAAATAGGTATACATCACCCATTCTGAGTTGTCAATACATGGTACAGAAACAACTACAACTTTATTATTACAACAGTAAAACTATGAGTTTGAATACAAATATTATCTTCTAGACAATATCTATACTTAAATAAATCCTCATCACATTTATTGATACATTATTTTACAAAAATGGTGAGGAATACTAAACAACTCTCTCTAGAACCTTCATTCCATACCCCAACTCGTACTCCCTATATTCTCGCCTCCTGAGAAGAAAAATGGAACAAAAAAGAAAAGGGTGAGCTCAACTAGCCCAGTAAAGAATATTATGACTAAGATAATATACAACAAATTATCGTTAGTTTTCAACAGGGAAAAATCTAATAGAATACAATAGACAACAAGTTTTAAATCAATATTCGCAGCGGAAATAATAATTCATTAGAAGAGTTAAGTAGAGAATGAAAACTACTATCTTCTATGTATGAATTTAAAAGTTCATCGCTCATCTTTTATCCTGTAACATCAATCAATATATATCCGGAATCAAATATTCATCTTTGCACTACTGAGCCAAAGATATTCATCGAGTTGGTCATGTTCATCTAAACACTGCTCATCTTCGCACTGGGCCAAATATATTTACTAGAAATCATTCATCTTTGCACCACTGGGCCAAAGATATTCAATAATATCATCATTTAAGATCGAGGATGATGAAAAATATTTTTTAAAAAAGCGAATCCGAGTTAAACAAAATGACAAGAATTAAGGATTAAGGATTCAGACTTTGTTTTATCCATGTCCAACAATACCTCAAAAATAATCATGTGGTGTAAAATTCAAGAATGATCAAAACATGGATACAATCAAAGCTAGTATCCGAATAGATATTTTTGGACGAAAAGGAAATTTTTATTTTTCGATGAATAGTCTTTGATTCGTGGATAGATCAGATATCGTGAATAAAGTCTTGAGTATCGTGAATAAGTAACTTCAAAGACTAAAAGTTCCAAATTTGATTAAAAAGTTCAGATCAAGACTTGACATAATGATATTAGAATAAATAATATCATTAAAAAAAATAATATCCCTTACCTCGAAAGATCAAGACTTCTAAATTTAAACACCGGATATAGGTTATGACTTGAACTTGCACCGTATAGCAATACTCAAAATATACTCAAAATACTCACAAGAATACACTCGATAATATAGAGAGAGAAAATTTCAGTTTCTGGTGTAATTTTTAATTCTAACCTAAGCACCCTATTTATAGGAAAATGCTTAGAACACCAATGCTGAAAAATTTAATAAAATATTAATATATATAATTTTATTCCAACGCACACTTATTTTGCCTCAAAACCTCAGCCACCAAGCAGACCCACCTCACAAGACTTGCACAAAAAAACGTTTTTGTTATTTAAATTATTTTAAACTTCCAAAAATCAATTATTTGAAAGACTCGAACTTCAATAATTCACAATAAATAGCCTTTTGTCGTAAGAAAATTCAAAACTCATGAATTTTTATATGAAATTCAATTCTACAACTTTACTGAGAAGAAAGTTTTTCTAAATTTCAAATGAATTTGGCCAGAAATCCACAAATGGGCGATTTTCTGTTTATAATCAAATTTCATCAAGAAATGGGGTCCACTGACACATAAAACATGCTTTAAATATTTTTGGTAACAAAAATACTCCTCCACATATACTCATATATCCCACATTTATCATAAAAATATCATCATTATTATATTATTAAAATATAATAATATATTTAAATGAATTATTTTATCGAAAAAGATAAAATTTCAATTTTCAACAATTGTCACATTAAAATTTTCTCCATCTATATCCATATAAAATCAATATTTTCCTCATCATATGAATCAATAATTAATTATTCACAAATAATATTACGTAATCACAATATTGACAACCGCAGGTTCAGAAAGAGGGGGCTTTCCAATAAGAATTTCTCCTCATCTTGGCGCTTGTGATTAGGTGACCAAACCTCTCCTTAGACGTAACTTTCTAGACATTGCCAATAATGTTATCTAATAATATTATTCAGGATAATATGAATTATTTCTTCGATAATGAAAATAATGTGTAATGACAATTATTGAAACGACAAACAATATAAAATATCAACGCAAAGACAATTATTAAATCAATAAAATATCGAACAAGAATTCATCGTGAAACCATTATTGAGTAGTGCCTTCGTAAGAATCAATAATTGGTGCAATATCTGGTGCTTTATTGTGTTTTAACCAATGAGTATTTTTAATAAAGATTAATCAGTAATAACTACGCCAAGTTATTTTTAAACAACTTATATTTGTCGTTTTCTTCATCCAATCGCTTTCAAGTTATGGGGCCCACAAAAGACGCTTGGCAAAGTCATCGAATATTCCCCGATGCCAAAGAATATTCCATGACCAAACGAATATTCCCCGACAATAATGAATATTTTATAACCACTTGCTTATTTTGAAATATTTGCGTATTTTACCCATAACTATCTATATTAATCAAATCAACCCTTACTATTTCAAAATAATAAATAGAGAAAATTAAATTTCATTAATAATAAGTTGGGGTCTTACAACAAAGCCCATTTCTAAAACCTCATATCGAATGGCTCCTATTGAACTTCAGGAGTTAAAGGTCCAACTATAGGAGTTGTTGGACATCGGTTTCATTCATCCTAGTAAATCTCCTTGGGGTGCTCCTATTTTATTTATAAAGAAGAAAGACGGGAGTATGCGACTTTGTATTGACTATCGGGAATTGAACCATGTAACTATCAAGATTAGGTATCCGCTACCTCGTATTGATGACATGTTTGACCAGTTGCAAGGAGCACAATTCTTTTCAAAAATTGATCTTCGTTCTGGATATCATCAGCTGAAGGTTAAAACTGAAGATATTCAAGAGGCGCCTTGAGAACTTCGATGACGGGCATTATGAATTCCTAGTCATGTATTTTGGATTGACTAATGCTCCTATGGCTTTCATAGATATGATGAACCGAGTATTCAAGGATTATTTGGATCAGTTCGTTGTTGTCTTTATTGATGACATCCTCATATATTCCAAAAGCCGTAAAGATCATGAGCACCATTTGAAGCTGGTACTGCAAAGGCTTCGTGATAACAAGCTATATGCCAAGCTGAAGAAATGCGAATTTTGACTTGAGGAAGTAGCATTCCTTGGGCACGTGGTGTCAAAACATGGAGTATCTATTGACCCGGCGAAGATTGAAGCAATACAAAGTTGGGAGCAACCGAAATCGGTGACCGAAGTACGTAGCTTTTTGGGCTTAGCTGTTTATTATCGGAGATTTGTGGAAGGATTTTCTCAAATCGCTACTCCGTTAACTCAGCTGACTCGTAAAGATACAAAATTAGTATGGAGCGAGGAATGCGAGAAGAGTTTCCAAGATCTCAAGAGGAGACTCATTTCTAAGACTGTTTTGACAATACCATCCGGTTCGGATGGATTTGTTATCTCTGATGATGCTTTAGGCAAAGGGTTAGGATGTGTTCTCATGCAACGTGGGAAAGTCATAGCCTATGCCTCGCATGACAACTTAAAAATATGAGAGGAATTATCCTACTCATGATCTAGAGTTAGCGTGATAAGTTTTTTTGCGTTAAAGATCTAGAGGCACTATATATATGGGGAGAAAATGGAGATATATTGGACCATAAAAGCCTCAAATATTTCTTCACTAAAAAGAACTCAACATGCAAGAACGACGTTGGCTCGAGCTGTTGAAAGACTACGACCATACCATTCAATACCATCCTGGAAAAGTGAACGTGGTAGCCGACGCATTGAGTAGAAGATCATACGTGGGAACGAATGCGATGTTGTCAACACAAAGGCCCATTTTGTGTGATTTACAAAAGATGAAGATAGAATTCAAGACTCCGGGGACCCATGCAATGATGTCAAGTATACGTATAGAACCAACTTTAATCGAAAAAGTTAAAGTTGCTCAAGTCTCAGACCCGGAGCTGATGCGTATGTAGAAGAAAGTACAAGAAGGTGTTATTCCAGAGGCAAGAATCGATGAAGAAGGAATACTTCGAGTCCACTCCAGACTTTGTGTTCCTAACGATTCTGATTTGAAGTACAAGATCATGATGGAGGCACATAATACACCATTTACAATCCATCCTGGAAGTACCAAAATATATCGTGATCTTCGACATATATTTTGGTGGAACAATATGAAGAGAGAGATTGCAAAGTTTATCTCGAGGTGTTTAACTTGTCAACGTCTAAAGGCGGAGCATCAAGTGCCTAAGGGACCATTGCAACCACTTGAGATTCTGAAATGGAAGTGGGAACACATTACCATGGATTTCGTTATGGGTCTTACCACGGTTTCTCAAGGCATAAATGCTATTTGGGTTATTGTTAATAGATTAACCAAGTTTGCTCATTTCTTGCCGATACGGGAGACTTATTCCCTTGAACGTCTTGCTCGTATGTACGTGAATGAGATTGTGAGGTTGCATGGCATGCCAGTATCCATAGTTTCGGATCGTGACCCAAGATTCACTTCAAGATTTTGGGTTAGCTTGCAAAAAGCTATAGGCACGGATTTACGATTTAGTTCGGCATACCATCCTCAAACGGATGGACAATCGGAGAGGACTATTCAAACTCTTGAAGATCTATTAAGACTCTATGTCCTAGACTTCAAAGGGAGTTGGGATAAGTATTTACCATTGGTGGAATTTTCCTACAACAACAGTTATCAGGCAAGTATAGGTGTAGCTCCATTTGAAGCATTATATGGATGGAATTATCGCTCTCCAGTGTGTTGGGATGAGGTAGGTGAAGCAACATTATTGGGACCAGAGTTGGTACGTATTACTACAGAAAAGATCCAAATGATTCGTCAATGTATACAAACGGCACAGGATCGACAAAAGAGTTATGCGGATCTTCATCGAAAGGACGTGGAATTTAGTATTGGGGATCAGGTATTGTTGCGTGTGGCTACATGGAAGGGAGTTACAAGTTTCGGGAAGAGAGGAAAGCTCAATCCATGATTTATTGGTCCATTTCAGATTCTTGATCGAGTAGGAAATGTGGCCTATAGACTCGCATTTCCTCCAAGTATGTCTCGTATTCATAATGTTTTTCACGTATCTGTACTTCGTAAATATGTGAAAGACCCGAACCACGTTATTGAGTTAGAACCAGACGAGATAGCCAAAGATTTAACGTATGAAGAGGTACCTGTCAAGATTTTGGATAGGAAGGAGCATGTCCTACGCACAAAGGTCATACCACAAGTCAATGTTTTGTGGAGGAACCATGCTATTGAAGAAATGACCTGGGAGTTAGAAACGGAAATGAAAGCGAGGTATCCTCATCTTTTCGAAACACTAGGTACGTACGTCAATTTCGAGGAAGAAATTTCATAAGGAGGGGAGGTTGTAAGACCCCAACTTATTATAAATAAAATTGAATTTCCTTTATTTATTATTTTGAAATAGTAAGGGTTAATTTGATTAATGTGGTTAGTTATGGATAAAATGCGCAAATATTTCAAATAAGCAAGTGGTTATAAAATATTTATTTTTATCGGAGAATATTCGTTTTGTCGTGGAATATTCTTCTTTGTCGGGGAATATTAAATGCGACTACGCTTGACCTTGTGTGGGCCCCATGTGAAAGCGATTGGATGAAGAAAACGACAAGTATAAGTTGTTTATAAATAACTACGTAGTTATTCAAGTATTATCTTGTTGAAATACCGGTGGTTAAAACACGATGAATGGCGTTGTTCACGTAGCATTACCAGTATTGCACCAATTATTGATTCTTATGTAAGAAGGCACTACTCAATAATTGTTATTAAGTAATTCTTATTCAATATTTTATTTTATTGATTCAATAATTGCTACGTTGATATTTTATATTACTGTTGTTTCAATAATTGACACTACACAGTATTTTCCATTATCGAAGCAATAATTCATATTATCTGAATAATATTATTAGATAACATTATTGATAATGTCTAGAAAGTTCTGTCTAAGGAGATGTTTGGTCACCTAATTGCGCGCCAGTAAGGAGAGATCCTTATTAGAAAACCCACTCTTTCCTGAGAACGGCCTGGTTGCCAGTACTGTGATTCTGTAATATTATTTGTGAATAATTAATTATTGATTTATATGATAAGGAAAATATTCATTTTATATGGATATAGATGGAGAAAATTTTTAATGTGACAATTGTTGGAAATTAATATTTTATCTTTTTCTGATAAAATAATTCATTATTATATTTTAATAATATAATAATGGGGATATTTTTACAATGAATGTGGGATATATGAGTATATGAGGAGGAAGAGTATTTTTGTTACAAAAGTTGTTTAAAACATGTTAAACATGTCTGTGGGCCCATTTCTTGACTGAAATTTGATTATAGCATGTAAAATCGTCCGTTTGTGGATTTCGATCAATTTCTGTTTGGAATTTGGAAAATATTTCTTCTGCAAAGTTGTAGAGAATGGAATTTCCTATGGAAAGGACATAAGGTTTGAATTTTTTTGATAAAAGGCTATTTATTATGAATTATTGAAGTTCCGGAGTAATTGATTTTTGGAGTTTAAAATGTTTTATTTAAGAAAATCATTTTTTTTGTTTTTGTTGGGTGAGTGGCTGATGTTTTGGACTGATGGTGTGCGTAGGAAAATTTATATAAATATATTAATATTTTATTAAATTTTCTGCTTTGGTGTTCTAAGCATTTTTCTATAAATAGGGTGCTTAGGTTAGAATTGAAAATCACACCAGAAACTGAAGTTTTCTCTCTCTTTCTCTCTCGATATATTGAGCGTATTCTTGTGAGTATTTTAATACTTTGAGTGTTGCTATACGGTGCAAGTTCAAGTCATAGCCTATATCCGGTGTTTCAACTAGAAGTACTGTCTTTACGAGGTAAGGGATGTTATTTTCTTCTTAAATGATATTATTTTCTTCAATATCATTATGCCGAAATATTGGTTTGAACTTTTTATTAAATTTGGAACTTTTTGTGTCGGGATTACTATTCACGTATATGGTAATTATTCACGTATCTATGCACTATTCACTTAATATATTGACGATTCACGTAACAATTAAATTTTTGTTTTTTGTCCAAAATATCTATTATGGATACTAGCTTTGATTGTATCCATGTTTTGATCATTCTTAAATTTTACTCCACTATGATTATTTATGAGGTATTTTTGGACATGTAATAGCTGAAATACGAATCCTTAATATTTATTCTTTTGTTTCACTGGATTCGTTTTCTTTAAAATATTTTTCATCATCCTTAGTCCTAAATAATGATATTACTAAATATCTTTGGCATGTAGTGCAAAGATGAATGATTTTTGATGAATATCTTTGGCCCGTAGTGCAAAGATGAACATGTGTTTAGATGAACATGACCAACTGCTGAATATCTTTGGCCTGTAGTGCAAAGATGAATATTTGATTCCAGATATATATTAATTGATGTTACAGGGATAAAATATCGACGATGAACTTTTAAATTCATATATAGAAGATAGTAGATTTCATTCTCTACTTAACTCTTCTAATGAATTATTAATTCCGCTGCTACTATTGATTTAAAACTGGTTGTCTATTGTATTCTATTAGATTTTTCCCTGTTGAGGTCTAACGATAATTTGTTCTATGTTATCTTAGTCATAATATTCTTTACTGGGCTAGTTGAGCTCACCCTTTTCCTTTTTGTTCCATTTTTTCTCAGTAGGCGAGAATGTAGCGAGTACTAGTCGGGGTATGGAATGATGGTTCTAGAAGTTGTTTTAGTAGTCCTCACCATTTTTGTAAAATAATATTTCAATAATTGTATTGAGGACTTATTTGAGTGTGGATATTGTCTAGATGACAATATTTGTATTTAAACTCACAGTTTTTATGTTGTATTAATAAAGTTGTAGTTGTTTCTGTACCATGTATTTTGACGACTCAGAATGGGTGTTGTATACCTAATTTGGGTGCGTCACAACAATGATATAAAGAATCAATCACATAAGATAAAGGATAAATATTAAACATTTATAATATAATTTATCCAGAGTTCAAGAATATCTAAATTGTTAACATGATACTGCTTTGTGTAGTAAAATTCAAGAATATTATTATATCAAAAATGATTTGAACAGAAAATAATATTTCAACGAATATTTAACGAAGATAATAACATTATTCATTATATTATAAACTCCATTTAATATTATTCATTATATAATAACATTAAATTCATTTACTAATATTATTAATCATTAAAAATATTTTAAATCAATGATTTCATAACACCTTAATCCAAATATTATAAATCACTTAATAATCTCATAATCTAATATTAATAATATTGCCACAATATTTTAATCATTTCTTAAACTTATAAAAATTTATTTTAATTGTTTACACTTTACTAAATAATGCATTTAATTATCCTAAAATGCCAAACTCATAAGATTTCATCACCAATAACCAAAACCCTCATAAAAAACCTGCATATATCTTATATAGGATTCTCAAGCCATAAAATCCTATTTTCTAATTTTTTTATTTCACATAACATATTTAATTCATTTATTCATAACTAGTCTATTTTAATGAAAAATACCAAATCAGTCCCAGAAAATTTTATTTTCCGGGATTTAGCTGAATATAGTCCCATATTTAACATATATTTTTCTCGGAATTTTTATAATTCATTTACTATTTTTCATATGGCCAAAACTGCCGAATATTTAGACATTTATCGTAAACTGTACTTTTGTCCAAAAATTCCAAAATTTACAGAGTATACTTCTGTTATATACATGTACTCCCAATAAAAATTTTATCAATTTTGGAGTTAACCACAAGGAGTTATAAGAGTTACTTTTAAAATAGTCTTTTCTCATAAAATTCATAACTCCTAATCTATACATCCAAAAATCGCCATTTTTGGACACAATCTAGAAAACTCATCAAATTATCATTTCAAATGTTTTTAGAATTTTTGAGGGTCAGAAAAATTACAAACTGAAAACATAATAACCCTTACAATCCTTTACCTCAAAAGAGCAGTATTTCTGGCTGGAATATCAGATGTAAAGCCGAAGAAAACTTGCACTGAATAGCAACTCTCAAAGTATCTAAATACTCACAAAATACGCTCGATAATATAGAGAGAGAAAACTTATGTTTCTGGTGTGATTTTCAATTCTAACCTAAGCACCTATTTATAGGAAAATGCTAGAACGCCAAAGCAGACTAAAAAAATAAAATAATATTATAATTTTTCTACGCATGCATGCTTTGAACAAAACTCAACCACCACAAGTGGGGGCCACCAAAAATTAGCCATCTTCCCCAACAACCAAAAGTGGGGCCCACCCATATTTTTAATAAAAATTTTCATTTTTCGAAACTTCAATAATTCATAATAAATAGCCCTTTTATCAGAAAAATACGAAATTTATGTTAATTCTATAGGAAATTAAATTCTCTACAACTTTGTAGCTTTAAATGTTTTCAAATTCTAAACAGAAAAAGACCGAAATCCACATACGGACGATTTTCAACACTTATTTAAATTCATAACAAATCATACGTTAATATTTAACGGTTTAAAATTTGTGGATATATACTCAACTTATATATGTACAACATATCCAAAAATCACAACGATCCAACGGTCGGATTAAAATTATAACTCACGCAATAGAGCCTTAAGAACACTAATTTGATTTTCGGACTATAAGTCCCTCGTACCAGTTTCACTCAAACAGTCACCACGAAAAATTCACAAAGAATATTTGGGTGATTCAAATTTCTATAATTAGCTTACTTCCAGGGTTTTCTTTTGATATATGGCTCATCTCCTAACTCATTATACACAAAGAGTTATGGAATTTACAAAATCAAGTAATAAAATAATTTTTCTAAAAATTCCATATTTTGTTATTCTTTTGATTTCTAGATTTCTCTCATTTGATTCATGCACCATGAATTTAGTGTGAAAATATCACCATTATTATATTATTATATAACCACATTATACATTTATAATGTAAGATAAAATATGAATTTTCAACAATTGACACTTTTCTAAGAATTACTCAATTCTGACAAAATACTGATAAAACACCTCAGCATTAATTCCTTCATTTATATCCACACAAAATAAATATTCATCATTTATATCCACATAAAATAAATATTTCCTTATCATATTAATCAATAATTAATTATTCACAAATAATATTACAGAATCATAATTATGACAACCATGTCGTTCCCAGGAAAGAGGGGGCTTTTCGATAAAGATTTCTCTTTATTGATGCGCAATTAGGTGACCAAACCTCTTTCCTAGATAGAATTTCTTTAGACATTTCCAATAATGCTATCTGATAATATTATTCAAATAATATGAATTATTGATCTGATAATGGAGATACTGTGCAGTGACAATTATTGAGACAACAATAATATAAAATATCAACGTAGCAATTATTGAATCAATACAATAAAATATTGAGCGATAATTCTTTGTAAAATTATTGAGTAGTGCCTTCTTACGTAAGAATCAATAATTCAAAAAATATGTGCACAATCTTGTGTGCTACTATGCAACAACACGTATTACTTTACTTTACCCACCGGGTATTCCAACAGTGTTAACGGTAACTATTACGCCGTAATTTATAAAAACTCAAATTTGTCATTTTCTTCATCATCCGATTATTATTTCATTATGGGGGCCCTAGCGCGGCGGGGTCATACGAATATTCCACGACAACAAGAATATTCCATGACCAAACGAATATTCCCGGACAACAATGAATATTTTATAACCACTTGCTTATTTTGAAAAAAATAATAATTTCACCCATAACTTTAAACTTTTATCAATTTAACTATTTACTAAATAGAAAAATTGAATACTTTTATTTCATAAAATTTGGGGTCTTACAATCTCTCCTCCTTATGAAATTTAGTCCCCGAAATTTACGTACCTAGTATTTCGAAGAGTTGAGAAAACCTTGCTTTCATTTCAGATTTTATCTCCCCGGTCATCATGATTTCTCCATTGCTCATCTCCTGTATTTCAAATATCATTCTAGAATACAGCTTCAAAACAAAGGTTAATTGACATATCACAATTTGTCAACTTAATTAAGAAAATTTAGCTTAGGTAGGACACACACTAGCGAAGGATATTACTCGTCTCTCCCCTCGTAGTTCTATTCCCTGATCTCCGCCAAAGACCATATCCATAAGCTCTGAAACCAACTGTGATGCCCCCAAAATAGATTCATTCCATCCAACCTATTCTGAGTTGCCAAATACATGGTACAGAAAATAACTACAACTTTATTACTATAATTGTCGTGCAAAACACAACAACACATATGTTGTGAGTTTTGATACAAATATATACCAACTATGACTCTCATCCCAACCTTGGATAACACGTCACAATGGCACCTTATATAAAGGTACAGTCAAAAACTGTTTTAGAAATTAAAATCTTTGGGAAGTCCTCAAGGAAACCTTCGTACATGGGAGGCCATGTGTCTAGGTTATGATAGATATCATATGTTCGCAGAATTATCCTTGGTTGAACCAATAGACCCCAAAGAAAAATGAGAAGATTACTATCATATTCTTTCCAATGGTGAGTCTTCTCTTGACATATAACTATCTCCACTGTCTGTAATTGAAAATTATATTTCAACCAAACTCCAAGATTATATAGGTAGTGCTCGTAG
Source organism: Panax quinquefolius (assembly GCA_020205615.1). Taxonomy (NCBI): domain Eukaryota; kingdom Viridiplantae; phylum Streptophyta; class Magnoliopsida; order Apiales; family Araliaceae; genus Panax; species Panax quinquefolius. The sequence goes on along the minus strand of CM035170.1, from coordinate 13,894,276 downwards.
ATATACTCAGCATGTGGATGTGCACAACCCTGTTTTATAATAACATGAAGTCGCATGTCGTTAGACATCTTGTATGATAGTGGCAAAACACCCTTCCAACGTTAGATTTGCCTTACCCTATTTGATTCACCAAATATAACTACTAAATGATGTATAAAATACAACACACTTTTTTATACTGCTTAGGGAGAACCTCCACAGCTAGAGACCACCGTTCTATTTCGTTGTTACCCCTGATCGACCTAGCTACACTCTTATTACCTGAAAGAAATTGTGAAGCAAAAGGGTGAGCACAAATAGCTCAGTAAAGAATATCATGACTAAAGATAATTAAATTATCAATAGCTTTCATCAGTAATAAATCAGAGATTTAGAACATATGGTAGAAGATAAAAGTTTCCAACCATAATAGCTACGGAATCAACAATCCATTAGAAGAGTCAAGTAGAACTAATGTCTACTATCTCCTCTAGATTAAAAGTCCATCGTTAATATTTCATTCCTGTAATAATCATCAACGGTTCTTGGTTATACCCAAGACAAAGATATACAACTATAAAACCAATAATGCTGAAACTCAGCTTAATAGTATCACGACCACGAATTATCCGTGCATTACGGGCCAAGGATATTCGTGTTTTCAATTACGGTCATGATTATACCGAATAATCCCTGGTCATAATCATACCAAGTCCATTTATGCACTACGGGTCAAAGATGACTTTTACCACATTATTTGTAACATTACGGTCATGATTGTACCAAATAATCCTTGGTCATAATCATACCAAGTCCATCTATGCACAATTAGCCATAGATGACTTTCAACACAATATAAGCATGAGAATGATGACAATGATATAAAGAATCAATCACATAAGATAAATGATAAATATTAAACATTTATAATACAATTTATCCAGAGTTCAAGAATATCCAAATTGTCAACATGATACTGCTTTGTGGAGTAAAATTCAAGAATAATATTATATCAAAAATGATTTGAGTAGAAAATAATATTTCAACAAATATTTAACTAACATTACTCATTATATTATAAACTCCATTTAATATTATTCATTATATAATAACATTAAATTCATTTACTAATATTATTAATCTTTAAATAATATTTTAAATCAATGATTTCATAACACCTTAATCCAAATATTATAAATCACTTAATAATCTCATAATCTAATATTAGTTATATTTCCACAATATTTTAATCATTTCTTAAACTTATAAAAATTTCTTTTAATTGTTTACACTTTATTAAATAATGCATTTAATCATTCTAAAATGCCAAACTCATAAGATTTCATCATGATAATAACAAAACCCTCATCAAAACTTCAGATATATCTTATATAGGATTCTCAAGCCATAAAATCCTATTTTTTAATTTTCTTACTTCAAATAACATATTTAATTCATTTATTCATAACTAGTCTATTTTCATGAAAAATACCAAATCAGTCCCAGAAAATTTTCTTTTCCGAAATTTAGCAGAATATAGTCCCATATTGAACATATATTTTTCTCGAAATTTTTAAAATTCATTTACTATTTTTCATATTGCCAAAACGGCCGAATATTTAGACATTTATCGTAAACTGTACTTTTGTCCAAAAATTTCGAAATTTACAGAGTATACTGCTGTTATATACATGTACTCTCAATAAAAATTTCACCAATTTTGGAGTTAACCACAAGGTGTTCTAAGAGTTTACTTTTAAAATAGTCTTTTCCCATAAAATTCATAACTCCTAATCTATACATCCAAAAATCGCCATTTTTGGACACAATCTAGAAAACTCATCAAATTATCATTTCAAATGTTTTCAGAATTTTTGAGGGTCGGAAAAATTACAAACTGAAAAACATAATAACCCTTACAATCCCTTACCTCAAAAGAGCAGTATTTCTGGCTGGAATATCGGAGTAAAGCCGAAGGAAACTTGCACTGAATAGAAACTCTCAAAGTATCTAAATACTCACAAAATAGGCTCGATAATATAGAGAGGGAAAACTTATGTCTTTGGTGTGATTTTCAATTCTAACCTAAGCACCTATTTATAGAAAAATGTTAGAACACCAAAGCAGACTAAAATAATAAAATAATATTATAATTTTTGTTAGACCCCAACTTTTTGAATAAAGATTAAATTTTCTCGAAATATATTTTTGAATATTATGGTGTGGATTTGATATAATGTTATAGTTGTGGGTAATATTTACAAATTTTGCAAAGTTCGCAAGTTGTTATATAATATTCGATTGGTCGGGGAATATTCATTTTAACAGAGAATATTCGTACAATGGCATAATCATTGGTGGACCCCCCACAACGGAATTATTGTCGGATTGAGAAAACGACAAAAATACTTTATGAAAATAATGGCGGAAGTTTTATCGTTAACTGTTGAACTACCCGGTAGTAAAAATACAGTAATACGCATGGTTGATTCAAATCGATAACCGCACGTTATTAGACTTTGATTTATCTGTTGAAACTCCATTAGGAGAAACCTTCATTACATCCACTGTTTATAAGTCTTGTTTGATTCAAATCGGAAACTGCACGTTACCTGTCGATCTTATCTCCTTAAAAATACTTGCATTTGACGTGATTCTAGGGATTTATTGGTTAACTACACATCATGCTAAAATTGATTATTTTCATAAGGTTGTTAACTTTTATATTCCAAATAAACCTATTATGCGAATTCAAGCGACCAAACCATTAAAATCAATCACGGTCATCTCAAGCCATAAAGCTATTCGTTTATTGAAAAACGGATGTCAAGCTTTCTTAGCTTCGTGTCACTGATTTAAACAAAAATACGTCAAATTTGAAGGATATTTCTATTGTTAATAAATTTCCTGACGTATTCCCTGAAGAACTTCCTGGCCTACCCCCAGAGCGTGAAGTTGAATTTTGTTTCGACCTTTAACCCGGTACAAAACCCATTTCCAAAGCCCCATATTGAATGACTCCTATTGAACTTCAGGAGTTAAAACCCCAATTGCAGGAATTGTTAGACATTGGTTTCATTCGTCCTAGTACGTCTCCTTGGGGTGCTCCTATTCTATTCGTGAAGAAGAAAGATGGGAGTATGCGACTTTGTATTGATTATCGGGAGTTGAATCTGAAAGTAATATGCACACAAGCCAATCATGTTTGATGATAAAGCATATACTTTGTAACAATCTTATTCATTTATTAATAAAAAAGTATTAATTTATTAAAGGCTTTTAATTATCTACATGATCTTTGTTTTATAATATGTGATAAACCCATAGTTTTAAGCAATGCTTTTAGAATAATGATGATGATCATTCTAATGAGATATAAATCTTAGAAAGCTTAAAACTAAAATAGTTCCCAATCGTTGGATTACTAAATTGGGGATTAGTGAATGGGATAGATTGGTACATACGTTGTTCTTGCTCATTGGATGAGGATGATTGATCTCATGATCATTTGTGTGGAGACACTAAAGCAAGTATGTAGGTGCTTATTAGAGAATAAGTTCATTGAAGCGTGGCTCGCTAAGGAATACCTAATGGAGTTTTACTTACTGTCGATAGGAATTCTGTAGTGATAGTAGTCAAGTAATCCTTGGACTTGAGATCATCATAGTATCTTGTGTATGATGAGTTATACTTTGACTTATTCCTTAAGACCCTTAGGGTATATCAAAGGGTATGCTTGGGTATAATAAGTTGTACATGGAGATAATGTATGATCGATAAAGAATCTACCACTTCTAATAAAAGAAGAGAAATGTCTATGTGATTCGATAAATGACAACCCAAGTAGTCCTTGGGTGGCGAGCGAATGAAATTAGAAAGGAGTTTCTAATTTGCATTATTTGGTGTTGTGCATTTAAGGATCGAAATACATATAATTAAATAAAATAAGACTTGACGGTAATTCCATGTCTTATATTTAATTGGGACATGTTGTATGGTGGAAGGATTGAATTATCACGGTAACTATTTACTCAAAGGTTCTTTTATGATTAATGTTGAAATCTATATTATCCGGAAAGTCGTTGATTCTTTAGGGAGGCTTATCCTATTGTAGAATAAATATTATTTATTTAAATAAATTAATTGTTTAATTTATTTATTTAAATAAGATTAGAATTGTTCTAATTGATTTATTCACAATAGGTTTAATATGGAGAACCTAAAGGGTCACACCATAAAAAGAAGAATAATTATTTAAGAAGTTAATGGCATAATCGTAATAATATGTTAAGTATATTTAATTTAATCTATGGTGATAGAATAAATTAAATAGCTTAATATTTATTATTTAATAATTTAGAAATATTAAATATAAATTAATAAGAGAGTCTTATTAATATTATTACAATTATTATTATTTTAATTTCTAAAAGAGTTTAGGAATTAATTTAATATAAGTACTCTCATTTATTCCTAATAGGATTAGGAGGAAAATTAATTAAAGAAGTTTAATTAATTATCCCTAATAAGATTAGGGAGCCCATTTAATTAAAAAAAGAGATTAATTAAAAATACCTTATTTTTAAATAAGGTTACACGATATCAATATAAGAGGAGTCTTATATCGGATATCAAAGATGTACGTAATAATTCCAATTTGTGGGAGAGACGCCTTTTCTATAGAGATAGAAAACTAGGGTTGAGCCAATACTCCTTCTCTTCCTATCTTTATTTTTCCTTGGTGGATCACCTCCAGAGGCCAAACATATGGGTGGCTAACGTTGATCAAAGGAAGGAACCAAACCCGGTGGATTCAAGTTGAAGCGAAAGGATTTGGAGGTGAACTTGTACACGAGGAAGCTCGGATCTTCAAGGGTATGTTTGTTCTTCATATCTTTTCGTTTAATTAATAATTGTGCATAAAGGGTGATCCGGGTATATGGTTTGTAAATTTTTTAAACTCTAATTTTACACGTTTCCGCACTTTTTATGCAATTTGATTGCGTTCTTGAATATTACAAACCTAACAGTAGTATCAGAGCCAAACCTTTATGCGAATTATTAATTGATTTAATTTGATATGTATATTGATATGTGTTTAGAACAATTTAATTGGACATAATTTTATGGTATAAAATTTATAAAAAAAGAAAAAAAAACCGTTATAATATACAAAGGGATATATATATGTTTTTAATCATGCACGGAAGTGACGGAAATTTTAATGGCCGCGAATTTTTTTTTTTTTTTTTTTTTTTTTTTTTTTCGCTGAATCCGGATCTTCAAGGATTTGGGAAATTCAAGGAAGGAAGCAGTGATGCACGGAAATCAAGGTGATTACCAAGCATGATTGCAAGTGTGTTTTTTTAAACATTGTCAACGTAGCTCAAGTTGTATAGTGCTAGGTGAATTCTGAAATCATATGTATTCTCAGGATGACATGATTAATTTTCATAATATATATATATATATATTGGTTATTATATTATATATATATATAATTGTTATATATATATATATATATATATATATATATTATTCTTAATTAGTTTATAATTAAAATAAAATGTTTATTTTAATTTTAAAATAAAAAGTTTATTTTAATATTAAAAAATAAAAATTTATTTTAATTTTAAAATTAAATTTTATGCTAACTAATTAGAGTTGGAATTTGATTCCATGATAACTAATTGGAGTTGAAATTGGATTCTATTTTTTCTTAAATAAAGGAGTTTATTTTGATATTGAAATTAGATTTCATATTATTCAAAAATAAAAGGTTTATTTGTGAATAAGAAAAAGAATCGATCTTTCCTTAAATAAAGAAGTTTATTTTGATATAAAATAAGATTTTATGTTATTCAAAATAAAAGAGTTTATTTGTGAATAGGAAAGAAAATCCGTGTTTCCTTAAATAAAGGAGTTTATTTAAATATGAAATAAGATTTCATATTATTCAAAATAAAGGAGTTTATTTGTGAATAGGAAAAGAATTCGTGTTTCCTTTAATAATTTTTTTTATATGGAATTGGATTCCATAATTAATTAAAATAAAGGAGTTTATTTTGATTAATGATTTTGATTAAAATAAAATAGTTTATTTTATTCAAAATTGGATAAATTAAAATAAAATAGTTTTATTTTAATTTAAATTTGGATTAAAATAAAGGAGTTTATTTTGATTCAAAAAATAGATTTTATACTAACTAAAATTTTCCATTAAATGATATCAATATATATATTAAATGTTTATTATTCATGAGATGAATGTTATTTATTGATGCATATGGTGATGTGTATGATAATAAATGGGATTGATTATGGACTATTGACCAATATGATTGGATTTTATTTTAGTTGGATGCATGAATGTATGTGTTTTATTAAATGGGGTCTGCGTACCTCGTCTTCTCTAATTTTTTCTTAATGTAAATTCTAACTCCCTCCTATGTACTTCCCTCGATCACGATCAAGGTTTCTATTTATTTAAATAGTTTTGTAATAGGAATAGTTAGAATTAATTTTTTAAAATTGGAGATCAAGGAGCAAAGGCGCTTGAAGACCCGATTTTGTAATGGAGCAAGGGTTTAAATGTAATAATTATATTTAAATATTATTTCTTGCACCCCTAGGGTTTGACCTTTTAGTTCACTTGGTGGCTCTAGTGAACCAAACTAGAATAAAAGTCCATAATCAATCAAGGGTAGAATATAGTATTCTATATGTGCATGCTTATACTATATATATTATATATTATGCAAACATGCTTCGCATGTTTATTAATACGACGCGTATTTTTATATATATATGTGTAAATGCTTGTATTTAAATAAGATGAGACAAATTAATAACAAACCCTCAATTTTTATATTAAGTCCTAAGCGTTCAAAGATATTTGGAATATCGAACGTCAGCTTTCTAGCATGATAAAATTAATAGAGTATTAAATATTTAATATGAGTTTGTTGTGTCACCACAAGGCAAGTTTTAAGTATTTAAGATGTTAATTTATCACATTTGATGCTTATAAAGAAAATTGAACAATATTATTTTGTTGTGTCACCACAAGGATGATATTTTTCTTTTTTGAATATATGGAGTGCTAGGTCGGACTTAACTTGGATAATTTTGATTCGGATGTGCCACCACTTGATCAAAATAATCTAAGAGGTAAAAGAAAAGGAGTTGCATAGTTGATGTAATTGACAAAAGTTGTCTACCTATTTATTTATATATAGTTTGTTGTGTCACCACAAGGTTATATACATTTGAAATGGGATCCTTATTCTCACTAGTAAATCTTTAATTAGATTTTCTTAGAACTATATAAGTGAGGGTAATATAGTTTGAAGAAAATAGTGGGAGATACCAATTTAAAATAAGACCTAATTTATTTTGGTAATTAATAAAAGAATGTATGTTAAAATGTTGTTAATTACAAATTCATTTCTGAAATTTTACAATGTCTAAAATTACTATCACTGCGAAGCATATTAGATGCTAAATTAACCGTAATCGAATTAAGCGGATTGGTTAAGGAATTTGAGAATAGTTCTCATAGTGAAAAGCTATCTTATGTCCTTAATATCGCCTATCCCCGCAATGGTTGCGCATAATGCCCTCGAGGAAGAGATTGCTACTTTTAGAAAGTGGCAAGATGATGCTGATTGGCTCGATGCATCATGCTCGCATCCACGAAAGTGCTTGAGCTTGGCGTCAAGATGAAACTATGGATGCTCCTACTATATTCTGCACATCATCACAGTAGTTGATGGTGAGGAAAGTAGGACCGATAGATATCGAGATATCTAAGGAGCTCTTAGATCTAGAATGCCCAATGGCACCTTATAAATGCAGACACAAAAAAGGTTCTTAACATAATCAATTTGATTGATCAATTAGGACAATTGGTTTTCTCATGGATGGAGAGTTGAGCCAAGATTTGATCTTGCCTCACTCCCGGACTCCTTTCACAATTGTTGTGAATTTTTCATATGAACAAGCTAGATATCGACCTCATTGATTTGCTTAACATGTTGAAAAATGTTGAGAGTCACTTTCAACCAAGAAAGACCAAGTCTTCTTGGTAGAGGCCAAAGGATCTTACGAAAAGAAGAAAGATTCAAAGAAGGTAAATAGAAAGGCAAAAGGATAATAAGAACAAAAGCGATATGGATAGCAAAGAGTTTGCTTCCACTGCAATAAGCTTTGGACAATGGAAAGAAAAGCAAGAAGCATCTTGCAGAGGCTAACCAAAGAAGCTTAGTGAAGTTTTGGTTACAAATACAAATTTGTTCATGATTTAAAATATTTTTTTAAGTCGAGGTTCTACTTGGGTATTGGATACCGACTTTGGTTATCATAAATATAGATTTATGAAGGGACCAATGTAAGTAGAAAGTTAAACAAAGATAATTAATCCTATGTGTGGAAAATGAAGCAAAGGTTCTTTGCATTAGCTATAGAAACTTATAGTTTAGCAATGCCTACTGGGTAAATCTATTAAGTCGATAAGTTGTTATTGTATTCCAGTTCTTGTTAAAAAATATTATTTCCATTTTATTGTTGGACAATGAAATCTTTGGTATTATAATTAAGAACAATTGTTGTTCTATTTATAATAATAATGTTTTGTATAAATGGAATATTACTTAATAAATTTTGTATACTTGACTTACATGAAAATAATTTTGCATATTGAACAAATTAGTATAAGAAAAGGAGATGATCATTCAAAGAATTGAATGTGTGTATTTGCTAAAATACAAGTGTGAATTATTTGAAAGGTTCAAAAATTGAAGTGAAACAAATTGGCAATGTATTAAGATTCTTTGATTAGATCAAGGAATAAATACTTGTGCAATAAGTTTCTAGATCATCTCAAATGGTTTTCTCATAATGGACACATCCCGACATGATAATTGATTGATGTATTTGAATGGAAAAATCGTACCTTGTTGGACATAGTGCGGTCCAAAATGATTTTTACCGACATTCAAGTATCCTTCAGGATCATATCCTAGAAATGGTACGCATATCTACGAAAAGGTAACCTCAAAATCCACCCCAAGACTCCATAAAAGTTATGGACGGGAGGATTCCTAATCTTAAGTATGTTAAGATAAAGGGTTGTCCAACTTATGTGAAAGCGGTTTCAAAGGATAAGCTTGGGACAAGATTTGACAAATCTGATTTGTGGGACATTCTAAAGTAAGTTTAGGGTAAATGTTCTATAATCCTACTTAAGAAAAGGTGTTTATTATGAAACACGCTTCCTTCTAAGATAAAGGTGTTTATCATTGAAGGGCTAGTGGGAGGATAATAGATCTTGAAGAGTTCAAGAACCACAAAATACTATAAGTCAAATAAGAGGAACACCGTAGATGTAACCTATTGTACCACAACCGAATCATAAATCGGAATAGCATCAGAAGATACCAGGAGGTATGGATTCATCATAGATGATGATGATGAGGTACACATCATAGAAGATGATGATCCAGTTACATACGATGAGGTAAGTGTTGTAGACACTCAGAGAAATGGATTGAAGCAAGTTTCTCAAATATGGAACATTCGTTTTGATGAGACAATCAAAAGAGTTTGATTTTATCAAAAAATAAGAATGAACCTAGTGTGTACAAAAGGGTCAGTGGGAGCATCGTGACATTCCTAGTACTATATGTTGATATACTACGGATAAGGAATGACATACCAATACTACAATCAGTAAAGATAAAGTTGTCTAAACTTTCCTCCATGAATGATTTGGAAGAGTATCTTAATTGGGGATATAAATCTATATAGATAGATTTAAGAGGATGCTTAACTTAACCCAAGGAACGTATATTCATTTGATGCTAAAGTCGTTTAGCATGACAAACTCCAAGAGATGTCTCATGTCGATGAGCTATGGAGTGTATCTCTCTTAATAGTCCCCACATACTCCTGAAAAGAGAGGTCGCATGAGTGACAATCATGTATGCAATGAAATGTACGAGACCTGATGTTGATCAGTCATATTATGGAGAAGTTCACTATGAGTCGTTGAAAAATATCTTAAAGTGCTTAAGCAAGCACTAAGGATGTGATCATATTCATGGTGGGTCTAAATTAAAACTAGAGGGCTTAATGAGACTCAAGTTTTTGAGACGAGACCAAGATGATGTAAAGAAAAAATCCACTTTAAGGTAAAGCGTTATCTTGAGCAATTAGTGCGATTAATTAGAAAGGTTCCAAACAAAGAAAGAGTTCTTTGGTTTAGTGATAAAGACAAAGTATATAGCTATAAATGAAGTCGCAAGTTGATTGTTTGGATTAAAAGTTCATTACTGTAACTAGGAATAGTTCTAAGTCTCATCTTGGATCTAAACATGTGTTGTGTCACTTTCATTTGATTTTAAGAATCATTGAAGATGGGAAATCACTATAGAGATAGTGGACTCTCATGAACAACATTACATATCCATTAACTAAAGCTTATCCAACGGCAGGATAATCGTCACTTAGAAGAAGAAGAGTATATATATACAATCTGATGGCGATTGGCTTTAGTGCAAGTGGGAGATTGAAAGTAATATACACACAAGCCAATCATGTTTGATGATAAAGCATATACTTTGTAACAATCTTATTCATTTATTAATAAAAAGTATTAATTTATTAAAGGCTTTTAATTATCTACATGATCTTTGTTTTATAATATGTGATAAACCCATAGTTTTAAGCAATGCTTTTAGAATAATGATGATGATCATTCTAATGAGATCTAAATTCTTAGAAAGCTTAAAACTAAAATAGTTCCCAATCGTTGGATTACTAAATTGGGGATTAGTGAATCCGGATAGATTGGTACATACGTTGCTTGCTCATTGGATGAGGATGATTGATCTCATGATCATTTGTGTGGAGACACTAAAGCAAGTATGTAGGTGCTTATTAGAGAATAAGTTCACTGAACGTGGCTCGCTAAGGAATACCTAATGGAGTTTTACTTACCTGTCAATAAGAATTCCTGTAGTGATAGTAGTACAAGTGATCCTTGGACTTGAGATCATCATAGTATCTTGTGTATGATGAGTTATACTTTGACTTATTCCTTAAGACCCTTAGGGTATATCAAAGGTATGCTTGGGTATAATAAGTTGTATATGGAGATAATGTATGATCGATAAAGAATCTACCACTTCTAATAAAAGAAGAGAAATGTCCTATGTGATTCGATAAATGACAACCCAAGAGTCCTTGGTTAAGGCGAGAATGAAATTAGAAAGGAGTTTCTAATTTGCATTATTTGGTGTTGTGCATTTAAGGATCGAAATACATATAATTAAATAAAATAAGACTTTGATAAAGTAATTCCATGTCTTATATTTAATTGGGACATTGTATGGTGGAAGGATTGAATTGTCACAGTAACTATTTACTCAAAGGTTCTTTTATGATTAATGTTGAAATCTATATTATCCGGAAAGTCGTTGATTCTTGGGGAGGCTTATCCCTATGTAGAATAAATATTATTTATTTAAATAAATTAATTGTTTAATTTATTTATTTAAATAAGATTAGAATTGTTCTAATTGATTTATTCACAATAGGTTTAATATGGAGAACCTAAAGGGTCACTTTCAAAAAAGAAGAATAATTATTTAAGAAGTTAATGGCATAATCGTAATAATATATGTTAAGTATATTTAATTTAATCTATGGTGATAGAATAAATTAAATAGCTTAATATTTATTATTTAATAATTTAGAAATATTAAATATAAATTAATAAGAGAGTCTTATTAATATTATTACAATTATTATTATTTTAATTTCTAAAAGAGTTTAGGAATTAATTTAATATAAGTACTCTCATTTATTCCTAATAGGATTAGGAGGGAAAATTAATTAAAGAAGTTTAATTAATTATCCCTAATAAGATTAGGGAGCCCATTTAATTAAAAGAGATTAATTAAAAATACCTTATTTTTAAATAAGGTTACCTGATATCAATATAAGAGGAGTCTTATATCAGATATCAAAGATGTACGTAATAATTCCAATTTGTGGGAGAGTACGCCTTTTCTATAGAGATAGAAAACTAGGGTTGAGCCAATACTCCTTCTCCTTGAATCTTTATTTTTCCTTGGTGGATCACCTCTAGAGGCCAAACATATGGGTGGCTAACGTTGATCAAAGGAAGGAACCAAACCCGGTGGATTCAAGTTGAACGCGAAAGGATTTGGAGGTGAACTTGTACCTGAGGAAGCTCAGATCTTCAAGGGTATGTTTGTTCTTCATATCTTATCGTTTAATTAATAATTGTGCATAAAGGGTGATCCGGGTATATGGTTTGTAAATTTTTTAAACTCTAATTTTACACGTTTCTCCACTTTTTATGCAATTTGATTGTGTTCTTGAATATTACAAACCTAACAGAATCATGTCACCATCAAAAATAGGTACCCATTGCCATGTATTGATGACCTGTTTGATCAATTACAAGGAGCACAATTTTTTTCAAAGATCGATCTTAGCTCTGGATATCATCAGCTGAAGGTTAAAACTGAGGATATTCCAAAGACTGCCTTCAGAACTCGGTACGGGCATTATGAATTCTTAGTCATGTCTTTTGGATTGACTAATGCTCCTGCTGCCTTCATGGATATGATGAACCGAGTATTCAAGGAATATTTGGATCATTTTGTGGTCGTCTTTATTGATGACATCCTTATTTATTCCAAAAGCCATGAAGATCATGAGCAACACTTGGGGCTGATACTCCAAAAGCTTCGTGAATATAAGCTTTATGCCAAGTTAAAGAAATGCGAGTTCTAGCTTGAGGAAGTAGCATTTCTTGGGCACATAGTATCAAGTCATGGAATATCTGTTGACCCGACAAAGATTGAAGCTATTCAAAGCTGGGAGCAACCCAAATCAGTGACCGAAGTACGTAGCTTTCTCGGTTTAGCTGGTTATTATCGGAGATTCATGGAAGGATTTTCTTGAATCGCTACTCCATTAACTCAGCTGACTCGGAAAGATACAAAGTTCGATTGGAGCGAGGATTGTGAGAAGAGTTTTTAAGAACTCAAAAGGAGACTCATTTCAGCACCTGTTCTGACAATACCATCTGGTTCGGAGGAATTTCTCATCTACAGTGATGCTTCGGGCAAATGGTTAGGATGTGTTCTCATGCAACATGGAAAAGTCATAGCCTATGCCTCAAGACAACTCAAAGAATATGAGAGGAATTATCCTACTCATGATCTAGAGTTGGCAGCTGTTGTCTTCGCACTTAAAATTTGGAGGCATTACTTGTATGGAGAGAAAGTGGAGATCTTTACGGATCATAAAAGCCTCAAATATTTCTTCACTCAAAAGAAACTCAACATGCGACAACGACGTTGGCTGGAACTGTTGAAAGATTATGATCATACCATCCAATACCATCCTGGAAAAGCGAACGTGGTAGCTGACGCATTGAGTAGAAGATCATATGCGGGTACGAGTGCAATATTCACAACACAAAAGCCTATTTTGTGTGACTTGCAAAGGATGAAGATATAGTTAAAGACTCCGGGACCCATGTGATGATGGCGAATATACGAGTAGAACCGAATTTAATTGATAAAGTTAAAGTTGCTCAAGTTATAGATCCGGAGCTGATGCGTATGAGGAATAAACTGCAAGAAGGTGCTATGCAGGAAGCAAGAATCGATGAAGAAGGAATACTTTGAGTCAACTCCAGACTTTGTGTTCCTAACGACCCTAATTAAAAGTATAAAATCATGATGGAGGCGCACAACACACCGTTTGCAATCCATTCTGGGAGTACCAAAATGTATCGTGATCTTCGTCATACATTTTGGTGGAGAAATATGAAGAGAGAGATAATGCTATTTATCTCAAGGTGTCTAATTTGTCAACGAGTTAAAGCGAACCATCAAGTACCAGAAGGTCCATTGCAACCACTTGAAATTCTAGAATAGAAGTGGGAGCACATTACCATGGATTTCGTTACCGGTCTTCCCAAAGTTTCTCAAGGCATAGATACAATTTGGGTCATTGTTGATAGATTGACCAAGTCTGCTCATTTGTTACCGATACGAGAAACTTATACACTTGAACGTCTTGCTCGTATATACATAAACGAGGTTGTAAGATTGCATGGTATGCCAGGATCCATAGTTTCTGATCGAGACCCAAGATTCATCAAGATTTTGGGTTAGTTTGCAAAAAGCTATGGGCACGGATTTACAATTTATCTCGGCATATCATCCTCAGACGGACGGGCAGTCGGAGATGATGATTCAAACTCTTGAAGATCTATTAAAATAGTCTTTTCCCATAAAATTCATAACTCCTAATCTATACATCCAAAAATCGCCATTTTTGGACACAATCTAGAAAACTCATCAAATTATCATTTCAAATGTTTTCAGAATTTTTGAGGGTCGGAAAAATTACAAACTGAAAAACATAATAACCCTTACAATCCCTTACCTCAAAAGAGCAGTATTTCTGGCTGGAATATCGGATGTAAAGCCGAAAGAAACTTGCACTGAATAGCAACTCTCAAAGTATCTAAATACTCACAAAATACGCTCGATAATATATAGAGAGAAAACTTATGTCTCTGGTGTGATTTTCAATTCTAACCTAAGCACCTATTTATAGAAAAATGCTAGAACACCAAAGTAGACTAAAATAATAAAATAATATTATAATTTTTGTAAGACCCCAACTTTTTGAATAAAGATTAAATTTTTTCAAAATATATTTTTGAATATTATGGTGTGGATTTGATATAATGTTATAGTTATGGGTAATATTTACAAATTTTGCAAAGTACACAAGTTGTTATATAATATTCGATTGGTCGGGGAATATTCGTTTTAACAGGGAATATTCGTACAATGGCACAATCATTGGTGGACCCCCCACAACAAAATTATTGTCGGATTGAGAAAACGACAAAAATACTTTATGAAAATAACGGCGGAAGTTTTACAGTTAATCGTTGAACTACCCTAAGTAGTAAAAATACTGATGTCGCGTGGGTCGCATAAAGAAGACACGGTATTGATTATTGATGCTTACTTGAGAAGTCACTCGCTTATACTCAATTATTGCTACTGAATAATTGTCGTGATCATATCTCTCATATTATTGATTCGATTATCATTACAAGTATCATCCGTGCATAATATGTTATTTTATTAAATCAATAATTGAGACGACAAAGTTATTCATATTATTAAATTACAATATTTACAATGTCTAGAAGTTCATCGAGGAGAGGTTTGGTCACCTAATGCGGCGCCAATAGGAGAAATCCTTATTGGAAAGCCCCCTCTTTCCTGGGAACGACCTGGTTGATAAATATTGTGAGTTATAATATTAATGATGAATGTTATTAAAATTGAAGTTGTGTTCGGAGTTGAATTTGGAGACGCGGATGTGATATTTGAGTCCGGAACGATGAAATTAGTAAAAATAGTCTATAAACACAAAATTTTCCGGAATTCACTATTTGGTCAAAAAGTCAATAGTTGACTTTTTCGGGAAAAGTCAAACTTCAAAATTTCAAAATTTATATTTTGATTAAAATTGTTTCATTGTGTTGGAATTATTTGTGTTAGTGAAAATCGACAATTATTTCGATAATAATTGATGTCTGGAGGTTATATTGATCAATCGGGTATTTACTTGGGATAAATGAGCAATTGATTGCTATTATTTCACATGATTATAACTATTTGTTCACATGTGTATACTATTGTTTCACATTCTTGTTACTATTAGGGGAGTTGGTGCAAGATTGATAATACTTGCATGACTAAGTTAAAAATGGAGGTATAGATGGAGTACTATAATTGTAATTCAGTATTTTCACATGTTCAGAACTATTGATTCACATAATTTACTATTGAATCACATTATTTACTATTAGGGGAGGTGGTTAAAGTTTGATAATACTTCCATGACTAAATTAAAAATAAAGGAAAAGTTGGAGGTATTGTACTAAAATTTTTCGAGCCCCAAAACGTGCAATTATCGAAACTATATTTTTCTATAAATAGAAGCTCATTCTTCCTTCATTTCTCACCAATTTACAAAAGCTTTAGAGCGATTATTATAGAGAGAAATTATAGAAAGAAGAAGAGAAGTCTGCTACCTCACTATTCCAGTATCCAATTTTCTAAAGGTAGGGAGTATTATTTCTTTCTTATCTATGAAGAGAACTTCTATTATTCCATTCTTTATTATTTCATTGGAATAACTCAGATAATGGGCTAACCTATTCTTGGTGAAATTCTTCCGTTGTTCCATTCTTTATCATTCGTTGGAACATCACATGTCATCTAGTCTCGCGTCGGACTGGTTACATCTTCTTTATTATTATTCTCGTTGGAATATCCCATGCATGCGTTTTATACGGGATTCGATTTCGTCTTTATTATTTCCGTTGGAATATCTTATCATGCGTGCGTTTTACATGGGACCGATTCCATCTTTATTATTACGTTGGAATATCCCGTCCTGCTGTGCATTTTACGCCAGACCTGATTTTGTTATTTATTATTCTATTGGAATAACTTGCATGTGCGGTCTATCGCATGCCTGGTGATTTCTTTTGTTATTCCATTCCTTGTTATACTCAGTTGGTTAAAGTTTTGACTTCTATACTCCATGAAATTAGTGAAATATCCTTGATATTTGCGCTTCATCCAGTATCTTTTCATGGAAATATTCTTCTGAGCATTCTTGAATTTTACTTTACAAAGCAGTATCATGTTGACAATTTGGACGTTATTGGTTCCTGGATAAAATAATTCTTGAACTTGTTTTATTGAATTCTTATATCATTGTCATCATCCTCATGTTTATATTTTGTTGAAAGTCATTTGTGGCCTATAGTGCATAGATGGACTTGGTATGATTATGACCAGGGATTATTCGGTGTAATCATGACCGTAATGTTACAAATGATGTGGTAAAAGTCCTCATTGGCCCGTAGTGCATTGATGGATGATTGTTGGCATGATCATGACCATTATTGAATACACAAATATTCTTGGCCCGAAAGTGCATGGATAATTGTGGTCGTGATTCTAAAGAATATCCTCGTCAGTAGTGCAGGGGTGATTCGATGATGTGGATTATTTATTGTCGAGTCCCGATGATAAAAGTGATGAAAACCTTTAAATCATAAAAGATAGTAGATTTTATTCTCTACTTGACTCTTTTAATGGATTCGCTTGTTCACCGCAGCTTAAACTTGATGGTTGTTATATTGTATCGTTTTTAACATCGTTGAAGGCTAACGATAATATATTCGCATTATCTTAGTCATAATATTTTCCTCTTTGGGCTAGTTGAGCTAACCCTTTTACTTTCATTGTTTTCTTGAGAAAAATGAGAACGTAGCAGGACTAGTCGAGGAGCGGAGTGGCGGGCGAGATGATATCATTAGTAGTCCTCACTATTTACGTGAAATAGTGTGATAATAATTGTAATGAGGACTCCTTTTGAGTTTGTATAATCTCTAGTAGACAATATTTGTATTCAAACTCACGACTTATGTTTTGTCGTATTATTATACATAGCGGTTGTATTATTAAATTGTATTTGTATTCTGTACCATATATTTGACGACTCAGAATAGGTGATGTATACCTATTTTGGGGGCATCACAATTTTTCTACGCATGCATGCTTTGAACAAAACTCATCCACCACAAGTGGGGCCCACAAGAAATCAGACATCTTCCCCAACAACCAAAGGTGGGGCCTACCCATATTTTTAATAAAAATATTTATTTTTCGAAACTTCAATAATTCATAATAAATTGCCCTTTTATCTGAAAAATACGAATTTTATGTCCATTCTATAGGAAATTAGATTCTCTAAAACTTTGTAGGTTTAAGTTTTTTCAAATTCCAAACAGAAAATGACCGAAATCCACATACGGACGATTTTTAACACCTCTTAAAATTCATAACAAATCATACGTTAATATTTAACGGTTCAAAATTTGTAGATATAAACTCAACTTATATATGTACAACATATCCAAAAATCATAACGATCCAACGTTCGAATTAAAATTATAACTCACGCAATAGAGCCTTAAGAACACTGATTTTATTTTCGGATTATAAGTCCCTCGTACCAGTTTCACTCAAACAGTCACCACAAAAAATTCACAAAGAATAAATGGGTGATTCAAATTTCTACGATCAGCTTACTTCCAGGATTTTCTTTTGATATATGGCTCATCTCCTAACTCATTATACACAAAGAGTTATGGATTTTACAAAATTAAGTAATAAACTAATTTTTCTGAAAATTCCATATTTTGTTATTCTTTTGATTTCTAGATTTCTCTCATTTGATTCATGCACCGCAAATTTAGTGTGAAAATATCACCATTATTATATTATTATATAACCACATTATACATTTATAATGTAAGATAAAATATCAATTTTCAATAATTGACACTTTTCTAAGAATTTCTCCATTCCGACAAAATACTGATAAAACACCTCAGCAATAATTCCTTCATTTATATCCACACAAAATAAATATTCATCATTTATATCCACATAAAATAAATATTTCCTTATCATATAAATCAATAATTAATTATTCACAAATAATATTATAGAATCACAATTATGACAACCAGGTCGTTCCTAGGAAAGAGGGGGCTTTCCGATAAAGATTTTTCTTTATTAACGCGCAATTAGGTGACCAAACCCCTTTCCTAGACAGAACTTCCTTAGACATTGCCAATAATGCTATCTAATAATATTATTCAAATAATATGAATTATTGATCTAATAATAGAGATACTATGTAGCGACAATTATTGAGACAACAATAATATAAAATATCAATGTAGCAATTATTGAATCAATAAAATTAAATATTGAGCAAGAATAATTGTAACAATTATCGAGTAAAGTGGCTTTCACGTAAGAATCAATAATTCAAAAATACTGTGCAATACTATGTGCTACTGTGCAACAACGCGTATTACTTTACTTTACCCACCGGGTATTCCAACAGTGTTAACGGTAACGATTACGCCGTTATTTATAAAAACTAAAATTTGTTGTTTTCTTCATCCGACAGTTATTTTGTTATGGGGCCCACAAATGGCTGCGCCGTCGTACGAATATTCCCCGACAACAAGAATATTCCATGACCAAATGAATATTCCACGACAACAATAAATTTTTTATAACCACTTGCTTATTTTGAAAAAAATAATAATTTCACCCATAACTTTAAACTTTTATCAATTTAACTATTTACTAAATAGAAAAATTGAATACTTTTATTTCATAAAATTCAGGGTCTTACAATCTCCCCTCCTTATGAAATTTCGTCCCCGAAATTTACGTACCTAGTATTTCGAAGAGTTGAGAATACCTTGCTTTCATTTCAGATTCTATCTCCCCGATCATCATGATTTCTCCATTGCTCATCTCCCGTATTTCAGATATCATTCTAGAATACAGCTTCAAAACAAAGGTTAATTGACATATCACAATTTGTCAACTTAAGTAAGAAAATTTAGCTTAGGTAGGACACACTAGCGAAGGATATTACTCGTCTCTCCCCTCGTAGTTCTATTCCTTGATCTCCGCCAAAGACCATATCCCTAAGCTCTGAAACCAACTGTGACGCCCCCAAAATAAATTCAATCCATCTAACCTATTCTGAGTTGCCAAATACATGGTACAGAAAATAACTACAACTTTATTACTGCAATTATCATGCAAAATACAACAACACATATGTTATGAGTTTTGATACAAATATATACCAACTGTGACTCTCATCCCAACCTTGGATAGCACGTCACAATGGCACCTTACATAAAAGTGTGGTCAAAACTGTTTTGAAATTAAAATCTTTGGGAAGTGCTCAAGGAAACCTTCGTACATGGGAGGCCATGCGTCTAGGTTATGATAGATATCATATATCCACAGAATTATCCTTGGTTGACCTAATAGACTCCAAAGAAAAACGAGAAGATTACTATCATATTCTTTCCAATGGTGAGTCTTCTCTTGACATATAACTATCTCCACTGTCTGCAATTGAAAATTATATTTCAACCAAACTCCAAGATTATATAGGTAGTGCTCATAGATATACTTAGCACGTGGATGTGCACAACCCTGTCTTATAATAACACGAAGTCGCATGTCGTTAGACATCTTGTATGATAGTGGCAAAACACCCTTCCAACGTTGGGTTCGTCTCACCCTATTTGATTCACCAAATATAACTACTAAATGATGTATAAAATATAACACACTTTTCTATACTGCTTAGGGAGAACCTCCACAGCTAGAGACCACCGTTCTATTTCCCTGTTACCCCCGCTCGATCCAGCTACACTCTTATTACCTGAAAGGAATTGTGAAGCAAAAGTGTGAGCACAAATAGCCCAATAAAGAATATCATGACTAAAGATAATTAAATTATCAATAGCTTTCATCAGTAATAAATCAGAGATTTAGAACATATGGTAGAAGATAAAAGTTTCCAACCATAATAGCAGCGGAATCAACAATCCATTAAAAGAGTCAAGTAGAACATAATGTCTACTATCTCCTCTAGATTAAAAGTCCATTGTTAATATTTCATTCCTGTAATAATCATCAACAGTTCTTGGTTATAGCCAAGACAAATAGAAATCTCATCACATGTCTTCACCTGAACCACCACAGATTATGATTAAATCACAATTCATACTTATAATCAAGTAAATCAACAGTCCAACTTTGCACTACATGCCAAAGATATACAATTGTAAAACCAATAACCAACAGTCCATCTTTGCACTACAGGCCAAAGATATACAACTGTAAAACCAATAATCAACAGTTCATCTTTGCACTACAGGCCAAAGATATACAACTATAAAACCAATAATGCTGAAACTCAGCTTAATAGTATCACGACCACGAATTATCCATGCACTACGGGCCAAGGATATTCGTGTTTTCAGTTACAGTCATGATTATACCGAATAATCCCTGGTCATAATCATACCAAGTCCATTTATGCACTACGGGCTAAAGATGACTTTTAGCACATTATTTGTAACATTACGGTCATGATTGTACCGAATAATCCTTGGTCATAATCATACCAAGTCCATCTATGCACTATTAGCCATAGATGACTTTCAACACAATATAAGCATGAGAATGATGACAATGATATAAAGAATCAATCACATAAGATAAAGGATAAATATTAAACATTTATAATACAATTTATCCAGAGTTCAAGAATATCCAAATTGTCAACACGATAATCTTTGCTTTGTGGAGTAAAATTCAAGAATAATATTATATCAAAAATGATTTGAGTAGAAAATAATATTTCAACAAATATTTAACTAACATTACTCATTATATTATAAACTCCATTTAATATTATTCATTATATAATAACATTAAATTCATTTACTAATATTATTAATCTTTAAATAATATTTTAAATCAATGATTTCATAACACCTTAATCCAAATGTTATAAATCACTTAATAATCTCATAATCTAATATTAGTAATATTACCACAATATTTTAATCATTTCTTAAACTTATAAACAATTTATTTTAATTGTTTACACTTTACTAAATAATGCATTTAATCATCCTAAAATGCCAAACTCATAAGATTTCATCATCAATAACCAAAACCCTCATCAAAAACCTGCATATATCTTATATAGGATTCTTAAGTCATAAAATCCTATTTTCCAATTTTCTTACTTCACATAACATATTTAATTCATTTATTCATAACTAGTCTATTTTCATGAAAAATACCAAATCAGTCCAAGAATATTTTCTTTTTCGGGATTTAGCAGAATATAGTCTCATATTGAACATATATTTTTCTCGGAATTTTTAAAATTCATTTACTATTTTTCATATGGCCAAAACTGCCGAATATTTAGACATTTATCGTAAACTGTACTTTTGTCAAAATTTTTTGAAATTTATAGAGTATACTGCTGTTATATACATGTACTCTCAATAAAAATTTCACCAATTTTGGAGTTAACCACAAGAAGTTATAAGGGTTTACTTTTAAAATAGTCTTTTCTCATAAAATTTATAACTCCTAATCTATACATCCAAAAATCGCCATTTTTGGACACAATCTAGAAAACTCATCAAATTATCATTTTAAATTTTTTTAGAATTTTTGAGGGTTGGAAAAATTACGAAACTGAAAAAAATAATAACCCTTACAATCCCGTACCTCAAAAGAGCAGTATTTCTGGCTGGAATATCGGATGTAAAGCCGAAGGAAACTTGCACTGAATAGAAACTCTCAAAGTATCTAATGTGACGCCCCCAAAATTAGGTATACGTCACCCATCTTGGGTCGCCATATACATGGTACATAAATTCAAATACAACTTACTAATATAACTGTCGTGTACAATACGACATAAACTGTGAGTTTGAATACAAATATTGTCTACTAGATATTATACAAACTCAAAAGGAGTCCTCATTACTACTATTATCACACTATTTCACGTAATAGTGAGGACTACTAATGCTATCCTCGGACCATTACTCCGTTCCCCGACTTCGTCTCGTCGGCTATGTTCTCATTTCACGAAGAGAACGGTGAAAGGAAAGAAAGGTGAGCTCAACTAGCCCAAAGAAGAAATATTATGACTAAGATAATGCGTAATAATTTATCATTAGCCTTCAACAAAGGTGTTAAACCGATAAAATACTATAGACAACAAGTTTAAGCTCATAATGAATAAGCAATCCATTAAAAGAGTCAAGTAGAAAATAAAGTCTACTATCTTTTAGGTTTTAAAGGTTTTTCATCATTGTTATAAATTGAGACTCGACTTTAATAAATATTCCACATCATCGAATCACCCCTTTCTGACCAAGGATATTCTTTAGTATCACGACCACAATTATTCATGCACTACGGGCCAAGAATATTTGTGTATTCATTAATGGTCATGATCATGCCAACAATCGTCCATCAATGCACTACTACTAATCGAGGATTTTTACCACATCATTTGTAACATTACGGTCATGATTACACACCGAATAGTCTCTGGTCATAATCATACCAAGTCCATCTATACCACTGAATACAGATGACTTTAAAAATATAAACATGAGGATGATGACAATGATATAAGAATTCAATAAAACAAGTTCAAGAATTATTTTATCCAGGAATTATTAACGCCCAAATTGTCAACACGATCTTGTTTTGTAGAGTAAAATTCAAGAATGATCGGAAGAATATTTCCATGAAAAGATCTTTGGATGAAACACAAATATCAAGGATATTCTACTAATTTCATGGAGTATAGAAGTCAAAGTTTTAACTTAACTGGGTATAATAAAGAATGGAATAACAAAAGAAATCACCATGCATGTGGTACTTGACATGATAAAAGTTATTCCAATGAGTAATAATAATAACGGAACCAAAGTCGGTGAAATTCACAACCGATAGGATGTTCCAATGTAATAATAAAGATGGAACGGATCGGTGTAAAAACACGTGATAGGATATTCCAATGAATGATAAAGAGCGGAACTGTCAGGTGTAAAACACACATGCATGGATGTTCCAATGAATAATAATAAGAGCGGAACCGGTCCGGTAAAAACACATGATGAGGATGTTCCAATGTAATAATAATAAAGAGCGGAACCAGTCCGGTGTAAAACACATGCACAGGATGTTCCAATGAATAATAGAAGAATGTCACCAAGTATAGGTAAAATGCACAGCGTATCAAAAGTTATTCCAACAGAATAATAAGCAATGGAATAACAACAGTTCTCTTCATGAATAAGAAAGAATAACACCCCTTACAGGTACAACAAATAATATTCCCTACCTTAGAAGAACTGAATATTGGCAAGGTGAAGTAGCAGAATACTTTTCTTCTTTCTCTCTATAGTTTCTCTCTAGAGTTTCAGTGAATTCGTGAAAAATAATGAAGCACTAGGCCTCTATTTATAGAAGATTTCTAGCTTAGCACCTACCATGTAAAAAGGCAAGTGGCTTGCATTTGGTGATGTAAAAAGAAAAGTGGTTCGGCGCTTTGTAATGTGAAAGCGACAAGTGGTTCGGACTTTTGTAATGTGAAACGACAAGTGGTTCGGCGCTTTGTAATGTGAAAGCGGCAAGTGGTTTGACGTCGATAAAGGTAATTACTATTGGCGAAGGTAATTACTATTCACAAGAGTAATTACTATCGACGAAGGTAATTACTATTGACGAAGGTAAATACTTATCGACGAAGGTAATTACTATTCACAAAGGTAATTACTATTGACAAAGGTAATTACTATCGACGAAGGTAAATACTATTGACGAAGGTAAATACTATGGACGGAAGGTAATTACTATGTGATTTAAGACTCTTAGATAGTGACATATGGGCCCCCATAAAATAATCAAACTTACCACAAACGTCTCATAATGAGACTCTTTATATACATTAAGGATTGAATAAATATTACCACAAATCATTTTATTTTAATCAACACATTTTTAATCTTTCAACAATTATTAATCATTTATAACTTGTCGTCTCAATTAATAATATAACATATTATCTGAGATGATCTTGTGACAATAATTGAATCAATAATATAAGAGATATGATGCACGCAATTATGTAGCAATAATTGAGCATAGGTGAGTGACTTCTCACGTAAGCATCAATAATCAATACCGTGTGCTACTATGCAACCACGCCAGACATCGTACTTTTACCACCGGGTAGTTCAACGGTTTTAACGCTAACACCTCCGTAGTTATTTTTATAGAAAGATAATTTTGTCGTTTTCTAACTACGACAATACTTCCGCCATGGGGTCCACTAATGATTGAGTAGTCGCACGAATATTCCCCGACAAAAAGAATATTCCCCACCAAACGAATATTTTATAACAACTTGCATACTTTGCAAAATTTATAAATACTACCCACAACTATAATATTATCTTATATTCACACCATAATATTAAAAAATTATTTCGACAAAATTTAAATCTTTATTGATAAAATCTGGGGTCTCACAATCTCCCCTCCTTATGGAATTTAAGCCCTCGAAATTAGGGTAACGATACTGCATGTATGATAAAGAGGTGAGGATACCTTGAATACCTTTATCGTTTAAAAACATTAAATTCATCTTTGCAATCTGGCCAAAGATATTTATTCACAATTCATCTTTGCACTACGGCCAAAGATGACTTTTACCACATCCATGAATTAATATTTCATTGCTGAGACTCAGCTCAATAATTAATCCATATCATCGAATCATCCCTGCACTACAGGCCAAGGATATTCTTTAGTATCACGACCACAAATTATCCATGCACTACGTGCCAAAGATAATCGTGTATTCATTAGTATCACGACCACAAATTATCCATGCACTACGACCAAAGATAATCGTGTATTCATTAGTATCACGACCACAAATTATCCATGCACTACGTGCCAAAGATAATCGTGTATTCATTAGTATCACGACCACAAATTATCCATGCACTACGGCCAAAGATAATCGTGTATTCATTAGTATCATGACCACAAATTATCCATGCATTACGGCTAAAGATAATCGTGTATTCATTACTATCACGACCACAAATTATCCATGCACTACGGCCAAAGATAATCGTGTATTCATTAGTATCACGACCACAAATTATCCATGCACTACGGCCAAAGATAATCGTGTTTTCAATTACGGTTATGATTATCTTAGAACAATCCTCGGTCATAATCATACCAAGTCCATCTATGCACTACAGCCATGCCAGATGACTTTCAACATAATATAAACATGAGGATAATGATATAAAGAATCAATCAAATGAGATAAAGGATAAATATTAAACATTTATAATATAATTTATCCAGGATTCAAGAATATCCTCATGTTATCAATCACTTAATAATCTTATAATCTAATATCATTAACATTATAACAATATTTTAATCACTTCTTAAATTTATAAACAATTTATCTCTATTGTTTACGCTTTTACCATATAATGCATTTAATCATCCAAAATGCCATACTCATAAGATATCATCACCAATTATCAAATCCTCATCAAAAAATATGCATATATTCTATATAGGATTCTCTAGCCATAAAATCCTATTTTCAACTTTGTTACTTCACATAACATATTTAACTCATATGTTCAGAACTAAACTATTTTCATGAAAAATACCAAATCAATCCCAAAAATATTTCTTTTCTGGGTTTTAGCATAATATCGTCCCATAATGAAAATATATTTTTCTCGAAATTTTTAAAATTCATTTACTATTTTTCAAAAATCAATTTCTAATTAATTCATTAAGAAATTAGCTACCTCAAGTTTAACTCCAAAAATTCCCAAATCTTGACAGGACCTTACCCATGCTAACGTGAGCTTCGGTTTAAATTTCATGGTCATCGGAGTTATAGAACTCGGTTATAGCGTTTTAAATCGGAAAAACCTAAATATTGAAATAGTCATAACTTGCTCATTTTAAGTCAGAATGAGCTCATTTTTGGACAGGAGGTACTTTATACCATATACCTTTATGTCCCAAAAGGCCAGAATTTTTCTCATAATTTAAGTGGCTGAAACAGCTCCTCTAAAATCATGGCAAAGCACTTTTTTTCGTTTTTTGCAGCTTTGCACTCCTTTGCTAAAATCAGTCCACACAAAAATCTACAACACCTTTTCCAGTAATTCCACTTAGATTAGTTAGGTAACTCACAGATCTAACTCTAGGACTTGACCACACTCAAAAATTCAAAATATAATAGGAGATATGGTCAATTGAATTTCATGTTACGTTTTTCACCAAAATCTGATTTTCAACTCTTTGTGATTTCTAAGAAACTTTCATGTTTTCACATACTAACCAACATAACTCATCTTAAAATTTACTAACACTTCATATACCCATGATTTTCATCAGTTCTATCCTTTTATTATGACTTTCATCATAATCCACGTAAACAGATCCTTTTAGTTGAAGAAATATTTGAGGGTTTAAGAAATGATTTTTTGTACTGGGGTCAATACAAAATTCGATTTCACGTTCTAGGGTAGGCTAGGAAGACTTCAAGAATACGCCAAGAAATTTATTAATGATAGAAATATCATTCAAAACTGTTACTCTCGTCCAAGACTTGGATAGTACGTCACATTAATACCAACTGTGACTTCTATCCCTTAACATGGATAGCACCTCACAATGATACCTATCAACTTGCCATCTTGATCTACAACAACGCCTCTGTAAAGTCCGGCGGTGCATTTCACACAAGGAAGTCAACAACGAAAGGATCGGGGCTCTTTACTTATGGCTTGATATAACAAATGATTAACTTTTAGGGTTTGGTTACTTTGAATTCAGTATACTTGGGTTGGTTAGGAATATGAAAGCTAACAACCTTACAAAAAGAATAATGAGTAGTTAATAAATCATTTTCAAAAATTACCTCAAAGGCAAATATTTTCAAAGAGATAAGATCGTGAAAGTGTTTATTTGAAACAACAAGATTAATAAGCAGTGGAGGTAACGAAGGTTTCTCCCAACGAAGTTTCAATAGAAAAATCAAAGTCTAATTTTTCTGAAGTCAATTTTAAACATTGAACACAACTAGGTAGAATAAAAGAGTGGGTAGAACTTGTATTGAATAAAGTATAGACTTCGTAATAATTTATAATTAATTTACCCGTAATAACTTCGTTCGGGTTTCTCGAAATAAACGCTCTCGCTTAAATTACCGAAGTTTGACTTTTACTATAGGGTACATTCCACCCTTAAGTGCTTCTTCACATTCACGATCCATGATTTGAATCATTATTCTCGATCCATATCAAATTGGGTTGACCGCTATGCATAGGGTAATTAGAATTCGATGTTGGGTTCTCCCAATTGTTGTCAAAAAGCAAAGTCCATTTCATCTATTTTGGCTTTATTGGATGGACGTCTTTTTTCTACACTATCAACGCCAGTAATGCTTTTTACCTATGCATCGCCTATTCTCCTTCGTTCGAGTTGTTTCTTCTTTCATTGATCTTTGATTTTTAAATTCTCGATTCCAACTTTAATATCATACACCCCGCCAAAGCGTGATTTTGTTCGAGCATCATATATCGGGTAACCCAATTTTGAATTGTTGTATCCCTTTGTTCCACGATCGTTTCTCGTTCTTCAACTCGTTCTTCTAGCTCACGAACACGATTTTGTAATTCTAAGTTTTGATCATAAACTTCTTCTAACCAATTCTCCTCGTGTTCCTCTTCTTCCTCTTCTTCCTCTTCTTCCTCACTCTCACCGCTAACTCTGCAACTAGCTCAAAGGGTGCAACAATTAGTTCTTCATTCACTACGTGGATATCTCTAATTTGTTCCTCGTCGACAATCGCATTAACTCGATTAGTGATTAAAGGTGTCACAACGGTCACATTCACTCCATTGTGAATATTTTTAGCTGCCATTTCCAAACACTGCCACAAAATAAGGGTTAATTGACATGCAACATATTATCACTATACTCGACCAGACCAATCAAATACCAAATAAACTTAGGTAGGTCATACTAGCGAAGGTATTCCCTCTCTCCCTCCTAGTACTATTCTCACATCTTAGCCAGGGATCATATTCCTAAGCTCTGATACCAACTGTGACGCCCCCAAAATTAGGTATACGTCACCCATCTTGGGTCGCCACATACATGGTACATAAATTCAAATACAACTTACTAATATAACTGTCGTGTACAATACGACATAAACTGTGAGTTTGAATACAAATATTGTCTACTAGATATTATACAAACTCAAAAGGAGTCCTCATTACTACTATTATCACACTATTTTCACGAATAGTGAGGACTACTAATGCTATCCTCGGACCATTACTCCGTTCCCGACTCGTCCCGGCTATGTTCTCATTTTTCCAGAAGAAAGTGAAAAGAAAGGGTGAGCTCAACTAGCCCAAAGAAGAAATATTATGACTAAGATAATGTAGAATAATTTATCATTAGCCTTCAACAAATTGTTAAAGCGATAAAATACTATAAACAACAAGTTTAGCTGCGCAATGGAATAAGCAATCCATTAAAAGAGTCAAGTAGAAAATAAAGTCTACTATCTTTTAGGTTTTAAAAGGTTTTTCATCCTTTGTTATAAATTTGAGACTAAACTTTAATAAATATTCCACATCATCGAATCACCCCGCACTACTCTGCCAAGGATATTCTTTAGTATCACGACCACAATTATTCATGCACTACGGCCAAGAATATTTGTGTATTCATTAATGGTTATGATCATGCCAACAATCGTCCATCAATGCACTACTACCAATTTGAGGATTTTTACCACATCATTTGTAACATTACGGCCATGATTACACAAGAATAGTCTCGGTCATAATCATACCAAGTCCATCTATGCACTACTGAGCCATGATGACTTTAAAAATATAAACATGAGGATGATGACAATGATATAAGAATTCAATAAAACAAGTTCAAGAATTATTTTATCCAGGGAATTATTAACGTCCAAATTGTCAACATGATCTTTGTTTTGTAGAGTAAAATTCAAGAATGATCGGAAGAATATTTCCATGAAAAGATCTTTGGATGAAACGCAAATATCAAGGATATTCTACTAATTTCATGGAGTATAGAAGTCAAAGTTTTAACTAACCGGGTATAATAAAGAATGGAATAACAAAAGAAATCACCATGCATGTGGTACTTATCGCAAGACATTGAGTTATTCCAACGTAATAATAATAACGGAACAAAGTCGTGAAATTCACACCAACAGGATGTTCCAATGTAATAATAAAGATGGAACCGGATCGGTGTAAAACACACGATAGGATATTCCAGCAGAATGATAAAGATTTTAACCAGTCGGTGTAAAACACATGACATGGATGTTCCAATGTAATAATAATAAGGCGGAACCAGTCCTGTAAAACACCACGTACGAGGATGTTCCAACAGAATAATAATAAAGGCGGAACCAGTAGGTGTAAACACATGCAGCAGGATGTTCCAATGAATAATAGAAGAATGTCACCAAGTATAGGGTAAACA
Source organism: Panax quinquefolius (assembly GCA_020205615.1). Taxonomy (NCBI): domain Eukaryota; kingdom Viridiplantae; phylum Streptophyta; class Magnoliopsida; order Apiales; family Araliaceae; genus Panax; species Panax quinquefolius. Next base: position 13,864,112 of record CM035170.1, on the reverse strand, counting down.
GCGTATACAAAAGTTATTCCAATGTAATAATAAGCAATGGAATAATAACAGATTCTCTTCATGAATAAGAAAGAATAACACCCTTACTTGCACAACAAATAATATTCCCTACCTTAGAAGAACTGAATATTGGCAAGGTGAAGTAAAAGTAATACTTTTCTTCTTTTCTCTATAGTTTCTCTCTCAGAGTTTCAAATTGAATTCGTGAAAAAATAATGAAGCACTAGGCCTCTATTTATAGAAGATTTCTAGCTTAAAGACCTACCATGTAAAAAAGGCAAGTGGCTCGACGATCGGTGATGTAAAAAGAAAAGTGGTTCGGCCTTCGTAATGTGAAACGACAAGTGGTTCGACACTGTGTAATGTGAAACGACAAGTGGTTCGACGCCTTTTGTAATGTGAAACAGCAAGTGGTTTGACGTCGATAAAGGTAATTACTATCGACGAAGGTAATTACTATTCACAAGGGTAATTACTATCGTGAAGGTAATTACTATATTTTAAGGTAAATACTATTGACGAAGGTAATTACTATTCACAAAGGTAATTACTATCGACAAAGGTAATTACTATTGACGAAGGTAAATACTATCGATTTGAGGTAAATACTATTGACGAAGGTAATTACTATTCACAAAGGTAATTACTATCGATTTAAGAGACTCTTAGATAGTGACATATGGGCCCCCATAAAATAATCAAACTTACCACAAACGTCTCATAATGGACTCTTTATATACATTAAGGATTGAATAAATATTATCACAAATCATTTTATTTTTAATCAACACATTTTTAATCTTTCAACAATTATTAATCATTTATAACTTGTCGTCTCAATTAATAATATAACATATTATATGTAGATGATCTTGTGACAATAATTGAATCAATAATATAAGAGATATGATGCAAAGAATTATCGTAGCAATAATTGAGCATAGGTGAGTGACTTCTCACGTAAGCATCAATAATCAATACCGTGTGCTACTATGCAACCACGCCAGACATCGTACTTTTACCAACGGGTAGTTCAACAGCTTTTAACAGTAACACCTCCGTAGTTATTTTTATAAAAGATAATTTTGTCGTTTTCTAACTACGACAATACTTCCGTTAATAGGGGTCCACTAATGATTGAGCCGTCGCATTTAATATTCCCCGACAAAAAGAATATTCCCCACCAAACAAATATTTTATAACAACTTGCATACTTTGCAAAATTTATAAATACTACCCACAACTATAATATTATCTTAAATTCACACCATAATATTAAAAAATTATTTCGACAAAATTTAAATCTTTATTGATAAAATCTGGGGTCTCACATCTAAATACTCACAAAATATGCTCGATAATATAGAGAGAGAAAACTTATGTTTCTGGTATGATTTTCAATTCTAACCTAAACATCTATTTATAGGAAAATGCTAGAACGTCAAAGCAGACTAAAATAATAAAATAATGTTATAATTTTTCTACGCATGCATGCTTTGAACAAAACTCAGCCACCACAAGTGCGGCCCACCAAAAATCAGCCATCTTCCCCAATAACCAAAAGTGGGGCCCACCCATATTTTTAATAAAAATTTTTATTTTCCAAAAATTCAATAATTCATAATAAATAGCCCTTTTATTAGAAAAATACGAATTTTATGTCCATTCCATAGAAAATTAAATTCTCTACAATTTTGTAGCTTTAAGTTTTTCTAAATTCCAAACAGAAAATGACCTAAATCCACATACGGACGATTTTCAACACCTCTTAAAATTCATAACAAATCATAAGTTAATATTTAACGGTTCAAAATTTGTGAATATATACTCAACTTATATATGTACAACATATCTAAAAATCACAACGATCCAACAGTCGGATTAAAATTATAACTCACGCAATAGAGCTTTAAGAACACTGATTTGATTTTCGGACTATAAGTCTCTCGCACCAGTTTCACTCAAACAGTCACCACGAAAAATCCACAAAGAATATTTGGGTGATTCAAATTTCAAAGATTAGCTTACTTCCAGGGGTTTCTTTTGATATATGGCTCATCTCCTAACTCATTATACATAAAGAGTTATGGATTTTACAAAATCAAGTAATAAACTAATTTTTTCTGAAAATCCCATATTTTGTTCTTCTTTTAATTTTTAGATTTCTCTCATTTGATTCGTGCACCGCGAATTTAGTGTGAAAATATTACCATTATTATATAACCACATTATACATTTATAATGTAAGATAAAATATCAATTTTCAACAATTGACACTTTTCTAAGAATTCCTCCATTCCGACAAAATAATGATAAAACACGTCAGCATTAATTCATTTATTTATATCCACACAAAATAAATATTCATCATTTATATCCACATAAAATAAATATTTTCTTATCATATAAATCAATAATTAATTATTTATAAATAATATTACAGAATCTCAATTATGACAACCAGGTCGTTCCCAGGAAAGAGGGGACTTTCCGATAAAGATTTCTCTTTATTGGCGCGCAATTAGGTGACCAAACCTCTTTCCTAGACAGAACTTCCATAGACATTGCCAATAATGTTATCTAATAATATTATTCAAATAATATAAATTATTGATCTGATAATGGAGATACTGTACAGTGACAATTATTGAGACAACAATAATATAAAAGGGCAAAGGGTCAAAAATGCCCTTGATATTTACCCTGATGTCCCACTTGCACCCTAAATTAATTTTTTTTTTTCCAAAAGTACCTTTAACGTTATATTTTTGGGTCGTTCGTGCCCTTGCCGTTAACAGAAGACAAACAGGGTTAAAATGTGATGACGTGACAGGCTTAAATATAAAATATATTTTAAATAAAATAATATATATCATTTAATCAAAACAAAAAATTCTAAAATTCAAAATAAAAAACAAAACATAACATATTTACAACAGTTAATCAAAATAATAAAATTCAAATTATTTTGTTAACTAATCAAAACAACTAATTAAATAAAATAAGTTGTATAACATATTTACATTATTTAATCAAAATACTAATATTCAAAACATAACATATTTACATCAAATACTAATTAAAAAAAAAAATACTAAAATACTAATTAAAAAAATACTAAAATACTAAAAAATCAAATTGAAAAAATACTAAAATACTAACATTCAAATTATTTTGTTAATTAATCAAAACTACAAAAATTCAAATTATATCATTAAAATACTAAAATCATAATACTAAATACTAATTGATATAAAAATTTTAAATTAATAAAATCATAATACTAAATAATATTTTTAAAATTCAAAACTGGAGTATAATAATTATTTTAATAATTTTTAATATTAATTTTTACACCTCGTCAATAAAATTTCCCTCTTTTTTACACCTCGTCATGTAAACCCAAAAGGTATGAAGGGAAAAAAATAACGTCCATAAAAGTTTTAAAAAATAATAATTAATTAATTATGTTGTTATGTGTCGTTAAAAAAATATATTTATTCTATAAACATAAATATTGCTCTGAGCGACAAAAAAAAATTAAAAAAAACGTGAAGCAGCCTCTTGAATCTATTTATTTTTAAATAATATTTTTAAAAATTTAGAGTTATAAATTTGATTTAATCTGAAAAGTATTTTAATAATCTATACATAACAATATATGTTATAATTTGATGATGTAATAATATTTTTAAAAATGTATTCAAAATTCAAATTACATCATAATATTTTTAAATTGATATGATTTTAAAATTAAATATTAAAATTACTAAATTAATCATAATACTCAGCTTTTGAATTTTAAAAAATATTATTTAGTATTATGATTTTAGTAATTTAAAATTTTATATCAATTAGTATTTAGTATTATGATTTTAGTATTTTAATGATGTAATTTGAATTTTTGTTGTTTTGATTGATTAACAAAATAATTTGAATGTTAGTATTTTAGCATTTTTTAATTTGATTTTTTAGTATTTTTTTTAATTAGTATTTGATGTAAATATGTTATGTTTTGAATTTTAGTATTTTAATTAAATGATGTAAATATGTTATACAACTTATTTTATTTAATTAGTTATTTTGATTAGTTAACAAAATAATTTAAATTTTATTATTTTGACTAAATGATGTAAATATGTTATGCTTTTTTTATTTTAAATTTTAGTATTTTTTGAATTGATTAAATGATATATATTATTTTATTTAAAATATATTTTATATTTAAGCTTGCCACGTCATCACATTTTAACTCCGTTTGTCTTCTGTTAACGGCAGGGGCACGGAAGACCCAAAAATATAATGTTAAGGGTACTTTTGGGAAAAAAATTAGTTTAGGGTGCAAGTGGGACATCGGGATAAACATCAGGGGCATTTTTGACCATTTGCCCTAATATAAAATATCAACATAGCAATTATTGAATCAATAAAATAAAATATTGAATAGTAATTACTGTAACAATTATTGAGTAGTGCCTTCTTACGTAAGAATCAATAATTCAAAAAATACTTGTAATGTCTGCTATATCTTTGCAACAACGCCAGACATTTTACTTTACCCAACCGGGTATTCCAACAATGTTAATCAGTAACGATTACGCCAATTATTTATAAAACTCAAATTTGTCGTTTTCTTCATCAAGACGCTTATTACATTATGGGCCCACAATGGAATCGCTACTGTCGTATTTAATATTATTCGACAACAAGAATATTCCACGACCAAACGAATATTTCCCGACAACAATGAATATTTTATAACCACTTGCTTATTTAAAAAATAATAATAATTTCACCCATAACTTTAAACTTTTATCAATTTAACTATTTACTAAATAGAAAAATTGAATACTTTTATTTCATAAAATTCGGGGTCTTACAATCGTAGCTGGCTTTTCCTCTCGCTTTATAACATTGGACTTCCAAGATGAGCCCGTGGTGGGATTCGATCGTTGGCTACCTCTTCTCTTAAGATGCTTCTCTATTTTGACAGCCATGTGCACCATATCTTCCAACTCCACGTAATGTTGTCGCTCCACCATATCTATAATTTTCCAATTTAACCCTACTGAAAATTGAACCATTTTCGCCTTATTATCCTCATCGATATTAGCTGTGGCCATTAAAATCTCCATCTCCTTGAAGTAGTCCTCCACACCCCTACTTCCCTGTTTTAAATTATGCAAACTTTGGAATAAATCTCAGTGGTAGTGTCTTGGTACAAATCTCTTTTTCATTACAACTTTCATCTCTGCCCAAGTCTCAATTGGACGTTCCCCACATCTCATTCGGCTTGTCATCAACTGATCCCACCAAGTAACTGCATAATTTCAAAATTCTGTAGCGACCAATTTAACTTTCTTGAGATCTGAATAGCTGTGACAATCAAATACCCATTCTATTTTCTTTTCCCATTCTAGGTATGCCTCAAGATAACTCCTACCATGGAAAGCTGGAATTTTCATTTTAATGATATCGAAGTTATTTTCTTCTCGATTTTAGTCTCCTCTTTTCCTTGTTCCATGCCTCCGATGAATGAAGTCAAATTCACGATTCTCCTCTTCACTAAATCTATCATCGTAGTAAGTCTCGTCCTCCGTTCTTGTTCCTCTTTGATGCGTTCTTTTCTATTGACGTGCCCCGTGAGGATGTTGAAACTGATTTCCTCGGGATGCACTAATTTCATCAAAACACTCGCTCACTTGCTCCATTGTCATATCCAACTTCCTAGTAAATTATTTAATCATGGTTTCCATCATAAACTTTGTATCGAACTTTGATGGGGTTTCCTCCATAGTACCTTTATCCTTTGAGCTAAACATAATTTGTTGAAAAATAAAGGTTAGTAGAAAACAATTTCCTCACAATTCTCTTACGTGTTTCGTTTAAATTAATGGTTCACACATATATGAACCTAAAATTGGCTTTTACCCTTAATTAAACTTACTACTATTGTCTTTTACCTCTAAATATTCTCTTTAATAGGTTCTTTTGAACTTACCAAACAAAATTCACAGTTTCACTAATCAATTCAAAAATCACTTATCATAAAACAAATTATAGAAGGTGTGAATCTCAACGATAGAAAGCAATCAAAATAAAAAACTAAATATTTTCTATACTTTTTTTTTCTTAATAACTCAAATAGAAAAATTAAGGATAGATAACTCTCTAGAAGACTTAGCTCTGATACCAAATGATAGACTCCACGGCACACTTGCGTGAGGAGGTTGTCGCCTGGATCGTTTCTAGCAAATTATGAAGGTGGAACGCTCACAACACCTTAGCCCCTCGCTTATATTTAAGCAGTAATCTTGGTACAATTGCTTGTGCTAAGAACTTTGCGTTGAATGGACACCAACGACACCTTGATCCCTCGCTTATATTGAATCGATAATCTTGGTGCAATCGACGATAATAGCAAGCTAAGTTCATTCATTTCTATGTACTTGATTATAACTTTGAATGCTTGATTTTCTCAATTCTAAGTACGCTACAGGGCTTAACCTGCGCCCACTTGGTCGAAAGAAGATTCTCTTAATCTGCACATCTTCTGGCACCACTAGAATAAAATTAACTGCTCTTCTTTCCTCCAATTGACTGTCTGTATACACACACACACACACACACACATATATATATATATATATATATATATATATTGTGACGCCCCCAAAATAGGTATACATCACCCAACTTGAGTCACCAAATACATGGTACAAAATTCAAATACAACTTAATTATACAACAGTCGTGTAAAATACGACAAAACATAATCTAAGAGTTTTAATAAGAATATTGTCATCTAGACAATATTCACACTCAATGGAGCCCTCATTACATTTATTGTCACACTATTTAACAGAATAGTGAGGACTACTAATGCTATCATCTCGGACCGTCACTCAAGTTACTCCGATTAGTCCTTGCCACGTTCTCATTTCTCAAGAGAACAACGTTGAAAGAAAGGGTGAGCTCAACTAGCCCAAAGAAGAAATATTATGACTAAGATAATGCGAATAAATTATCATTAGCCTTCAACAGTGTTAAACTGATAAAATATAATAAACATCAAGTTTAACTGCAGTGGAACAAACAATCCATTAGAAGAGTCAAGTAGAGAATAAAATATAATATCTTCTATGATTTAAAAGGTTTTTCATCACTTTTATCACTGAGACTCAGCTTAATAAATAAACCACATCATCCCTGCACTACGGCCAAGGATATTCATTAGTATCACGACCACAAATTAACCATGCACTACGGGCCAAGGAAATTCGTGCATTCATCAATGGTCATGATCATGCCAACAACTGTCCATCAATGCACTACGGCCAATGAGGACTTTTATTACATCATTTGTAACATTACGGTCATGATTATATCGAATAATCCCTGGTCATAATCATACCAAGTCCATCTATGCACTACAGGCCACAGATGACTTTCAACATATTATAAACACGAGGATGATGACAATGATATAATAATTCAATAAAACAAGTTCAAGGATAAATTTGTAAAGATTTATAATTTAATTTTTTCAGAAATCAATAACGTCCAAATTGTCAACATGATACTGTTTTGTGGAGTAAAATTCAAGAATGCTCAGAAGAATATTTTCATGAAAAGATACTGGATGAAGTGCAAATATCAAGGATATTCCACTAATTTCATGGAGTATAGAAGCCAAAAATTAATCAACTGAGTATAATAGAATATATGAAACCGCAAATGGATTTTTGCCGCCATGCGATAATCCACGTAGACAGATTATTCCAACAGAATAATAAAGAATGGAATAATAGAAGAATTCACCAGCGCGTAATCCGCGACAAACAAGTTATTCCAATGTAATAATAAAGAATGGAACGAAGTCATGCGTAATCCGCATGCATGTGATGTTTCAATAGAATAATAAAAGTGGAACCAGGTCATGCGAATCCGCATAGGCAGGATGTTCCAACAGTAATAATAAAGAATAAAATAATAATGAGAATTCACTGCAGTACGCGATAGAGCGCAGATGATCAGGTTATTCCAACAAAATAATAAAGAATGGAATAACAGAAGAATTTCACCATGTATGCGGTACTTCGCATAGACATGTTATTCCAACATAATAATAAACAATGGAATAACAACCCTTACGAGTATTGAAAGAAAATAACTCTCTTCATGAATACGAAAGAATAATACCCCTTACCTTAGAAAAATTGGATACTGAAATAGTGAGGTAGCAGACTTCTCTTCTTCTTTCTCTCTATAATTTCTCTCTATAATAATTTCTCTAAAGCTTTTGTGAATTGGTGAGAAATGAAGGAAGAATGAGCTTCTATTTATAGGAAAATATAGTTTCGATAATTGCACGTTATGGGGCTCGAAATATTACAGCATAATACCTTCCTCTTTTTCTTCATTTTTAATTTAGTCCTGCAAGTATTATCAAACTTGCACCACCTCCCCTAATAGTAAATAATGTGAATTAATAGTTCATTCATGTGACTCAATAGTATAATCATGTGAAAAAACTAATTACAAAGATAAGTACCTTCAACTATACCTCTATTTTTAATTTAGTCATGCAAGTATTATCAATCTTGCACCACCTGCCCTAATAGTACATGAATGTGAATCAATAGTACACACATGTGAACAAATAGTTATAAGCATGTGAAATAATAGCAATTAATTGCTCATTTATCCGATTAATTATCCGATTGGTCAATATAACCTCCAGACATCAATTATTATCGAAATAAATGTCGATTTCCACTAACACTAATAATCCCAACATAATGGAACTATCAATTTTATCTTTAATCAACACAACTTATTCATCATTAATATTGTAACTCACAATATTTAACAACGAAGTCGTTCAGGAAGAGGGACTTTCCGATAACGATTTTTTTCCTTATTAGCGCATGATTAGGTGACCAAACCTCTCATCGATGAACTTCAGACATTGTCAATATTGCAACTAATAGTATGAATAACTTTGTCGTCTCAATTATTAATTTAATAATAATAAATATTATACAGATGATATTGTGACAATAATTGAATCAATAATATGAGAGATGATATACACAATTATTTGTAGCAATAATGGAGTATAACCGAGTGACTTCTCACGTAAGCATCAATAATCAATACTGGTAGTGCTACTATGTAACCACGCAGCGTATATCGCATTTATTTTTACTACCGGGTAGTTCAACAGTTTTAACGGTAATACTTTCACCGTTGATTTTATAAAAAGATAATTATGTCGTTTTCTAACTACGACAATACTTCCGTTGTGGGGTCCACCAATGATTGTTGTAAGACCCCAACTTTTATAAATAATGATGAATTTTCTATAAATATCATTTTTGAATATTATGGAGTAAATTTGATATAATATTATAGTTGTGGGTAATATTTATAAATTTTGCAAAGTACGCAAGTTGTTATATAATATTCGATTGGTCGGGGAATATTCGTTTTAACAAGGAATATTTCGTACAACGACACAATCATTGGTGGACCCCATAACGGAATTATTGTCGGATTGAGAAAATGACAAAAATACTTTATGAAAATAATGGCGGAAGTTTTTACCGTTAACTGTTGAAACACCCGGTGTTAAAAAAGTACAAGAATACGCGTGGTCAGATATAGTAGCATATGGTATTGATTATTGATGCTTACGTGAGAAGTCACTCGCTTTTGTTCAATTATTACTACAAAGAATTGCCGATAAGATCTCACGTTATTTGATTCAATTATTGTCAATATTTTATATATTATTAAATCAATAATTGAGACGACAAGATTATTAATATTATTATTTGCAATATTAACGATGTCTAGAAGTTCATCAATGAGAGGTTTGGTCACCTAATCATGCGCCAATAATAGGAGAAATCCTTATTGAAAGCCCTCTTTCTGGAAACATATATGGTCGCTTAATGATGTGAATAATAATAATGATGATGAGTTTTGTTTTATTAGTATTATTAATGTAATAAAACAGAAAAGCTTTTTATATAAATGAATACTTTTATAAAGTTATTCGTTTTATTAGACTATAAATAAAATATATGATATTCTATTATGCATAGTGTTTTGCATAGTGTCTACATAGTAAAATCTTTTTATATAAAATAGAATACTTTTATAAAGTTATTTGTTTTATTAGACAATAATTAGAATATATTATATTTTATTACGCATAGTATTGCATAAATTCAGATAGTGTTTTCAGTAGTAAAATCTTTTATATAAAACATAATACTTTTATAAAGTTATTCGTTTTATTAGATTATAAATATAATATATTATATTTTATTTAAAAGATTTTGTTTTAAATCTGGACCGTCCGTTTAAAGTAAATCAATCTGGACCGTTCATAAATTAGTTACTATGCAGTCCATTCTTCTATAAATAGAAGCTCATTCCTTCATTATTTCTTACGAATTCACTGAAACTCTAGAGAGATAAACTATAGAGAGAAAGAAGAAAAGTGTTCTGCTACTTCACTACTTCTATATCCAGTACTCTTCTTTCTAAGGTAGGGGATATTATTTGTTGTACTCGTAAGGGGTATTATTTCTTTCGTATTCATGAAGAGAAAGTCTGTTATTCCATTCTTTATTATTCTGTTGGAATAACCTGTATACGCGGGCTACCCTATACTTGGTGAAATTCTTTTGTTATTATTCCATTCTTTATCATTCTGTTGGAACATCTTGTATGCGTGCTTTTACGCATTTGACCGGTTCCGATTCTTTATTATTATGTTGGAACATCCGTCTGCGTGCTTTTACGCATGATCCGGTTCCATTATTTATCATTACGTTGGAACATCCTGTTTGTGCTTTTACGCATGACCTGGTTCCATTATTTATCATTCTGTTGGAACATCACGTCTATGCGTTTACGCACGAATTGGTTCCGTTATTCATTATTCGTTGGAATAACTTTGTTTGTCTTGATCTCATCGTATGCACGGTGATTTCTTTTGTTATTCCATTCTTTATTATACTCGGTTGGTTAATGTTTTGACTTCTATACTCCATGTAATTAGTGGAATATCCTTGATATTTCAAGGCTTCATCCAAAGATATCTTTTATGGAAATATTCTTCCGAGCATTCTTGAATTTTACTCCACACAAAGAAGTATCATGTTGACAATTTGGGCGTTATTGGTTCTGGATAAATTAATTCTTGAACTTGTTTTATTTAATTCTTATATCATTGTCATCATCCTCATGCTTATATTATGTTGAAAGTCATACATGGCCTGTGTAGTGCGTAGATGGACTTGGAATGATTTTGACCGAGGATTATTCGATTGTAATCATAACCGTAATGTTACAAATGATGTGGAAAAAGTCCTCATTGGCCCATAGTGCATTGACGGACAGTTGTTGGCATGATCATGACCATTAGTGAATACACGAATATCCTTGGCCCGTAGTGCATGGATAATTTATGGTCGTGATACTAAAGAATATCCTTGGCCGTAGTGCAGGGATGATTCAATGATGTGGATTATTTATTGTCGAGTCTCAATGATAAAAGTGATAAAAACCTTTTAAATCATAAAAGATAGTAGATTTTATTTTCTACTTGACTCTTTTAATGGATTGCTTGTTCATTAGATTAAACTTGATGTTTGTTATATTGTATCAGTTTAACACTATTGAAGACTAAGGATAATTTATTCTACTTTATCTTAGTCATAATATTTCTTACTGGGCTAGTTGAGCTCACCCGAAATTTCACTGTTCTCTTCAGGAAATGAGAACGTAGCAGGGACTAGTCAGGGAACGGAGTGACGGTCCAGAGGATAGCATTAGTAGTCCTCACTATTCTGTGAAATATTGTGTTAATAAATGTATTGAGGACTTATTTTGAGTTTTAATGCTGTCTAGAAGACAATGTTTGTATTAAAACTCACAGCTCATGTTGTATATTTAAGATTGAATTTGAATTTTGTACCATGTATTTGTCGACTCAAGATGGGTGATGTATACCTATTTTGGGGGCGTCACATTTGGTATCAAAGCTTAGGGATACGATCCCTGGTTAAGATGTGAGACTAGAACTAGGAGGGGAGAGATGGGGAATTCCTTTACTAGTATGTCCTACCTAAGTTTATTTGGTATTTAACTGGTCGGTCAGAGTATAGGGATAATATGTGATATGATAACTAATCCTTGTTTTGTGGCAGTATCTGAAAATGACATCCGAGAATGTTGAGAATAGCAATGGAGCACAGGAGACCGTTGAGTCTTCACATATCAATAATCAGGATAATGTTCATCAGGAAGGCGACAATCCTCATGCAAACAACAACACTGACAAAATGATGAATGATGGAATGTTTAGAGGCTTTATGCAATTCATGCAACATCAAGCGAGAGCGGCTCCTGTCCAAAATGTAGGTGGAAACACTGGAAACTCTCGGACGGTCACCGCTAAACAGTTGAAGGAGCTGGGACCACCGGAGTTTATTGGAGAGCCAAAACCACTTAAGGCGGAAGCATGGATAAAGCAGATCACCAAGATATTTAATGTCTTGGGATGCTCCGAGGAGCAAAAGGTTCTCTTTGTCGCCTTTATATTGCGAGGAGAGGTAGATTACTGGTGGGAATCGGTAAGCGCGTACTCAACTCGCCCTTGAAGATGTCTTGGGAGAAGTTCCAAGAACTATTCAACGACAAGTACTTTCCCGAAAGTATTCGTCACATAAAAGAGGTAGAGTTCATCAAGTTGGAGCAGAACAATATGACCGTGTCATAGTACGAAACTAAGTTTGCTGAGTTGTCCCGGTTTGCGTCTCACTTGGTTGATAATGAGGAGAGAATGACGCGAATGTTTTTAAGAGGTTTAAAACCGGAGATACGTCAATATCTTATTTCTCATAAACTGTGTTTGTATTCAGATGTTGTAAATATGGCTCAGTTATTGGAGCGCGGTAATGAGTCAACGCAACCAAGAGAAAGCAGCCGGCAGAATGAAAATACCAGTGGTAATGGTCATCGAAGCGGTGACAACAAACGTGGAGGGAATCAACATGCCAGAAATGGTAACCACTTCGGTGGTAATCATGGCCAAGACAATAAGAATGGACATTTCAAGAAGTGGAGATTCAACAATGATGGAAAGATGTCAGCATCAACACCCGTGGTTAAGGAAGGAGAACGACCACCTATTATATGCTTCAAATGCGGAGGGGAGGGACATATCAGTCCAAACTGCACGATGCCATCCAAAGCGTGTTATAATTGTGGAAGAGAAGGTCACTTAGCCCGATTTTATCGTGCACCGAAGACAAGTTCAGTTGGAACGATGACACAAAATACCGTCCCAGATAAGTCAAAACCAGTAGTTCAAGGGAGAGCGTTTGTTGTGACCTCCCAGAAAGCAAGGAACCCGAACGAGGTCATCACGGGTAAGCTTATCATAAACTCTAGCGAAGTCTATACCTTATTTGATACCGGTTCTACCCATTCTTTTATTTATCCTAATTGCGCTCAACGATTAAATTTGACTCCGGAGAAATTAGATTTTGACTTATCTGTGGAAACTCGGTTGAGAGAAACCTTTATTACATCCACTGTTTATAAGTCTTGTTTAGTTCAAATCGGCGACCGAACGTTACCTGTTGATCTTATTTCTTTGAAAATACTTGTATTTGATGTGATTCTAGGGATTGATTGGTTAACTACTCATCATGGAAAAATTGATTATTTTCGTAAGGTTGTTAGCTTTCATATTCCTAACCAACCTATTATGCGAATTCAAGCAACCAAACCATTAAAATCAATCACTGTCATCTCAAGCCATAAAGCTATTCGTTTATTAAAAAATGGATGTCAAGCTTTCTTAGCTCATGTCACGGATCTAAACAAAAATACGTCAGTTTTGAATGATATTTCTATTGTTATTAAATTCCCTGACGTATTCCCTGAAGAACTTCCTGGCCTACCCCCAGAGCATGAAATTGAATTTTGTATCGACCTTAAACCCGGTACATAACCCATTTCTAAAGCCCCATATCGAATGGCTCCTATTGAACTTCAGGAGTTAAAGACCCAACTGCAGGAATTGTTAGACATTGGCTTTATTCGTCCTAGTACTTCTCCTTGGGGTGCTCCTGTTCTATTCGTGAAGAAGAAAGATGGGAGTATGTGACTTTGTATTGATTATCGGGAGTTGAATCATGTCACCATCAAAAATAGGTACCCATTGACACGTATTGATGACATGTTTGACCAGTTGCAAGGAGCCAAATTCTTTTCAAAGATTGATCTTCGTTCTGGATATCATCAGCTGAAGGTTAAAACTGAGGACATTCCAAAGATGGCTTTCAGAACTCGGTACGGGCATTATGAATTCCTAGTCATGTCGTTTGGATTGACTAATGCTCCTGCTGCCTTCATGGATATGATGAACCGGGTATTCAAGGAATATTTGGATCACTTTGTGGTCGTCTTTATTGATGACATCCTTATTTATTCCAAAAGCCGTGAAGATCATGAGCAACACTTGAGGCTGATACTTCAAAAGCTTCGTGAATACAAGCATTATGCCAAGTTGAAGAAATACGAGTTCTGGCTTGAGGAAGTAGCATTCCTTGGGCACGTAGTATCAAGTCATGGAATATCTGTTGACCCGACAAAAATTGAAGCAATTCAAAGCTGGGAGCAACCTAAATCAGTGACCAAAGTGCGTAGCTTTCTCAGTTTAGCTGGTTATTATCGGAGATTCGTGGAAGGATTTTCTTGAATCGCTACTTCATTAACTCAGCTGACTCAGAAAGATACAAAGTTTGGTTGGAGCGAAGAATTTGTGAAGAGTTTTCAAGAACTCAAGAGGAGACTCATTTCAGCACCTGTTCTGACAATACCATCTGGCTCGAAGGGATTTGTCATCTACAGTGATGCTTCAGGCAAAGGGTTAGGATGTGTTCTCATGCAACATGGAAAAGTCATAGCTTATGCCTCAAGACAACTCAAAGAATATTAGAGGAATTATCCTACTCATGATCTAGAGTTGGCAGCTGTTGTCTTCGCACTTAAAATTTGGAGGCATTACTTGTATGGGGAGAAAGTGGATATCTTTACGGATCATAAAAGCCTAAAATATTTCTTCACTCAAAAGGAACTCAACATGTGACAACGACGTTGGCTTGAACTGTTGAAAGATTATGATCATACCATCCAATACCATCCTAAAAAAGCGAACGTGGTAGCTGACGCATTGAGTAGAAGATCATATGTAGGTACGAGTGCGATATTGTCAACGCAAAGGCCCATTTTGTGTGACTTGCAAATGATGGAGATAGAGTTAAAGACTCTGGGGAACCATGTAATGATGGCAAATATACGAGCAGAGCTGACTTTAATCGATAAAGTTAAAGCTGCTCAAGCTACAGACCTGGAACTGATGCGTATGAGGAAGAAAGTGCAAGAAGGTGCTATGTTAGAAGCAAGAATTGATGAAGAAGGAATACTTTGAGTCAACTCCAGACTTTGTGTTCCTAACGACCCTGATTTAAAGTATAAAATCATGATGGAGGCGCATAATACACCGTTTGCAATCCATCCTGGGAGTACCAAAATGTATCGTGATCTTCGTCATACATTTTGGTGGAGCAATATGAAGAGAGAGATAGCGCTGTTTATCTCAAGGTGTCTAACTTGTCAACGAGTCAAGGCGGAGCATCAAGTACCAAAAGGTCCATTGCAACCACTTGAAATTTCAGAATTGAAGTGGGAGCACATTACCATGGATTTCGTTACTGGCCTTCCCAAGGTTTCTCAAGGCATAGATGCGATTTGGGCCATTGTTGATAGATTGACCAAGTCTGCTCATTTCTTACCGATACGAGAAACTTACACACTTGAACGTCTTGCTCGTATGTACATAAATGAGATTGTAAGATTGCATGGTATGCCAGTATCCATAGTTTCTAATCGAGACCCAAGATTCACTTCAAGATTTTGGGTTAGTTTGCAAAAAGCTATGGGCACGAATTTACGATTTAGCTCGGCATATCATCCTCGAGGACGGACGGGCGATCGAAGAGACGATTCAAACTCTTGAAGATCTATTAAGACTCGTGTCCTTGACTTCAAGGAAGTTGGGACAATTTCTTACCATTGGTGGAGTTTTCCTACAACAACAATTTATCAAGCAAGTATTGGCATGGCTCCATTCAAGCATTGTATGGAAGAAAGTGTCATTCTTCAAAGTATCTTTGGGATGAGGTGGGTGAAGCAACGTTGTTGGGACCAGGAGTTGGTATGCGTATGACTACAGAAAAGATTCAAACGATCCGACAATGTATAAAAACCTCACAAGATCGACAAAAGAGTTATGCTGATCTTCATCGAAAGTACATGGAATTCGATATAGGAGAACATGTGTTGTTACGTGTTACTCCATGGAAAGGAGTTACGAGATTTGGAAAGAGAGGAAAGCTCAATCCTAGATTCATCGGCCCATTTTTAATCCTCGATCGAGTAGGAACTGTGGCCTATAGACTCGCTTTACCGCCAAGTATGTCTCGTGTTCATAACGTTTTTCACATATCCATGTTACGTAAATATGTGGAAGACCCGAACCACATTATTAAGTTAGAACCGGACGAAATAGCGAAAGATTTGATGTATGAAGAGGTTCCTGTTCAAATCTTGGATAAGAAGGAACATATTCTACGCTCCAAGGTTATACCTCAAGTCAAAGTTTTGTGGAGAAACCACGATGTTGAGGAAATAACCTGGGAGTTAGAATCTGAAATGAAATCAAGGTATCCTTACCTCTTCGACATACCAGGTACGTACCCTAATTTTGAGGACGAAATTTCATGAGAATGGGAGGTTGTAAAACCCCAACTTTTATAAATAATGATGAATATTCTATAAATATCATTTTTGAATATTATGAAGTAAATTTGATATAATGTTATAGTTGTGGGTAATATTTATAAATTTTGCAAAGTACGCAAGTTGTTATATAATATTCGATTGGTCGGGAATATTCATTTTAACAGGAATATTAAATATAACGACATAACAATCATTAGTGGACCCCACAACGGAATTATTATCGGATTGAGAAAATGACAAAAATACTTTATGAAAATAACTATTTGAAGTTTTTACCATTAAGCTGTTGAAACACCGGTGTTAAAAATACGATGTCTGGCGTGGTTGCATACTAGCACACGGTATTGATTATTGATGCTTACGTGAGAAGTCACTCAGTTTTGTTCAATTATTGCTACATTAATTGTTGCATAGTATCTCACGTTATTTGATTCAATTATTGTCAATATTTTATATATTATTAAATCAATAATTGAGATGACAAGGTTATTAATATTATTACTTGCAATATTAACGATGTCTAGAAGTTCTGTTAAGGAGAGGTTTGGTCACCTAATTGCGCGCCAATATGGAGAAATCTTTATTGGAAAGCCCCCTCTTTCCTGGGAACGACCTGGTCGATTAATAATGTGAATAATAATAATGATGATGAGTTTTGTTTTGTTAGTATTATTAATGTAATAAAACAGATAAACTTTTTATATAAAACAGAATTCTTTTATAAAGTTATTCATTTTATTAGACGATAAATAGAATATATGATATTCTATTATGCATAGTGTTTGCATAGTGTCTACATAGTGTTTCAGATAGTAAATTTTTATATATAAAATAGAATACTTTTATAAAGTTATTTGTTTTATTAGATAATAATTAGAATATATTATATTTTATTATGCATAGTGTTGATATAGGTACTGCATAGTATTTTGCATAGTAAAATCTTTTTATATAAAGCAGAATACTTTTATAAAGTTATTCGTTTTATTAGATTATAAATAGAATATATTATATTTTATTTAAAATATTTTGTTTTAAATCTGTAATCATCCGATTTAAAGTAAATCAATCTGGACCGTTCATGAATTAGTTCTTATCGATCCATTCTTATATAAATAGAAGGTCATTCCTTCATTATTTCTTACGAATTCATCTTTGAAACTCTAGAGAGAGAAACTATAGAGAGAGAAAGAAGAAAAGTGTTCTCTACTTCACTACTTCTATATCCAAAGACTCTTATTTCTAAGGTAGGGATATTATTTGTCAGTACTCGTAAGGGGTATTATTTTTTCGTATTCATGAAGAGAAAGTCTCATTATTCCATTCTTTATTATTACGTTAGAATAACTTTTGATATCTGTGCTACCCTATACTTGGTGAAATTCTTACATTATTATTTCGTTCTTTATCATTCTATTGGAACATCACATGCGTGCTTTTACGTATTTAATTCGGTTCCGTTCTTTATTATTACGTTGGAACATCCCGTCATGCGGCTTTACGCATGAATTTGGTTCCATTATTTATCATTCTGTTGGAACATCTGTCGTGTTTTACGCATGACACCGGTTCCATTATTTATCATTCTGTTGGAACATCACATCGTGCGTTTCTACGCATGACCGGTTCCGTTATTCATATTATTACGTTGGAATAACCTGTCTATGCGCGATTCTATCGCATGCTGGTGATTTCTTTTGTTATTCCATTCTTTATTATACTCGGTTGGTTAAAGTTTTGACTTTTATACTCCATGAAATTAGTGGAATATCCTTGATATTTGCGCTTCATCCAGTATCTTTTCATGGAAATATTCTTCTGAGCATTCTTGAATTTTACTCCACAAAGAAGTATCATGTTGACAATTTGGACGTTATTGGTTCCTGGATAAATTAATTCTTGAACTTGTTTTATTTAATTCTTATATCATTATCATCATCCTCATGTTTATATTATGTTGAAAGTCATCTATGGCCTGTAGTGCATAGATGGACTTGGTATGATTATGACCAGGGATTATTCGGTGTAATCATGACCGTAATGTTACAAATGATGTGGAAAAAGTCCTCATTGGCCCATAGTGCATTGACGGACAGTTGTTGGCATGATCATGACCATTAGTGAATACACGAATATCCTTGGCCCGTAGTGCATGGATAATTTGTGGTCGTGATACTAAAGAATATCCTTGGTAGTAAGTGCGGGGTGATTTAATGATGTGGATTATTTATTAAGTGAGTCTCGTGATAAAAGTGATGAAAAACCTTTTAAATCATAAAAGATAGTAGATTTTATTTTCTACTTGACTCTTTTAATGGATTGCTTGTTCCGCTGCAGTTAAACTTGATGTTTGTTATATTGTATCAGTTTAACACTATTGAAGACTAAGGATAATTTATTCGCTTTATCTTAGTTATAATATATCTTCTTTGGGCTAGTTGAGCTCACCCTTTCTTTCTTTGTTCTCGTGAAATGAGAACGTAGCGAGGGGACTAGTCGGGAAGCGGAGTGACGGTCGGAAGGATAGCATTAGTAGTCCTCACTATTACGTGAAATAGTGTGTTAATAAATGTATTGAGGACTTATTTTGAGTTTTAATGCTGTCTAGAAGACAATGTTTGTATTAAAACTTACAGCTCGTGTTGTATATTTAAGATTGTATTTGAATTTTGTACCATGTATTTGACGACTCAAGATGGGTGATGTATACCTATTTTGGGGGCGTCATAATTGTGCCGTCGTACGAATATTCCCTGTTAAAACGAATATTCCCCGACCAATAGAATATTATATATTCGTTGTGTCGGGGAATATTCGATTGGTCGGGTAATATTCGTTTTAACAGGGAATATTTATACGACGACACAATCATTAGTGGACCCCACAACGGAGGTACTGTCGTAGTTCGAAAATGACTGAAATATTTTTAAAAATAACGGTGAAAGTTTTACCGTTAAACTGTTGAACTACCCGCTAGTAAAAGTACAGTAATACGCGTAGTTGCATAGTAGCACACAGTATTGATTATTGATGCTTATGTGAGAAGTCACTAAGTTATACTCAATTATTACTATAGTAATTGCTGCATAATATCTCTCATATTATTGATTCAATTATTATCACAATATCATCTTCATAATATTTATTATTATTAAATCAATAATTGAGACGAAAAAGTTATTCATATTATTATTTGCATTATTGATGATGTCTGGAAAGTTCTGTCAAGGAAAGGGATTAGGTTATTTAATTGTGCGCCAATAGGGAGAAATCCTTATCGGAAAGCCCCCTCTTTCCTGGAAATGATCTGGTTGTTAAATATTGTGAGTTATAATGTTAATGATGAATAAGTTCGTGTTGATTAAAGATGAAATTCATATTTTCATTGTGTTGGGATTATTAGAGTTAATGGAAATCGACATCTATTTCGATAATAATTGATGTCTGGAGGTTATATTGACCAATCGGGTAATTAATCGGATAAATGAGCAATTAATTGCTATTAATTTACATGCTTATAACTATTTGTTCACATGTGTGTACTATTGATTCACATACATGTACTATTAGGGGAGGTGGTGCAAGATTGATAATACTTGCATGACTAAATTTAAAATGGAGGTACAGATGAAGGTACTATACTGTAATTATTTTTTCACATGTATAGAACTAATGATTCACATGATGTACTATCAGGGGAGGTGGTGCAAGTTTGATAATACTCAAAGGACTAAATTAAAAATAAAAGAAAAGATGAAGGTATTATGCTATAATATTTCGAGCCCCAAAACGTGCAATTATCAAAACTATGTTTTCCTATAAATAGAAGCTCATTCTTCTTTTATTCTCACCAATTCACTAAGACTCACAAGAGAAATTATAGAGAGAGAAGATATAGAGAGAAAGATGAAGAGAAATCTGCTACTTCACTCTTTCAGTATCAAGTCTTCTTCTAAGGTAAGGGATTTTATTTGTTGTATTGTAAGGTATGTTATTTTTCGTATCGTAAGGGATATTATTTTATTCAGTATTCATAGGAATAATATTTTCTTCCATACTCTGTAGTATTGAGTAATTTTATTTCGTCTCGTATTCCTGATTATACCCTCATTTTGTTAAAGTATTGCTTCTATACTCCGTGAAATTAGTAGAATATCCTTAAAATTTGCGCTTCATCTAGTATCGTTTTACAAGGATGTTTCATGCACATTCTTGTTAAATTTTAAGCTTTTTATGCTGGAGTACTGTCCATGAATAGTATTCATTTTTACGGTACTATTCACAAAGTACTATTCACGGGATACTATTCACAAAGTACTATTCATGGGTACTATTCACAAAGTACTATTCACGGGGTACTATTCACCCGGGGAATTAGTCATGACAAAAATTGATTTCTTTGCTGTCCAAATTATTTTTGATACAATATTATTCTTGAATTTTACTCCATAAAGCAGTATTATGTTGACAATTTGGACATTATTGAATTCTGGATAAATTAAATTATAAATCTTTAAAATTTATCATTTGCTTTCATTTAATTGAATTCTTATATCATTGTCATCATCCTCATGCTTATATTGTGATGAAAGTCATCTGTTGCTTACGTGCATAGATATAATATTAATTGGTATGATTATGATCAGGGATTATTCGGTATAATCATGACTGTAATGTTACAAATGATGTGGTAAAAATCCTCATTGGTCTGTAGTGCATTGATGGACAGTGGTTGGTATGATTATGACCAGGGATTGTTCGGTATAATCATGACCATTGATGATTACATGAATATCCTTGGCCCGTAGTGCAGGGATGATTCGATGATGTGGTTTATTTATTAAGCTGAGTCTCAGCGATAAAGTTGATGAAAACCTTTTTAAATCACAGAAGATAGTAGATATCATGCTTTACTTGACTCTTCTAATTGATTGCTTGTTCCGCTGCAGTTAAACTTGATATTTATTGTATTTTATCAGTTTAACACTGTTGAAGGCTAACGATAATTTATTCTGTATTATCTTAGTCATAATATTTCTTATTGGGCTATTTGAGCTCACCCTTTTGCTTTCATTGTTCTCTTCAGAAAATGAGAACCTAGCCGGGACTAGTCGGGGAACAAACTGACGGTCTGAGATGGTGGCTATAGTAGTCCTCACTATTTTATGAAATAGTGTGAGAATAAATGTAATGAGGACTTCATTTGAGTTTGAATACTGTCTATGAGACAATATTCGTGTAAAAACTCTAAGCTACACTTCTGTCGTATTGTATAAAAGAAGTTTGAATTTAATTTATGTACCATGTATTTGGCGACTCAGAATGGTTGATATATACCTATTTTGGGGGCATCACAGTTGGTATCAAAGCTTAGGGATATGATCCCTGGCTGAGGTGTGAGACTAGAACTAGGAGGGGAGAGACGGGTAATTCCTTCGCTAGTATGACCTACCTAAGTTTATTTTTTATTTAATTGGTCGGTGATCAGAGTATAGGGATAATATGTGGCATGTCAATTAACCCTTATTTTGAAAATATATTCTAGAATGGTATCTGAAATACAGGAGATGAGAAATGGGAAAATCATGATAGAGAGGAAATAACCGGAAAAGTACAATCCGAAAAGAAAGCAAGGTATTCTCATCTCTTCGAACTACTAGGTACGTAAATTTCGAGGGCAAAATTTCATAAGGAGGGGAGATTGTGAGACCCTGAATTTTATGAAATGAAAGTATTCAATTTTTCTATTTTGGTAAATAGTTAAATTGATAAAATTTTAAAGTTAAGGATGATATTTGAAAATTTTGCAAAGTAAGCAAGTTGTTAAAAAATATTCGTCGTGTCGGGGAATATTCGATTGGTCGGGGAATATTCGTTTTAACAGGGAATATTTGTACGACGATACAATCATTGGTGGAACCCATAATGGAGGTACTTTCGTAGTTAGAAAACGAATGAAATAATTTTAAAAATAATAATGAAAGTTTTTCTTTCGCTAAACCTGTTGAACTACGGTAGTAAGTAAAGTACGATGAATGGCGTGGTTGCATAGTAGTAGCATTACGGTATTGATTATTGATGTTTATGTGAGAAGTCACTAAGTTATACTCAATTATTGCTACAGTAATTGTTGCATAATATCTCTCATATTATAGATTCAGTTATTATCACAGTATCATCTTCATAATATTTATTATTATTAAATCAATAGTGAGACGATAAAGTTATTCATATTATTATTTGCATTATTGATGATGTCTAGAAAGTTCAGTCGAAGAAAGGGGTTAGGTTATTTAATTGTGGGCTAATAGGGAGGAATTCTTATCGGAAAGCCCCCTCTTTCCTAGGAATGATCTGGTTGTTAAATATTGTGAGTTATAATATTAATGATGAATAAGTTCGTGTTGATTAAAGATAAAATTCATATTTTCATTGTGTTGGGATTATTAGTGTTAATGAAAATCATCATCTATTTCGATAATAATTGATGTCTGGAGGTTATATTGACCAATCGGGTAATTAATCGGATAAATGAGCAATTAATTGCTATTAATTTACATGCTTATAACTATTTATTCACATGTGTGTACTATTGATTCACATGCATGTACTATTAGGGGAGATGGTGCAAGATTGATAATACTTGCATGACTAAATTTAAAATGGAGGTATAGATGAATGTACTATACTGTAATTATTTTTTTCACATGTATAGAACTATTGATTCACATGATGTACTATTAGGGGATGTGGTGCAAGTTTGATAATACTTGCAGGACTAAATAAAAAAAAAAGAAAAGATGAAGGTATTATACTATAATATTTCGAGCCCCAAAACGTGCAATTATCAAAACTATATTTTTCTATAAATAGAAGCTCATTCTTCTTTAATTCTCACCAATTCACTAAGACTCACAAGAGCAATTATAGAGAGAGAAGCTATAGAGAGAAAGAAGAAGAGAAGTCTGCTACTTCACTATTCCAGTATCCAGTCTTCTTCTGAGGTAAGGAATATTATTTGTTGTATTGTAAGGGATGTTATTTTTCGTATCGTAAGGGATATTATTTTGTTCAGTATTCATAGGAATAATATTTTCTTCCATACTCTGTAGTATGTGAGTAATATTATTTCGTTTCGTATTCCTGATTATACCCTCATTTTGTTAAAGTATTGCTTTTATACTCCGTGAAATTAGTAGAATATCCTTGAAATTTGTGCTTCATCTAGTATCGTTTCACAATGATATTTCATGCACATTCTTGTTAAATTTTAAGCTTTTCGTGATGGAGTATTGTCCATAAGTAGTATTCATTTTTACTGTACTATTCACAAAGTAATATTCATGGGGTACTATTCACAAACTACTATTCACGGGTACTATTCACAAAGTATTATTCACGAGTACTATTAACGGGGTACTATTCCCGAAGTACTATTCACAGAGTACTATTCACCCGGGGAATTAGTCATGAAAAAAATTGATTTCTTTGTTGTCCAAATCATTTTTGATACAATATTATTCTTGAATTTTACTCCATAAAATAGTATCATGTTGACAATTTGTACATTATTGAATTCTGGATAAATTAAATTATAAATCTTTAAAATTTATCCTTTGCTTTCATTTAATTGAATTCTTATATCATTGTCATCATCCTCATAATTATATTGTGACGAAAGTCATCTGTTGCTTACGTGCATAGATGTACTATTGATTGGTATGATTATGACCAGGGATTATTCGGTATAATTATGACTGTAATGTTACAAATGATGTGGTAAAAATCCTCATTGGCCTGCAGTGCATTGATGGACAGTGGTTGGTATGATTATGACCATGGATTGTTCGATATAATCATGACCATTGATGATTACGTGAATATCCTTGGCCCGTAGTGCAGGGATGATTCGGTGATGTGGTTTATTTATTAAGATGAGTCTGAGCGATAAAGTTAATGAAAACCTTTTTAAATCATAGAAGATAGTAGATATCATGTTCTACTTGACTCTTCTAATGGATTGCTTGTTCCGCTGCAGTTAAACTTGATGTTTATTGTATTTTATCAGTTTAACACTATTGATGGCTAACGATAATTTATTCTGCATGATCTTAGTCATAATATTTCTAACTGGGCTAGTTGAGCTCACCCTTTTGCTTTCATTGTTCTCTTCATGAAATGAGAACCTAGCCGGGACTAGTCGGGGAACAGAGTGACGGTCCGTGATGGTGGCTATAGTAGTCCTCACTATTTTATGAAATAGTGTGATAATAAATGTAATGAGGACTTCATTTGAGTTTGAATACCGTCTATGAGACAATATTCGTGTAAAAACTCTAAGCTACGCTTTTGTCGTATTGTATAAAAGAAGTTTGTATTTAATTTATGTACCATGTATTTGGCGATTCAGAATGGGTGATGTATACCTATTTTGGGGGGCGTCACAGTTGGTATCAAAGCTTAGGAATATGATCTCTGGCTGAGGTGTGAGACTAGAACTAGGAGGGGAGAGACGGGTAATTCTTTCGCTAGTATGACCTACCTAAGTTTATTTGTTATTTAATTGGTCTGTGATCAGAGTATAGGGATAATATGTGGCATGTCAATTAACCCTTATTTTAAAAATATATTCTAGAATGGTATCTAAAATACAGGAGATGAGAAATGGGAAAATCATGATAGAGAGGAAATAACCGGAAAGGTACAATCCGAAAAGAAAGCAATGTATTCTCATCTCTTCGAACTACCAGGTACGTAAATTTTGAGAGAGAAATTTCATAAGGAGAGGAGATTGTGAGACCCCGAATTTTATGAAAGGAAAGTATTTAATTTTTCTATTTTGGTAAATAGTTTAATTGATAAAAGTTTAAAGTTGAGGATGTTATTTGAAAATTTTGCAAAGTAAGCAAGTTGTTATAAAATATTCGTTGTGTCGGGGAATATTCGATTGGTCGGGGAATATTCGTTTTAACAAGGAATATTTGTACGACGACACAATCATTAGTGGACCCCACAACGGAGGTGTTGTTGTAGTTAGAAAACGACTGAAATATTTTTAAAAATAACGGTGAAAGTTTTATGAATTAAACCTGTTGAACTACCCGTAGTAGTAAAAGTACGATGAATACGCGTGGTTGGTTGCGTAGTAGCACGGTATTGATTATTGATGCTTATGTGAGAAGTCACTAAGTTATACTCAATTATTGCTACAATAATTGCTGCATAATATCTCTAATATTATTGATTCAATTATTATCACAATATCATCTTCATAATATTTATTATAATTAAATCAATAATTGAGCCGACAAAGTTATTCATATTATTATTTGCATTATTGACGATGTCTAAAAAGTTCTGTCGAGGAAAGAGGTTAGGTTATTTAATTGCGCGTCAATAGGGAGAAATCCTTATTGGAAAGCCCCCTCTTTCCTGGGAATGATCTGGTTGTTAAATATTGTGAGTTGTAATATTAATGATGAATAAGTTCGTGTTGATTAAAAATGAAATCCATATTTTCATTGTGTTGGGATTATTAGTATTAATGGAAATTGACATCTATTTCGATAATAATTGATGTCTGGAGGTTATATTGACCAATCGGATAATTAATCGGATAAATGAACAATTAATTGCTATTAATTTACATGCTTATAACTATTTGTTCACATGTGTGTACTATTGATTCACATGCATGTACTATTAGGAGAGGTGGTGCAAGATAGATAATACTTGCATGACTAAATTTAAAATGGAGGTATAGATGAAGGTACTATACTGTAATTATTTTTTTCACATGTATAGAACTATTGATTCACATGAATGTACTATTGATTCACACGATGTACTATTAGGGGAGGTGGTGCAAGTTTGATAATACTTGTAGGACTAAATTAAAAATGAAGGAAAAGATGAAGGTATTATACTATACTATTTCGAGCCCCAAAACGTGCAATTATCGAAACTATGTTTTCTTATAAATAGAAGCTCATTCTTCTTTCATTCTCACCAATTCACTAAGACTCACAAGAGCAATTATAGAGAGAGAAGCTATAGAGAGAAAGAAGAAGAGAAGTCTGCTACTTCACTATTCCAGTAGCCAGTCTTCTTTTGAGGTAAGTGATATTATTTGTTGTATTGTAAGGGATGTTATTTTTCGTATCGTAAGGGATATTATTTTGTTCAGTATTCATAGGAATAATATTTTCTTCCATACTCTGTAGTATGTGAGTAATATTATTTTGTCTCATATTCTTGATTATACCCTCATTTTGTTAAAGTATTGCTTCTATACTCAGTGAAATTAGTAGAATATCCTTAAAATTTTTGCTTCATTTAGTATCGTTTCACAAGGATATTTCACGCACATTCTTGTTAAATTTTAAGCTTTTCATGCCGGAGTACTGTCCATGAGTAGTATTCATTTTTACGGTACTAGTCACAGGGTACTATTCACGGGATATTATTCATAAAGTACTATTCACGAGTACTATTCACAAAGTACTATTCATGAGTATTATTCATAAAATACTATTCACGGGGTACTATTCCCAAAGTACTATTCACGCAGTACTATTCACTCGGGTACTATTCACCCGGGGAATTAGTCATGACAAAAAATGATTTATTTGCTGTCCAAATCATTTTTGATACAATATTATTCGTGAATCCACAAAGTAGTATCATGTTGACAATTTGGGCATTATTGAATTCTGGATAAATTAAATTATAAATCTTTAAAATTTATCCTTTGCTTTTGTGACGGCCCCATAACAGGTATACATCACCCATCTTGAGTCGCCAAATACATGGTACATAAATCAAATACAAACTTAATTATACAACTGTCGGGTAATATACGACAAAACATAGCTGAGAGTTTAAACAAGAATATTTCAGTCTAGACAATATCCACACTCAATGGAGTCGTCATTACATTTATGGTCACACTATTTAACAGAATAGTGAGGACTACTAATGTTATCATCTGGACCGTCACTCCGTTCCCCGACTAGTCCCAGCTATATTCTCATTTCCTGAAGAGAACAATGAAGCAAAGGGTGAGCTCAACTAGCCCAGTAAGAAATATTATGACTAAGATAATGCAGAATAAATTATCCTTAGCCTTCAACAGTATAACAACTGATAGAATACAATAGACAACAAGTTTTAGATCAACACTACAGCGGAATAAGCAATCCATTAGAAGAGTTAAGTAGAGCATAAAATCTACTATCTTCTATGATTTAAAAAGTTTTTCATCAACTTTATCGCTGAGACTCAGCTTAATAAATAAAATCGAATCATCCCTGCACCACGACCAAATATATTCATGTAATTATCAATGGTCGTGATTATACCGAATAATCCCTGGTCATAATCATACCAACAACTGTCCATCAATGAACTACAGGCCAATGAGGACTTTTATCACATCATTCGTTACATTACGGTCATGATTATACCAAATAATCCCTGGTCATAATCATACCAAGTCCATCTATGCACGTAAGCCAAAGATGACTTTCATCACAATATAAGCATGAGAATGTTGACCATGACATAACAATTCAATAAAACAAGTTCAAGGATAAATTTTAAAGATTTATAATTTAATTTATCCAGAATTCAATAACGTTCAAATTGTTAACATGATACTGCTTTGTGGAGGAAAATTCAAGAATAATATTCAAAATAATATGGACAGAAAAGAAATGTATTTTTTTTGGGTAAATAATACCCTGTGAATAGTACCCTATGAATAGTACCCCGACATAAAAAGTGTCCCAAATACCCGAGTGAATAATATTCGGGTGAATAGTAATTGGGTGAATAGTAACCCGTGAATAGTACTCCGGCATAAAAAGTGCTCCGAATACCCGAGTGAATAATATTTGAGTGAATAGTAACCGGGTGAAAAGTGACTCATGAATAGTATTTCGTCATGAAAAGATCAATAATTATCAACAAAGCTCTGAATAATATTTTCATGAAAAGATACTGGATGAAGTACAAATATCAAGGATATTCTACTAATTTCATGGAGTATGGAAGCCAAAACTTCAACAAAATGAGTATAGAATTCAAAATCTGAAACGAAAATAACATCCCTTGAATGGAAATAATATTCCAACGAATATTTAACGAAGATAATATTCCTACGAATATTGAACGAAGATAATATCCTTTATGAATATTGAACGAAATAATATTCATACGAATACGAAAAATAATATTTCTTCAGAATATGAAATAAATAATACCCATTACCTCAGAAGAAGACTGGATACTAGAGTAGTGAAGTAGCAGACTTCGCTTCTTCTTTCTCTCTATAGCTTCTCTCTCTATAGCTTCTATCTCTATAATTGCTCTTGTGAGACTTAGTGAATTGGTGAGAATGAAGGAAGAATGAGCTTCTATTTATAGGAAAATATAGTTTCGATAATTGCATGTTTTGGGGCTCGAAATATTACGGTATAATACCTTCATATTTTCCTTTATTTTTAATTTAGTCCTGCAAGTATTATCAAACTTGCACCACCTCCCCTAATAGTAAATCATGTGAATTAATAGTTCATTCATGAGACTCAATAGTATAATCATGTGAAAAATCTAATTACTATATAATACCTTTATCTATACCTCCATTTTTAATTTAGTCATACAAGTATTATCAATCTTGCACCACCTCCCCTAATAGTACATGCATGTGAATCAATAATATACACATGTGAATAAATAGTTATAAGCATGTGAATTAATAGCAAGTAATTACTCATTTATCCGATTAATTACCCGATTGATCAATATAACCTCCAGACATCAATTATTATCGGAATAGATGTCGATTTTCACTAATACTAATAATCCCAACACAATGGAACTATCAATTTCATCTTTAATCAAAACGAACTTATTCATCATTAATATTATAACTCACAATATTTCACAACCAGATTGTTTCCAGGAAAGATGGGGCTTT
The DNA here is from genome assembly GCA_020205615.1 of Panax quinquefolius. Taxonomy (NCBI): domain Eukaryota; kingdom Viridiplantae; phylum Streptophyta; class Magnoliopsida; order Apiales; family Araliaceae; genus Panax; species Panax quinquefolius. The sequence continues at coordinate 13,834,237 of CM035170.1, read as the reverse complement.
CCGATAAGGACTTCTCCCTATTGGCGCGCAATTAGGTGACCAAACTTCTCCTTGACAGAACTTTCTAGACATTATCAATATTATAAATAATAATATGAATAACTTTGTCGTCTCAATTATTGATTTAATAATATAAAATATTATACAAATGATAATGTGACAATAATTGAATCAATAATATGAGAGATATGATGCAACAATTACTGTATCAATAATTGAGTATAATTGAGTGACTTCTTACATAAGCATCAATAATCAATACCGTGTGCTACTATGCAACCATGCATATTACTTTACTTTTACTACCAGGTAGTTCAACAGTTTAACGGTAACACTTTCGCCGTTATTTTTATAAAATGATAACTCCGTCATTTTCTTACTACGACAATACTTCCATTGTGGGGTCCACCAATGATTGTGCCATCGTATGGATATTCCCGATAAAAAGAATATTCCCCGACCAAACGAATATTTTATAACAACTTGCTTACTTTGCAAAAAATTTCACATATCACCCTCAACTTTAACTTTTTATCAATTTAACCATTTACGAAATAAAATAATAATTATAAGAAAATTGAATAATTTCATTTCATAAAATTCAGGGTCTTACAATCTCCCATCCTTATAAAATTTCGCCCTCGAAATTTACGTATGTACCTGGTATGTCGAAGAGATGAGGATACCTTGACTTCATTTCATATTCCAACCCTTAAGGTATAACCTTTGAGTGTCGAATATGATCCTTCTTATCCAAGATTTTAACACGTATCTCCTCATACGTTAAATCTTCTGCTATCTCGTCTAATTCCAATTCAATAATGTGGTTCGGGTCGTCCACATATTTACGTAACATCGATACGAAAAAAATATGTTATAAACACGAAACATACTTGACGGTAAAACGAGTCTATAGGCCACAGTTCCTACTCCATCGAGGATTTCAAATGGGCCAATTGAATCGAGGGTTAAGATTTCCTCTCTTCGTCGATTCTTGATTCTAGAATAACGCCCTCTTGAACCTTCTTCTTCACATTCATCAGATTCGGGTGTGTAGCTTGAGAGGCTTTAACCTTATCGATTAAAGTCGATTCTAATCGTATGTTCGTTATCTTCACATGGGTCCCTAGAGTCTTTAACTCTATCTTAATCATTTGTAAGTTATACGAAATGGATTTTTGTGTTAACAACATCGCACTCGTAAACGCATACGATCTTCTACTCAACGTGTCAGCTACCACGTTCGCTCTTCCATGATGATATTGAATGGTATGGTCGTAATCTTCAACAGCTCGAGCCAACGTCTTTAGCACATTATGCGATTGTTTTAGGTAAAGAAATATTTGAGGGTTTTAGAAATGTGTTTTGTACTGGGGTCAATACAAAATTCGATTTCACGTTCTAGGGGTAGGCTAAGAAGTCCTTCAGGAATAAGTCAAGAAATTTATTAACAATAGAAATATCATTCAAAATTGTGACTCTCATCCAAGACTTGGATAGCACATGTAATGAAGGTTTCTCTTAACAGAGTTTCAACTGATAAGTCAAAGTCTAATTTCTCCGGAGTCAAATTTAAATGTTGAGCGCAAGCAAGAGAGATAATGGGTAGAACCGGTATCTAATAAGGTATAGACTTCGCAAGAATTTATAATTAACTAACCCGTGCTAACTTCGTTCGGGTTACTCGCTTTTTGAGAACTCACGAAAAATACTCTCCCTGAAACCACCGACTTTATTTTGTCCGTATCCGCCTTTGGTGCCACCATCCCAGCTAGGGGTGAGCATGGTGCGGTTTGATGCGGTTTAAAGTCCAAACCGTACCCGAAACCGCTTAAGTGCGGTTTGAAAATTCAAACCACTTTTGAAATCGCTTGTGATTGGAAAAGTGCGGTTTTAAAGTGTCTTGATCTTGATGCGGTTTTAATTGGTGCGGTTTCGGTTCCAAAACCAATTGAAACAACAAAAAAGTCTAAGCCTTCAATAAAACTTAACATAAAACTTACATCGAACAATTAACTTAGTGACAGAGTCGGCAATGAGAATTATACCAAGCATAACTAAAACATACGCTATATAAAACAACGGAGACCATATATTCGATAACAAGCAAGAATGTTTATCTAGTTCCCCAAAAATTAAAAGTATATACTGGAGATAGAATGAAATTCAATCTCATATATTGCAGGGAGGACTTATAGAATATAATCCTAACTATACCTAATTTGAAAAATAAACTATTAGACTATTACTATTATAGTATTGACATTAACCAATACATCAAGTGCTCGAGCCCCTCAGCTACAAGCCCCTCTAATAACGCATCAAACAAATTCGAAATTCCAAAACCCAATTGCTTAATTTTTAACTCTATAACCTCTAACATCTTCTTTCAATTGGTGAAAAAATGACAATGCAAGACTATGGTTTTCTCTGAGCGTGTTCAAGTGAAAAGTAACTTTAGAATTTACTAGAGATAATACATACATACACACACATGGTGCGGTTTCGGTTTTATGAGTGCGGTTTTGGCTAGTAACCAAACCAGAACCGTAAATTTGGTTATTCAACCCACCTAAAATCGCCACATACGCCGGAACCGTTGGTGCAGTTTTAATTGGTGCGGTTCGTGCGGTTTTTGGTACGGTTTTGGTTACTTGCTCAGCCCTAATCCCAGCTGGACTTGACTTTGGTGCACGACAAAATCGGGCTAGATGACCTTCTTTTCCACAATTGTAACATGCTTTGGATCGCATAAATGCGGCTTGACCGATATGTCCCTCCCCTCCGCATTTAAAGCATACAATTGGTGGTCGTTCTCCTTCCTTGAAAATGGGTGTTGGTCCTGCTATCGTTCCATCGTTGTTGAACCTTCTCTTCTTGAAATTTTCACTCCTATTGTGACGCCCCCAAAATTAGGTATACATCACCCATCTTGGGTCGCCAGATACATAGTACATAATTCAAATACAACTTATTAATACAACTGTCGTGTACAATACGACAAAGCATAAACTGTGAGTTTGAATACAAATATTGTCTACTAGAGATTATACAAACTCAAAAGGAGTCCTCATTACAATTATTATCACACTATTTCACAGAATAGTGAGGACTACTAATGCTATCCTCTCGGACCATCACTCCGCTCCCTCGACTCGTCCCGCCTATATTCTCATTTCTCAAGAGAAATAAAGTGAAAGAAAGGGTGAGCTCAACTAGCCCGAGAAGAAATATTATGACTAAGATAATGCGAATAAATTATCATTAGTCTCCAAACAATATTAAGCGATAAAATATAATAGACATCAAGTTTAACTGCAATTTGAACAAGCAATCCATTAAAAGAGTCAAGTAGAAAATAAAATATACTATCTTTTATGATTAAAAGGTTTTTCATCATCATTATCATTGAGACTCGATTTTAATAAATATTCCACATCATCGAATCACCCCTGCACTACGGCCAAGAATATTCTTTAGTATCACGACCACAATTATCCATGCACTACGGGCCAAGAATATTTGTGTATTCATAAATGGTCATGATCATGCCAACAACTGTCCATCAATGCACTACGGGCCAATGAGGACTTTTACCACATCATTTGTAACATTACGGTCATGATTACACCGAATAATTCCTGGTCATAATCATACCAAATCCATCTATGCACTATAGGCCACAGATGACTTTCAACATAATATAAACATGAGGATGATGACAATGATATAAGAATTCAATAAAACAAGTTCAAGAATTAATTTGTCCAAGAACTACTAATGTCCAAATTGTCAACATGATACTGCTTTGTAGATTAAAATTCAAGAATGATCAGAAGAATATTTCAATGAAAAGATACTGGATGAAGCGCAAATATCAAGGATATTCTACTTATTTCATGGAGTATAGAAGTCAAAACTTTAACCAACTGAGTATAATAAAGAATGGAATAACAAAAGAAATCACCATGCATGCGGTACTTCGCATAGACAGGTTATTCCAACAAAATACTAAATAACGGAACCAGGTCAGGCGAAATTCGCATCGACAGGATGTTTCAACAGAATAATAAAGAATGGAATAACAACAAAAATCACCATGCATACGGTACTTCGCATAGACAGGTTATTCCAACAGAATACTAATAAGGACGGAATCAGTGTCAGCGAAACGCATGCATGTGATATTCTAACATAATAATAATAAAAGATAAAACCAAGTCCCACAGAAACGCATGCAGAAAGTATATTTTAATGTAATAATAAAAGCGGAATAAGTGTCCGGTGCGTAAAATGCATGCATGCAGATATTCCACGAGAATAGTAAAGGCGGAATAATAGAAGAATGTCACCAAGTATAGGGTGATCAGCGTATACAAAGTTATTCCAATGAATAATAAGCAATGGAATAACAACAGTTCTCTTCATGAATAAGAAAGAATAACACCCTTACTAGTAAAAAAGAACTGAATATAAGAGTAGTTAAGTAGCAGAAATCTTTTCTTCTTTCTCTTTATAATTTTCTCTCTCTCGAGTTTCAGTGAATTCGTAAGAAAATAATGAAGGAATGAGCTTCTATTTATAGAAAATAACAAACTCATGAACGGTCCAGATTGATTTACTTTAATCTGACGGTCCATATTTAAAGCAAAATCTTTTAAATAAAATATAATATATATATATAGCATGTGCTAAAAAATTTCACGGTCCATTTCCCTTCCTGCCTCAACTTGTCAACAAGTGATGTATATATATATAATATATAACATATAACATATAAAATATAAACATATATATATGTAATAATAATGATGATAACTCCCTCCTGACCTTTTTTTCTTTTTTTCCCACCAAAAACCCACCCGACAACATGTCTTCCACTCAAGACTTTGCCATACATGGGTCCCACTCGTGGGCCCCCGCCATTTATTATATATAAAATAACTTTTCTACCGATCATTTAAAAAACGGGTAAATGGGGGGTCCATAAAATATGCCAAAATTCACAACAATTACTATAGCAATAATTGAACAAAACTGAGTGACTAAGCATCAATAATTAATACTATGTGCTACTATGCAACCACGCGTATTACTGTACTTTCAACACCAGGTGTTTCAACAGTTAACGGTAAAACTTCCGCCGTTATTTTCATAAAGTATTTTTGTCATTTTCTTAATCCGACAATAATTCTGTTGTGGGGTCCACCAATGATTGTGCCATTGTACGAATATTCCCTGTTAAAACGAATATTCCCCGACCAATCGAATATTATATAACAACTTGCGTACTTTGCAAAATTTATAAATATTACCCACAACTATAACATTATATCAATTTCACTCCATACTATTCAAAAATAATATTTATAGAAAATTCATCTTTATTCAAAAAGTTGGGGTTGATTACCACCGAAGTGGTTACCATTCTTGGCATGATAATTTTCCCCACAATGGTTATCACTGTTCCGATGGCCGTTGCCAGCGGTATGATTATTATCGTGTTGTTGCTCGTTACCTTTTAGTTGTGCTGACTCATTATCGCGCTCCAATAACTGAGCCCTATTCAACATCTGAATATAAACAAAGTTTGTGATAAATGAGGTATTAACGTATATCGGGTTTCAAACCTCTTAGAAACATTCGTGTCATTCGCTCCTCATTATCGACCAAATGGGATGCAAACCGGGATAACTCCACAAATTTAGCCTCGTATTGCAACACGGTCATATTTTTTTGCTCCAACTTGATAAACTCCACCTCTTTTATGTGACGAATACTTTCGGGAAAGTACTTGTCGTTGAATAGTTCTTGGAACTTTTTCCAAGACATTTTGAGTGCGACAGACTGGGTACGTTTTATAGATTCCCACCAGTAATCCGCCTCTTCAGGCAACATAAAGTTGGCAAAGGGAACCTTTTGCTCCTCAGAGCATTCCAAGATATCAAATATCTTGGTGATCTGCTCCGCCTTAAGTGGTTCTGGCTTTCCTAAAAACTCCGGCGGACCCAGCTCCTTGAACTGCTTAGCGGTGACCATCCGAGAGTTGCTAGTGTTCCCACCTGCATTTTGAACAGGAGTCTCTCTTGCCTGATGTTGCATGAATTGCATAAAGCCTTTGATCATCCCATCGTTCATCATCTGATCGGTGTTATTGTTTACCTGAGGATTATTATCTTCCTATTGCACATTATCCTGGGTATTGATCGTTGGTGACTCAACGGTCTCATGTGCTTCATTGCTTATCTCAACATTTTCAGATGTCATTCTCAAACACTGTCACAAAACAAGAGTTAATTAACATATCACATATTATCCCTATACTCTGACCGACCAATTAAATACCAAATAAACTTAGGTAGGTCATACTAGCGAAGGAATTCCCTGTCTCTCCCCTCCTAGTTCTTGTCTCACATCTCAGTCAGGGATCATATCCCTAAGCTTTGATACCAATTGTGATGCCCCCAAAACAGGTATACATCACCCATCTTGAGTCGCCAAATACATGGTACATAAATCAAATACAAACTTAATTATACAATTATCGGGTAATATACGACAAAACATAGCTGAGAGTTTAAACAAGAATATTGTCTTCTAGACAATATCCACACTCAATGGAGTCTTCATTACATTTATTGTCACACTATTTAACAGAATAGTGAGTGTAAGACCCCAACTTTTATGAATAAAGAATAATTTTCTCGAAATATATTTTTGAATATTATGGTGTGGATTTGATATAATGTTATAGTTGTGAGTAATATTTACAAATTTTGCAAAGTAAGCAAGTGGTTATATAATATTCCATTGGTCGGGGAATATTCGTTTTAACAGGGAATATTCGTACAATGGCACAATCATTGGTGGATCCCACAACGGAAGTATTGTCGTAGTTAGAAAATGACAGAATTATCTTTTTATAAAAATAACAACGAAAGTGTTACGTTAAAACTGTTGAACTATCCGGTAGTAAAGAAATGCGATGTCTAGGCAAGTTGCGTAGTATACGATATTAATTATTGATGCTTACGTGAGAAGTCACTTAGTTATACTTAATTATTGCTACAGTAATTGCTGGATCATATCTCTCATATTATTGATTCAATTATTATCACAGTATCATCTGCATAATATTTTATATATTATTAAATCAATAATTAAGACGACAAAGTTATTCATATTGTTATTTACAATATTGACAATGTCTAGAAGTTCTGTCAAGGACAAGTTTGGTCACCTAATTGCGCGCCAATAAGGAGAAATCCTTATCGAAAAGCCCCCTCTTTCCTGGGAACGACGTGGTTGTTAAATATTGTGAGTTATAATATTAATGATGAATAACTTCGTATTGATTAAAGATGAAATTGATATTTCCATTGTGTTGGGATTATTAATGTTAGTGGAAATCGACATTTATTTTGATAATAATTAATGTCTGGAGGTTATATTGAACAATCGGGTAATTCACCGGATAAATGAGCAATTAATTGCTATTAATTCGCATGCTTATAACTATGTGTTCACATGTGTGTACTATTGATTCACATTATTTACTATTAGGGGAGTTGGTGCAAGATTGATAATACTTGCATGACTAAATTAAAAATAGAGGTATAGATGAAGGTAATATATTGTAATTAGTTTTTTCACATGATTATACTATTAAGTCTCATGAATGAACTATTAATTCACATTATTTACTATTAGGGGAGGTGGTGCAAGTTTGATAATACTTGTAGGACTAAATTAAAAATAAAGAAAAAGAGGAAGGTATTATACTGTAATATTTCGAGCCCCAAAACGTGCAATTATCAAAACTATATTTTCCTATAAATAGAAGCTCATTCTTCTTTCATTCTCACCAATTCACTAAGTCTCACAAGAGCAATTATTATAGAGAGAAATTATAGAGAGAGAAGAAGAGAAGTCTGCTACCTCACTATTCCAGTATCCAGTTTCTTCTAAGGTAAGGGGTATTATTTCTTTCGTATTCATGAAGAGAGTTATTTTCTTTCAATACTCGTAAGGGTTGTTATTCCATTCTTTATTATTCTGTTAGAATAACCTGTCTGTGCGATCTATCGCATGCCTGGTGAATTCTTCTGTTATTCCATTCTTTATTATTCATTGGAATAACTTTATGCATGCGATCTATCGCATGCATGCACAGGTGAATTCTTTTGTTATTCCATTCTTTATTATTACATTGGAATAACTTTGTCTACGTGGCTACTCTGCGCATGCATGGTGAATTCTTCTGTTATTCCATTCTTTATTATTCTGTTAGAATAACCTATCTATGTGGACTACCGCATGCATAGTGAATAATCATTCGTATTCATTCCTTATGAAATTGTGGAAATGATCTGTCTACGTGGATTATCGCATAGCGTGCAAAAATCCATTTGCAATTTCATATATTCTATTATACTCAGTTGGTTAAAGTTTTGGCTTCTATACTCCACGAAATTAGTAGAATATCTTGGATATTTGCGCTTCATCCAGTATCTTTTCATGGAAATATTCTTCTGAGCATTTTTGAATTTTACTCCACAAAACAGTATCATCTTGATAATTTGGATGTTATTGATTTCTGGATAAATTAAATTATAAATCTTTAAAAATTTATCCTTGAACTTGTCTTATTGAATTCTTATATCATTGTCATCATCCTCATGTTTATAATATTTTGAAAGTCATTTGTGGCCTGTAGTGCATAAATGGACTTGGTATGATTATGACCAGGGATTATTCGGTATAATCATGACCGTAATGTTACAAATGATGAGGTAAAAGTCCTCATTGGCCATAGTGCATTGATGAATAGTTGTTGGTATGATCATGACCATTGATGAATACACGAATATCCTTGGCCCGTAGTGCATGGATAATTTGTGGTCGTGATACTAATGAATATCCTTAGCGTAGTGTATGTGTGACAGCCCCAAATCCGGGTACTTCAATTCCATGGGATTTGGTGTTCACTATACAAATATCATCTATCTATCTACCCATAATAAATGCAAGCCATGCAATAGATAGAATAAAAATCTTCCCCTTAAGGGTTACAACATCTGAATAATAATAATAATACAATCCCAGGTTAAACTAACCTTAAACATCTGTGCGGAATCATAAACAAATAAGTCTTAAACAACATCATTAACTCAAGTCTTAAGCAAAAATACATCATCTACAACAATAACAAGTCTTCATCACTTGCTAACTTTGCCCTTGCCTTTACTAGTGGAAGGTTCATCAGTTCTTTCATTCTTAACTACAATGTTATTATTAAGCAAGAGTGAGCACTATTGCCCGCAAGTATAATAATGAAATAACAGTATAATAACATGCGAGTAAATCAAAGACATCTGAATAAAAGCTCAACTTTTGAATCAAGAATGAATAACAAGAATCAAAAGAATTTTGAGGGTCATAAGACCTTGAACTATGTCCTAGGTTATCAAGGGTTATACTTGAAACCTTTAATGATCATAAGACTATGGACCTTTTTTACTCGTACTTAGGGGATCGACCCTTAGTACCATCATCATGCACAATATCTTAACGTTAACGCATAAGTAAATCCCTTTGTAGGGTTGTTCATCTCGATTTGACATTCGAGTCCGCACAAAGGAAGTTTGGTTTGGATAATTCAATAAGGGTTACGAAATTTAGAACGTTCATCAACTAAGGACTAGTTGAATCAATAAAGTTCACTAGTCTAATAAGGTTCAACAATAATGATATTGATTGAATAATAATCTCAAGAAGTATACAATAGAACAATTATTGTATAAGCTGAATCATGCTTTGAAAAGATAATAAATCTTTAATATAACATTTGAACTTGAATAATAGTAATGATAATTTACTTGGGTAAATAATAAACTTGAACAATAATGACAAGTAGGGTTAGGAAACTTGCTAAATGCGTAGATTACACTTTAACTAAGCACGTTCTTTGAATTTAATCCTACATACCATTCACATTCACAATACCAGTTAATTATAACTTAACTAATCATCATAAACTCATTCTCTTTGTCTACTTTGATTATGACTATACTTAGTCAAATTACCACTTTGTCACATAATTTACACATCATGAATAACAAGCTAATTATGTAAATCCATAATTCAATCCACATGTAATTATGTTATTTACATGCTAAGTATCTATTTTAACATCTCATTATACTTATAACATAATTTTATGTTCATTACATTAATTTACTAACACATTGTTAGACTTAAACATTTTAAAATTACATTTCGAACTTTACGAGGAGGTGGCCTTTGTGGTGCCACTCACATCTCTTGATCTTACACATTGTGCCATTGGTAAATATTACCTGGACATACGTGGCGGATGGCGCCAAGTAGCCTTCTTGCGTGTGGCTGTCATGGCTGGAAACTTATTTATTGGCATGCTTGGTATTCTATGCCATTATGGGACATAAAACTTGAGGCCAGCATGGCATGATTGACGAACGAAAAGCGTTTCGCAATTTGGGATAATTGAAGAACACAGCCAAAAAACTCCAATTAAATTATCACTACACGAATTTAACCATACCCACATGTTAGAATTTGTATATAATCATTACCCAACATTTATAAAGTGATTTTAAAACCTTAAAAACACATAATCACAGAGTTTAAGCATGCAATTTCACTGAGTTTGATGTTCTTGAAGGTTTTGAAAAATAAAACATGAAAATTGTCACTACGGATTCGTTATAACACCGAATTCGTTTATTTAAACTTTGGTCTCTTCGTATCAACATGCATAATAATATAAGGGTGTAAAATTTAGGGATAATATACGATCAACACATGAAATATCACGTATAATGCCATATGGCCAAAACCCAAACTCTGTAATTTTGAAAAACATATACGACATGTATTTTAATGAAACAGATGATATGGTTTGCAAAATATATATATAATTAAATACGATTTGATAACATCTTAACCTATATATGCACATAAGCCTTACAATTTCCCATCATAGAGACTTTACAGAACACTGTGAAAGCCATTTTTATCAAAACTTGAATACGTGAAATATAGAATTTGGGAGGGAGAGATTACCATGAGAATAAAGTGTATATTTGTAGGGGATGAATTCTTTCTCAACTCTTCTTCAAACATACACTCACAATCTCTTAAACAGATATAAATTTCTCTCTGAATTCCTTAAATACTCTCTGACTATATTTTAGACTTAGAAAAAGAAATAATAAAGAAGACGTATGATATATTAAGAGAACTGATGCACTGAGTGGTCAGTTAACCCAATAATGGGTAACTGCTCCAACTCCCCATAAGGCCTTGTTTGACTAGCAAAATAGATTTAACAACCATTTAATTTACTAAAGCTTTATTATATAGTTTAATTAATGTCACACTCCTTCATAAAATCAATAAATATCTTATTTAATTTATTTTAAATAAAATATTATAATTTCTCATAAATTCACATAGTCACATAAATAATTTTCTCATTAATAAATAATGTCAAATTATTAACTCTCTAATTAATAATTAAATTAATTAAATAACATTATGCTTAATTAAATATTTCATTTAATTTAATAATCTCACATAATTACATATTTGAATAATAATTATTCTCTACATTAATTTAATAAATGTAACACATATAATTAAATTAATCTACCACAAATGCATCAATTAATTATTTAATCTAATAATTACATCATCAAAAAATATTTATTTAATTCAACAAATATTAAAATTAATTTACAAAATCTCGTTCGTCACAGCATGGATGATGTGGTTTATTTATTAAGTTGAGTCTCAGCGATAAAAGTGATGAAAAACCTTTTAAATCATAGAAGATAGTAGATTATATTCTCTACTTGACTCTTCTAATGGATTCCTTGTTCTGCTGTAGTTAAACATGATGTTTGATATATTTTATCAGTTTAACATTGTTGAAGGCTAACGATAAATTATTCTGCATTATCTTAGTCATAATATTTACTACTGGGCTAGTTGAGCTCACCCTTTCTTTCACTGTTCTCTTCAGGAAATGAGAATATAGCTGGGACGAGTCGGGAACGGATTGACAATCCAGATGGTTGTTTTAGTAGTCCTCACTATTCTATAAAATAGTGTGACAATAAATGTAATGAGGACTCCATTGAGTGTGGATATTGTCTAGATAACAATATTCTTATTAAAACTCATAAATTATGTTTTGTCGTATTTTACACGACTGATGTATAATTAAGTTGTATTTGAATTGTATACCATGTATTTGGCGACTCAAGATGGGTGATGTATACATATTTTGGGGGCGTCACAGTGAGGACTACTAATGTTATCATCTGGACCGTCACTCTGTTCCCCGACTAGTCCCAGCTATATTCTCATTTCCTTAAGAGAACAATGAAGCAAAGGGTGAGCTCAACTAGCCCAGTAAGAAATATAATGACTAAGATAATGCAAAATAAATTATCCTTAGCCTTCAACAGTATAACAACTTATAGAATACAATAGACAACAAGTTTTAGATCAACAACTGCAGCGAAATAAGCAATCCATTAGAAGAGTCAAGTAGAGCATAAAATCTACTATCTTCTATGATTTAAAACGTTTTTCATCAACTTTATCGCTGAGACTCGGCTTAATAAATAAAATTGAATCATCCCTGCACCACGACCAAGGATATTCATGTAATCATCAATGGTCATGATTATACAGAATAATCCCTGGTCATAATCATACCAACAATTGCCCATCAATGAACTACAGCCAATGAGTACTTTTACCACATCATTCGTTACATTACGGTCAAGATTATACCAAATAATCCTTGGTCATAATCATACCAAGTCCATCTATGCACGTAACTCAAAGATGGCTTTCATCACAATATAAGCATGAGGATGTTGACCATGACATAACAATTCAATAAAACAAGTTCAAGGATAAATTTTAAAGATTTATAATTTAATTTATCCAAAATTCAATAACGTTCAAATTGTCAACACGATACTGCTTTGTGGAGTAAAATTCAAGAATAATATTCATGTACCAAAATAATTTGGACAGAAAAGAAATGTATTTTATTTTGGGTAAATAGTATCCCGTGAATAGTACATTGTGAATAGTACCCCGACATAAAAAATACCCTAAATACCCGAGTGAATAATATTCGGGTGAATAGTAATTGGGTGAATAGTAACCCATGAATAGTACTCCGGCATGAAAAGTGTCCCGAATACCCAAGTGAATAATATTTGAGTGAATAGTAACCGGGTGAATAGTAACTCATGAATAGTATTTTGTTATGAAAAGATCAATAATTATCAACAAAGCTCTGAATAATATTTTCATGAAAAGATACTGGATGAAGCGCAAATATCAAGGATATTCTACTAATTTCATGGAGTATGGAAGCCAAAACTTCAACAAAATGATTATAGAATTCAAAATCTGAAACGAAATAATATTACTTATATACTAAAGAGTATGGAAGAAAATATTATTTCAAGCGAATATTAAACAAAAATAACATCCCTTGAACGGAAATAATATTCCAATGAATATTTAACGAAGATAATATTCCTACGAATATTGAACGAAGATAATATCCTTTATGAATATTGAACGAAATAATATTCATACGAATACGAAAAATAATATCTCTTCAGAATATGAAATAAATAATACCCCTTACCTCAGAAGAAGACTGGATACTAGAGTAGTGAAGTAGCAGACTTCGCTTCTTCTTTCTCTCTATAGCTTCTATCTCTATAATTGCTCTTGTGAGACTTAGTGAATTAGTGAGAATGAAGAAAGAATGAGCTTCTATTTATAGGAAAATATAGTTTCGATAATTGCACGTTTTGGGGCTCGAAATATTACGGTATAATACCTTCATATTTTTCTTCATTTTTAAATTAGTCATGCAAGTATTATCAAACTTTCACCACCTCCCCTAATATTAATCATGTGAATTAATAGTACATTCATGTGACTCAATAGTATAATCATGTGAAAAATCTAATTACAGTATAGTACATTCATCTATACCTCCATTTTTAATTTAGTCATGCAAGTATTATCAATCTTGCACCACCTCCCCTAATAGTACATGCATGTGAATCAATAGTACACACATGTGAACAAATAGTTATAAGCATGTGAATTAATAGCAATTAATTGCTCATTTATCCGATTAATTACCCGATTAGTCAATATAACCTCCAGACATCAATTATTATCGGAATAGATGTCGATTTTCACTAATACTAATAAACCCAACACAATGAAACTATCAATTTCATATTTAATTAACACGAAATTATTCATCATTAATATTATAACTCATAATATTTAGCAACCAGGTCATTCCCAGGAAATAGGGGGCTTTCTGATAAGGATTTCTCCCTATTGGCGCGCAATTAAGTGACTAAACCTCTCCTTGATGGAACTTTCTAGACATTGTCAATATTGTAAATAATAATATGAATAACTTTGTCGTCTCAATTATTGATTTAATAATATAAAATATTATACAGATGATACTTTGACAATAATTAAATCAATAATATGAGAGATATGATGAAGCAATTACTGTAGTAATAATTGAGTATAACTGAGTGACTTCTTACGTAAACATCAATAATCAATACCGTGTGCTACTATGCAATCACGCGTATTACTGTACTTTTACTATCGGGTAGTTCAACAGTTTTAACTGTAACACTTTTGCCGTTATTTTTATAAAATGATAACTCTGTCTTTTTCTTACTACGACAATACTTCCATTGTGAGGTCCACCAATGATTGTGCCATCGTACGAATATTCCCGACAAAAAGAATATTCCCCGACCAAACGAATATTTTTTAACAACTTGCTTACTTTGCAAAAAAATTCACATATCACCCTCAACTTTAACTTTTTATCAATTTAACCATTTACGAAATAAAATAATAATTATAAGAAAATTGAAGACTTTCATTTCATAAAAATTGGGGTTTTCATTTAATTGAATTCTTATATCTTTGTTATCATCCTCATGCTTATATTGTGAAGAAAGTCATATGTGGCTTACATGTATAGATGAACTATTTATTGGTATGATTATGACCATGGATTATTCTGTATAATTATGACCCTAATGTTACAAATGATGTGGTAAAAATCCTCATTGGCCTTATTTTTGTTCAGTATTCGTATAAAATAATATTTTCTTCTATACTCTGTAGTATATAAGTAATATTATTTCGTTTCAGATTTTGAATTCTATACTCATTTTGTTAAGTTTGGGATTCTATACTCCATGAAATTAGTAGAATATCCTTAATATTTGCGCTTCATCCAGTATCTTTTCATGAAAATATTATTCTCAGCATTCTTGATAAGTTTTAACTTTTTCATGTCGGGGTACTATTCACAGGGTTACTATTCCCGAAGTTACTATTTGCGGGGTACTATTCACTCGGTTACTATTCATCCGGGGTACTATTCATGATAAAAATTAGTTTGTTTTCGGTCCAAATCATTTTTGATACAATATTATTCTTGAATTTTACTCCACAAAGCAGTATCATGTTGACAATTTGAACGTTATTGAATTCTGGATAAATTAAATTATAAATCTTTAAAATTTATCCATGTACTTGTTTTATTGAATTATTATGTCATTATCGTCATCCTCATGCTTATATTATGTTGAAAGTCATTTTTGGCCGTAGTGCATAGATGGACTTGGTATGATTATGACCAGGGATTATTCGGCATAATCATGACCGTAATATTACAAATGATGTGGTAAAAGTCCTCATTGGCCCATAGTGCATTGATGGACAATTTTTGGTATGATCATAGCCATGAGTTCTCTTCGACCAAGGGTGCAAAGATGAATTATTTTATGGCATGATCTTGACCGTTGATGAAAACACAATTATCCTTGGCCCGTAGTGCATGGATAATTTGTGGTCGTGATACTAAAGAATATCCTTGGCCGTAGTGCAGGGGTGATTCGATGATGTGGATTATTTATTAAGCTGAGTCTCAGCGATAAAAGTGATGAAAAATCTTTTAAATCATAGAAGATAGTAGATATCATGTTCTACTTGACTCTTCTAATGGATTGTTTGTTCCACTGCAGTTAAACTTGATGTTTATTATATTTTATCAGTTTAACACTGTTGAAGGCTAACGATAATTTATTCTGCATTATCTTGGTCATCATATTTCTTACTTGGCTAGTTGAGCTCACCCTTTGCTTTCATTGTTCTCTTCAGGAAATGAGAATATAGTTGGGATTAGTCGGGGAACGGAATGACGGTCCAGATGTTTGCATTAGTAGTCCTCACTATTCTATGAAATAGTGTGATTATAAATGTATTGAGGATTCCATTTGAGTTTGAATACTATCTAGAAGACAATATTCGTATTAAAATTCTCAGTTTATGTTTGTCGTATTTTACACGACAGTTGTATTATTTAGTTGTATTTGAATTTTGTACCATGTATTTGGCGACTCAAGATGGGTGATGTATATCTATTTTGGGGGCGTCACACATTACCTCCAAGCATGTCTCGTGTTCATAATATTTTTCACATATCTATGCTTCGTAAATATGTGAAAGACCCGAACCACATTATTGAGTTACAACCAGATGAGATAGCCGAAGATTTAACGTACGAGGCGGTAACTGTTAAGATCTTGGATATGAAAGAGCATGTCCTACGCACCAAGGTTATACCACAAGTTAAGGTTTTGTGGAGGAACCATGCTATTGAAAAAATGACCTGGGATTTGGAATCAGAAATGAAAACGAGGTATCCTCACCTTTTTGAAACACCAGGTACGTACGTCAATTTCGAGAACAAAATTTCATAAGAAGGGAAGGTTGTAAAACCCAAACTTTTTATAAATAAAATCGAATTTCCTCTATTTATTATTGTGAATAATAAGGTGTTAATTTGATATAATGCTTTGGTTATGGGTGAAATGTGCAAATTTTGCAAAATAAGCAAATGGTTATAAAATATTCATTGTTATCGGGGAATATTCGTTTGGTCGTGGAATATTTTTGCTGTCGGGGAATATTCGTACGACGGCGCAGCCATTTGAGGGGCCCATAACGGAAAACGGTCGGATGAAGATAACGACAAGTTTGAGTTTTTATAAATAACGGCGTAGTTGTTACCGTTAACACCGTTGGAATACCCGGTGGTTAAAATACGATGTCTGGCGTGGTTTTTGCGAGTAGCTGCGGTATTACGAAGATTTTTGAATTATTGATTCTTACATAAGAAGGCACTACTCAATAATTATTACAGTCAATATTTTATTTTATTTATTCAATAGTTGCTACGTTGATATTTTATATTATTGTTGTTCCAATAATTATCACTGCACAATATCTGCATTATCATATCAATAATTCATATTATTTGAATAATATTGTTAGATAACATTATTGGCAATGTCTAAGAAAATTATGTTTAGGAAAGGGGTTTGGTCACCTAATTATGCGCTAATAAGGAGAAATCCTTATCGGAAAGCCCCCTCTTTCCTGGGAACGACCTGGTTGTCATAATTGTGATTCTGTAATATTATTTGTGAATAATTAATTATTGATTTATATGATAAGGAAATATTTATTTTATGTGGATATAAATGATGGATATATTTATTGTGGTTATAAATGATGGAATTAATGTTGAGGTATTTTATCAGTATTTTGTCAGAATAAAGGTATTAAAAATCGTCCGTATGTGGATTTCGGGCATTTTTTGTTTGAAATTTGAAAAAACTTTCTTCTACAAAGTTGTAGAGAATTTAATTTCCTATGGAATGGACATAAATTCGTATTTTTTTTGATAAAAGGGCTATTTATAATGAATTATTGAAGTTTCGGAAATAAATATTTTTTATTAAAAACTTGAGTGGGCCCTACTTTTGATTGGTGAGAAATATGCCAAAAATTTTATTCAAAAGTGGTGGGCATGAATAGTAGCAGGTAAAGCCATCAGGTAGCAGGTTAGTCTGCTCCGGCGTTCTAAGCATTTTCCTATAAATAGGGTGTTTAGTTAGAATTGAAAATCACACTAGAATCATAAGCTTTCTCTCTCTATATTATCGAGCGTATTTTGTGAGTATTTAGATATTTTGTGAGTTGCTATTCAATGCAAATTTCCTTCAGTCTTATACATGATATTTCAGCCAGAAGTACTGTTCTTTTGAGGTAAGAGATGTTATTTTCTTTATAATGATGTTATTCTTCCAATATCATTATACCGAAATATTGGTATAAATTTTATTGTAGAATTTCTACATTTTTCATGTCGGAGTTACTATTCACATATACGACACTATTTACATATACGCCACTATTCACGAATACAACACTATTCATAGAAAAAAATGAAATTTATTTTCTGTGTCCAAGTTGTTTATTATGGTTACTATCTTTGATTGTATCCATGTTTTGATCTTCATTCTTGAATTTTACTCCACTATGATTTATTATGGAGCATTTTTGAACTTGGATAGACTAAAGTACGAATCTCTAATCTTTGATATTTTCTCACTGGATTCGTTTTCTTTAAGATATTTTTTATCATCCTCGGTCCAAAATTGTAAGACCCCGACTTTTTAATGAATAAAATCAAATTTCCTCTATTTATTATTGTGAATAATAAGATATTAATTTGATATAATACTTTGGTTATGGGTGAAATGTGCAAATTTTGCAAAATAAGCGAAGTGGTTATAAAATATTCATTGTGTAGGGAATATTCGTTAAGTCGTGGAATATTCTTCTGTTGGGGAATATTAAATGCGATGGCCTTGACCATTTGTGGGCCCCATAACGGATAAGCTGTGGGATGAAGAAAGCGACAAGTTTGAGTTTTTATAAATAACAGCGTAATGGTTCCGTATTAACTTTGTTGGAATACTTGGTGGTTAAAATACGAGAATCTGGCGTGGATGCTTGCGATGGCGCTTTGCGGTACATTGCAGTATTATTGAATTATTGATTCTTACGTAGAAGGCACTACTCAATAATTATTACGGTAATTCTTGTTCAATATTTTATTTTATTGATTCAATAATTGTTGCGTTGATATTTTATATTATTATTGTTGATAATTGTCACTTTGCACAAAGTATCTCCATTATCAGATCAATAATTCATATTATTTGAATAATATTATTAGATAGCATTATTGGCAATGTCTAAGGAAGTTCAGTCTAGAAAAGGGTTTGGTCACCTAATTGCGGCGTCGATAAAGAGAAATCCTTATCAAAAAGCCCCTCTTTCACGGGAGGAGCGACACGGTTGTCATAATTGTGATTCTGTAATATTATTTGTGAATAATTAATTATTGATTTATATGATAAGGAAATATTTATTTTATGTGCATATAAATGATGGATATATTTATTATGGTTATAAATGAAGGAATTAATGCTGAGGTGTTTTATCAGTATTTTATCGGAATGGAAGTTTTGGAAATCTTCCGTATATGGATTTCGGTCATTTTTCGTTTGGAATTTGGAAAAACTTAAACTTACAAAGTTGTAGAGAATTTAATTTCCTATGGATTAGACATGAGATTCGAATTTTTCTGATTAAAGGACTATTTATTATGACTTATTGAAGTTTCAAAAATAAATATTTTTATTAAAATATGGTGGGCCCCACTTTTGGTTGGTGAGTAATGAAATGTGCTAGAATTTATTTTCAAAAGTGGTGGGCTTAAATAGTAGTGAGTAAAGCCATCGGTGCGAGAGTTAGTTGCCGCTATATGGCGTTCTAAGCATTTTCTATAAATAGGTGTCTAGTTAGAATTAAAATCACATCGAAACAAGTTTTTTCTCTTTCTCTCTCTATATTATCGAGCGTATTTTGTGAGTATTTAGATACTTTGTGAGTTGGTATTCATCAGTGCAAGTTTCCTTATCGATATTCCGATCAGAAGTACTGTTATTTTGAGGTAAGGGATGTTATTTTTTTCATAATGATGTTATTCTTTCAATATCATTATACCGAAATATTGGTATGGATTTTATTGTAAAATTTCTACCTTTTTGTGTCGGGGTTACTATTCACGTATACGACACTATTCATGTATACGGCACTATTCACGAATACGACACTATTCATAGAAAAAATGAAATTTTCTTTTCTTTGTCCAAGTTGTCTATTATGGTTACTATCTTTGATTGTATCCATGTTTTGATCTTTATTCTTGAATTTTGCTTCACAATTGATTATTATAAGGTATTTTAGAACTTGGATAAACTAAAGTACGAATCCTTAATCTTTGATCTTTTATCTCACTAGATTCATTTTTGTTAAGATATTTTTCATCATCCTCAGTCCTAAATGATGATATTACTGAATATCTTTGGCCTGTAGTGCAAAGATGAATGATTAACTGATGAATATCTTTGGCATGTAGTGCAAAGATGAATGATTACCTAATGAATATCTTTGGCTCGTAGTGCAAAGATGAACAGGTGTTGAGATGAACATGACCAACTGGTGATACAAATGAATATCTTTGGCCTGTAGTGCAAAGATGAATATTTGATTCAAGATGTCTATTGATTGATGTTATAGGGATAAAATATTGATGATGGACTTTTAAAATCTTAGAAGATAGTAGAATTTTTTCTCTACTTGACTCTTCTAATGGATTGTTGTTCATTGCAGGTTGTTGATCTAAAACTTGTTATACATTATATTTTATCATATTTTTTCTGTTGAAGACTAATGATAAAATTTTGTATATTATCTTAGTCATAATATTCTTTCTTGGGCTAGTTGAGCTCACCCTTTTTTTTTTTGTTCCATTTTTCTTCTCGGGGAAGTGAGAACATAGCGAGGAACTAAATAGGGGTATGGAGTGATGGTTGGGATAGTTATATTAGTAGTCCTCACTATTTTGTAAAATAGTGTATCAATAATTGTAATGAGGACTCCTTTTGAGTTTGTATACTCTCTATTAGACAATAGTTGTATTCAAACTCACAGTATATGTGTTGTCGTATTTTGCACGACAATTGTATTACTGAAGTTGAATTTGTTTATGTACCATGTATTTGGCGACTCGGAATGGGTGATGTATACCTATTTTTGGGGCGTCACAGTTAGTATCAAAGCTTAGGGATATGATCCCTGGCTGAGATGTGAGACAAGAACTAGGAGGGGAGGGATGGGGAATTCCTTCGCTAGTATGACCTGACTAAGTTTATTTGGTATTTATTTGGTCGGTCAGATTATAGGGATAATATGTGACATGTTAATTAACCCTTGTTTCTGTACCATGTATTTGGCGACTCAGAATGGGTGATGTATACCTATTTTGGGGGTGTCACATAAATGATGATATTACTGAATATCTTTGGCCTGTAGTGCAAAGATGAATTATTAATCGATGAATCTCTTTGGCGCATGATGCAAAAGATGAGCAGTGTTGAGATGAACATGACCATTTGGTGATACAAATGAATATCTTTGGCTGTAGTGCAAAGATGAATATTTGATTCAAGATGTATATTGATTGATGTTCTGAGGATAAAATATTGATGATGGACTTTTAAATCTTAGAAGATAGTAGAATTCATTCTCTACTTGACTCTTACAATGGATTAATGTTTTAGATTAGATTGTTGATCTAAAATTTTGTTTATCTATTATATTCTATCAGATTTTTCCCTGTTGAAGACTAATGATAAATTTTTGTATATTATATTAGTCATAATATTCTTTACTAGGCTAGTTGAGCTCACCCTTTTCCTTTTTGTTCAATTTTTCTTCTCAGGAGGTGAGAATTTAGCAGGAACTAGCTGGGGTATGGAGTGATGATTCTAGAAAGTTATTTTAGCAGTCCTCACTATTTTTGTAAAATAGTGTATCAATAATTGTAATGAAGACTCCTTTTGAGTTTGTATACTGTCTATTAGATAGTATTTATATTTAAACTCACAGTATATGAGTTGTCGTATTTTGCACGACAATTGTATTAATGAAGTTGTATTTGTTTTTGTACCATGTATTTGGTGACTCAGAATGGGTGATGTATACCTATTTTGGGGGTGTCACATTATTCATTTATACGGTACTCTTCACGGGGTACTATTCACAAAGTACTATTCACATGTACTATTTATAAAGTACTATTCAAGGGGTACTATTCTTGAAGTACTATTCACGGGGTACTATTCACTCGGGTAATATTCACCTAGGGTACTATTCATGATAAAAATTAATTTCTTTTCTGTCCAAATCATTTTTGATACAATATTATTCTTGAGTTTTACTCCACAAACCAGTATCATGTTGACAATTTGGACATTACTGAGTTCTGGATAAATTAAATTATAAATCTTTAAAAATTTATCCTTTGATTTCTTTCAATTAAATTCTTATATCATTGTCATCATCCTCATGCTTATATTGTGATGAAAGTCATCTTTGGCCGTAGTGCATAGATGGACTGTTGATTGGTATGATTATGACCAGGGATCATTCGGTATAATCATGACCCGTAATGTTACAAATGATGTGGTAAAAGTCCTCATTGTCCCGTATTGCATTGATGGACAGTTGCTGGTATGATCATGACCATTGGTGATTACACGAATATCCTTGGCCCGTAGTGCATGGATAATTCGTGGACGTGATACTAATGAATATCCTTGGCCCGTAGTGCATGGATAGAATAGTGATGTGGATTATTTATTAAGCTGAGTCTCAGCGATAAAGTTGATGATAAACTTTTTAAATTATAGAAGATAGTAGATATCATGCTCTACTTGACTCTTCTAATGGATTGCTTATTCCGCTGCAGTTAAACTTGATGTTTATTGTATTTTATCAGTTTAACACTGTTGAAGGCTAACAATAATTTATTTTGCATTATCTTAGTCATAATAATTCTTATTAGGCTAGTTGAGCTCACCCTTTTGCTTTCATTATTCTCTTCAGGAAATGAGAAAGTAGCCGGGACTAGTCGGGGAATAGAGTGACAGTCCGAGATGGTTATTTTAGTAGCCCTCACTATTTAGTGTGATAATAAATGTAATGAGGATTGAATTTGAGTTTAGATATTGTCTATGAGACAATATTCGTGTAAAAAAACTCTCAGCTCATATTGTATAATTAAGTTTGAATTTATATTCAGTACCATGTATTTGACAACTCAAGATGGGTGATATATACCTATTTTGGGGGCGTCACATAAGTTGTGACCATGTATTCTTGTCGTTCTCCGTGTCCTTCATAAGTTCTTCAACAAGTAGTTATTATGTTCAATTTTATGTAATAGTATAGTAGAAATCTTAAGAACACAAGTCATTACCATGTTCGGTTTCCAACTCAATGTTCTTTCGGGTGTTCTTGAGCAAGTCTATTATATGTTAAATTTATGATATTTCAAGTTTAAATTGTCATAAATCACATATGTAAGCCGTTATAATGCCCAAATTATTTCAATTATGAAATTCAAAAGCTCAAAAACATTAGTCGTACTATATACGATTTTTTGTTCTTTACGTTCTTCGCGTTCTTCGTGTGTTCTTGAGCAAACGTCATAAATCGTATATAAGTAGGTTTATGATTTTGTTATTTTTATGTTATTGAAGGTTATTTAGTGTTAGAACATGATAACTTAGCTTTATTATGCTTGTGGTATCATGTTTTACCAAGTGGAATAAAAAAATGTGATCAAATTTCCATTATGACCTTTCTACACATTTTTCAAATATTTAAACTCCGAATCTGCTTTTAAAATGTAAAAGAAAGTTGTAGATAAGGAAATTATAATGAATTTAGACTCAAGAATCACCTTAAAATATTTTTTTATGAGAAAGTTATGACAATTTCTGTAAAGGACGTTAAAGCTGAAAAGTTTAAGGGGAGCTCTTGGATTTTGAGGCTTAAAAATGACTTTTTGAGCTAGCCAATTATCTAAGTAATTCCACCTATGGAAATAGCTTTCAAAATTTATAAAAAAACTTATTAAGAAGTAAAACTTGATAAACTAACCGTCGGGTACACGAATCCCTTTATGTAGGCTTTTAAGCGTTTACCGGGAAAACTAGTTTACTACGAGGTAAGTCTTCTATCCTTAACCTACGTGCTAGTATTTCTAGTCTTGTTAATGTTATTATTTGATAGTTGATATGTGAATATGATATAGAGAAGTGTTATGTAATATTAATTAGCATGTGTTAAGTATTTATTAAATGTTAAGTGTTAATTGATATGTCATACATATGATTATGTACCATTGTTGAGCATGAGTTAACGTAATCGTTAATTGAAAAATATGTTAAATCAAGCATGTTAAAGTTTATATGAAAGTATAAAATGCTTATATGTTATTAGCTAGACTTGCTGAGCCGTGGTGCTCATTCTTGGGAATAAAACTTTATTTACAGTTAAAGAAGAATTATAAGAAGATTTGAACGTAAAGAAGGATATATTAGGTATTATGTTTTATTTACTTGTATTTGTATTAAGTCATAATGACTTCTGTAATACGAACAAGCAAACCATGTAATCGAAGATTATATTAATAATATCATGTTATTATCATCAGAATGGTGTTATGTCTTTAATTTGATATAACTTAGAATTATTAAAGATCTATTAATCTAAGTGAGGGTGTTGGTAATATGAACTGATCATGTTATGTCGATACTCTGAACTTCAGATAGATAGTAATTTAATACAATATTGATAAAGAACTATATATCTAAATGAGGATATTGAATAACATTGTGAGTGCTGTAAGAACAGATATCTAGCACCGATGAAGAAACCAAATTCATCGCAAGGTGTGTACAAGTGTGTTATTAATATTGTGAATTTCAGATAAATAGAAAATATTGATATGAAGTGATATCTATAAAGATATATGTATAAGTGAGGGTATTGAATGATATTAGGAGTTCTGTAAGCACCGAGGTTACACTAATGAGCGCCGATAAGATGCCAAAATTACCAGAATGCGCCCCTGTGTTGCCAAGAACGACCTTATCATTAATGCTGTGAAACTTGATATATTGAAGTATAGAATGTTTAAATCATAAGGTTAAAAATTTGACCGATATATATATATATATATATATATATATATATATATATATATATATCATATAGTATTATCCATATATACGAATGAACTACAAGTTGATACTTGTAGAAAGAATGAGATCAAGATCAAGATCAAGTTAAGATCCAGGTATGAAGTTAAGGAAATTTATAATTTTATATATAGTCTGTAATAGACTAATTTAACCAATATGATTATGGGATCATTGGTTAAGTTACGAAAGATGTTGAGTTAAAGTTGACCCTTGTTTTGGTGGCCATCATCCAGACTCGGGGGCGTTACATCGACAATGCAGCTTGCCACCAAAAATATCTTCCAAGCTCGTTAATGAAAATATCTATCAAACTCAACAATGCAGCTTGCAACCAAAAATATCTTCCAAGCTCTTCAATGAAAATATCTACCAAGCTCGACAATGCAACTTGTAACCATAAATATCATCCCAAGACTTAGCATGTAAGAAAACTTAGCCCTTAAGTAAACTTAGCCTCGAAGTAAACTTATCTTCGAAGTAAACTTATCCCTTAAGTAAACTTAGCTCTTAAGTAAACTTAGCCCCTAAGTAAACTTAGCTTTTAAGTAAACTTAGTCCTGAAGTAAACTTAACCCCAAAGTAAACTTAGCCCTTAAGTAAACTTAGCCCCTAAGTAAACTTAGCTTTTAAGCAGGGCCGGCCCTGAGTTTTTCTGGGCCTAAAGCGACAAAAAAAATGGGCCTTTTGCGAATTGCTATTAAGATAGGTATAAAAAAATTAAAAACTTTTCCTGAACAAAAGAATATCAATACGAAAGAATACCAAATATAATAACCGACTATTTCAATATTTTCTTTCTTTTTCTTTTTTTCAGATCCAGACATATACTTTTTAGGAGCCATGGTGAATTAAAATTTAAAAATCTACAAAATTCCAGCATAATCTCGTGATTATCTATAAATTAATTATCAAATAGGCCTCCTTTATAATTATTAAGAGTCTAACACTACTCCCAAACAATTATAAAAACTCAAAAGAGATTAAAATTTTCACTTGATTCATAATAGCATAAACAAATCTACTCAATCAGTCATCAAGCCCAACTAAATTAAACAATGCTTCTAAATCTCATAAACAAAACAATTAATTTCAAAACCCTAAAAAATAGAATTAATACCTGAAATTGGCTTGAAATTTATGAGAAGGAATACTGGAATTGCATTTAACACTTAGCCTTCTGATTTAAGTATTATATTTAAGTAATGAAAGGAAGAGAATATTTAAAGGGGGCCCTAAAAATTTATGGGCCTAAAGCCCGGGCACCTTGGGCTTTAGCCCAGGGCCGGTGCTGCTTTTAAGTAAACTTAGCCTCTAAGTAAACTTAAATACGAAGTAAACTTTGTCTTGAAGTAAACTTAGCCTCAGAAATATCCGGGATATTACAAGAAACCTTGATTTCTAGCGTGTTTTTGAAAAATCTACTTCGATAAAATGATTATCCATCCTCTAAATCATATATCTGTTGATCAATTTCTTTAAAAACTATATTTCAAATTTTCATTTGATTGTTTTCATTTTTTTTACTGAAAATCATAGTTACATTGATCTTAGTCATGTTTGTGTCTATTTTTAAACAGTTATGGCTAGATCTAAAGCTTTTTCAAACGACAAATTTGAAAATTTTCTGTACAAAATCTTTTAAATGGCAGTTTTCTAATTTCAAATTTGTTAAATGATAGATTTTTCATTTTCTGAGTTTAGTTTGTCACAAGATTTATCATATTTTAGGTTTGAATCCTTAACAAAACCTCAATCATTCTTTATGATTTGAATATGTCAAAAACGTTTATAAAACACTAAGTTTTTTCATTCGATTATATGTTCATAAAATATTTTTGCAAACATTTTTTTAGAACTATCAAGTATTTTCTTTAACAAATTTAACAATGTTCACTACAAGGTTGTCATCAACATGATCTATCACACATTTTAAAAAAAAAACTAGATCTATAAATTTTTTAACAGATTTGTCATCAACGAGCTCTATCAAACAACAAATCTATGTCGGATAAGTTTCTTCATTTTTTTATATATGCCTTTCTATATAAATATATATTTATCAAAATATATTCCTTCAATATATATATGTATAGATTCAAAAATGTATAGTTCATATTTTTATCTACTTTTTCAAAGTCAAAAATAGTTAAATATATATTTATAACACTATATTTTCTTACATATTTAAACAATATATATATATATATATATGAGTGTTTGTCTGATAAGCTCATTGAAACGTGCTCAGTGATAGTATAATGAAATAGCTTTGCATGAATCACTCCTATATATTTAAGGTTATGTTCAGGTAACACTTTTATATTTTTTAATGTTTCAACTGCTCCATTGGGACTGATATTCTAGAATCTCTTGTATGAGATAAATTTTATCTCATAATTACTCATATTCTAGACTTGTTTGAACTACTATGATGAGTTGAATATTTTTTTCGTATGACTTTGGATAAAGACTTGAATGTTGTATTACTTTTTGTGTTTTTTAAACTCTGTTGTAAGCTGTTGATTTTATGTTTAGTTCGTACTGAACATTCTCTTTCTCTATTTGAAAACTGAACTTAGGTGTGAAAATAAACTTTATGGTTTGGTAAATAGTGATGATATAACTGATTTCCTCTTACTACCTTAACTTAATTGATTTTGTTTCATTTAATGCTATAAATAGTATCTTACGACTAAATAATGATTTTCTTAAATACTCTGATATATCTTGAAAAAGTAATTTACAGTCCAAAGTATGGTTTGGTTTCTTGTAAATCTATTCTTGCATTTACTGAAAATCTTTCTGCCTTAGTTTCGTGTGTATCTTAGATAATCAGTCTCTCTTCATGCATATTGTGACGCCCCCAAAATAGGATCGTCAAAATACGCACTACAACAATACATTCTCTTAATACAGTGTCGTAAAAAATACGACAATATCCAAACTCAAATTATTACAATGTTGTATAAGATACGACAACACATTACAAGCCCTCAATATGATTATTGCCACACTATTTAACAATATGGTGAAGAAAACTATAAAAACTATCTTGGATCATCACTCCACACTTCGGCTAGTCCCAGCTACACTCTCATTTCCTGAGAAGAACAATGGAACAAAAAAAAAAGGGTGAGCTCAAATAGTCCAATAAAGAATATCATGATTAAGATAATGAAGAATATATTATCATTAGCATTCAAAAGTAAAAAATATGATAGAATATAATAAAAAAACACGTTTTAGATCAACAACTGCAATGGAAATATCAATCAATTAATTAGGAGAGTAAAATAGATCATGATGTTCACAATCTTCTCCAAATTAAAAGTTCATCATCGGTATTTTATCCTTGTAATACCAATCAATATTTCTTGATCATAATCATGTAAATCAACAGTTCATCTTTGCATTACGAGCCAAAGATATTCAATTGTAACACCAATGGTCATGATCATGCCAATCAACAGTCCATCTTTGCACTACGAGCCAAAGAGAACTTTTCACCACGTGTCATTGCTATACAGACCAAAGATACCTCAACAATTATATCGTCTTTGTACACAGCCCAAATACATTCACCATAACTTGATTATTTGATGATTAGTACAAATTATAGTGATCTAAAAATGAACAAAAGTTGTAAGGGTAATAAGATAAAAGAATCAACATTTGAGATTTGACATTTAATTTATCAGAGTTCAATAATGTCTAAATTGTCAACATGATATCCAGAAATTCGATTAGAGTTCAAGAATGGGATAAATAAGATTCAAAATTCAACTATCACGTGTAAAACTAAATAGGAAAATTCAGGTGAAAAGATATTAGATGAAGTACGTGTAAAGTGCAAATAAGAATATTCAGGTGAAAAAATATTAGATGAATCGCAAACTATTAAGTAATAAATAGTTTAGGACTTTTCACCATTTAATGAAAAAGTTATCGAAACAAATAACAATTTCTTTCCATAATATGGAGTATGAAAAAAAATGATATCTCTTACCTCAATTAACAAGTGATTGAATGTTGTTTTCTATGAAATTTATCAACCTAAATATATTTATACTTTAATTAGTAACTATCACATATATTGTACACTAACTCGTATATATGAAATTATCAAAAGTGACTATATAGTATAAATTTGTGTAGTGTACAGAATAAACTTCAAAATAATATTTCAAAATAAAATATACCAAAGGAAGTTTTTCAAAATAACTCTTCTAAAGGAAGAATTAGACATCGTGTGATGTGTGT
Source organism: Panax quinquefolius (assembly GCA_020205615.1). Classification (NCBI taxonomy): domain Eukaryota; kingdom Viridiplantae; phylum Streptophyta; class Magnoliopsida; order Apiales; family Araliaceae; genus Panax; species Panax quinquefolius. The sequence goes on along the minus strand of CM035170.1, from coordinate 13,804,808 downwards.
GAGTTTTTGACCAACTTTTATACTCGTACTCATACTGATCTTTGCAAATACTTAAGATAAGTTAAGACACTTAGAGAGAACTTATACTAAGAAATTTTTAGAGAGTTAAAGGAAGTATAAGCAAGTAAGTTATGAATTTTCTTATGTTAAGCATTCCTATTTATAGCCAAAATATCCCACATTTTATAAATATATTATTCATTCATTATCATTATCTTTAAACATAATGATTACCCAATTTTATCCATTATCTTTACTTTAAATATAATAATTACCCATTATCTTTAATTTAATCAAAAGAATAATCTATTATCAATATTTATTTAAAAGATAAATTCATTATCAAAAAACTATTCCATTATAATGATTTATTCAAAGAGATAAATTCATTATCAAAAAGATTATTTCATTATCATTATTTATTCAAAAAGATAAATTTATTATCAAAAAGATTATTTTATTATAATTATTTATTCAAAAAGATAAATTCATTATCAAAAAGATTATTCCATTATCATTATTTATTCAAAAAGATAAATTCATTATTACCCTTGCTATGATGTCAGCTATTAGTTTAATAATATGAGATGCTGTGACAATTATTGTAACATCCCTAAATCCGTGTGCTTGCTACAATGGACTAGTGCTCACTAATTTCTTCTTAGTATAATTATTATAGACTTACAATATTGACAACCAGATCGTTCCCAAGAAAGAGAGTGCCTTCCGTATAAACGACGCACAATTAAATAACATCTTTCCTTGACAGAACTTTCTAGACATTGTCAATAATGTTTATTAGTCTAATAATATCATATCAGATAAAATGAGTTACTGTGCCGTGTCAATTATAATAATATGAAATACTGTGTATTTGTTACTATGACAATTATTGAGTTCAATAATATGAAATATTATGCAGTTGCTACTGTAACAATTATTGAATCAATAATATGAAGTACTGTACAATACTGAGTGATACTTTAGAATGTCGTGTTTTAATGTAGAATACCGCGTGATACTGTACTTTTATCACTGGGTATTTAAACAGTAAACATGATAGTACCTTTGACTATACTTTTTTTTATTAAAAAGATTACTTATGTCGTTTTCTGCATCTGACAATATTTCGTTGTGAGGCCCACCAATGATTGGCTATTTCGACGCCGTCGTACTTTTATCTAATATTTCCGACAAAAAGAATATTCTCCAACAAAACGAATATTCCCCGACATACTTTTATAATTTACACATATCACTATTAACTTTAACCTTTTATCAATTTACCCATTTACTGAATAGAATAATAATTATAAGAAAAATTGAATATTTTTATTTTATAAAATTCGGGGTCTTACATGTAAGACCCCAACTTTTATGAATAAAAATTTAATTTTCTCTAAATGTTATTTTGAATACTAAGGTATAGATTTAATATAATTCTAGATTATTATTGGACTTTCATGCCTAAAGAATCTTGAGGTGTTGGATTCTTGATGGGGCATTGAGAATTGGTGTCGTGATAATTGAAGAAAAAATGTTCAATTTTTTATGAAAATTGACTTTCGATGGAGAAAAAAAAAAGTCAAGAGTGATTAGCCAATAATTGGTGCAATAGTATGATTGAAGACGAGTGTTCCCGCTCTTGATGTGCTAAACTTGCTTGTAAGGGGTTAAAATTGGTTTTACGGTAATTGAAGAAAAAAATATTCAAGGGTGGCACTTGATGTGACAAACTCACTTGTAAAGGCTTGGAGTGTTTTGCCAAGAATTGGTAGGAGAAGTGTTCAATGGGGAGCTCTTGATATGACTAACTCACTTGTAAGCTACAAATTGTTAGGAATTGTCAAATGAGTTGGTGTTTGATATAGGAGAAATAATGAAAGAATGAATGACTAACATATATAAATGTGCTCAAGACCTAATGACTTGAGATTTTAAGATAAATTGAGTTCAAAACACGTATTAATAATTTGTGTACACACATTACACGCGGACTCTGTAGGTATTAATTTTTAAAGTTTATATTTTAATATTAATACAATTCTTATGAATATTTTTTTAATGAAAAGTTAAAAGATTACAAGTCTTGAAAATGAGAGTTGGTGAAAGAGACTTTGATGTGAGCTTTCTTCCTTTTTAGTGTTATTTATTTAAAATTTAAGATCATTGAAAATTTACTTCCATGTTATTTTCTTATATTTTAATTTATTATTATTTTTGACAAAAGAAAATTGATTTAAATGATTTTTTTTTTTGACAAAAAGAAAAGAGCAAATCTCAGAAGCAATTATATACGTATAGGATAAAAATACCGGAAAAAAATGGAGTATATATACGTATAGGAAATGCAAAGGAAAAAGGTGATATACACGTGAAGTTCTTAGTAAACCACAAATTTCAAAAGCAATTTCTTGCCACAAATGAAAGGTTATGGGGTACATTATAAATTCATAAAGTAGATAAGGAAAGGTGAGATGAGAGGTACTGTTTGATGGGAAATAGGTAGAAGGATAGAACAAAATATCTAAATGCCAATATATCATACAAAAAAAGAACATGGCCACCCTGTTTATTATCATCTCTTTCCCTTTCTCAAACACACACTCTATTTTTAGATATATTGAGTATACGTTGGTTTTGTCAATCAAAATAGTGAGAACTGGTCTTGATTCAGAAAGTTTGAAATGAGCAGCAGTCTGTTTGGGCTTTTATAGAAACAAGTTGCCTTTAATATATAGAGAGTAACATTATAGATGATGTTTGTTAGACAAGTATAATAGTACAATTGTAATACAACTTGTTTGTAAAAATGTATGGTCTATTTTGAACTGCTTGGAATCGGGATTATTTTAGAATTTAATATGAGTTAAAACTTGCAATTATTTACATAAAATTAAGGTTTTTTTTTCCTTTATTTTTTTTCTTCATACAAGTACCTGGGTTAGTACTTGTGTTGGTATTTGTTGTGGGGTTATATTGTTTTGGTAAAGATGAAGAAATGGTGAGTGAGGAGGTGGGGGGCTGGGAACTGCAGTGCAGAGGGCACTGCTCCCATTATTGTCATGTGAGAAGTAGACAGAGGCAATAATAGCTGGATTTTGTTTCTTCAGTTAGAAACAGGCCCCCCCTCCCCCAACCCTCCCCTCCCCAACCCTCCCCTCCTACAGCCATCCAAATGCTCCTCTTCTGAACAAGAAAGAAGATACTTCTCCCACCAATTATCACTTCAAGTATAGAATAATTCAAGTTACTGTGGACAAATAGAATCTTGTTGAATCTCATAATAATATCATGGGTCAATCCAGTTTTTACTATGAATATCATTGATTAAGTTAACTTTAATAGTTAACAAAGTGTGTACAATTAAGCAATAAGCCAACTGCCTGGTGCACGTAATACTCCACAAATCACTTGCATCATTAGATAAACTCATAACAAACTATATTTGAATGGTCTAAAAAGATCATTGTCTTGTGTGGGATATTGATCGAACACGCGACAAATACTTTCACTACAACTAAGATAACTCATTTGGTTACCCCATTTGGATATTTCTCTTGCTTTCTTCATTGGGGAAAACCAAAAGTGTTTCACTACCAAAAAAATTACCCTTTCCCTGTATTTTTGGTTCACAAATTGGAATCTATAGACTACATTTTTTGAACCCACAAATTCAATGTACTAGACGGCCTTGTATTCCAATCTCATAATTTTAACATAAGAGTTGAAAATTGAACAGGAAGAGTTTACTGTTGGGATATGTCTGGTCTAAGATCCTGTAAGCCGCGTGGGGTATGTATAAATTTTATTTTATTTGTTTTCTTCTGAATAGTGAATACTACTACAGTCTGCTTATCAAAAAAATAAAAGTTTGAACTTATTTGTTTATCATTCTTTTATGAAAGAGAGAAAAAGAAAGAGAAGTAGTGCTTTACACGGATGAACAAAGTAATAATAAATTAAGAAAATAAACCAAGTGCGTGAAACTAAAATAAAAATTATGCTAATCCTTTCTATTTTAGGTAGTCAATGTTGTGGCCTTATATGGAAGGGAACAAGAAGAAAGGTAAGCTGGGATTCTTTCTCACACGCCTTGAAATCAACCGACAGCTTAAACCTCTTCTTTTTTTCTCTCTCTCTCTCCTCCCAAATGCAAAAGTATGGAGAACTCTAATACAAGAACTACAAGTCTACAATATATTATTACAAGCACACATAAAAGTTAGAAAAAAGAACCAAGAATTAAGAAAGAAAAAACAAAACAAACAGACCCCTAAAAAAGAAAAACTCTTCACTAAACTCTAAAGTTAAAAATGAAAAATCTTCACATTAACCCCTCAAGCTGTGGGGAGGAAAAATTGGGGGAATTTATAGTACTAGTCTTTGTTTACTAATAATTCACAGTGTGTAGTTGATATGAGAGGGTCTGTTTCAAGTGAAGAATCTGACTTCACTAACTCATCTTTAGTGCACAAAATCTCTTCAAGATTTGCAGCATTTTTGTACTTGGGTTCTTTGGTTGCCCCTGAATTTGATGATACTATAGGTAATTTTGAACCACTTGAATTTGAAGAAGATTTTGTTAGCTCTTTGGCTCTTTCTACTTGAGCCATCCAATCTGTTCTGCATAGTACAAAGAGCATAAGAACTGCACATGAAGCCTGAGCTGCTAAAAGGCCAAGCCAGAGTCCAGCAAATCCCATTTTGGCCACAAACCCCATGAGAAAAGCAACTGGCATTCCCACCAAGTAAAATGACCCTAAATTGATATTTGCTCCAATGGTAGGCCTAGCACTCCCCCTCAAAACTCCACATCCAGTAGTTTGTGGGCAGTTTCCGAGCTCGCAGAGGCCGGCAATTGGTAATGCCATTGCTGTGAGCTCAAGAATCTCGGAATCCCTCGTGAAAAATCTCCCCCACCAGTGCCTCATCAAAGTGGTGGACAACATTGCAGCCATGCCTAAAGCTGCTGCACATATGAGGGAAATGATCATTGAAATGCGTGCTTTCCCGGGCCGGTTAGCCCCGAGCTCGTTTCCAACTCTGGTGGACACTCCAAGGCTTAGTGCTGACGGGAAAACATAGACTAAAGACGTTGTTTGGATGAGAATTCCCATCGAGGCAATGGTTGCTTTGGGATTCACAAGAAGTCCACAAAGCATTATCATGAATTCATACCACCACCACTCAAGGCAAACGGATATGCAAGTTGGGATTGCGAGGGCGAGGAGAGAATACCATCCGCGGACACAATCCATACTCGGAGCAACCCAAGAATCCTTATAGACCCCGGAAAAGTAGACGTAAGAAGTTAGAAGAATAAATAGATTGAGATTAGTCCACACCATGGCTATTGCCACTCCAGCTATTCCCATCTTGAAATACACCACTAGAATGAAATTAAGTGGTATGTGAATCACAACAGATATTGCTGAGCAATAAGTCACTGGCAATGTTATGTTTTGAGCCCTCAAGTAAACGCGGAGGGGATGTAAAAGGGAGAGGAAGAAGAGGTCAGGAATGGCGAAAACTATGAAACTATGCGCCACCGACGATATTTCTTTATCTTGACCACACCATAGGAGGATTGTGTTCATGTTAAGCCACATGAAAGAGATGGGGATGGAAGTTGAGAGGAGTAAAAGCACAGCTCTTTGTAAAGTTAGGCCAAGAAGCTTCATTTGTTTGGCACCGTAAGCTTGTCCACATATGGGTTCCATTCCCATGGCCAAACCGGATATCACAGAGTATCCGGTAATGTTTTTATGAAACCAATGGAAAGGGATCCTCCTGCTAGCTCAAGCTCACCAAGATAACCAAGAAAAAGCATGGAGATCATGGCTCTTGAGTATAGTAGTAGCCCTGTCATAGCTGTTGGCCCTGAGATTTTCCCTATGGCTTTGAATTCCTCCAAGGCCTAAATGCAACAACAAGAAAGATCAAATCATGCAAGAAGTTCATGCCTCTAGTGATGATGATTAAGTTGTATATATACTTATACATATATATAAATATATATGCGTATATATAGTTGTTTTAAAAAATGTTTGTTTATGTTCTTGATGTAAACGGTGTTTTAAAGGTTATTTACCTCAGAAGGGGTTGGCCATCTATGAAGTTCATCATCATGAGTATGAAGATCCATGGTTTTGTTGGGATTTATGAAATGGGTTTTCCTAGAAGAGACACATGAGATTGGAGAAGATGGCTTTTGATTGCACATAACTTCTTGTTAGAGGGCAAAAAAATGAAAAAGAAAAAAAGTTGAAAAGGTAAATAAACAAAAGGAAAACCCTGTTTTTGCTAGCAAATGTGGCTTCTTCTGTTCTTTTTGTGGGAGATGGAGCTTTGAATGGATTGGAGAATGAGAGATAGAAGATGGCTATATATATATATATATATACACACACACAGATATATTCATATATATATATATATATATATATATATATTTATAAATATATTTACACGAAGCTAGTTATTGGTAAACTCCCTTTGTTGGCTTTTCCTAAACGTGTCAATATATCAGGACTCAAGAAAGTTGGATGCTATAAAAAAGCGGCTACTAGTTTTTGGTGAATGAGAGAGAAGTGGGGCCAACTTTCCTTTCACCCCTTCTTCTCTCCCTAAATATAGTATAAATGCATACATATATATGTATGATTCTCATTGCTAAAACATATGTCAGTACCTAAAAAATGTAGCATGAGAATGTCACAGTAGTGTTGGTAATCTTATTTAATAGGTCATAAAAATGGTGAAGTTCTTTGTAAATGATTAGTGGGTTGTATTTGTTTTTACCGTCCAACAATTTAGAGTTGATAATGGGGTAATACTTTTTTAGATTATTGATAAACTTTTTGGGTTATGTATTGAGGATAATGTATTAAACATTCACTTTTAGGTTTTTCATTTTACTAGAGAAATAGGAAAAGGGATGGGAATAAAAATTGTTATCTTTGGATTTGCCCAAGTGGGGTGAATGGACTGAAAAGGACTTGAATTCAATTCCCTCCTTTAGCTAGTTGTGATGGAAATGACTGGGCATATTGTCATATAAACAGTTACTTGACTTGGCATACAGTGTGTGCACTGTGTACTGATGATAACTGTTTTTTTGTGGTGGCCATGGATGGTATCTTCTTTCCCGCCAAGTATTGTTTTTTTATCAACATTCCATGTGAAGAAGAACCAAAACCCCCCAGCATAGAGTTATGTTGTTTTTAACCCTTTTAATCAGCCAAATTATCCTTCTCTACTTGCCCTATTTGAGAGGCACAAGTTTTGTTTAAGGTCCCATTGGTGTTTTGGCTATGTTATTTTTCGACTATTTTACGCCCAATGACAGTGCTACAAGGGAAATATATTATGAATACCACGAAAGGTTTGTTGTAATTTTTTTTCTTTTGATACAGGGTAAGATTTCATTTCATTTCGTCGTAAATCATAACTATAATAAGACTAAGAAAAAGAAAAAGAAAGATTTGTAGGTTTTAAATGGAAACCGTTTTCTTTTGTTCATTTTTTCCTCCTGTTCTCATTGAAGTGGAGGAAATGTGGCTCTATGTTCTTGTGTTCGATTAGAGACATGTTTAAGTATCTTAAATCCTAACTAGAATCAGTCTAATCAATGATATAATGGTCGGTTATTGGTGGGTCAAGCTTAATTTTGTTATAGCACCCTTTATAATCATCCAAGGTCCTCTTCCTTGTGATCTCTTCCCCTCAATCACCTAATGCACCTTGCTAATGTGGTGGTTGGTTTATAAGACTACAAGTTTTGAGATTTCTAAATCTCCTAATGGGGCATACAATCAATTTTGCCTCATTCCATGATTGGATCATATACATATATACACATATGTATAGAGAGTTGATTCATAATAAATGGTGTTTATGGGTTTATTTTTTGCCACTATATCTACACCATCAATTTTGATAAAAAAAATAATAATATTACTTAATGCAAAACTGCGTTGCCATAGGAGAGTAGTGTTTATAATGAACAGTGTAAGAAATAATGATGACAACAAATAAACTCATAGCTACCATGTGTTATGGATCGGCGTCTATATATATATATATATATATATATATATATATGGATTGGAGTTTGCACGTATTTTGGGGTAAAACTCGTGAACTAAACAGGTGGGATATTGAAAAGGGGTGATTAAAATGGCCAAAAAAGTGTCAAATCTAGTGGATCTTTTTGCTTCTTTGTTTTCCCCACGGGGTTTTAAAAAAGTTATCTCAAGAGGGTTTTATTTTTTATTATTTTTTTTTTGGGTGGGGGAGATAATGTAATGTAAGGGACCACGGTTAAGTTATAATGGTAGAACCGGCAGATGGAAGAAAGGGAACACAATGAGATCAGACAAATACGTGCAACATTTTGAACCATTTAATTTGTATCCCTTTTCTCCCAACAGGGGATGAGGGTGTGCCTCTTTCTGGAGGCATTTAAACCTCTCCTGCTGCTACCTCTGCCCCCATTCTGTAAAAAAAGAAGAGCAACAGAGGTCCTAAAGAAAGATTACCCCACAATAAATAACAAAAATGCACTGAATTTTCTGTTTATCATTTTCCCCAACTCTCACAGTATCAGCAACTTCAAGAATCAGTTTTCCCTTTCTTTTACTTTTTTCTTGAGATTCTATTTTCCTTAGGAAAACAGATCATTTCCCTCAAAACCATACATTTCATGTCAGGTCATGTTCCTCAACTCAATAAGTTTCCCAGTTGGGGAGCTACGTGTATTGCACCATAACACATTTTATTTGTTTGGATTGCATCAAAAAAAGATGAATTCTTTACTCTTGTTTGGAAATAATCAAAAACTAATGTTGGGAAATTAATTTTGTGTAATAAAGGAGCGTTTTATTTTAAATGCAACTTATTTAACTGGGTTCAAACAAAACACATCAGAAGTGGTACAGTTCAGTTGGAAAGAACGGATGGAATACTCCTCTCACGTTCTTCCTCTTATGCTACGTTTGGATAATGGAACGGAACAAGGAATGAAATGAAAAATGGTATATTTAATGATCAGTTTTGGGGATAAATCATTCCAATAGAATAAAAATTCTTTATTCCATATAAGAGATGGTGAAATAAAATTCATTCCAATGGAATAGATATATGAGATAATTTTGTCATCATATTACACCACCCACCACCACCAACCAAATTCACACTTGAAATATCTTAAAATCATTTCATTCTTTCTACCATTCCGTCAATCCAAATGCAATAGTTTAGTTACTTTTCAAACAAGATAAAGGTTTTTCATTTCTTCCATTTTTCCGCAAACTTGAAAGAAGTTTGCATAGATTTCTTTTTCCCATCTGTGTTTGTCCTTGCTGCTTCTTCAGAAATGCAGTAAATCTGAAGAATGAAGTGGTGGTAACATGACCCATAAATCCTCCATCCCAAATGGAAAGTGGGGTTCACCCAAGGGCAGATACCTAACAGATGGTAGTAATAATATTATAGACAATTCAAGGAAAAATCAAGAAAATGGATCTGATTCACCAATGCGACCCATCATCCAAGTGTTTTACACCAAATTATTCTTTAACAAGTTTATGGCAAATACAGTATTAGTATCATAATATGCTTTAATGTTAGTGCTTGTTTGGTTAGAGGGCATTTGGGGCATTTATTGTATTTGAAAGTTCAAATGTACTCTAAATTTAATTTCAACTTATTTACGCTTCCACTATAAATGTTACTCCATCCGTCCCATATAGGCTGATTTCTTTTGGCATATAGTTTAAGAAAATCAATTTAAATGGCAATTTTTAACATTATAAATTTTACACATATACCTGTTAATATGAAATTAATGAATAAGTTAATTACTCCTTACTTATCACAATGAAACTCTCAACTTCATTGATTAACGTGTACTGACCATTAAAGTCCATAACCATATAACTTTAACCAAAGAGAATACAACAACATTAAATGTGGTGATAAAAATAATAACATTGAATGTTGTTTCTTCAAAAAAAGAGTAATGGTTGAATATTTATTATAAGGGCATAAAAATAAAACAATGAACTAAATTTTATAAATAGTAAGTAGCCTATATATTGAGACATCTCAAAATAAAAAATCAGTCTATAACTATGGGACGGAGGGAGTAATAACCAAACAAATTCCAGTACGCATGCTACTTTTTCCTCAGAAAATTTCTACTTCCGCCCATTTGCCAGTCTCCATCCAACATTTTCAAAAATTATAAGCACAAATTCTTGGCTTTCTCTTTTGGAAAAAGGATGGTTTTTATACGAGTATATTTATATGGCACAAGGAAATGATTCCTCATATGGTACGTTTGTACAATATGATAGATGCATTTGGTCCGTGCATGCACCAGCAGAATTTCTATATCAACCATCTTAAATATAAATGTACAAATATCTGCACAATGATGTTATTCTCCCCAAACATAAAATAGGGCCATGTATTTTACTAGCTTTAGCTATATCACCATTTAAAATTTCAACAGTACAACATTGAAAGCGAGCATTACTACATAGGACATTAAAGGCCAACCATACTTTTATAGATACTGATAAGTGGAATTATCATAAGAATTTATTCCAAGGTTCACAAAGAAGCAAGCAGCATGAAAAAAGAAAACAAGAATATAATGATAAAGAGATCCCTCCATAAAAATCACCCGAGCTTTCCAGCAAAAATCAGAACAAAGGCATGTCTCCATCAAGGTTTCAATCAGCATAATTCACAACTCTTGGCCGTCTAGCTAGAACAATTGACAGCAGTCACTCAACAATTATACGCACAAACTGCACGAGATTCTGGGACATTGTGATTGAAACAACAATGTGCAGTCAATGTTGCTCGAGAGATTGTATTTCACTAGGAATAGATCCCAATCACTAGAAATTTCACTTGGTTGGTAATGAACTCTTGAGAGCGATCCCCGCATCTGTAGTGATGGTATAGCACCACTTCTAGATCATTTAAAGACATTCTCCACTTATTGTTAGTAACTTGTGTCATTTAAAATTTCAGTTGAGAACGTTTAATCAAATTTTTCGATAAACCATTTTGGCAACAAAGATGTTACTACTCCGATTCCACCAGTAACGTGCTTCCATTGTAGCTTATGTACATGGTATAAGCAAGTAGATTTTTAGTTCTAAGATGTAACAACAGCCTTTGGACCATAGATCATCCAAGTTACAAGGTTTCTGGGTACGAATGTGGGTAGGGTGGTTGTCTCAGTATGAAATTCACCTATTTCACGAATGAACAAGTAGCATGGTGAGTAGGCTCAACAGTCCTGGTAGCCTTAAAAATTCTTTTCTTAAATACCCAATGCATATGAAAAGGTTATGCATCATAGGTTGTTGGGCTTGGTATTTTACTCAATCTAAAAAATCCATGTTGTAGTGCAAAGGTTCAAAATGTAATATGAAAATAATTAACTGAAAGGCAAACATCCATCGCGTACTTGGGTACTCGTATAGGAGCAGACATTGAGGAAACATGTATCATGCCCATTCTCAAGTCTAGTCCTTGCTGACATTTTCTCGAATAATTTGACTATCGTTATCATCAATTTCATCGACACTCCTAATACATTATTATAGTTAACATCTAGCATCCATCTCTATATGATATATGCAAGATTACAGTTATTTAAAGTACTTAATTTTCGGGTGGACAATAGGTTAACTGATGGGGAATAAATAAATAGAAGAAAAATAACAATATTCACAAGGGAAAATTGGGAGGAATTGAACTTATATAAATCAATATAAGTAACAAAAGCGAATTACATAATTCGTATAGTTGATGCATTTTACTCTTCGGGTTGATATTTAAATAAGGGTAAAAATCAGATACAACATAATACCTCATTGGTGGGTCCTGGATTTTTCAACCCTAGATCGAGGTATAGCCAAGAGGGCTACAAGCCCACTAGCAAAGGCTGATATTGCTGCTACTGCAAAAGCTGGTAAGTTACCTCCACCAAATAACAGATCCCATGGTCCACTTCCAACAGACACCACAACCTGTTCATAGAAATCAAAGCTTCCTTACTTAACTGGATAGCAAAATGAACAGTAAACTGTACACTATTAAATGTTTTCAGTCTAAAATGTTCCACTGACATTACTTTTCTCTAATGGAGTTCCCTCCTAGCATTTATTTTAGCCAGTGTGGAAACGCTAACAAGGAGCACAAGAAAGAACCGAATAAAACTGAAAGAGTAAGGGAAAACTCATCACAACAAGTTTCCCCATTTTTTACCATTTTGGTAGCATGCTCTAATCTGGGAAGTTACACTTGTTGTGATGTATGATAATTCAACAAGAAATGCCTCCTTTTATTGTTTAAGCATAATCTAATATTGTAACACCATGTCAGATGGTGTTTCATGATACAAAAGTCGAGTAGATTTATGATATATTTTGGCTCTGAAACAAAAAAAGTAAGGGTATACCATCTTAAATATTAGCATTTAAAAAGACATTGAGAATTAATTATTTTTTATGGACCAAAATAAATATTTAAAAAAGGAAAAAAAGAAAAGAGGTGTCCTCTACTGAATAGCCCAACAATGATATTGTAAAAGATGAGGTGCCCAGTTCATAGATAGCAGTAGATGTGGTCCAGACTACCCACAGATAGTCATACAATAAATGTCATGGAAAAGAATAGCACTCCCAAGTTTTATATATGAAAATCTCATGAAACTAAATTGTCCTTGCATTTCTTGAAGTAAGGTGAAACATGCATCTTAAAACTTCCACTTTCCCCAACACGATTGTAGTCAATTTTAAGTACGGTGAATGAATGAATAACTGAAATCATGTCCTGTTTATCCATGCTGCAATACTATGTCAGATAAAAAAAATCTTAATCGGAGTAGTTGATGTCAATGTAGTTTAGTACATTTAGCAAAAAGTAAGCAGGACCAAGCTCCCTTCAAAGAACCAAATGCAGAACAACTTTCAGCTACTTATTAACCAGGCATTCGATCAGTTCTTAAGGTATTTAATCTAGCAAAGTTACAAAATTTATAAGATGATTATATATATATATATATATATATATATATTGTTTATATAATATCTTGTCCCACATTGAATACCTTGAGAAAATACGTCTAGTTTATAATGACTTGGGCCAATTTTTCTCATTGCCAATTGGTTTTGAATTAGAGAGCTTGATGTCTTTATATACTAGACTTTGGGCCCATTTTATAAACCTAACATATATATATATATATATATATATCCCCAAGTGCATCAGCATCTTTTCATTTCTCTTATCTTTGACTGAAACTTCAACCCCATATATGCCCAAGTGCATCAGCATCTTTTCATTTCTCTTATCTTTGACTGAAACTTCAACCCCCCAACCCAATCTTCACTCTCCTGGTAAAAATAGGGAGAGACTGCACAGCAAACACCGAACTAAAAACGAACCGACTATAGCGGCGGTTTTGTCCGTCGCTATAGAATAGAAAGCCGGTTTTCTATGCTATAGCGACGGAAAAAACTGTCGCTATAACCGGTTCATTTTTAATTCGCTCCCTATGATTCGCTAGAGAGAGCCGGACAATATATCGTTGTCTCCAAGTAGCACTTTGTCAACAGATTTTACTGTATTAATGCGTACAGGTAATTAGGTACTTGAGAATTGAGATTACCTTCACGTAGATCAATCAATAAATTTGCCAACATGTGACATTTCATTAGCAGATTTTACCGCAACAATCGGCACCACTAATGAGGTCCTAGATATAACTTTCCGAACACTCCTTCCATCCCATTTTAATTGTTCTATTTTACTTCTTGTACCTGTTCTATTTGTTCACTGACTATATTATAATAGCTATATTATAATTGTTCCAAAATATAAGATCAATTTTGACTTTATGAAGTCAACTTAAAACAATTTCAAACTCAAAATTAACATAAATTCCTTTAATTTTAGTTAATACAATAATGAATATTGTAAACTATCTAAATCAAATTACTCATTGTAAGGTTTATCATTTCATAATTACTAATGATTATCTCAATTTTGAGTTTGAAAATGTCTCAATTTTCAAAAATGATCTTATAATTTGGAATGGAAGAAGTATTCTACATAATTAAGCACACATCCGATAAAGGGTACCAAGAAATTTGAATAGAAAATGATTGAAAGTGGTGAATTGGTTATGAAAGAACATTACAAGGATGACATTTTAAGTAGGCCAAGAATGAAAGGAGCAAACTAATTATTATGTTTTTTTTCAAGTTTGTGCATAAAGGTGTAAACCCAGAAAAAAATAACTACCAAGAATCACACTGTACCTGTGGAATCACAATTGCCAGATTCAGAACACCCATTGACAAGCCTGCAAGGATAAAATAACATTTTAAGCACCCCAAGAATACATCAAGACAGAAAGCATCAAACGGGAAAGAATTTAGAATAACCCACCTTGGCCTAGTCCCAGTGCCTCAATCCGTGTGGATATCAAGGCATATGGGACACTGTAAGTGATCTACAATAATTTTTAAAATAGTCAAAGTTAGTTGGAGTGCATATTTCAGTAAAAGACTACAATGACTTCAAATTATATCCTAGTTAATCACTATAGGATAGCTGGACAGCCAAGCAACTCACCGCTAATGGAATGCCAAGAATTGCAAATACTATTAGCGCGGCAATCACAATCCCATTTGGAGGTGGATCAGTGCCGTAGTTCATATTGTTTGCTATGTATGAGATTAGGAGCATTGATATGAAGCAGATAGCCATAAGGATGTTTGAGAGTCCCCATGTAAAACCAGCCCCCCATTTCCGACAGAGCTTCTCCATAAACACTGAAGTAATTCCAAGGACCACTGAATTAAACATAAGACCAAATGCTCCCATTCTGACTCCGTTACTATAATTCTGCCCTTCATTTGGCTTACCGCCATAAATTTCTCGACCCATCCAATCTGTATCAAAGAGAAAAAATGGAAACCACCCAATCCAAGTCAGACCAGTAACAAGAAGAATTACCCACACTGACGCTGGTAGAAGTCTTAATGTTCCAAACAGTTCCCAGAGAAAAGCTTCTTCAACATGGCTCGACTGTTCAGGCCTATCTTCACCGAAAGGGGTATAATCATGGCTGGAATTCAAAGGTCGCTCCCGAGCAGCGGAAATGCTTACATATGTAGTGATTATAATAAAAGCAATGTCAATATAGAAAGCAGCTTTGAGGTTGGCACAGTTGATGCTGCATGCAGAGGTGACAGTAAATGGGAATACTTTGTACCAGCCACTGTAAGCTCCAGTAGCATACCCTAGCACATTACCAATAGCCATAAATAGAGAGAAATACGCATTTGCCACTCGAGTCCTCCGGTGATCCTTTCCTAACAATTGAACATTAAAAAAGATGACGTCATTTTATTGCAACAGATTTCTTTTCTAAAATGAGTATGTATGTGTGCATGTGTGTAGCCTGTTTTTTGTTGTTATTAAATTATGAGACGCGTGCTTTCTCGAAAGAGATTTATGACACCCGTTGTTCCAAAATTAAAGATACATTTTGACTTCTTAAGTCAACTTGCAAAGTCCTACAATTTAAAATAGCTACAAATTTATTTAATTTTAGTACAAACAAATATAACAACTTTATACTAACTAAAAAATACTACTAATAACCATATTTCTTACTTTCAAAAGATAAAAAAATCCATGTCAATTCTAGATGTTAGAATTTCGCAAAACGACTTAACAAATCAAAATGTATCTCTAATTTTAGAATGAAAGGAATACATCACCCTAACATAATATTTTAGTAAGTTCGGGATACTATAAAATTTTCAAGTAGGTACTTCACATCAATTTGATAAAATAAGAGCACTGCCAACATTCCATGGACCCTCTGTGAGTTTTCCATAAATAGAGGATGTGATCCCTTCCATTTTCATATATGTATTCAGCGTCAAACATTATGTATTACAACCTAACAAGTATAGTTTTTACGTAGACATTCATTATTTACGTATTTAACTTCTCAAGAAACACGTTCATGGCTTCCTTTCAAATTATGAAAATAAGAGAATAGACCTATGAAACACAAGCGTATCCTGAGTTTTTCAAACAGAATAGACGGGTTGTAGCCGCTCAAATACAAATACATTTCTGGAGTACTTTATGGTTTAGAACAGTCAGTAGGTTATGAGTTGAGCAGCTTCAGGAGTAACAGTGAATAAAGGAAGATGTTCAACTATATGTTAGGCTATTAGAATATATTAAACAGGCTTGGATATCTTCTAGCACCAAATGATGAAGCTAAGTTTTGCCACCTCTACCATCTGGTCTGAGTGCTCTAAGTAACTTGAAATGAACAAATGCACAAAGGGGTTTCCTCTAGATCCGCCTCCGATGGTAAAGTCCGTAATAGCTTTTAGGGGGTTTTACGATTGATAAAGTCCGTAATAGCTTTTAGGGGGTTTTAGGATTCTGAGTGTGTGTAAAAAATACATACCAGAGGTCCCTCGTTATTTATAATGATATTTTAGGCCGCGTGTTCCCATCGTTTACAGACCTGGTTTGCTGGCAATAAGTCCAATATATAATAAAATTTAGATGAGAGTCCATTTTGTCAAAACTAATCTCCAAGCGTTTGTATAATTACGGACACTGTCTCGTGCGCTAAGATTCGGTACCATACCCGGTTTGGATAATGGGTCATAAGAACTCGGGCATATCATAGGTGGGGTACCACATCACATGAGGCTCGGGCATTGTGTAGAAGCGCCATAGTCATGCCAAGCTTAAGCACCATGCATGAAATTATTTATGAAATTATACCGTTCGGGAACATTCACCTATAGGATTCGGGCACAATACATTCCTCCCATGTTCATGCATGGTTTGGGTACCACGTTGAGATCGGGAGGTAGACATCATTAAGGACTTGAGGCATGGCTCGCTAACACCAAGAAAATAGAGAATAACAGCAGTCTAGTAATACAATGAAGAAAAAGGGGAAACAAAGAGAAAAATAGGAGAAGGGTAGAAGTAAATCTCCAGTTTTGGGGATCATATAAGATTGAAGAGATTTATGTGCACTTGGAATCACCTCTCATAACTCCTTAGAATACTTTTAATGATATATATATACTCCGTGCTGCTGAGTTCAAGCAATTAATACTATTATGAATTAACAAATGCTGCTTACAGCATCAGCTACCAGAATCAACGCTGTTTGAGAGCAGGAGCTCTCCTAGATACTACAAACACTAGTAACTTAGGCAGGATCTGATGCTAGCATTATTCCAATTTCCGCACATTTCTAGCTCAAGGGATTTGTTAAAGAAGGTTCAGCAAAAGAATGTAGGAAGTACATATAGTTTTCTGTTTGGAGAGAGACTATCTGCAAATATTCCAAATTTAACTTAAAAGAATGACAACCTGGAAAGAAGAAACAAATAAATTATTGACTAATTTAAGAGGAAAAAAAAATTAGCCATTTAGGGTGGGGGGCAGATGGGACCAACTTTCCTGGATTGATTATTCCTACCTTTGCAAAATGGGGATGCAAGAGCCAAACATCCTAATTATGGCTGGTGTAGTGGTCTACAATCTATTATATAGCAACACTGGCCATGTGATTGAGTATGTTGAAGTCAAGTTTAGGACTACCCTTGCCAGATCTTAACCAATTAAAATTCCATTTCGTGATTCAGAAGAAAATGGATAAATATATTAAACAATTCCATGAAACTTCTGGCCAGCTACACACTCGTAGCAATTTAAAAGCTTGTTAGAAGGGTTAAAGAACAAAAAGTCCTCGGTACATTCATCCACCATGATGCCAAAATGTTAAGGGAAAGGACAATTTCTTGGTGAAGCAGTGAAGGTTTGAGCATAAAGCATGAAACATGGACTTTCAAACCACGAACAGAATCCAGAGTAGGTACTATATAAATATAACTATGAAAGTTGATCCCGGTAGAGTTGTATCTCATTTAGAGGAAATGAAACTTGGCTTGCTGGAGATTCCAGCTAAATGCAAGTATTTTATGCATCGAGTGTCAATAGCATCTTATGTTGTACTTTGTAGTGAATTAAGCTTATAAACTGATGTACTGGAAAATATCGATGAAGATAAGAATTTTCATATATATTATAATTTATGGAGTTTTAGTTTATTTAATGTATTTTGTTTTATTATTTAAGAAAATCCAATAATTTAATTTATTTTTGCCCCATTTGTATTTTGGGCTTAGTTTTAGAATTTAATTATTTTCCCTTTTCAAATAGTCGTAGTAGGAAAGTTAATTAATAATTTTTATTTTCTTTTTCATAGTAGATGTAGGAAAGTTATTTATTATCCTTTTCAGATAGAGAAGATGTAGGAAAGTACCTAGCCTTATAAATACAGGTTGTATTGAGACTTCATATTCATTCAATTCATAATAATACATGCTATTACTAGTAGTTTTCTCTTGGAGAATTCTCTATTTTCCTTGTTGATTCAAGATTTTATTAAGGTTTAGTATTTCTTCACATTAAAATGTTATTTAATCTCCATGTTTATGTTATTACGTTAAACTAACCAAGTTCCCTCTACGTCACCTAGAATTGAGGAAAGAATTAAAGATGTCATAAAATCTAAGGATGGAGATACTACAACAACAAAATTGATCATAAGATTGTTCCAGTGTTCGAGAATATTGAAATTATTAATTTTGTTATTCCTAAATATTTCAATGTCATGCAGGTAAATTGGAAGATATTGATATTTTCTCACTTATTTTCATAATTATCCTTTGAGAAGAAAAAGACGCATAGTGTTGATCCCGTGCAGATTGAAAATTCTTTCTTAGTACTTAATACATGTTTGCTTTAAAATTTGTGGACGAATTTTTTCTAAGGGGATAATGATGCATTAAAAAATATCAATGAAGATTAGGATTTTCATATATTTAATAATTTATGGAGTTTTAGTTTATTTGATATATTTTTATTTATTAATTAGGAAAATCCAGTAATTTAATTTATTTTTGCCTCCTTATTTTGGGCTAAGGTTTAGGGTTTAATAGATGTTGGAAAGTTATTTATTATTTTTTTCAGAGTAAATATTGGAAAGTACCAAGGCCTATAAAATATAGGATGTCTTGAGACTTCTTATTCATTCCATTCATAATAATGTTACTAATAGTTTTATCTTGGAGAATTCTCTATATTCCTTGTTAATCCAAGGTATTATTAAGGTTTAGTTCTTCATCGGCATTAGAATGTTATCTAATACCCACGTTTGAGCTAGTACATTAAACTAACCAAGTTATTGTTGTGTCATAAACTAACAAAAAGAATTTGAAGAACAAAAGATGAGTTATATAGGCATTTGTAAATATATTCCTCCAAAATCTAAAATTCAAGATAAAGGTTATGAACACATTATTTTTTACATATAACATGTGAATATGCATCTATTGTGTATACAAGGACTAAAAACTAAATTACTTTGTAAAGGTATGAACATCCAAATTTTCACTAAAAGATAGCCAAAATGTTTATAGGTAGTAATGCATTTTATCATTATAAATGTGTTCCAAGTTAATTTTGAAGACTATTAATGTTTTCAAAAAGGTAACAAGTGCATGTAAGAGTGAAAACCGTTTGATACCACCAATTACTAGTCATCTATCATTATTTCCACTCTGTTACCTTTTTGATAAATATTTAAATCTATGTTTCTTTTGGATAAGCATTTAAAAAAGAGACTTAAACATGGCAGCAACTCACTAAAAAGTTACAAATTTGCTTATTTCATCATTAGTCGGTCACCTATATCTCACAATTCAATTGTTTGAAATACAATTATCATGGAGCTCTAAAACATTATTTCACAAAAAAAAAATCATTATCAAGATAATAGTAGCAATTTGTGTTTTTTTGTAAACATAAAGATCACAAGTTGTCGCAAGTTTAATGAGGCAATTGGTTATCAAATATATTTAAATCCTAATCTTTTTTATATAATTAAGTTAGAAAGTTTTTATATATAGAGTATTGGAACACGCTAACATGTACTGAATTGCGTATTGGTACGAACGTTCCAAAACATGGAACACTTCCGTTTCGAAACACTAAAGATGACGATCCAAAACTTTTCCCATATCACTTAAACTTCTATTGCACAAGCATGACTAAAATTTTGTATTATTGTTTATAGATGGGGAGCATACTCTTATATAGTCCTTGACTTGTATAATCAAATGGAAGGCTAGTTATGACTATCTAGAATCATCCTCGAAAATATCTAGTTATATATTAAGTATAAAATACTATTAAATCTAAAACATTATAATAGAAAACCTAATATATAAATAAGATTCTAGAAAAGTAATGTATGCCTAATGACATCCTAATTGGTATTATCTAGTAAGCGATGACATGACATTGCCTCGTTGAAAACACTATACTTAGAAACAACTCAACCAATTTTAACTATATTTTAACCAGATTTAATTATATCTCAACTAGTTTTAACAATATCTTCCTAAAAGGTTATTCTTACGTACCACGCTTATGTTCTAAATAAACGTATTTTGTCCCAACTAAGCAATTTGAAGACACTTACTCATTACGTACTCAGTAACATGGAAAAATGACTGTTTTTCATTCCATGTATCGTATCAAACCACAAATTATGTAACATTGAGATAGACTACACGTCTACACCATGTGACAATGGATGTTATAGACTGCACCATGTGACAGTGGAGCTAGAGCATACTAGAAAAGTAGAAATTGCAATGGAAAAAAAACATGGTAATGCTGCCTTTTTTATACTACCAGTTAGGGGATGCACTTGGGAAGCTGATTATTCCTACTTTATGTTTTGAATTTGAAATGACAAGGGAAAATAAATTGAAAGGTGAAAGAAAAGCGCTGTTAATGAGTACTCCCTCCGTTCCGTTTTACTTGTCACTTTAGAAAAAAACACAAAGATTAAGAAATACAATAAATGCTTTGGAAATCTCAATACTACCATTCACAAATTTATTGGAAAAAATGAAAGAGAAACAAGTTGGTATTTAATATAGGGATAATATGAGAAATTCAGTTATTAATGCTTTAAAAAGGAACAAATTGCACTCTCTAAAACGAAAGTAAAAAAGAACGAAGGGAGTACAATCTATTTTTTTCTTATATATAAAAAGATTATTATATCAAATAGATAGCAAAAATGAAATGTATTGGATGATTCCTCTTGAAAATATAAAAACTATAAATTTAAAACCATTTTCCTTTCTTTTACCTTGCTCTTTCATAATACCAAACAAAGCATTGAAGTAAATATTGATGACTTTTCTATTTGACATGGTGTTTCTTAAAATTAATTATTAAAACAATTTTTAAAAAATTAAAACAAAGATAGATGACTGCTATAGAAAATCAAGGATTAAACTATAGGAAATTCAAGGTGTATAATGAATGAGTGCCCAATATTTTCTGTTCATATATGTATGATATAACTCGGTAGCAATTCTAAAGCATAAATTATGACAATGAAGAAAATGTGTAACAAGAAGGATTTGGGTTTAAATATTTTAGGCTTAAATACGCTTCACTACCCTTAACTATCTGACATATTCCACTTTCGTGATTCACCTTTTAATTTTTTCAATTAGATGATTGAACTATTGATTTTTTTCAATTTGATCCAATTGAGGTTGCCACATTAGAAGTTGCTGACGTGGCTATTTGGGTGGGGCTTGAGGCAGCTGATGTGTCCAAAAATAATATTTTTTTATTTTCAGATTAAACATTTTTGATATATTAAAGGGTAAAATGGTCAAACCCTTTTCTTTAATACATCAAAACTAAATAAAAACATCAAAACTTCAAAACAATCAGAATCAAGATGCTCTTATGTTCAATCAGAAACAATGTTCATGGCTATCCATGGACTCCACCCCAACCCCTTCTACTCATCAACCCCCCTTGTATCTCCATTAAATCCTCCTCTCGCAAGCTCCCGATCAAACGCAAAGCCCCCGACTCCTCCTTCCCTCCTAGCAGTGGCCCTAATAATTCTCCTCAAATTCAAACCCCAAAACTCAAATCCTCCACCACCACCACCGACCACGACGACAATGAAGACGATCTCCGCCGTCCTCCGCCTTTCAAATTCCACCGAATATGGACCGAGCTTGACGAGATCCGATTCCTCCAAGACCTCCTCGACTGCACATCAGAATTCCTTTCCTTCCCCAAAGATCTCAATGTCTTCAACTGATTTTCCAACACCATGTCGCAGCCCTACACCAAATCCCAGCTCTCCGAGAAGCTCCGTCGTCTCCGCAAAAAGTTCCGCGTGATTTCAGCTCAGCTCGCCAAAGGGCTCCATAAGTCGATATGTTGACATGCCTCTCTCCCTCCACAAGGATTTGCCCCTCAATAGCAGCCTCCATTGCTCGTGTGTGTATATATATATATATATATATATATGAATGTAAACCTTAGGTTTTCTGAAAGTTAGGGTTTGGGGATTGAAGAGAATTGAAGTTCGGCTCTGGGTTTAAATTGTTAACTTACAAATTTTGAGCTTTAATCGTCATTTTCATTGTATAGTACTATAGTTTGTTTGATTTAATCTGCCTAATTACCCAAAAATAATTCTCATTTTGCTCCATCACTAGCAAAATAGAAAACCGAAAATACTCGGATAATCCATGCTCTGTGTTAAATTTGGTTTCTCCCAAATCGATATAGTCTGCTTCTAATTTGGGGAAGGAGAGCTAAAATGTTAAAAAACTTGTATGTCCCTTCATTTTCTACGTAAATTTTTTGTTTGTAAATTTTTTCCATGTGTTTAATATACGTTAGCCTCAATTGGATCAAATTGAAAAAAATCAATAGTTCAATCATCTAATTGAAAAAATTAAAAAGTGGATCACGAAAGGGGAATATGTCAGATAGTTAAGGGTAGTGAAACGTATTTAAGCCAATATTTTAATATACTGCAAAATTTATATTTTTAATTATAATAAAAATATTTAATAATTTCTTGACAAGGAATATCAAGGCCAGAGCAGATGCATAATGGTCCAATAGTGCTAAATAAATACTCCTAAATTTAGACCCCCATAAATTAATAGTACCATCCAATAAAATTACAAATAAAACTCGATACACTTCCTAAGAAAGATTCTGTTTTGGGCCTTTTGGCCATCAAAAAGAAGAAATTGGGTGCTAAAGCTGGAAACAGAAAACCAGTAGCTGGCTAGGGTCATCTTCAGTATCACATCTCAACTAAATTATAGTACCTTAATAAAATTAAATTCCATAATAATAATAAACAAATTAATCATATACTTATTCATGCACATTAAAATAAGCAAAATTAATTACTATTTCATGTTTACCGGTGAGATCAGCGAGTAGAGCTCTGCAAGGTCCCTGCGTCATATTATTAGCCACATCAAGAAGCCAAAATCCCATCACAAAAGCAACCACCGCTCTAGTCTTCGACTCACCTCTATCGCCGAGCAACCATCCGATATCGGCCGAATGCGCAATAATTACAACAGACAAAATAATCGCAGATCCTCCGGCGACGATGAACGGTCTCCGGCGGCCGAACTTGCTGGTGCACCGATCGCTCATGTGTCCGGCTAGCGGCTGAACGAAGAGGCCGGAGAGCGGGCCACAGAGCCATATGATGCTGGCCCAAGCGTGAGGGATTCCGAGCTCTTGAACGTATGGAGTGAGTAGAGAGAGCTGTAAAGCCCACCCGAATTGTATTCCGCAGGCTACGGAAGCAACTCGGAATAGTAGCCGGAGCGATACTCGGGTTCGAACCGGGGCTCCGACTCTGATTCGGTGCCGTTCGCCGGCGTCTGGAACCGCCATTGCTCTCTCTCACTGAAAACGCGCACTATTTATCTCTCACACAGTAAAAACACACTTTCTCTATCTAGTAAATAATCTATTTGATGGAATTTTTGTGAGAGGAGAGAGAAGGGAAAGGTGGAATGGATGAAATTACGAGAAGTGTAATGCGGGAATTTAGGGAAGTCGAGTAAAAAAAAAGCAAAATATGGTTACGTGTAAGGGCATAGTTCGGTCGGTTATTTTGTCCCGGAATGGATTGTTCAGGCACAACTGCCTATGTTCCCAACAACTTCACTAGCCACCACCTTAAATTTAATTAGAAACTGATATTTTCATTTATATTTTTATATATTCATGTTAATGATTGAGTTTTATCTTTTATGAGAAAATTTCATGTTAAAATATTATTTTAACATATAAAAATTTTAATTTCTTATAATTTTCGTTTAACAAAAAAATACACACCCCCTCGTTCCAAAACTATATATATATATTATAAAATAATAATTTTTAAAAATAATTTATATTTTTAAATATAATTTTAATATTGGTTAGAATTTTAGTTATGATAGTTTGATATTAAAAATAATAATAATAAATTAAAATATCATATCACTTTATAATTTAATAATAGAAATGTCTCTCTAATTTTGAGATTATATTTTGAGATTATTGAAAAAGTAAACAAACACTGATTAACAAAATTATTGAAAAAGTAAACAATCACTGATTAACAAAAATTAGAATCAAAAGCAATTTCTTAGAATCAAAAGTAAACTAGTGAGAAGTCCCTTAACGTATGAGATGTCTATTTTCAAAATATTATTATTATAAGTAGTACCTCACGTACGTAAGAACGTGTCTCTCACTTCTCATATATTTTATATAATTCAAAATTACTATATTTACTAAAATATATATTCAATAAAAATATTAATAATACATAAATCTACAATAAGACTTGTGTTTCGAATTGGACAATGATCTCATATATAATAAGAAGCACTAAAACTATCAGTTGATGAATTTCATTCATCACAATTATGAAGAGTGGCGGAACCATAAACTTTTGAAAGGGGGATCAAAATATATTTACAAAATCATGACGGCGACGATACGAGTTACAATAGCGGCAACCGGCGACGACAATATAATAGTAACCATACTAATGCCAACGTCTTAAAGATAAACAAACTAATAGTAACATTAAATAATAGGGAGCATTATATGGTCTCAAAAAATTTCCCATTACAAATGAATTTTTTTTTAGAAAATTGTATCTTTAAATAATTAATTAAAAGCCTTCAAACTATAATCTTTGCGGCAAACTTAATGCAGATTTCTATTTATTTCTTTCCAAATAAATTTTTAACTATAAAAAATACAAATATTTATATGGTGAGAGATAACTAACCACACCCTGTCCAACTCTAGCACCCCACCCATCAGGAACACCACTTAAAAGACCGAAACTTGTTCCACTCGCTCATACTGGTTTTACCCAAAATCACCGCCCCGGCATTCCTCAACCGCTCCACCACCCGTGGTGTTCAGTTTGTCTTTGGTACCAATCGCGTCCTTCAGGAGCACCGGAATACCGTGCAGCTCACCCAATGATCCACCGTCCCCTATTCCTACTTCTTTCTCTCTCCTCATCGGCCACGTCGGCGAGAATTTGGGATTGACCTTAATGACGGCGCGAAGCAGGGGATTGAGGGTTTGAATCTGGTGCAAGTAGAAATCAACGACTCGTACGCGAAGAACTGAAGAAGACCGGCGCCGGCGCCTGGCTGGCTGCGGTCGCCCCCCCCCCGCCCCCGCCCCCGCTCCCGCTCCCGCTCCCGCTCCTCCCTCTAGTTCCGCCTGGACAGCCTCCCTACCGGGGTTAGATGCCCCGCCTCCTTAGTTCCGCCTCTGGGCGCCACCCTACCGGGGGCAGCCTAGTTCCGCCTCTAATTATGAAATTCATCAATTCATCGTGACTTTAAAAATATGAGCAAAAGATTTTTAAAATTGATTTTAGATAATTATTTAAAGTCATTTTAAATATAAAATAACTTTGAGCTCCACTTAGTAATCTAACCTCAAGAATGTAAAGTACACGTAAAAATTGAAAAGAGAACTGATATTTTCACGTGTATTTTTGATATTTTTATATGGTCTTTTTTCACATGAACATATTATAAGACCCCAAAATTTATGAATAAAGATTTAATTTTTTCGAAATATTTTTTTGTATTATGGTGTGAATTTGATATAATATTATAGTTGTGGGTAGTATTTATAAATTTTGCAAAGTATGCAAGTTGTAATCTAATATTCGTTTGGTCGTGAAATATTCTTACTGTCGGAAAATATTCGTACGGCGGTGCAGCTTTGTGTGGGCCCCATAACTGAAAGCGTTTGGATGAAGAAAACAACAAGTATAAGTTGTTTATAAATAACGACGTAGTTATTACAGATTAACTTATTTGTTAGAGTACTGGGGTGGTTAATCTGGCGGTGTTACACAAGATGTACACAAGATTGCACCAATTATTGATTCTTACGTGAAGAAGGCACTACTCAATAATTATTACGATAATTCTTATTCAATATTTTATTTTATTGATTCAATAATTGATCGTTGATATTTTATATTATTGTTGTTTGATAATTGTCACTACACTGATATTCCCATTATCGGATCAATAATTCATATTATTTTATTAATATTACTAGATAACATTCTTGGTAATGCTCAGAAAGTTCTGCTTTAAGGAGAGGTTTGAGTCACCTAATTGCGGCGGCCAGTAAGGAGAAATCCTTATTGGAAAGCGCCATCTTTCACGGTAATGTAATTTCTAACATCGATATTGTGATTACGTAATATTATTTGTGAATAATTAATTATTGATTTATATGATAAGAAAAATATTCATTTTATGTGGATATAGATGGAGAAATTTTTTAATGTGACAATTGTTGAAAATTGATATTTTATCTTTTCTGATAAAATAATTTATTTAAATAATTTATTATATTATAATAATATAATAATGGTGATATTTTTACAATGAATGTGGGATATATGAGTAAATGAGGAGAAAGAGTATTTTTGTTATAAAAAATGTTTAACACATGTTTTGTGTGTTTGTGGACCCTATTTTTGACTAAAATTTGATTATAACCTGCAAAATCGTCCGTATGTTAATTTTGGTCAATTTCTATTTGAAATTTGGAAAAACTTAAACTTACAAAGTTATAGAGAATTAAATTTCTGTGGAAGGATATAAGATTCGAATTTTTCTGATAAAAGGGCTATTTATTATGAATTATTGAAGTTCCGGAATATTGGGTCTGTATTGATTTTGTTACAAAAGATGTTTAAAACGTGTTTTTCATTTTGGTGGGCCCCACTTTCATGTGTTAGTTGCTGAAATCAGATGGCAAGGTGTGCGTAGGAAAATAAAATAAATATATTAATGTAAGACCCCAACTTATTATAAATAAAATCGAATTTCCTCTAATTATTATTGTGAATAATAAGGTGTTAATTTGATATAATGTTTTGGTTATGGGTGAAATGTGCAAATTTTGTAAAATAAGCAAGTGGTTATAAAATATTCATTGTTGTCAGAGAATATTCGTTTGGTCGTGGAATATTCTCTCTGTCGGGGAATATTCGTACGACGGCGCAACCATTTGTGGGCCCCATAACGGATAATAGTCGGATGAAGAAAACGACAAATTTGAGTTTTTACAAATAACGGCGTAGTTGTTACCGTTAACTATGACACCCCCAAAATTAGGTATACATCACCCATCTTGAGTCGCCAGATACATGGTACGTAATTCAAATATAACTTAAAAATACTGTTATCGCAGCATAATACGATAAAACATAAAGCGTGAGTTTGAATACAAATATTGTCTACTGTAGATTATATAAACTCAAAAGGAGTCCTCATTACAATTATTATCACACTATTTCACGAGAATAGTGAGGACTACTAATGCACCATCTAGGACCATCACTGCGTTTCCGACTAGTCCCAAATTTACGTTCTCATTTCGAAGAGAACGGTGAAAGAAAAGGTGAGCTCAACTAGCCCAGTAAGAAATATTATGACTAAGATAATGCAGAATAATTTATCGTTAGCCTTCAACAATGTTAAACTGATAAAATATAACAACTATCAAGTTTAACTGTAGCGGAACAAGCAATCCATTAGAAGAGTCAAGTAGGGAATAAAATCTACTATCTTCTATGATTTAAAATGTTTTTCATCACTTTTATCGCTGGGACTCAGCTTAATAAATAATCCACATCATCGAATCACCCCTGCACTACGGCCAAGGATATTCTTTAGTATCACGACCACAAATTATCCATGCACTACGACTTAAGATAATCATGTTTTCATCAACGGTCCTGAT
This sequence comes from Panax quinquefolius, assembly GCA_020205615.1. Taxonomy (NCBI): domain Eukaryota; kingdom Viridiplantae; phylum Streptophyta; class Magnoliopsida; order Apiales; family Araliaceae; genus Panax; species Panax quinquefolius. The sequence goes on along the minus strand of CM035170.1, from coordinate 13,776,491 downwards.
CATGTCATAAAACAATTCATCTTTGCACTACGGCCAAAGAGAATCCATAGCCATAATCATACCAAAAATTGTCCATCAATGCACTACGGGCCAATGAAGACTTTTTCCACATCATTTGTAACATTACGGTTATGATTATACCGAATAATCCCTGGTAATAATCATACCAAGTCCATCTATGCACTACAGGCCACAGATGACTTTCAACATAATATAAACATGAGGATGATGACAATGATATAAGAATTCAATAAAACAAGTTCAAGAATTAATTTATCCAGGAACTGATAACGTTCAAATTGTCAACATGATACTGCTTTGTAGAATAAAATTCAAGAATGTTCAGAAGAATATTTCCATGAAAAGATACTGGATAAAGCGCAAATATCAAAGATATTCCACTAATTTTATGGGTATAGAAGTCAAAGTTTTAACCAACTAAGTATAATAAAGAATGGAATAACAAAAGAAATCACCGTGCATGCGATAGACCGCACATGCAAAGTTATTCCAATGAATAATAAAGGATGGAACCGGTCCCGTAAACGCATGCACGGAGCGAGGATATTAAACAGAATAATAAATAATGAACGGTCCCACAGAACGCACAAAAATGTGTAAATAATGGAACGTAGGCGGGATATTACGTGAAGCGATGAATAATAAATAATGGAAGAATGTCCCGATAAACGTATTGAGATAAGATATTCCGACAGAATAATAAATAATGGAATAACAGAAGTTCTCTTCATGAGTACAATAAATAACATCCCTTACCGTAAAAGAAACTGAATATAAGAGTAGGGAAGGAGCAAAATACTTTTCTTTAGGTTCTCTTATAATTCTCTCTCTAGAGTTTCAGTGAATTCGTAAGAAATAATGAAAGAATGAGCTTCTATTTATAGAAAAATGGAATGAATAGTAACTAATTCATGAACGATCCAGATTGATTTACTATTAAACGGACGGTCCATATTGGTTTACTATTAAAACTTAAAACAACGGTCCATACTGATTTACTATTAAAACTTTAAACCAACGATCCATATTGATTTACTATTATAACTCCACCAGCGGTCCATATTGATTCACTAATATAACTTCAACCAACGGTCTGAAAAATTAGCACATCTCCTCATGGAATAATATTGTACCCAAATGCGAATGCACAATACTAGAGTGAATATAGCTGTGAATAAGGGTGAAATAAGTAAGTCGTGAATAGTAACTCATGAATAGTAGTAATTGAATAGTAACACGAAAAGTGTCCGAAAATAATAATTGAACAACAATATACAAATAATAATATGAATAACTTTGCATGCCTAAATTATTGATTTAATAATATATCATATTATGCGGATGATCATCTGTAACAATAATTTAATCAATAATATGAGAGATATGATGCAACAATTATTTGTAGTAATAGTTGAGTATAAGCGAGTGACTTCTCACGTAAGCACCAATAATCAATCTGGTAGCTACTTATGCAACAAGCAGTATCAGATTGTACTTTTAACTTAGGGTGTTTCAACAGTTAATGGTAAAACTTCCGCCGTTATTTTCATAAAGTATTTTTGTCGTTTTCTCAATCCGACAATAATTCCGTTGTGGGGTCCACCAATGATTGTACCGTCGTACGGATATTCCCCGACAAAAAGAATATTCCCCGACCAATCAAATATTATATAACAACTTGCGTACATTGTAAAATTTATAAATACTACCCACAACTATAACATTATATCAAATCAACACCATAATATTCAAAAATATAATTCAAGAAAATTAAATATTTATTCATAAAATCTGGGGTCTCACAATCTCCCCTCCTTATGGAATTTCGCCCTCAAAATTTACGTACGTACCTGGTATGCCGAACAGGTGAGGATACCTTGACTTTACTTCAAATTCTAACTCTTGAGGTATAACTTTTGAGCGTCGAATATGATCCTTCTTATCCAAGATTTTAACACGTATCTCCTCATACGTTAAATCTTCTGCTATCTCGTCCGGTTTTAAATTAATAATGCAGTTCGGGTCGTCCATATATTTACGTAACATCGATACGTTAAAAACGTTATGAACACGCGATATACTTGGCGGTAAAACGAGTCTAAAAGCCACGGTTCCTACTTGATCGAGGATTTCAAATGGGTCAATTAAATCGAGGGTTGAGATTTTCTCTCTTCGTCAATTCTTGCTTCTAGAATAACACCCTCTTGAACCTTCTTAATTATTCACATTCATCAGCTCCGAGTGTGTAGCTTGAGCGGCTTTAACTTTATCGATTAAAGTCGATTCTACTCGTATATTCGTTATCTTCACATGGGTTCATATATTCGCACTTGTAACCGCATATGATCTTCTACTCAACGCGTCAGCTACCACGTTCGCTTTTCCACGATGGTATTGAATGATATGATCGTAATCTTCAACAGCTCGAGCCAACGTCTTTGGCACATGTTACGTTCGTTTTTGGTGAAGAAAATATTTGAGGGTTTATGAAATGGGTTTTGTACTGGGGTCAATACAAAATTCGATTTTACGCTCTAGGGTAGGCTAAGAAGTCTTCAAGAATATGTCAGGAAATTTATTAACAATAGAAATACCATTCAAAACTGTGACTCTCATCTAAGACTTGGATAACACGTCACATTGATACCTATCAACTTGCCATCGTCATTCACGACGTTGCCTCTGAAAAAAGTCGGCTTCAAATTGCATTCCACACAAGAAAGTCAACAACGAAAGGATCGGGGCTCTTTATTTATGGCTTGATATGACAATGATTGACTTTAGTGGTTTGGTTACTTTGAATTCGCATAACATGTTGGTTAAGAGTATGAAAGTTAACAACCTTACAAAAAGCATGATGAGTAGTTAACCAATCGTTTCCAAAAATCACATCAAAGGCAAGTATTTTCTAAGAGATAAGATCGACATGTAACGTGAAAGTGTTGATTTGAACAAGATTTATAAATAGTGGAGGTAACGAAGGTTTCTCCCAACTGAGTTTAAACAGATATATCAAAGTCTAACTTCTCCGGAGTTAACTTCAAACATTGAACACAACTAGGTGCAATAAAAGAGTGAGTAGAACCGGTATCTAACACAGTATAGACTTCGCAAGAGTTTATGACTAACATACCCGTGATAATTTTATTCAGGTTCCTCGTCACGAAAAAAATGCTCTCTCTTAAACTACCGGCTTTGGCTTTCCTGGGACATCCTTTGGTGCCTCCATCCTAGCTGAACTTATCTTCGGTGAACGACAAAATCGGGCTAAGTGACCTTCTCTTCCACAATTATTGCATGCTTTGGACGGCATCGCGCAGTTTAGACTGATGTGTCCCTTTCCTCCGCATTTGAAGCATATGATAGGTGGTCGTTCTCCTTCCTTAACAACGGGTGTTGGTGCTGACGTCTTTCCATCATTGTTGAATCTCCTCTTCTTGAAATGTCCATTCGTATTGTTTTGACCATGATTACCACCGAAGTGGTTACCATTTCTGGCATGTTGATTCCCTCCATACTTATTGTCACCGCTTTGATGGTATTATCACCGATATTATCATTTTTAAATTGCTCTCTTTTGGTTTCGTTGACTCATTATCGCGCTCCACTAACTGAGCCCTATTTATAACATCTGAATACAAACACAGTTTATGAGAAATAAGATATTGACGTATCTCCGGCTTCAAACCTCTTAAAAACATCCGCGTCATTCTCTCTTCATTAACCACTAAGTGGGACGCAAATCGGGACAACTCGGCAAACTTGGCTTCGTACTGCGACACGGTCATGTTGTTTTGCTCCAACTTGATAAATTCCACCTCCTTCATGTGACGAGTGCTTTTGGGAAAGTACTTGTCATTGAACAGCTCTTGGAACTTCTCCCAAGACATCTTGAGTGTGTCAGGTTGGGTACATTTTACAGATTCCCACCAGTGATCTACCTCTTCACGCAACATAAAGGTGGCAAAGGGAACCTTTTGCTCCTCGGAGCATCCCAAGACATCAAATATCTTGGTGATCTGCTTTAACCACGTCTCCGCCTTAAGTGGTTTTGGCTTTCCCAAAAACTCCGGTGGTCCCAGCTCCTTGAATTGCTTAGCGGTGACCAACCGTGGGTTGCCATTGTTTCCTCCTGCATTATGAACAGGAGCCGCCTTCGCCTGATGTTGCATGAATTCTAAAAAACTCCTAAATGTACCGTCGTTTGTCAATTGATCAGTGTTGTTGTTTACAGGAGGATTATCGCCATCCTGTTGCACATTGTCCTGATTATTGATCTGTGGAGAATCAACGGTCTCCTGTGCTCCATTGCTATTCTCAACATTCTCAGATGTCATTTTAAGATACTGCCACAAAACAAAGGTTAATTAACATATCACATATTATCCATATATACTCGTGACCAATTAAATACCACATAAACTTAGGTAGGTCATACTAGCGAAGGAATTCCCGTTTCTCCCTCCTAGTTCTTGTCTCACATCTCGGCCCAGGATCATATCCCTAAGCTCGATACCAATTGTGACGCCCCCAAAATTAGGTATACATCACCCATCTTGAGTCGCGAGATACATGGTATGTAATTCAAATACAACTTAAAAAATACAAATCGTCAAGGCGTATAATACGACAAAACATAAACTGTGAGTTTGAATACAAATATTGTCTACTAGAGATTATACAAACTCAAAAGGAGTCCTCATTACAATTATTATCACACTATTTCACAGAATAGTGAGGACTACTAATGCACCATCTAGAACCATCACTCTGTTCCCAAACTAGTCCCAGCTACGTTCTCATTTCCTGAAGAGAACAGTGAAAGAAAGGGTGAGCTCAACTAGCCCAGTAAGAAATATTATGACTAAGATAATGCAGAATAATTTATCGTTAGCCTTCAACAGTGTTAAACTGATAAAATATAACAACTATCAAGTTTAACTGCAGCGGAACAAGCAAACCATTAGAAGAGTCAAGTAGGGAATAAAATCTATTATCTTCTATGATTTAAAATGTTTTTCATCACTTTAATCGTTGGGACTTAGCTTAATAAATAATCCACATCATCGAATCACCCCTGCACTACGGCCAAGGATATTCTTTAGTATCACGACCACAAATTATCCATGCACTACGGCTTAAGATAATCATGTTTTCATCAACGGTCCTGATCATGCCATAAAACAATTCATCTTTGCACTACGGCCAAAGAGAATCCATAGCCATAATCATACCAAAAACTGTCCATCAATGCACTACGGGCCAATGAGGACTTTTTCCACATCATTTGTAACATTACGGTTATGATTATCCAAGAATAATCCTCGGTTATAATCATACCAAGTCCATCTATGCACTACAAAAGCCACAAATGACTTTCAACATAATATAAACATAAGGATGATGACAATGATATAAGAATTCAATAAAACAAGTTCAAGAATTAATTTATCGAGAACCGATAACGTTCAAATTGTTAACATGATCTTTGCTTTGTAGAGTAAAATTCAAGAATGTTGAAGAAGAATATTTTCATGAAAAGATCTTTGGATGAAGCAAAAATATCAAAGATATTCCACTAATTTCATGGGTATAGAAGTCAAAGTTTTAATAAATTTGAGTATAATAAAGAATGGAATAACAAAAGAAATCACCATGCATGCAATAATCAGCATATATCTGATAAGTTATTCCAATGTAATAATAAAAGGATGGAACCAGTCCCAGTAAACGCATGCAGGATATGAGGAGGATAAAGTCCGGCGAATAATAAATAATGGAACTGGTCAAGTAAAGAACGTGATAGATAGGATATTAAACGAATAATAAATAATGGAATAATGAAGTTCTCTACAAAGTTATGAGTAACAATAAATAACACATCCTTACCGTAAAAGTAAAAAGCGAATATAAGAGTAGGGAAGGAGCAAAATACTTTTCTTTAGGTTCTCTTATAATTCTCTCTCTAGAGTTTCGGTGAATTCGTAAGAAATAATGAAGGAATGAGCTTCTATTTATAGAAAAATGGAATGAATAGTAACTAATTCATGAATGGTCCAGATTGATTTACTATTAAACGGACAGTCCATATTGGTTTACTATTAAAACTTAAAACAACGGTCCATACTGATTTACTATTAAAACTTTAAACCAGCGAACCATGTTGATTTACTATTATAACTCCACCAGCGGTCCATATTGATTCACTAATATAACTTCAACCAACGGTCTGAAAAATTAGCACATCTCCTCATGGAATAATATTGTACCCAAATACCCGAATGCACAATACTAGAGTGAATAATAACCGGGTGAATAGTAACTTGTGAATTGTAACTCATGAATAGTAACTCATGAATAATAACTCATGAATAGTAACTCGTGAATAGTAACTCGTGAATAGTAACTCATGAATAGTAACTCCGACACGAGAAGTGTCCCGAATACCCGATTGAACAATATTGCAAATAATAATATGAATAACTTTGTCGTCTCAATTATTGATTTAATAATATATCATATTATGCGATGATAATCTTGTAATAATAATTTAATCAATAATATGAGAGATATGACGCATGACAATTCTATGTAGCAATAATTGAGTATAACCGAGTGACTTCTCACGTAAGCATCAATAATCAATCTGAGTGTCTTTCTTTGTGCAACCACAGCGTACATCTTGTATTTTTTAACACCGGGTGTTTCAACAGTTAACGGTAAAACTTCCGCCGTTATTTTCATAAAGTATTTTTGTCGTTTTCTCAATCTGACAATAATTCTGTTGTGGGGTCCACCAATGATTGTACCGTCGTTCGGATATTCCCCGACAAAAAGAATATTCCCCGACCAATCGAATATTATATAACAACTTGCGTACATTGCAAAATTTATAAATACTACCCACAACTATAACATTATATCAAATCAACACCATAATATTCAAAAATATAATTCAAGAAAATTAAATATTTATTTATAAAATCTGGGGTCTCACATTAACACTGTTGGAATACCCCGTGGTTAAAATACAGTCATACGCGTGGTTGCACAGTAGCACATGGTTTTGCACAATATTTTTGAATTATTGATTCTTACGTAAGAAGGCACTACTCAATAATTGTTACAATAATTCTTTATTCAATATTTTATTTTATTGGTTCAATAATTCTTTGCGTTGATATTTTATATTATTGTTGTTTCAATAATTGTCATTGCACAGTATTTCCCATTATCGGATCAATAATTCATATTATTTGAATAATATTATGAGATAACATTATTGGCAATGTCTAGAAAGTTCTGTCAATGAGAGGTTTGGTCACCTAATTACGCGCTAGTAAGGAGAAATCCTTATCGGAAAGCCCCCTCTTTCTTGGGAATGGCCTGGTTGTCATAATTGTGATTCTGTAATATTATTTATGAATAATTAATTATTGATTTATATGATAAGGAAATATTTATTTATGTGGATATAATTAATGGATATATTTATTTTATGTGGATATAATTGAAGGAATTAATGTTGAGGTGTTTTTGTCGGAATGGAGGTATTAAAAATTAAATCACTGTTCTTGAGATAAATTGCGTGAGTTATAATTTTTAATCTGACCGTTGGATCGTTGTGATTTTTGGATATGTTATATATATATAAGTTGAATATATGTCCACAAATTTTGAACCGTTAAAAATGAACGTATAATTTGTTATGAATTTTAAGAGGTGACTGATTCAGAAATTAGGTTTATAAATGATTTTGGTGGAAAATTCTAGAATTGAGTGGGCCCCACTTGTGGTTGGTGAAGAAATGTGCTGAATTTTATTTCAAATGTAGTGGGTGGCAATAGTAGCTGGTAAAGCCATCAGGTAACAGGTTAAGTCTACTTCGATGTGCTAACATTTTCCTATAAATAGAGGGCTAAGTTAGAATTAAAAATCACACCAGAAACATAAGCTTTCTCTCTTTCTCTCTCTATATTATCAAGCGTATTTTGTGAGTATTTAGATAATTTATGAGTTTCTATTTATCAGTGTAAGTTTCCTTCAGCTTTATACCGATATTCCGATCAGAAGTACTGTTATTTTGAGGTAAGAGATGTTATTTTCTTCCTAAATGATGTTATTTTTTCAATATCATTATACCAAAATATTGGTATGAATTTTATTGTGGAATTTCTACCTTTTTGTGTCGAGGTTACTATTCACGTATATGGCACTATTCACGAATACAACACTATTCACCGAAAAATGAAATTTTCTTCTTTTTGTCCAAGATGTCTATTATGGTTACTATCTTTGATTTTATCCATGTTTTGATCTTTATTCTTGAATTTTACTTCAAAATTGGTTATTATGGAGTATTATTGATCTTGGATAAACTGTAATACGAATCTCTAATATTTGTCCTTTTGTTTCACTAGATTCGTTTTCTTTAAGATATTTTTCATCATCCTCAGTCCTAAATGATGATATTACTGAATATCTTTGGCCTGTAGTGCAAAGATGAATGATTACCTAATGAATATCTTTGGCCCGTAGTGCAAAGATGAATAGGTGTTGAGATGAACATGACCAACTGGTGATACAAATGAATATATTTTGCCTGTAGTGCAAAGATGAATATTTGATTCAAGATGTATATTGATTGATGTTACAGGGATAAAATATTGATGATGGAGTTTTAAATCATAGAAGATAGTGGAATTCTTTCTCTACTTGACTCTTCTAATGGATTGTTGTTTCATTGCGATAATTGATCTAAAACTTCTTCATCTATTATATTTTATCAGATTTTTCCCTGTTGAAGACTAATGATAAATTGTTGTATATTATCTTAGTCATAATATTCTTTACTGGACTAGTTGAGCTCACCCTTTTCCTTTTTGTTCCTTTTTTCTTCTCAGGAGGTGAGAACATAGTAGGAACTAGCCGGGGTATGGAGTGATGGTTCAGGATAGTTGTATTAGTAGTCCTCACTATTTTGTAAAATAGCGTATCAATAATTGTAATGAGGACTCCTTTTGAGTTTATATACTCTCTATTAGACAATAGTTGTATTCAAACTCATAGTATATGTGTTGTCGTATTTTGCACGACAATTGTATTACTGAAGTTGAATTTGTTTATGTACCATGTATTTGGCGATTTCGGAATGGGTGATGTATACCTATTTTTTTGGGCGTCACGGTTAATATCAAAGCTTAGGGATATGATCCACAGGTGAGATGTGAGACAAGAACTAGGAGGGAGGATGGGGAATTCCTTCGCTAGTATGAATTTGACTAAGTTTATTTGGTATTTATTTGGTCGGTCAGATTATAGGGATAATATGTGACATGTTAATTAACCCTTGTTTTGTGGCAGTATTTGAGAATGGCAGCTGCAAATACTAACAATGAAGCGAATCAGACCGTGGAGACACCTTTAATCACCACCCAAGGGAACGTGCAACAGGAAGGCAATATTCCTCCTGTAAACAACACTACCGAACAAATGATGAATGATGGGATGTTTAGAAACTTTTTTTAATTCATGAAAAATTAGACGAGGGAGACTCGTGCACAAAATACAGGTGGAAATGATAGCAATGCGCGGCTTGTCACAGCCAATCAGTTCAAAGAGTTGGGACCACCAGAATTTATTGGAAAACCAGATCCGATAAAGGCAGAAACGTGGGTCAAACAAATTACCAAGATATTCGATGTCTTTGGATGCACAGAGGAATAGAAGGTTCCATTCGCCACCTTTATGTTCTGCGGTGAGGCAGACTACTGGTGGGAGTCTGTGAAACGTACCTAGCCTGTCGCACTCAACATATCTTGAGAAACGTTTCAGAAACTATTTAATGACAAGTACTTTCCTGAAAGTATTTGTCATATGATGGAGGTAGAGTTTATCAGACTGGAACAAAACAACATGACGTTGTCCTAGTATGAGGCGAAGTTCGTTGACTTAACCAGGTTTGCACCTCATTTGGTAGAGAATGAGGAACGAATGACAAGGATATTTCTGAGAGGTCTAAAACTCGAGATTCGGCAGTATCTTATCTCTCATAAATTTTCTTTATATTCAGATGTTGTAAATAGGGCTCAATTATTAGAGCGAGATCATGAGTATGTTCAACCGAGGGACCACAACCAAGGTCATACCGGTGGCAGCGGTCATCGGAGCAATGACAACCAGCAGGGAGGAAAACATTCGGACAAAAGCGGTAACCACTCTGGTGGTAATCGTGGCCGTGAAAATAGAAGAAGTGAGTCGGGAGGAGATTTCAAGAAGAGAAGGTACAACAATGATAACATGAAGACGTCAGTACAAACATCAACTATTTTTAGGGGAGGAGAACGAGCACCGGTCGTTTGTTACAAATGCGGGAAAGAGGGACACATCAGCCCAAACTGCCCACAACAATCCAAGGTGTGTTATAACTGTGGAAAGGAAGGTCATATAGCTAGAGATTGTCTAGTTGCGAAACCAAGTTCAATGGGGATGGTGACTCCAAAGGCTATCCCAGACAAGTCAAAGTCGGTGGTTCCAGGAAGGGCGTTTGTCGTGACTACCCAAAATGCGAGGAACCGGAACGAAGTGATCGCGGGTAAGCTTATCATAAACTCTTGCGAAGTTTATACATTACTAGATACCGGTTCTACCCATTCTTTTATCTCTCTAGCTTGTGCTCAACGTTTAAACTTGATTCTGGAGAAGTTAGACCTTGACTTATCTGTTGAGACTCCGTTAGGAGAAACTTTCATTACATCTACTGTTTATAAATCTTGCTTGATTCAATTTGGTACCATCACATTACCTGCCGATCTTATTTCATTGAAAATTCTTGCATTTGATGTGATTTTAGGGATTGATTGGTTAACCACGCATCATGCTAAAATTGATTGTTTTCGTAAGGTTGTTAGTTTTCATATTCCTAACCAACCTATTATGCGAATTCAAATAACCAAACCATTAAAGTCAATCACTGTCATATCAAGCAATAAAGCTATTCATTTATTGAAAAACGGATGTCAAGCTTTCTTAGCCCATGTCACGGACTTGAACAAAAACACGTCAGATTTGAATAATATTTCTATTGTTAGTGAATTTCCTAACGTATTTCCTGAAGAACTTCTCGGTCTACCCCCAGAACGTGAAGTTGAATTCTTTATTGACCTTGAACCTGGTACAAAGCCCATTTCTAAAACCCCATATCGAATGGCTCCTATTGAACTTCAGGAGTTAAAGGTCCAACTACAGGAGTTGTTAGACATCGGTTTCATTCGTCCTAGTACATCTCCTTGGGGTGCTCCTATGTTATTCATAAAGAAGAAAGATGGGAGTATGCGACTTTGTATTGACTACTGAGAATTGAACCATGTCACTATCAAGAATAGGTATCCGCTACCTCGTATAGATGACTTGTTCGACCAGTTGCAAGGAGCACAATTCTTTTCAAAGATTGATCTTCGATTCGGTTATCATCAATTTGAATATTAAAGCGAGGATATTCCAAAGGCGCCTTGAATTCTTGATGCGGGCATTATGAATTCTTAGTCATGTCTTTTAGATTGACTAATGCTCTTGCTGCTTTCATAGATATGATGAATCATGTGTTCAAAGAATATTTGGATCAGTTCGTTATTGTCTTTATTGATGACATCCTCATCTATTCCAAAAGCCGTGAAGATCATGTGTGACGCCCCCAAAATTAGGTATACATCACCCATCTTGAGTCGCCAGGTACATGGTACAGAATTCAAATACAACTTAATAATCTGTATGGGTATGCAATACTGATTTGAAACATAAACTATGAGTTTGAATACAAACATTGTCTACTAGAGATTATACAAACTCAAAAGGAGTCCTCATTATAATTATTATCACACTATTTCACAGAATAGTGAGGACTACTAATGCACCATCTAGGACCATCACTCTGTTCCCCGACTAGTCCCAGCTACGTTCTCATTTCTTGAAGAGAACAGTAAAAGAAAGGGTGAGCTCAACTAGCCCAGTAAGAAATATTATGACTAAGATAATGCAGAATAAATTATCATTAGCCTTAAATAGTGTTAAACTGATACAATATAACAAACATCAAGTTTAACTGCAGCGGAACAAATAATCCATTAAAAGAGTTAAGTAGAGAATAAAATCTACTATCTTTTATGATTTAAAAGGTTTTTCATCACTTTTATTGCTGGGAATCAGCTTAATAAATAATCCTCATCATCGAATCACCCTTGCACTACGGCCAAGGATATTCTTTAGTATCACGACCACAATTATCCATGCACTACGGGCCAAGAATATTTGTGTATTCATTAATGGTTATGATCATGCCAACAACTGTACATCAATGCACTATGACCAATGAGGACTTTTACCACATCACTTGTAACATTACGGTAATGATTACACCGAATAATCCCTGGTCATAATCATACCAAGTCCATCTATGCACTACAATGTGCCATGATGACTTTCAACAAAATATAAACATGAGGATGATGACAATGATATAAAAATTCAATAAAACAAGTTCAAGAATTAATTTATTTAGGAACTGATAACGTCCAAATTGTCAACATGATACTGCTTTGTAGAGTAAAATTCAAGAATGCTTAGAAGAATATTTCCATGAAAAGATACTGGATGAAGCGCAAATATCAAGAATATTCCACTAATTTCATGGGTATAGAAGTCAAAGTTTTAACCAACTGAGTATAATAAAGAATGGAATAACAAAAGAAATCACCATGCATGCGATAGGCCCGACAAAAGGAGTTATTCTAATGAGAATAATAAAGGATGGAACTGTCGGTCCCAGTAAACGCATGTGACAGTGATATTCGACAGCGGAATAATAAATAATGGAACCGGTCCCGCGTAAACGCATATTGAGATATGATATATTCGACAAAATAATAAATAATGGAACCGAGTTCTACGTGAACGCCGCAGACGAGGATATTAAGCGAATAATAAATAATGGAACCGGTCCCCAAAACGTAAGCGCATGATGTGATATTAAAGCAGAATAATAAAGAATGGAATATTAGAAGAATGTCACCATGTATAGGGTAAATGGCATTATCTGAGTTATTCCAATGAATAATAAATAATGGAATAATGAAGTTCTCTTCATGAGTACAACAAATAACAACCCTTACCGTAAAAGAAACTGAATATAAGAGTAGGGAAGTAGCTGAATACTTTTCTATAGGTTCTCTTATAATTCTCTCTCTGGAGTTTCAGTGAATTCGTAAGAAATAATGAAGGAATGAGCTTCTATTTATAGGAAAATGGAATTAATAGTAACTAATTCATGAACGGTCCAGATTGATTTACTTTTAAACGGACAATCCAGATTGGTTTACTATTAAAACTTAAAACAACGGTCCATACTGATTTACTATTAAAACTTTAAACCAACGATCCATATTGATTTACTATTATAACTCCACCAGCGGTCCATATTGATTCACTAATATAACTTCAACCAACGGTTTAAAAAATTAGCACATCTCCTCATGGAATAATATTGTACCCAAATACCCGAATGCACAATACTAGAGTGAATAGTAACCGGGTGAATAGTAACTCTTGAATAGTAACTCATGAATAGTAACTCGTGAATAGTAACTCGTGAATAGTAATTCATGAATAGTAACTCGTGAATAGTAACTCGTGAATAGCAACTCCGACACGAAAAGTGTCCCGAATACCTGATTGAACAATATTGCAAATAATAATATGAATAACTGCAGTCTCAATTATTGATTTAATAATATATCATATTATGCGGATGATCTTCGTAACAATAATTTAATCAATAATATAGAGAGATATGACGCAACAATTCTTTGTAGCAATAATTGAGTATAAGCGAGTGACTTCTCACGTAAGGATCGATAATCAATACTGCTAGTGTCTTCTTTGCAACCACACGATATCGTACTTTTTTAACAAGGTGTTTCAACGAGTTAACGGTAAAACTTTCGCCGTTATTTTCATAAAGTATTTTTGTCATTTTCTCTATCCGACAATAATTCTGTTGTGGGGTCCACCAATAATTGTACCGTCGTACAGATATTCCCCGATAAAAAGAATATTCCCCGACCAATTGAATATTATACCACCACTTGCTTACTTTGCAAAATTTGTAAATATTACCCATAACTATAACATTACATCAAATCAACCCATAATAAAAAATAAAAAAAAATTATTTCGAGAAAATTAAATCTTTATTCATAAAATCTGGGGTCTCAGATTATGAGCACCGTTTGAAGCTGATACTGCAAAGGCTTTGTGATAACAAGTTGTATGCCAAGTTAAAGAAATGCGAGTTCTGGCTTGAGGAAGTAGCATTCCTTGGGCACGTGGTGTCAAAACATGGAGTATCTATCGACCCGGTGAAGATTGAAGCCATACAAAGTTGGGAGCAACCAAAGTCGGTGACCGAAGTACGTAGCTTTCTAGGCTTAGCTGGTTACTATCGGAGATTCGTGGAAGGATTTTCTCGAATCGCTACTCCGTTAACTTAGCTGACTCGTAAAGATATAAAATTCGGTTAGAGCGAGGATTGTGAGAAGAGTTTTCAAGAACTCAAGAGAAGACTCATTTCGGAACCTGTTTTGACAATACCATCTGGTTCGGATGAATTTGTTATCTACAGCGATGCTTCAGGCAAAGGGTTAGGATGTGTTCTCATGCAACATGAGAAATTCATAGCCTATGCCTCGCGACAACTCAAAGAATATGAGAGGAATTATCCTACTCATGATTGGAGTTGGCAACAGTCATTTTTGTGTTGAAGATCTGGAGACACTACCTGTATGGGGAGAAAGTGGAGATCTATACAGATCATAAAAGCCTCAAATATTTCTTCACCCAAAAGGAACTCAACATGCAGCAACGACGTTGGCTCTAGCTGTTAAAAGAATATGATCATATCATCCAATATCATCCTGGAAAAGCAAACGTGGTAGCTGATGCATTAAGTAGAAGATCATATGCGGGTACGAGTGCAATGTTGTTAACACAAAAGTCCATTTTGTATGACTTGCAAAGGATGGAGATAGAGGTAAAGGCTCTAAGTACCCACGTGATGATATCAAGCATACGAGTAGAACCAACTTTAATCGATAAGGTTAAAGCTGCTCAAGCTACGAACATGGAGCTGATGCGTATGAAGAAGAAAGTGCAAGAACGTGTTATTCCAGAAGCAAGAATCGATAAATAAGGAATACTTTGAGTCAACTCCAGACTCTGTGTTCTTAACGATTCTGACTTGAAGCATAGAATCATGATGGAGGCACACAACACACCGTTTGCAATCCGTCCTGGGAGTACCAAAATGTATCATGATCTTCGACATACATTTTGGTGGAGCAATATGAAAAGAGAGATCGCAGAGTTTATCTTGAGGTGTTTAACTTATCAACGTGTAAAGGCGGAGCATCAAGTACCAAAGGGTCCACTGTAACCACTTGAGATTCCGACATGGAAGTGGGAACACATTACTATGGATTTCGTTACGGGTCTTCCCAAGGTTTCTCAAGGCATAAATGCGATTTGGGTTATTGTTGATAGATTAACCAAGTCTGCCCATTTCTTGCCTATACGGGAGACTTATTCCCTTGAACGTCTTGCTAGTATGTACATGAATAAGATTGTGAGATTGCATGGCATGCCAGTATCCATAGTTTTGGATCGTGACCCAAGATTCACTTCACGATTTTGGGTTAGCTTGCAGAAAGCTATGAGCATGATTTGATTGATTGATTCAAGATACCATCCTCAAAGCGGACGGACAATCAGAGAGGACTATTCAAACTCTTGAAGATCTATTAAGACTACGTGTCCTAGATTTCAAAGGGAGTTGGGATAAGTACCTACCATTGGTGGAATTCTCCTACAACAACAGTTATCAGGCAAGTATAGGTGTGGCTCCATTTGAAGCATTGTATGGACGAAAGTGTCGCTCTCCAGTATGTTGGGATGAGGTGGGAGAAGCAACGTTGCTAGGACCAGAATTGGTACGAATGACTATAGAGAAGATCCAAATGATCCAACAACGTATACAAACGGCACATGATCGACAAAAGAGTTATGCGGATCTTCATCGGAAGGATGTGGAATTTAATATTGGGGATCATGTATTGTTACATGTTGCACCATGGAAGGGAGTTACAAGATTTGGGAAGAGAAGAAAGCTCAATCCATGATTTGTTGGTCCATTTGAGATTCTTGACCGAATAGGAAATGTGGCATATAGACTCGCATTACCTCCAATCATGTCTCGTGTTCATAATGTTTTTCACATATCTATGCTTCGTAAATATGTGAAAGACCCGAACCACATTATTGAGTTAGAACCAGACGAGATAGCCGAAGATTTAACGTATGAGGAGGTACCTGTTAAGATCTTGGATAGGAAAGAGCATGTCCTACGCACGAAGGTTATACCACAAGTTAAGGTTTTGTGGAGAAACCATGCTATTGAAGAAATGACCTGAGAGTTGGAATCAGAAATGAAAGCGAGGTATCCTCACCTTTTCGAAACACCAGGTACGTATGTCAATTTCGAGGACGAAATTTCATAAGGAGGGGAGGTTGTAAGACCCCAAATTATTATAAATATAATCGAATTTCCTCTAATTATTATTGTGAATAATAAGGTGTTAATTTGATATAATGCTTTGGTTATGGGTGAAATGTACAAATTTTGCAAAATAAGCAAGTGGTTATAAAATATTCATTGTTGTCGGGGAATATTTGTTTGGTCGTAGAATATTCTTTTTTCGTTAGGGAAATATTCATACGACTTGATGCGATCATTTATTGGGCCCCATAACGGATAATGGTGGGATGAAGAAAATGACAAATTTGAGTTTTTACAAATACTTGGCGTAGTTGTTACTGAATTAACTTTGTTAGAATGCCGGTGGTTAAAATACTGATGTATGCGCATAGTAGCAACACGATTTTGCATAGTATTTTGAATTATTGATTCTTACGTGAAGACACTACTCAATAATTATTACAGAATTCTTTATTCAATATTTTATTTTATTGGTTCAATAATTGTTTGCATTGATATTTTATATTATTATTGTTTCAATAATTGTCATTGCATAGTATTTCCCATTATCGGATCAATAATTCATATTATTTGAATAATATTATGAGATAGCATTATTGGCAATGTCTAGAAAGTTACATCAATGAGAGGTTTGGTCACCTAATTAATTGCGTGCGATGAGGAGAAATCTTTATCGGAAAGCCACATCTTTCACAGGGAACTAGTTGTCAAAATTGTGATTCTGTAATATTATTTGTGAATAATTAATTATTGATTTATATGATAAGGAAATATTTATTTTATGTGGATATAATTAATGGATATATTTATTTTATGTGGATATAATTGAAGGAATTAATGTTGAGGTGTTTTTGTCGGAATGGAGGTATTAAAAATTAAATCACTGTTCTTGAGATATATTGCGTGAGTTATAATTTTTAATTTAATTGAATTTGGATCGTTGTGATTTTTTGATATGTTATACATATATAAGTTGAGTATATGTCCACAAATTTTATCTGAATTAAAATAAACGTATAATTTGTTATGAATTTTAAGAGGTGGTGATTGAAATTAGGTTTATAAATGATTTTGGTGGAAAATTCTAGAATTGAGTGGGCCCCACTTGTGATTGGTGAAGAAATGTGCTGAATTTTATTTCAAATGTGGTGGGTGGCAATAGTAGCAGGTAAAGCCATCAGGTAGCAGGTCAAGTCTGCTTCGGAGTGCTAACATTTTCCTATAAATAGAGGGCTAAGTTAGAATTAAAAATCACACCACAAACATAAGATTTCTCTCTTTCTCTCTCTATATTATCAAGCATATTTTGTGAGTATTTAGATAATTTGTGAGTTTCTATTTATCAGTGCAAGTTTTCTTCAGCCTTATACCGATATTCCGATCAGAAGTACTGTTATTTTGAGGTAAGGGATGTTATTATCTTCCTAAATGATGTTATTCTTTCAATATCATTATACCAAAATATTGGTATGAATTTTATTGTGGAATTTCTACCTTTTTTGTGTCGGGGTTACTATTCACGTATACGACACTATTCACGAATACAACACTATTCACTGAAAAATGAAATTTTCTTCTTTTTATCCAATATGTCTATTATGGTTACCATCTTTGATTATATCCATGTTTTGATCTTTATTCTTGAAATTTGCTTCAAAATTGGTTATTATGGAGTATTATTGATCTTGGATAAACTGTAGTACGAATCTCTAATATTTGTCCTTTTGTTTCACTAGATTCGTTTTCTTTAAGATATTTTTCATCATCCTCAGTCCTAAATGATGATATTACTGAATATCTTTGGCCTGTAGTACAAAGATGAATGATTACCTAATGAATATCTTTGGCCCGTAGTACAAAAGATGAGCAGTGTTGAGATGAAATACGAATTTGGTGATACAAATGAATATATTTGGTCTGTAGTGCAAAGATGAATATTTGATTCAAGATGTATATTGATTGATGTTACAGGGATAAAATATTGATGATGGACTTTAAAATCTTAGAAGATAGTGGAATTCTTTCTCTACTTGACTCTTCTAATGGATTGTTGTTTCCGCTGCAGTTGTTGATCTAAAACTTGTTGTCTATTATATTTTATCAGATTTTTCCCTTTTGAAGACTAATGATAAATTGTTGTATATTATCTTAGTCATAATATTCTTTACTGGACTAGTTAAGCTCACCCTTTTCCTTTTTGTTCCATTTTTCTTCTCAGGAGGTGAGAACGTAGTAGGAACTAGCCGGGGTATGGAGTGATGGTTCAGGATAGTTGTATTAGTAGTCCTCACTATTTTGTAAAATAGTGCATCAATAATTGTAATGAGGACTCCTTTTGAGTTTGTATACTCTCTATTAGACAATAGTTGTATTCAAACTCACAGTATATGTGTTGTCGTATTTTGCACGATAATTGTATTAGTGAAGTTGAATTTGTTTATGTACCATGTATTTGGCGTCTCAGAATGGGTGATGTATACCTATTTTGGGGGATTCACATTAATATTTTATTAAATTTTCTGCTTTGGTGTTCTAAGCATTTTTCTGTAAATAGGATGCTTAGGTTAGAATTGAAAATTACACCAGAAACTGAAATCTTCTGTCTCTATACTATCGAGCGTATTCTTATGAGTATTTTGATACTTTGAGTGTTGTTATACGGTGCAAGTTCCTTTCAGCGTTATATCTGATATTCCAGCAAGAAGTATTATTCTTTTGAGGTAAGGGGTATTATTTATTTCATATTCTGAAGAGATGTTATTTTTCGTATTCGTATGAATATTATTTCGTTCAATATTCGAAAGAAATATTATTTTCATTTAATATTCGTAAGGAATATTATATTCATTTAATATTCGAAAGGAATATAATTTTCGTTTAATATTCATAAGGGATCTTATTTTCTTCGTAAATGATATTATTTTCTTTAATATCATTATGCCGAATTATTGATATGAGTTTTATTGTGGAAGTTCTACCTTTTTGTGTCGGGATTACTATTCACGTATACGGCACTATTCACGTATACGACACTATTCACCGAAAAATGAAATTTTCTCTTTTTCATCCCAGATGTCTATTATGGTTACTATCATTGATTGTATCCATGTTTTGATCTTCATTCTATACTTGTTTTGTTAAAATTTTGGCTTCTATACTCCATGAAATTAGTAAAATATCCTTTATATTTGCGTTTCATTCAGTATCATTTTATGGAAATATTATTCTGAGCATTCTTGATAAGTTTTAACTTTTTCATGTTGGGGTACTATTCACGGGGTTACTATTCCCGAAGTTACTATTCACTTGGTTACTATTCACCCGGGGTACTATTCATGACAAAAATTTATTACTTTTCGGTCCAAATCATTTTTGATACAATATTATTCTTGAATTTTACTTCACAAAGTAGTATCATGTTGACAATTTGGACATTATTGATTTCTGGATAAATTAAATTATAAATCTTTAAAAATTTATCCTTGAACTTGTTTTATTGAATTCTTATATCATTGTCATCATCCTCATATTTATATTCTGTTGAAAGTCATCTGTGGCCTGTAGTGCATAGATGGACTTGGTATGATTATGACCAGGGATTATTCGGTATAATCATGACCATAATGTTACAAATGATGTGGTAAAAGTCCTCATTGGCCCGTAGTGCATTGATGGACAATTTTTGGTATGATTATGGCCGTGGATTCTCTTCGGCCAAGTGTGCAAAGATGAATTGTTTTATGGCATGATCATGACCATTGATGAATACACGAATATCCTTGGCCCATAGTGCATAGATAATTTGTGGTCGTGATACTAAAGAATATCCTTGGCCGTAGTGCAGGGGTGATTCGATGATGTGGATTATTTATTAAGCTGAGTCTCAGCGATAAAAGTGATGAAAAACCTTTTTAAATCATAGCAGATAGTAGATTTTATGCTCTACTTGACTCTTGTAATGGATTGCTTGTTCTGCTGCAGTTAAACTTGATAGTTGTTATATTTTATCAGTTTAACACTATTGAAGGCTAACGATAAATTATTCTGCATTATCTTAGTCATAATATTTCTTACTGGGCTAGTTGAGCTCACCCTTTTGCTTTCATTGTTCTCTTCAGGAAATGAGAACGTAGTCGAGACTAGTCGGGGAGCGGTCGGTCCAGATGATAGCATTAGTAGTCCTCACTATTCTATGAAATAGTGTGACAATAAATGTATTGAGGACTCCATTTGAATTGAATACTGTCTAGAAGATAATATTCGTATTAAAACTCTCAGTTTATGTTTTGTCGTATTTTACACGACAGTTGTATTATTAAGTTGTATTTGAGTTTTGTACCATGTATTTGGCGACTCAAGATGGGTGATGTATACCTATTTTGGGGGCGTCACAGTTGGTATCAAAGCTTAGGGATATGATCCCTGGCTAAGATGTGAGACAAGAACTAGGAGGGGAGAGACGGGGTATTCCTTCGCTAGTATGACCTACCTAAGTTTAATTGGTATTTAATTGGTCGGTCAGAATATAAGGATAATATATGGTATGTCAATTAACCCTTGTTTTGTGGCAGTATTTGAAAATGACATCCGAGAATTTTGAGAATAACTAGGAGAGAATGACGCGGATATTTCTATTAGGTTTGAAACCAGAGATACGTCAATACCTAATTTCTCACAAACTATGTTTGTATTCAGATATTGTAAATAGAGCTCAGTTATTGGAGCGCGGTAACGAGTCAACCCAACCAAGAGAGAGTAGCCGACAAATCGATTAATACCAATGGTAGCAGTCATCGAATCGGTGATAAAAAATGTGGAGGAAATTATCATGCCAGAAATGGTAACCACTTCGGTGGTAATCATGGCCAAGATAATAGGAAAGGTGAGTCAAGTGGAAATTTCATGAAGAGAAGGTTCAATAATGATGGAAAGATAGCGGCACCCATTTCCAAGGAAGAAAAATGACCACCGGTCGTATGTTTCAAATGCGGACAGGAGAGACACATCCATCCAAACTGTACGCAGCAACCCAAAGCGTGTTTCAATTGCGGAAGAGAAGGTCACTTAGCTCGATTTTTTCGTGAAGTGAAGTCAAGTCCAGCTGGGATGGTGATGCCAAAGGATGTCTCAGACAAGTCAAAGTCGGTAGTTTAAGTGAGAGCGTTTGTCGAGGAACCCGAACGAAGCTATCACGGGTAAGTTAATCATAAACTCTTGCGAAGTTTATACCTTATTTGATATCGGTTCTACCCATTCTTTTATTTCTCCTACTTGCGCTTAACGTTTAAATTTGACCCCAGTACAAAACTCATTTCTAAAACCCTCGAATATTTCTTCACCCAAAATGAATGTAACATGCGCCAAAGACGTTGGCTCGAACTGTTGAAGATTACGACTATACCATTCAATATCATCGTAGAAGAGCGAACGTGGTAGCTGACGCGTTGAGTAGAAGATCGTATGCAGTTACGAGTGCGACGTTGTTAACAAAAAGACCCATTTCGTACGACTTACTCTAGAGACCCACGTGATGATGTTAAATATACGATTAGAACCAACTTTAATCGATAAAGTTAAAGCCGCTTAGGCTACAGACTCAGAGCTGATGAATATGAAGAAGAAGGTTCAAGAGGGCGTTATTCTAAAAGCAAGAATTGACGAAAAGAGAAAATCTCAAACCTTGATTTAATTATTCTATTTGAAATCCTCGATCGAGTAAGAATTATGGTTTATAGACTCGCTTTACCGCCAAGTATGTCGCGTGTTCATAACATTTTTTTGTATCGATGTTACATAAAAATGTGGACGACCCGAACCACATTATTGAATTAGAATCAGACGAGATAACAGAATATTTAACGTATGAAGAGGTACCTGTTAAAATCTTGGATACGAAGAAACATATTTTACGCTCAAAGGTTATACCTCAAGAGTTAGAATCTGACGAGATATCCTCATCTGTTCGGCATACAAGGTACGCACGTAAATTTCGAGGGCAAAATTTCATAACGAGTGGAGATTGTAAGACCCCAAAATTTATGAATAAAGATTTAATTTTCTCGAAATATTTTTTTTGTATTCTGGTGTGGATTTGATATAATATTATAGTTGTGGGTAGTATTTATAAATTTTTCAAAGTATGCAAGTTGTCATCTAATATTCGTTTGGTTGTGGAATATTCTTAATGTCGGGGAATATTCATACGACGGCGCGGCCTTGTGTGGGCCCCATAACGGAAAGCGATTGGATGAAAAAAATGATAAGTATAAGTTGTTTATAAATAATGGCGTAGTTGTTACCGTTAACACTGTTGGAGTACAGTGATTAATAATGGCAGCGTTGCACAAGAGAAGCACTGCAGTATTGCACCAATTATTGATTCTTACGTGAAGACACTACTCAATAACATGCTACGGTAATTCTTTGTTCAATATTTTCTTTTATTGATTCAATAATTCTTTGCGTTGATATTTTATATTATTGTTGTTTCAATAATTGTCACTACACAGTATTTCCCATTATCATATCAATAATTCATATTATTTTAATAATATTACTAGATAACATTATTGGCAATGTCAAAGTTCTGTCTAAGAAGAGGTTTGGTCACCTAATTGCGCGCCAGTAAGGATAAATCTTTATTGGAAAGCACCCTCTTTTCTGGGAACAGCCTGCTTGTCAATATTGTGATTCTGTAATATTATTTGTGAATAATTAATTATTGATTTATATGATAAGGAAAATATTTATTTTATGTGGATATAGATGGAGAAAATTTTTAATATGACAATTGTTGAAAATTGATATTTTATCTTTTCTAATAAAATAATTTATTTAAATAATTTATTATATTATAATAATATAATAATGGTGATATTTTTACAATGAATGTGGGATATATGAATAAATGAGGAGGAAGAGTATTTTTTTTACAAAAAATGTTTAACACATGTTTTGTGTGTTGGTGGACCCTATTTTTTTTTACTGAAATTTGATTATAACCTGCAAAATCGTCCGTATGTGAATTTCGGTCAATTTCTGTTTGAAATTTAGAAAAACTTAAACTTACAAAGTTGTAGAGAATTGAATTTCCTATGGAAGGTCATAAGATTCGAATTTTTTTGATAAAAGGGCTATTTATTATGAATTATTGAAGTTCCGAAATATTGGGTCTGTATTGATTTTGTTACAAAAGATGTTTAAAACATGTTTTTCAGTTTGGTGGGCCCCACTTGCATGTGTTAGTTGCTGAAATCAGATGGCAAGGTGTGCGTAAGAAAATAAAATAAATATATTAATATTTTATTAAATTTTCTGCTTTGGTGTTCTAAGCATTTTCCTACAAATAGGATGCTTAGGTTAGAATTGAAAATCACACCAGAAACTGAAATCTTCTCTCTCTATATTATCGAGCGTATTCTTGTGAGTATTTTGATACTTTGAGTGTTGTTATACGGTGCAAGTTTTTTTCAGCGTTATATCTGATATTCGAGCCAGAAGTACTATTCTTTTGAGATAAGGGGTATTATTTATTTCATATTCTGAAGTGATGTTATTTTTCGTATTCGTATGAATATTATTTCGTTCAATATTCGCAAGAAATATTATTTTAATTTAATATTCGTAAGGAATATTATATTCGTTCAATAGTCGAAAGGAATATTATTTTCGTTTAATATTCGTAAGGGATGTTATTTTCTTCGTAAATTATATTATTTTCTTCAATAAAGATTATCTTAGAATTATTGATATGAGTTTTATTGTGGAATTTCTACCTTTTTGTGTTTGAGAGTTACTATTCACGATACTGAGACTATTCAAGGTTATTGATACTATTCACCGAAAAATGAAATTTTCTCTTTTTCGTCCCAGATGTCTATTATGGTTACTATCATTGATTGTATCCATGTTTTGATCTTCATTCTATACTTATTTTGTTAAAATTTTTGGCTTCTATACTCCATAAAATTAGTAAAATATCCTTTATATTTGCGTTTCATCTAGTATCTTTTCATGAAAATATTATTCTGAGCATTCTTGATAAGTTTTAACTTTTTTATGCCGGGGTACTATTCATGGGGTTACTATTCACTCAGTTACTATTCACCCGGGGTACTATTCATGACAAAAATTTATTACTTTTCGGTCCAAATCATTTTTGATACAATATTATTTATGAATTTTACTCCACAAAGCAGTATCATGTTGACAATTTGGACATTATTGATTTCTAGATAAATTAAATTATAAATCTTTAAAAATTTATCCTTGAACTTATTTTATTGAATTCTTATATCATTGTCATCGTATTCATGTTTATATTCTGTTGAAAGTCATCTGTGGCCTGTAGTGCCAATATGGACTTGGAATGATTATGACCAGGGATTATTCAATATAATCATGACTGTAATGTAACAAATGATGTGGTAAAAGTCCTCATTAGCCCGTAGTGCATTGATGGATAATTTTTGGTATGATTATGGCCATGGATTCACTTCGGCCAAGGGTGCAAAGATGAATTGTTTTATGGCATGATCATGACCATTGATGAATACACGAATATCCTTGGCCTGTAGTGCATGAATAATTTGTGGTCGTGATACTAAAGAATATCTTTGGCCGTAGTGCAGGGGTGATTCGATGATGTGGATTATTTATTGTCGAGTCTCAAATGACAAAAGTGATGAAAACCTTTTAAATCATAGAAGATAGTGGATATTATGCTCTACTTGACTCTTCTAATGGATTGCTTGTTTCACTGCTAGATTAAACTTGATGTTTGTCATATTTTATCGGTTTAACCTTTATTTGAAGGCTAACGATAAATTATTCTGCATTATCTTAGTCATAATATTTCTTACTAGGCTAGTTGAGCTCACCCTTTTGCTTTCATTGTTCTCTTTAAGAAAATGAGAACGTAGCTGGGACTAGTCGGGGAACGGAGTGACTGTCCAGATAATAGCATTAGTAGTTCTCACTATTCTATGAAATAATGTGATAATAAATGTATTGAGGACTCCATTTGAGTTGAATACTGTCTAGAAGACAATATTCGTATTAAAACTCTCAGTTTATGTTTTGTCGTATTTTACACGACAGTTGTATTATTAAGTTGTATTTAAATTTTGTACCATGTATTTGGCGACTCAAGATGGGTGATGTATACCTATTTTGGGGGCGTCACTCATACAATGGATCCCACTTTTATGTGAGAAGAAATTATATAAAAGTAGTGATTTCCAATATAAAAATATATAAATTTTTATCTGATTTAAAATTGTAAAGTACCATTATTATAACGGTTTAAAATAATCTAATTTGAATTATAAAAATTATACTATTTTACCTCATTATAATTGTAAGACCTTAAATTTTTAATAAAGAGAATTTAATTTTATTGTAATTATTATTCTTAACAGTAAGATAGTAAGATGTTAAATTGATAAAATGATAAGTTAAGGGTGATATGTGAAATTATAAAAAGTATGTTGGGAATATTCATTCTCTCGCAGAATATTCCTTTTGTTGAAAAATATTCGGTAAATTACGACGACTTCGAAATAACCAATTATTGGTGGGGCCCCACAATGAAATATTTTCAGATACAAAAAATGACATAAATAACATTTTTAATAAAAAAA
Organism: Panax quinquefolius; assembly: GCA_020205615.1. NCBI lineage: Eukaryota > Viridiplantae > Streptophyta > Magnoliopsida > Apiales > Araliaceae > Panax > Panax quinquefolius. Next base: position 13,750,226 of record CM035170.1, on the reverse strand, counting down.
AATAGTCAATGGTACTATCACTTTTAACTATTTAAATATTAGGTGATAAAAGTATAGTAGCACGTGATATTCTATAATGACACACGATATTCTACAGTATCACACGGTTTTGCACAGTACTTCATATTATTGGTTCAATAATTATTACACTAACAATTGCATAGTATTTTATATTATTGAACTTAATAATTGTCATAGTAGCAAATGCACAATATTTTATATTATTATATCAATAATTGACACGACACAATAACACATATTATTTGATATAATATTATTAAGCTAGCAAAAATTATTAACAATGTCTAGAAAGTTCTGTCAAGAAAATGGGTTATTTAATTGCGCGTCGTTTATACGGAGGCCTCCTTTTTCCTAGGAACGATTTGTTTGTCAATATTGTGTCTATAATATTTATACTTAGTGTTGAATGTGAGCATCAGTGTGACGCCCCAAAAATAAATATACATAACTCATTCTGAGTCGTGAAATACATGGTACAGAAAACAACTACAACTTCATTATTACAATTACCGTGCAAAATACGATAACACATATGCTGTGAGTTTAAATATAAATATTATCTTCTAGACAGTATTCAAACTCAAATAAGTCATCATTACAATTATTGATACACTATTTTTCAAAATAGTGAGGACTGCTAAAACAACAGACTGAAACATCACTCCACACCCCGACTAGTTCCCGCTATATTCTCGCCTCCTGAGAAGAAAAATGGAACAAAAAGGAAAAGAGTGAGCTCAACTAGCTCAGTAAAGAATATTATGACTAAGATAATGAACAAAAAATTATCTTTAGCCTTCAACAAATCAGATAAAATATAATGGACAACAAGTTTTAGATCAATATTCGCAACAGAAATAACAATTCATTAAAAAAGTTAAGTAGAGAATGAAATCTACTATCTTCTATGATTTAAAAGTTCATCATCAATATTTTATCCCTGTAACATCAATCAATATACATCTTGAACTAAATATTCATCTTTGCACTACAGGCCAAAGATATTCATTTGTATCACCAGTTGGTCATGTTCATCTCAACACCTGTCCATCTGTGCACTACGGGCCAAAGATGTTCATTCGATAATCATTCATCTTTGCACTACAGGCCAAAGATAGTCATCAAGTATCACCATTTAAGACTGAGGATGATGAAAAATATCTTAAAGAAATGAATCCAGTGAGATAAAAGGACAAAGATTAGGGATTCATACTTTAGTTCATCCAAGTTCAAAAATACTCCATAATAATTAATTGTGGAGCAAAATTCAAGAATGAAGATCAAAACATGGATACAGTCAAAGATAGTAACCATAATAGACAACTTGGATAAATAAGAGAAAATTTTATTTTTCTGTGAATAATGACATATTTGTGAATAGTGACGTATACGTGAATAGTGTCGTATACGTGAATAGTAACTTCGACATGAAAAGGTAAAAATTTCATAAATTCATACCAATTTTTCGATATAATGATATTGAACGAAATAACATCATTTACGAAGAAAATATCATCCCTTACCTCAAAAGAACAATACTTCTGAATGAAATATCGGATATAATGCTGAAGAAAACTTTCACTGCTTAACAACTCTCAAAGTATCTAAATACTCACAAAAATACGCTTGAATTTGTAGAGAGAAAATTTTCTGATTCTGGTGTGATTTTCAATTCTAACTAAGCACCATATTAATAGGAAAATGTCAGAACGCCATAGTAGACCAACCTACTACTGGTGGCTTCCTACGCATCCCTTCGTTGAAAATTTAACCCACCACTTTTGAAAAACAATTAAGCATATTTCACCAACAAAGGATAAGAGTGGGGCCCTGTGACACCCCCAAATCCGGTACTTTAATTTCCACATGATTTGGTGTTTACTATTCAAACATCATATATCTATCTACCTATAATAAATGAAAGCATAAATAGATAGAAATAAATCCCCTCCTTAAGGAGTTACATCATTAACAAAATTACATCAATCCCAGGTCATACTAACCTTAAATCTTAACTGCGGAAACATAAATAATTAATCATCTTACACATCATTAACATAAGTCTAAAACAGAAATACATCATCACATAAAATAACAAGTCTTCATCACTTGTTAATCTTACCCTTGCCTTTGCTAGTAGAAGGCTCGTAAGGCTCGTCGGTTCTTTCGTTCTTATCTGCAATGTTATTATTACGCAAGAGTGAACACGATTGCCCACAAGTATAATAATGAAATAACAATATAATAACATGCTAGAGAATCAAAGACTTCTGAAATAAAACTCAACTTTTGAATCAAGAATGAATAACAAGAATTCAAAAGATTTATGAGGGTCATAAGACCTTGAACTATGTCCTAGGTTATCAAGGGTTATACTTGAAACCTTTTTAATATCATAAGACTATGGACTCTTCTACTGCGTTTTTGGGGGATCATCCTTAGTACCATCATCATGCACAATATCTTAACGCTTAACGCATAAGAAATCCCTATACAGGGTTGTTCATCTCAGTTTGACATTAGAGTCCGCACCAAAGGAATTTTGGTTTGGATAAATCAATAAGAGTTCTGAAATTTAGAACGTTCATCAACTATGGACTAGTCGAATCAAATAAGGGTTCACTAGTCTAATAAGGTTCAACAATAAATGATATTTAAATTGAATAACAATCTCAAGAGGTATACAATAGAACAAGAATTGTATAACAGAATCATACTTTAAAAAGATAGATAATCTTTAATATAACAAATTGAACTTAATTTATAAAATTGAATAGTGATAACAAGTGGGGTTAATAAACTTGCCTCGTGCGTAGATTATACGTTAATTATTCACGTTCTTCGATTTAATCCTACATATCATTTCCATTCACAACTTCAGTTAATTATAATGTAACTAGTCATCATAAGTTCATTCTTTTATCTAAACTTTGGTTATGACTATACTTAGTCAAATTACCACACTTATTGCCACATAATATACACTTCACGAACAATAAGTTAACTATGCGTTTAATAATTCAATTCACACATAAATGCGTTATTGACATGTTAAGAATCTATTTAAACATCTCATTATACTTCTAACATATTTTTATGTTCATTAGATTAGGTTAATAATACATCCATGGACTTGAACACTTTAAAAAAAATTAATTCTGGACATTCTGCAGAGTGGTATTGCGGTGCAGTGGCCACCGATAAGCTTACTTACTATCGGCTACCGCAATTTTGGACTCTCAAGCGTGGTGGTGTTTGACGCACGGGTCTTAAGGCATTGATCAAGCGGTATGGGCATGCATGAACTAGTAATGATTCTTCGCAATTCGCAAAAAATTACAGAACATGGTCAAAACCTCCAATTAATTTATTTTTGGGCAAAGGTTCAAAAAAGCCCCTAATGTTTACCCTGATGTCCCACTTGCACCCTAAACTAATTTTTTTTTCTCCAAAAGTACCCTTAACGTTACATTTTTTTGGGTGCCTGGTGCCTCGCTGTTAATGTAAGACAAACGGGGTTACAATGTGATGACGCCAGCGAGCTTAAATATAAAATATATTCTAAATAAAATAATATATATCATTTAATCAAAACAAAAATACTAAAATTCAAAATAAAAAGCATAACATATTTACATCATTTAATCAAAATAATAAAATTCAAATTACATCATTAAAATACTAAAATCATAATTTGAATTTAAAAATTTTATATCAATTTTATATCATATTGGAAAATCGGAAAGAGTCTGTATTAATTACTTAAGCATATTTTGTGGCCTATATCGGAAGAATTTATACTTAATTATAAAACAAATTTCAAGAATTTAAAATGCAATTAACTCTTTAAATTGAAAATAACTAAGTACTTTGACAATGGGATATTATAGTCCGATCCATTTAAAAAAGCAGTAATTTTATTTATTTCAAACATTAAAAGATTAAAAATGTGTTATTCATGCTTTAACACGCTATCTTCCATCGATAAAGTAAATTAAAAATAGAAATGATATATTTTTAGTAACATTTGTTATACTTAATTATATTGTAAAAAGTACTAACATGTGAGTGACTATTATTTTTAATAACTATTTTTTTCCTCTCAATATTGAACTGTTCTTATGTAATCATTTTAATAGTACTAACATGCCAATGATTTTAATTTTTTTATATCAATTAGTATTTAATATTATGGTTTTAATGATTTAATTTGAATTTTTATTGTTTTGATTAATTAACAAAATAATTTAAATGTTAATATTTTAGTATTTTTTAATTAGTATTTGATGTAAATATGTTATGTTTTGAATTTTAGTATTTTGATTAAATGATGTAAATATATTATACAACTTATTTTATTTAATTAGTTATTTTGATTAGTTAACAAAATAATTTGAATTTTATTATTTTGATTAAATGATGTAAATATGTTATGTTTTTTTTATTTTGAATTTTAGTATTTTTTTGTTTTGATTAAATGATATATATTATTTTATTTAGAATATATTTTATATTTAAGACTGCTACGTCATCACATTTTAACCTCGTTTGTCTTCAGTTAACGGCAGGGGCACGGGCGGCCCAAAAAATGTAACGTTAAGGGTACTTTTGGAAAAAAAAATTAGTTTAGGGTGCAAGTGGGACATCGTGGTAAACATCAGGGACATTTTTGACCCTTTGCCCATTTATTTTTACACGAAATTAGACATACCCAAACACTGTAATACATATATGATCACTACTTAACCCTTCTAGCATGATTTTAACATGTTAAAACACATAATTTGCAGAATCAATACATGTAATTTTACTGTTCTTGGTGTTTTTGAAAGTTTTGAATACAGAACATGAAAATCAACACTACGGATTCGTTATAACACCGAATCCGTTCATTTGAAGTTTGGTCTCTTCGTTTTAATATGCATAATTATATACAAGCATAAAATTTATGACACAATATATGTTTGACGTATTAAATTTGCGAGTGAGGGCCATATGGCCATATTTCTATACTCTGAATTTTGTAGAAAGTATATACGACATATTTTTATGAAACTGATGATATGGTTTATACAATATATATAATAAAACACGATATGATAACATTTATCACGTAATTAACACATAATCGTTACTACTTTTTCCACTACAGAGCTTTTACAGAACATAAAAGCCATTTTCTTAAAAACTTAAACAACGTAAATAAAATTGGTTATAGGAATTACCCAGAGTATAGATTAGAAGAGATGATCCTTTCACAGATACTTGTTTGATTACACACTCACAATTTCCTTCAAACTTCTTAATCTCTCTCTGAATTTTCCTTTTTTAGACTTAGCCAAATGAAAGAAGAAGACGTCGTATTTTATAAAAGTAACTGAGCGCAGTGTGGTCAGCTAACCCAATCATTGGTTAACTGTTAATAACTCCCCATAAGGCTTCGTTTGGTTAACTTTAAATGGTTCAAATCCATTTAATTTAATAAATCTTTTATCCTATAGTTCAATAGTGTCATACCCAATTATAAAATAAATCAAATATCTTATTTACTTTAATTTAAATAAAATATGATAATTTATCATAAATTCACATAGTCACATAATTAATTTCTTATTTATTAATTATGTCAAATTATTAAATCTCTAATTAATTATTAAATTAATTAAAATAACATTATGCTTATTAAATATTTTATTTAATTCAATAAGCTCACATAAATACATACTTTGAATAATAAATATTCTCCACATTAATTTAATAAATATAACACATAATTAAATTAATCTATCACAATTGCATCAATTAATTATTTAATCTAATAATTGAATCATCGAAAATATTTATTTAATTCAATAAATATTAAAATTAAATTACAAAAATCTCGTTCGTCATAGGCCCACCCATTTTTTAATAAAAATATTTATTTTTGAAACTTCAATAATTCATAATAAAGAGCCCTTTTATCAGAAAAATACAAATTTTATGTCCTTCTATAGGAAATTTAATTCTCAACAACTTTGTAGAAGAAAATTTTTCCAAATTCCAAACATGAAATGATCGAAATCCACATACGGACGATTTTTAATACTTCCATTCCGACAAAATATTGATAAAACTCCTCAGTATTAATTCATTCATTTATATCCACATAAAAATAAATATTTCCTTATCATATAAATTAATAATTAATTATTCACAAATAATATTACATAATCAAAATAATAACAACCATGCCGTTCCTAGGAAAGATGAGGCTTTTCGATAAAGATTTCTACTTACTGACGCGCAATTAGGTGACCAAACCCTTTTTCTAGACATAATTTCCTTAGACATTGCCAATAATACTATCTAATAATATTATTCAAATAATATGAATTATTGATCTGATAATGGGAATTACTGTGCAGTGACAACTATTGAATTAACAAAAATATAAAATATCAACGTAACAACTATTGAATCAATAAAATAAAATATTGAACAATAATTACTGTAGCAATTATTGAGTAGTGTCTTTTTACATAAGAATTAATAATCCAAAAATACTGTACAATACCGTGTGCTATTGTGCAACCACGCGTATTACTGTATTTTACCCAACGGGTATTTCAACAGTGTTAACGGTAATAACTACGCCGTTATTTTTAGAAAACGCATTTTTGTCGTTTTCTTCATCCGACAGTTTTTCGTTATGGGGCCTACAAATGGCTGCGTCATCGTACGAATATTCCCCAACAACAAGAATATTCCACGACCAAACGAATATTCCCCGACAACAATGAATATTTTATAACCATTTGCTTATTTTGTAAAATTTGCATATTTCACCCATAACCAAATCATTTTATCAAATAGGCCACAGTTCCTATTCGATCGAGGATTTCAAATAGACCAATAAAATTGAGGGTTGAGATTACCACTCTTTGTGTTACCCCCAAAATAGGTATACATCACCTATTCTGAGTCGCCAAATACATGGTACAGAATACAAATACAACCTTAAATATACAACATAAGTTTGTGAGTTTTAATACAAATATTATCTTCAGATAAAGATTCAAACTTAAAATAAGTCCTCAATACATTTATTATCACACTATTTCATAGAATAATGAGGACTACTAATGCTATCATCTGGACCGTCACTCCGTTCTCCGACTAGTCCCGACTACGTTCTCATTTCCTGAAGAGAAAAATGAAAGCAAAAGGGTGAGCTCAACTAGCCCAGTAAGAAATATTATGACTAAGATAATGTAGAATAAATTATCATTAGCCTTCAATAGTGTTAAACTGATAAGATATAATAAACATCAAGTTTAACTGCAGCGGAACAAGCAATCCATTAGAAGAGTCAAGTAGAGAATAAAATCTACTATCTTCTATGATTTAAAAGGTTTTTCATCACTTTTATCGCTGAGACTCAGCTTAATAAATAATCCACATCATCCCTGCACTACGGCAAGGGATATTCATTAGTATCACGACCACAAATTATCCATGCACTACAGGCCAAGGATATTAGTGTATTCATCATTGGTCACGATCATGCCAACAACTGTCCATCAATGAACTACGGCCAATAAGGATTTTTACCACATCATTTGTAACATTACGGTCATGATTATACCGAATAATCCCTGGTCATAATTATACCGAGTCCATCTATGCACTACATGCCACAAATAACTTTCAACATATTATAAATATGAGGATGATGACAATGATATAAGAATTCAATGAAATAAGTTCAAGGATAAATTTAAGATTTATAATTTAATTTATCCATAAATCAATAACGTCCAAATTGTCAACATGATACTGTTTTGTGGAGTAAAATTCAAGAATGCTCAGAAGAATATTTCCATGAAAAGATACTGGATGAAGCGCAAATATCAAGGATATTCCACTAATTTCATGGAGTATAGAAGCCAAGACTTTAACCAACTGAGTATAATAGAATATATGAAACCACAAATAGATTTTTGCCGCCATGCGGTAATCCACGTAGACAGATCATTTCCACAAGTTAATAAGGAATGAATACAAAGGATCATTCACCATGCATGCGGTAATCCACATAAACAGGTTATTCTAACAGAGTAATAAAGAATGGAACCAGTCACGCGAATCCGCATGCATGTGATATTCCAACAGAATAATAAAGAATGGAACCAGTCATGCGCAGAATCCGCATGCATAAGATGTTCCAATGTAATAATAAAGAATGGAATAACAACAATTCACCTGCATGCGATAGATAAGCGCATGCAGAAAAGTTATTCCAATGTAATAATAAAGAATGGAATAACAGAAGAATTTCACCATATATACGGTAGTCCGCGTATACAGGTTATTCCAACAGAATAATAAGGAATTGAATAACAATAGTTCTCTTCATGAATATGAAAGAAATAATACCCCTTACCTTAAAAAAAAAAGTATTCCGACGAGTAGGGTGGGGATATACTTGAAGAAAACTTGCATTATTTTCTACGCTCAAAGCTTTCTTCAACTCTAAAGAAATACGCTCAAGATTATAGAAGAAGAATTCTCTGAATTTCTGGTGTGATTTTTAATTCTAACTAAGCATCCTATTTATAGGAGAATGGAAAGGATACTATCTTTGCACTATGCAATAAAATATAATATATTCTATTTATAATCAAATAAAACAAAACTTTATAAAAAGTATTACATTTTATATAAAAAGTTTTTACTATACAAACACTATATGTGTACTATGCAAACACTATGCATAATAAAATATAATATATTCTATTTATAATCAAATAAAACAAAACTTTATAAAAAGTATTACATTTTTATATAAAAAGTTTTACTATGCAAATACTATGCATAATAAAATATAATATATTCTATTTATAATCAAATAAAATAAAACTTTATAAAAAGTATTCATTTTATATAATTTTTTTGTTTTATTACATTTATAATAATAATAAAATAATATTTATTTCCATTATTATAATTCACAATATTAATCGACAGATCGTTCTCAGAAGAGGGCTTTCAATAAGGATTTCTCCTATCAGCGCCATGATTAGGTGATCAAACCTCTCCATGATGTAACTTCTAGACATCATCAATATTGCAAATAATAATATTAATAACTTTGTCATCTCAATTATTGATTTAATAATATATAAAATATTGACAATAATTGAATCAAATAAACACGAGATATCGCAAATAAATTCATCAAGCAATAATTGAATAAATCGGTGACTTTCACATAAGCATCAATAATCACAGGTGCTACTATGCAACCACGCCAGACATCGCATTTCTTTAACACCGGTGTTTCAACAATTAATTCAGTAAAACTTCCGCCGTTATTTTCATAAAATATTTTTGTCGTTTTTTCAATCTGACAATAATTCCGATTAATAGGGTCCACCAATGATTGTGTCATTGCATTTAATATTCCCTGTTAAAACGAATATTCCCAGACCAATCGAATATTATATAACAACTTCACAGTACTTTGCAAAATTTATAAATATTACCCACAACTATAACATTATATCAAATTCATTCCATAATATTCAAAATGATATTTATAAAAAATCATCCTTATTCATAAAAGTTGGGGTCTTACAACCTCCCCTTCTTATAAAATTTCACCCTCGAAATTAGGGTACGACTGGTATGTCAAGAGGTAAGGATACCTTGATTTCATTTGATTCTAACTCCCGTGTCATTTCCTCAATATCGTGGTTCCTCCACAAAACTTTGACTTGAGGTATAACCTTGGAGCATAGAAAATGTTCCTTCTTATCCAAGATTTTAACAGGAACCTCTTTATACATTAAATCTTCCGCTATTTCGTCCGGTTCTAACTCAATAATGTGGTTCGGGTCTTCCACATATTTACGTAACATGGATATGTGAAAAACGTTATGAACACGAGACATACTTGGCGGTAAAGCTAGTCTATAGGCCACAGTTCCTACTCGATCGAGGATTAAAAATGGGCCAATGAATCGAGGATTATGCTTTCCTCTCTTTCCAAATCTCGTAACTCTTTTCCATGGAGCAACACGTAACAACACATGATCTCCAATATCGAATTCCACGCCCTTTCGATGAAGATCAAGATAACTCTTTTATCGATCTTGTGAGGTTTTTATACGTTTTTCGGATTATTTGAATCTTTTCCGTAGTCATACGCATCAACTTCGGTCCCAACAACGTTGCTTCACCCACCTCATCCCAAAGATAATCGAGAAGCGACACTTTTCTCGTTAGACTCGAATTTTATGAATAAGATTTAATTTTTCTTGAAATATTTTTTAATATTATGGTGTGGATTTGATATAATGTTATAGTGGGTAGTATTTATAAATTTTACAAAGTATGCAAGTTGTCATAAAATATTCGATTGGTTGGAAATATTCTTTTATCGAGAATATCCATACGACGGCAAGACAATCATTGGTGGACCCTACAACCAAGTATTATCGTAGTAAGAAAACCATGTAATTATCTTTTATAAAAATAACTACGAAAGTGTTACCGTTAAAACCGTTGAACTACTGGTAGTAAAAGTAAAGTAATACGCTGTGGTCGCATAAGAGTTACACCAGATTGATTATTAATGCTTACGTGATAAGTCACCGCTTATACTCAATTATTGCTACAAGAATGGCGCATCATATCTCTCATTTTATTGATTCGATTATTATCACAGTATCATATGCATAATATGTTATATTATTAAATTAATAATTGAGACGACAAAGTTATTCATATTATTATTTGCAATATTGACAATGTCTAGAAGTTTCACAAGGAGAGGTTTGGTCACCTAATCAATGCTACCAATAAGGAGAAATCCTTATCTGAAAGCCCCTCTTCCCGGAACGATTCGGTTCTTAAATATTGTGAATTATAATATTAATGATGAATAAGTTCGTGTTGATTAAAGATGAATTTTATAGTTTCATTGTGTTAGAATTATTTGTGTTAGTGGAAATTGACATTTGTTTCGATAATAATTGATGTCTGGAGGTTATATTGTTCAATCGGGTATTCGAGACACTTTTCGTGTGGGAGTACTATTCACGAGTTACTATTCACGAATTACTATTTATGAGTTAATATTCACGAGTTACTATTTACGAGTTACTATTCACGAGTTACTATTCACTAGTTACTATTCACGAGTTACTATTTATGAGTTACTATTCATGAGTTACTATTCACGAGTTACTATTCACGAGTTACTATTCACGGGGTACTATTCACCCGTAAGATATATTTCTTTTCGGTCCAAATCATTTTTGGGTACAATATTATTCCATGAGGAGATGTGCTAATTTTTCATACAGTTGGTTGAAGTTATAATAGTAAATCAATATGGATCGTTGGTTGAAGATATAATAGTAAATCAATATGGACCGCTGGTGGAAAGTTATAATAGTAAATCAATATGGATCGTTGGTTTAAAGTTTTAATAGTAAATCAGTATGGACCGTTGCTTTAAGTTTTAATAGTAAATCAATATGGACCATCCGTTTAAAAGTAAATCAATCTGGACCGTTCATGAATTAGTTACTATTCAGTCCATTCTCCTAAAAATAGAAGCTCATTCCTTCATTATTTCTTACGAATTCACTGAAACTCTAGAGAGAGAAACTATAGAGAGAAAGAAGAAAAGTATTTTGCTACTTCACTACTCCAATATGCAGTTTCTTCTATGGTAAGTGATATTATTTGTTGTACTCGTAATGGGTATTATTTCTTTCGTATTCATGAAGAGAACTTCTGTTATTCCATTCTTTATTATTATGTTGGAATAACCTGTTTATGCGAAGTACCGCATACATGGTGAAATTCTTCTGTTATTCCATTCTTTATTATTCTGTTGGAATAACCCGTCTGTGCGGTCTATCGTATGCCTGGTAAATTCTGTTGTTATTCCATTCTTATTATTATGTTGGAATAACCTGTTTATGTGAAGTACTGCATACATGGTGAAATTCTTCTAATATTCTATTCTTTATTATTCCGTCAGAATATCCTGTCTGTGCATTTACGCCGGACCTGGTTCCATTATTTATTATTTCGTTTAATATCTTCTTGTCTACGCGCTTACGTGGGACTCGGGTTCCATTATTTATTATTCATTTTAATATTCTATCTGTAAGCGCTTATATCTGGGACTCGGTTCCATTATTTATTATTCTATTGGAAATAACTCGTGCATGCGATCTATCGCACGCACGGTGAATCCTTCTATTATTCCATTCTTTATTATTCTCGTTGAATAACTCGTCTATGTGGATTACCACATGCATGGTGAATGATCCTTTGTATTCATTCCTTATTAAATTGTGGAAATGATCTATATACGTGGATTACCGCATGGCGGGTGAAAATCCATTTGTAGTTTCATATATTCTATTATACTCAGTTGGTTAAAGCTTTGGCTTCTATACTCCATGAAATTAGTGGAATATCATTGATATTTGCGCTTCATCCAGTATCTTTTCATGGAAATATTCTTTTGAGCATTCTTAAATTTTACTCTACAAAGCAGTATCATGTTGACAATTTGGACGTTATTAGTTCCTGGATAAATTAATTTATAAATCTTTAAAATTTATTCCCGAACTTGTTTTATTGAATTATTATGTCATTGTCATCATCCTCATGCTTATATTGTGATTAAAGTCATCTTTGGCTTACGTGCATAGATGGACTTGGTATGATTATGACCATGAATTATTCAGTATAATCATGACCGTAATATGACGAATGATGTGGTAAAAGTCTTCATTGGCCTGTAGTTCATTGGTGGACAGTTGTTGGTATGATTATGACTAGGGATTATTCGGTATAGTCATGACCATTGATGATTACATGAATATCCTTGGCCGTGGAGCAGGGATAATTCGATTTTAATTATTAAACTGAGTCTCAGCGATAAAGTTGATAAAAAACTTTTTAAAGCATAAAAGATAGTAGATTTTATACTTTACTTGACTCTTCTAATGGATTGCTTGTTCCGTTGCAGTTAAACTTATTGTCTATTATATTCTATCAGTTTAACATTGTTGAAGGCTAATGATAATTTATTCTGCATTATCTTAGTCATAATATTTCTTACTGGGCTAGTTGAGCTCACCCCTTCTTTCACTGTTGTCTTCAGGAAATGAGAACGTAGCTGAGACTAGTCGGGGAACAGAGTGATGGTCCTAGATGGTGCATTAGTAGTTCTCACTATTCTGTGAAATAGTGTGATAATAAATGTAATGAGGACTTCATTGAGTTTGTATAATGTTTAGAGGACAATATACGTATTAAAACTCTGAGATTATGTTTTGTCGTATTTTACATGACAGTTGTATAATTAGTTTGTATTTGAATTCAATACCTTGTATTGGCGACCCAAGATGGGTGATGTATACCTGTTTTGGGGGCGTCACACTTTGTTCCATACAACGCCTCAAATGGAGCCATCCCAATACTTGCTTGATAACTATTGTTGTAGGAAAACTCTACCAATGGTAAGAACTTATCCCAACTTCCCTTGAAGTCAAGGACACAGAGTCTTAATAAATCTTCAAGAGTTTGAATAGTCCTCTCCGACTGTCCGTCCGTCTGAGGATAATATGCCGAGCTAAATCGTAAATCCGTGCCCATAGCTTTCTGTAAACTAACCCAAAATCGTGAAGTGAATCTTGGGTCTTAATCAGAAACTATGGATACTAGCATACCATGCAGTCTTATAATCTCATTTATGTACATACGAGAAAGACGTTCAAGTGTATAAGTTTCTCATAAAGGTAAGAAATGAGCTGACTTGGTCAATTTATCAACAATGACCCAAATCGCATCTATGCCTTGAGAAACCTTGGGAAGACCAGTAACAAAATTCATGGTAATATGCTCCCACTTCCATTTTGGAATTTTAAGTGGTTGCAATGGACCTTTTGGTACTTGATTCTCTGCCTTGACTCGTTGACAAGTTAGACACCTTGAGATAAACTCCGCAATCTCTCTCTTCATATTGCTCCACCAAAATGTATGTCGAAGATCATGATACATTTGGTACTCCTGTGATGGATTACAAATGGTGTGTTGTGCGCCTCCATCATGATTTTATACTTTAAATCAGGGTCGTTAAGAACACAAAGTCTGGAGTTGACTCGAAGTATTCCTTCCTCATTGATTCTTGCTTCTAGCATAGCACCTTCTTGCACTTTCTTCCTCATACGCATCGGGCCTGTGTCCGTAGGCTCGAGCGGCTTTAACTTTATCGATTAAAGTCGGTTCTACTCGTATATTCGCCATCATCACGTTGGTCCCTGGAGTCTTTAACTCTATCTCCATCCTTTGCAAGTCATATAAAATGGGCCTTTGCATTGACAATATCGCACTCGTACCCACATATGATCTTCTACTCAATGCGTCAGCTACTACGTTCGCTTTACCAGGATGGTATTGAATGGTTTGATCATAATCTTTTAACAGTTCAAGCCAACATTGTTGCCGCATGTTGAGTTCCTTTTGGGTGAAGAAATATTTGAGGCTTTTATGATCCGTAAAGATCTCCACTATCTCCCCATACAAGTAATGCCTCCAAATTTTAAGTGCGAAGACAACAACTGCCAACTCTAGATCATGAGTAGGATAATTCCTCTCATATTCTTTGAGTTGTCGAGAGGTATAGGCTATGACTTTCTCATGTTGCATGAGAACACATCCTAATCCTTTGCCCGATGCATCACTGTAGATGACAAATCCCTCCAAGCCAGATGGTATTGTCAGAACAGGTGTTGAAATGAGTCTCCTCTTGAGTTCTTGAAAACTCTTCTCACATTCCACGCTCCAACCGAATTTTATATCTTTCTGAGTCAGCTGAGTTAATGGAGTAGCAATTTTTGCATGATGAGTAGTTAACCAATCAATCCCTAGAATCACATCAAATGCAAGTATTTTCAATGAAATAAGATCGAAAGGTAATGTGAGGGTATCGATTTGAACCAAACAAGACTTATAAACAGTGGATGTAATGAATGTTTCTCCCAACGGAGTTTCCACACATAAGTCAAAGTCTAATTTCTCCGGAGTCAAATTTAATCGTTGAGCGTAAGTAGGAGAAATAAAAGAATGGGTAGAACCGGTATCAAATAAGGTATAGACTTTACTAGAGTTTATGATAAGCTTACCCGTGATGACCTCATTCGGGTTCCTTACTTTTTGGGAGGTCACAACAAAAGCTCTCCCTTGAACTACTGGTTTTGACTTATCTGGGACGGTATTTTGTGTCACCGTTCCAACTGGTCTTGTCTTTGGTTCATGACAAAATTGGGCTAGGTGACATTCTCTTCCACAATTATAACACGCTTTGGATGGCATCACACAGTTTGGACTGATATGTCCCTCCCCTCCGCATTTGAAGCATATGATTTATGGTCGTTCTCCTTCCTTAACAACGGGTGTTGGTGCTGACGTCTTTCCATCATTGTTGAATCTCCTCTTCTTGAAATATCCATTCTTATTGTCTTGGCCATGATTACCACCGAAGTGGTTATCATTTCTGGCATATTGATTCCCTCCATGTTTGTTGTCACTGCTTCGATGAATGCTACCACTGGTATTATAATTTTGCCGGCTGCTTTCTCTTAGTTGCGTTGACTCATTATCGCGCTCCAATAACTGAGCCCTATTTACAACATCTGAATACAAACACAGTTTATGAGAAATTAGATATTGACGTGTCTCGGATTTCAAACCTCTTAGAAACATCCGCGTCATTCTCTCCTCATTATCAACTAAGTGAGACGCAAACCGGGACAACTCGGCAAACTTTGCTTCGTACTGCGACACGGTCATATTGTTCTGCTCCAACTTGATGAACTCTACCTCTTTTATAAGACCCCAAATTATTAATAAATGAAATTTAATTTCCTCTATTCATTATTTTGAAATAGTAAGGGTTGATTTGATTAATGTGGTTAGTTATGGGTAAAATGCGCAAATATTTCAAATAAGCAAGTGGTTATAAAATATTCGTTTTTATCGGAGAATATTCGTTTGGTCGTGGAATATTTTTACTGTCGAGGAATATTCGTACGATGGGGCAGCCTTGTGTGGGCCCCATAACGGAAAGCGATTGGATGAAAAAAACGACAAGTATAAGTTGTTTATAAATAACGCAGGTAGTAGTTTATATCAAGTATATCGTTGGAATACCTGTGGGGTTAAAACACACAGAATACGCGTTGTTGCAGACAAGAAGACACCGGTATTGCACCAATTATTGATTCTTACGTAAGAAGACACTACTCAATAATTGTTGCGTAAAGAATTATCGCTCAAGATTTTATTTTATCGATTCAATAATTGTTGCGTTGATATTTTATATTACCGTTGTATTTTCTATAATTGTCACTACACAAGATTTTCCATTATCTGAGCAATAATTCATATTATCCGAATAATATTATTAGATAACATTATTGGCAATGTCTAGAAAGTTCTTCAAGGAGATGTTTGGTCACCTAATCAAGGCCAAGTAAGGAGAAATCCTCATTCGAAAGCCCCTCTTTCCGGAAACCGCCCTCGTCGTCACAAGATTGTGATTCTGTGATATTATTTATAAATAATTAATTATTGATTTATATGATGAGGAAAATATTGATTTTATGTGGATATAGATGGAGAAAATTTTTAAAGTGGCAATTGTAGAAAATCGATATTTTATCTTTTCTGATAAAATAATATTTTATTATATTATTATAATATAATAATGATGATATTTTTACAATGAATGTGGGATATATGAGTATATGAGGAGGAAGAGTATTTTTGTTGCAATAAATATTAAAAACATGTTAAACATGTCGGTGAACCACATTTCTTGACTGAAATTTGATTATAACACAAAATCGTCTGCTTGTGGATTCTTGGCCAATTTCGCTTGGAATTAAAAAAAACTTTCTTCTGCAAAGTTGTAGATAATGAAATTTCCTATGGAAAAGACACGTGGTTTGAATTTTTCTGACAAAAGAGCTATTTATTATGAATTATTGAAGTTCTGAAGTTCTGAAATAATTGATTTTTGGAAGTTTTATTTATTTTTATTAATAAAAATATTTTTTACATTTTGTCGCCTCATTAAATATGTGCAAAGTGCTGAAGCTAGAGAATTCAAAGTGGGCGTAAGAAAATTTAATTATATATATTAATATTTTATTAAATTTTCTGCTTTGGTGTTCTAAGTATTTTCCTATAAATAGGGTGTTTAGGTTAGAATTGAAAATCACACCAGAAACTGAAATCTTTCTCTCTCTATATTATCGAGCGTTTTCTTGTGAGTATTTTAGGACTTTGAGTGTTACTTATACTATGCAAGTTCCTTCAAAGACTATATTCAAAGATTCCAAATTAAGTAAGTACTATTCTTTCGAGGTAAGTGGATGTTGTTTTTTCTTAAATGATATTATTTTCTTCAATATCATTATGTTGAAATATTGGTCCGAACTTTTATCAAATTTGGAACTTTTGTGTCTGGGGTTACTATTCACGATATACAAGACTATTCACGATATCTATACACTATTCACTTAATACTAAGACTATTCAATTTAAAAAATAAAATTTTCTTCTTTTTGTCCAAAATATATATTATGGATACTAGCTTTGATTGTATCCATGTTTTGATCATTCTTGAATTTTACTCCACTATGATTACTTTATGAGGTATTTTTGGACATGGATAAACCCAAATACTAATCCTTAATATTTGTTATTTTGTTTCATTCGATTCGCTTTCTTTAAAATATTTTTCATCATCCTCATCCTAAATGATGATATTATGAATATCTTTGGCCCGTAGTGCAAATATGAATGATTTTCGATGAATATCTTTGGCCCAGTAGTGCAAAGATGAACAGTGTTTAGATGAACATGAATTAATCGGTGAATATCTTTGGCCCTCAGAGCAAAAAATAAATATTTGATTTATGATGTATATTGATTGATGTTACAGGATAAAATATTGATGATGGACTTTTAAATTCATAGATAATAGTAGATTTCATTCTCTACGTAACTCTTCTATGAATTATTATTTTCCTTCATAATATTGATCTCAAACTTGTTGTCTATTGTATTTTATCGATTTTTTTTCTGTTGAAGACTAACGATAATTTTTTCTATATTATCTTAGTCATAATATTCTTTATCGGGCTAGTTGAGCTCACCCTTTTCTTTTTGTTCCATTTTTCTTCAGAGGAGGCTAGAATGTAAGCAGTACTAGCCTGGGGTATGGAATGAAGGTTCTAGAAAGTAGTTTTAGTAGTCCTCACCATTTTGTAAAATAATGTATCAATAATTGTAATGAGGACTTATTTGGGTATGAATATTGTCTAGATGGCAATATTTGTATTTAAACTCACAATTTTTATGTTGTATTATTAAAGTTGTAGTTGTTTCTGTACCATGTATTTTGACGACTCAGAATGGGTGTTGTATAACTATTTTGGGGGCATCACAGTTGGTATCAGAACTTAGGGATATGATCTCTGGCAAAGATCGGGGAATAGAACTAGGAGGGGAGAGACGAGTAAATCCTTCGCTAGTGTGTCCTACCTAAGCTTATTTGTTGGTCGGTCATAATATAGGGGTATTATGTGATTTGTTAATTTGTTTAATTAACCCTTATTTTATGGCAGTATTTAAGAATGGCAACTGAGAATGTTAACAGTGGAGTAAATGAAACCGTGGAGACGCCTGTACTCACCAATGAGGAGAACGTAACAGGCCGGCAATGTTCCTCCCGTGAACAACACCACCGAAGCAGATGATGAACGATGGGATGTTTAGAAGCTTTTTGCAGTTCATGCAAAATCGCACGAGGAGACTCGTGTTCAAAATACGTGAGGAAATGATAGCAATTCACGCTTTGTCACGCCCAAGCGATTCAAGGAGTTGGGACCACCAGCACTCGGGGAAAGCCGGATCCGATTAAAGTGAGACGGGTCAAACAAATTACCAAGATATTCGATGTCTTGGGATGCACGGAGGAATGAAGGTTCCATTCGCCACCTTTATGTTCAGAATGAGGCAGACATCGGTGGGAATCGTGAAGCGCACTCCATCCAAACCGCACTTATCATGTCTTGGGAAACATTTCAGAATCGTTCAATGACAAGTACTTTCCGAAAGTATTCATCATATGAAGGAGGTAGAGTTTATTAGACCGAGCGTAATAACATGACGGTGTCCCAAAGATGAGGCAAAGTTTTCAGAGTTGTCCGTGTTTTGTACCTCATTTGGTGGAGAATGAGGAACGATGACGCGGATGTTTCGAGGTTTGAAACCCCACATACGTTAATATCTCATTTCACATAAATTTTTCTCTATTCAGATGTTGTCAACATGGCTCAATTATTAGAGCGAGATAACGAGTAACGTTCAACCGAGGGACCACAACTGTGGATCATACCGGTGACAACAAACCATCGTAACAACGATAACCAACGCAGAGAAAGAAAAATACGGACAAGAGCGGCAACCACTCGGTGGTAATCATGGCCATGAGAATAGAAGAAGAAGAAGCGAGTGGGAGGAGATTTTAAAAGAGGAGATTCAACAATGACAATACGAAGACGCCAAAGACAAAAAGAAGAATCGGTTCCAAGGGAGGAGAACGATCACCCATTATATGCTATAAGCACGAAAAAGAAGGAGATATCACCAAACGCCGCCCACAACAGCTTTAAGGTATGTTATAACTGTGGAAAGGAAGGACATATCGCTCGAGATCAGATCAGAAGCGAAACCAAGTCCAGCGGGGATGGTGACTCAAAAGGTCGTCCCAAAAAGTCAAAGTCAATCTGTTCTGAAGAGCATTTGTCGGATCGATCAACATGCGAGGAACCCAAACGAGGTGATCAATGTAAGCTAATCATAAATTCATGTGAAATTTATACCTTACTAGATAAAGTGCTACCCATTCATTTATTTCTCCGCTTGTGCTCAACGCTTAAACTTGACTTCGGAGAAATTAGACTTTGATTTATCTGTGGAGACTCCATTAGAGAAACTTTCATCACATCCAATCGCTTATAAATCTTGTTTGATCCAAGTTGGCACCATCACCTTACCGTTGACCTTATCTCTTTAAATATACTTGCATTTGATGTGATTTTAGGGATTGATTGGTTAACTACTCATCATGCCAAAATTGATTGTTTTCGTAAGGTTGTTAGTTTTCATATTCCTAACCAACTTGTCAGCGTAATTCAAGCAACTAAGCCATTAAAATCAATCATCGTTATATCAAGTCATAAAGCTATTCATTTATTAAAAATGGATGTCAAGCTTTCTTAGCCCATGTTATGGATTTGAATAAAGACACGCCGATTTGAATAATATTCATGTTGTTATTGACTTTCCCGACGATTTTCAAGAACTTCCCCGGCCACCCCGTAACGTGAAGTTGAATTCTTTATTGATCTTGAACCGGTACAAAGCCCATTTCTAAAACCCCATATCGAATGGCTCCTATTGAACTTCGGAGTTAAAGGTCCAACTATAGGAGTTATTGGACATCGGTTTTATTCGCCCCAAGACATCTCCTTGGGGTGCTCCTATTTTATTTGTAAGAAAGAAAAAGACGGAGTATGCGACTTTGTATCGACTAACGGAATTAAACCATGTCACTATCAAGAATATGTATCCGCTACCTCGTATTGATGACCTGTTTGACCCGATTGCAAGGAGCACAATTCTTTTCAAAATCGATCTTCGCTTCGGATATCATCACTAAAGATTAGAATCGAGGATATTCCAAAGACCGCTTCGTAACTCCTAAGACGGAATTATGAATTCTTAGTCATGTCTTTTTGATCGACTAATGCTCCCCGCGGTTTTCATGGATATGATGAACCGAGTATTCAAGGATTATTTGGATCGGGATTCGTTGTTGTCTTTATTGATGACATCCTCATATATTCCAAAAGTCGTGAAGATCATGAGCACCATTTGAAGTCGGTACTCCAAAGGCTTCGTGAAAACAAGCTTTATGCCAAGTCAAGAAATGCGAAGTTCGCTTCGAGGAAGTAGCATTCCTTGGGCACGTTGTGTCAAAACATGGAGTATCTATTGACCCGATTAAGATCAAGCAATACAAAGTTGGGAACAACCGAGTCGATGGATCAAGCAAGAGCTAGCTTCGGGGCTTATTTGGTTATTATCTCGAGATTCGTGGAAGAATTTTTCTAATCACTACTCCATTAACTCAAATTGACTCGAAAAGATATAAAATTCAGATGGAGCGAGGAATGCGAGGAGAGTTTCCAAGATCTTAAGATGAGACTCATTTCGCACCTATTCGACAATACCATCCGGTTCGGATGGATTTGTTATCTCATGCCGATGCTTCGTGCAAAGGGTTAGGATGTGTTCTCATGCAACGTGGGAAAGTCATAGCCTATGCCTCGCGACAACTTAAAGAATATTAGAGGAATTATCCTACTCATGATCAAGAGTGGCGGCAAATTTTTCGCTTAAAGATCCGGAGGCACTATCTATATGGGGAGAAAGTGGAGATATATTCAGACCATAAAAGCCTCAAATATTTCTTCACCCAAAAAGAACTCAACATGCGGCAACGACGTTGGATCGAGCTGTTGAAAGATTACGACCACACTATTCAATACCATCCTGGAAAAGCGAACGTGGTAGCCGACGCATTGAGTAGAAGATCATACGCAGGAATGAGTGCGATGTTGTCAATACAAAGGCCCATTTGGTGTGATTTACAAAAGATGAAGATAGAATTCAAGACTCCGGGGACCCATGCAATGATGTCAAGTATACGTATAGAACCAACTTTAATCGAAAAAGTTAAAGTTGATCAAGCCACAGACCCGGAGCTGATGCGTATGAATAAGAAAGTACAAGAAGGTGTTATTCCAGAGGCAAGAATCGATGAAGAAGGAATACTTCGAGTCCACTCCAGACTTTGTGTTCCTAACGATTCTGATTTGAAGTACAAGATCATGATGGAGGCACACAATACACCATTTGCAATCCATCCTGGAAGTACCAAAATTTATCGTGATCTTCGACATACATTTTGGTGGAATAATATGAAGAGAGAGATTGCAAAGTTTATCTCGATGTGTTTAATTTGTCAACGTGTAAAGGCGGAGCATCAAGTGCCTAAGGGTCCATTGCAACCACTGGAGATTCCAAAATGGAAGTGGGAACACATTACCATGGATTTTGTTACGGGTCTTCCCACGGTTTCTCAAGGCATAAATGCTATTTGAGTTATTGTTGATAGATTAACCAAGTCTGCTCATTTCTTGCCGATATGGGAGACTTATTCCATTGAACGTCTTGCTCGTATGTACGTAGATGAGATTGTGAGATTGCATGGCATACCAATATCCATAGTTTCGGATCGTGACCCAAGATTCACTTCAAGATTTTAGGTTAGCTTGCAAAAAGCTATGGGCACGGATTTATTTATCTTTAAGATACCATCCTCAAACGGACGGATAATCAGAGAGGACTATTAAAACTCTTGAAGATCTATTAAGACTCTGTGTCCTAGACTTTAAATAAAGTTGGGATAAGTATTTATCGTTGGTGGAATTCTCTTACAACAACAGTTATCAGGCAAGTATAGGTGTGGCTCCATTTGAAGCACTATATGGACGAAAGTGTCGCTCTCCAATATGTTGGGAAGAGGTGGGTGAAGCAACATTGTTGGGACCCGAGTTGGTACGTATGACTACAGAAAAGATCCAAATGATTCGACAACGTATAAAAATGGCACAGGATCGACAAAAGAGTTATGCGGATCTTCATCGAAAGGACGTAGAATTTGGTATTGGGGATCATGTATTGTTGCGAGTTGCTCCATGGAAGGGAATTACAAGATTTGGGAAGAGAGGAAAGCTCAATCCATGATTTATTGGTCCATTTCAGATTCTTGACCGAGTAGGAAATGTGGCCTATAGACTCGCGTTACCTCCAAGTATGTCTCGTGTTCATAATGTTTTTCATATATCTGTGCTTCGTAAATATGTAAAAGACCTAAACCACATCATTGAGTTAGAACCGGACGAGATAGCTGAAGACTTAACATACGAGGAAGTACCTATCAAGATCTTGGATAGGAAAGAGCATGTCCTATGCACGAAGGTCATACCATAAGTTAAAGTTTTGTGGAGGAACCATGCTATTGAGGAAATGACCTGGGAGTTGGAAACAGAAATGAAAGCGAGGTATCCTCATCTTTTTGAACACCAGGTACGTACGTCAATTTCGAGGACGAAATTTCATTAGGAAGAGAGGTTGTAAGACCCCAAATTATTAATAAATGAAATTTAATTTTCTCTATTCATTATTTTGAAATAGTAAGGGTTGATTTGATTAATGTGGTTAGTTATGGGTAAAATGCTAAATATTTCAAATAAGCAAGTGGTTATAAAATATTCATTTTATCTGAGAATATTCGTTTGGTCGTGGAATATTCTTCTTTGTTGGGAATATTAAATGCGATGGGCGCAAAATTGTGTGGGCCCCATAAAGAAAAGCGATTGGATGAAGAAAACGACAAGTATAAGTTGTTTATAAATAACTGCAGTAGTTATATCAAGTAATATCTTGTTGGAATACCCGGTGGTTAAAACACAATAATACGCGTTGTTGAACAAGAAGACATGCAGATTGCACCAATTATTGATTCTTACGTAAGAAGACACTACTCAATAATTGTTATTAAAGTAATTATTGTTCAAGATTTTATTTTATTGATTCAATAATTAACGTGTTGATATTTTATATTACCGTTGTTTCAATAATTGTCACTACACAATATTTTCCATTATCGGAGCAATAATTCATATTATCCGAATAATATTATTAGATAACATTATTGGAAATGTCTAGAAAGTTTCGCCTCAAGGAGAGATTTGGTCATCTAATCATGGCCAAGAAGGAGAAATCCTTATCGAAAGCCCCTCTTTCTTCGGGAAACACGGTTGTCATGATTGTGATTCTCGTAATATTATTTATGAATAAATAATTATTGATTTATATGATGAGGAAAATATTGATTTTATGTGGATATAGATGGAGAAATTTTTTAAAGTGACAATTGTTGAAAATCGATATTTTATCTTTTCTGATAAAATAATATTTTATTATATTATTATAATATAATAATGATGATATTTTTACAATGAATGTGGGATATATGAGTATATGAGGAGGAAGAGTATTTTTGTTGCAATAAATATTAAAAACATGTTAAACATGTCGGTGGACCCCATTTCTTGATTGAAATTTGATTATAGCTTGTAAAATCGTCCGTTTGTGGATTTCGGTCAATTTCTGTTTGGAATTTGGAAAAACTTCTTCTGCAAAGTTGTAGATAATGAAATTTCCTATGGACAAGACATGTGGTTTGATTTTTTCTAACAAAAGGGCTATTTATTATAAATTATTGAAGTTCTGAAGTTCTGAAATAATTGATTTTTGGAAGTTTTATTTATTTTTATTAATAAAAACATTTTTTACATTTTGTGGCCTCATTAAACAATTGAAAAGTGCTGAAGCTAGAGAATTCAAAGTGGGCGTAAGAAAATTTAAATATATATTAATATTTTATTAAATTTTCTACTTTGGTATTCTAAACATTTTTCCTATAAATAGGGTGCTTAGGTTAGAATTGAAAATCACACCAGAAACTGAAATATTTCTCTCTCTATATTATCGAGCGTATTCTTGTGAGTATTTTAAGACTTTGAGTGTTGCTATACGGTGCAAGTTCCCTTCAACACTATATTGAGTATTCCAGCTA
The DNA here is from genome assembly GCA_020205615.1 of Panax quinquefolius. NCBI lineage: Eukaryota > Viridiplantae > Streptophyta > Magnoliopsida > Apiales > Araliaceae > Panax > Panax quinquefolius. The sequence goes on along the minus strand of CM035170.1, from coordinate 13,725,349 downwards.
GAAGTACTATTCTTTCGAGGTAAGGGATGTTGTTTTCTTCTTAAATGATATTATTTTCTTCAATATCATTATGCCAAAATATCGTCCTGAACTTTTTATCAAATTTGGAACTTTTTGTGTCGGGGTTACTATTCACGATATGATGACTATTCACGACATTACATTTAATATTTCATTAAAAATGAAATTTTCTTTTTTTTGTCCAAAATATCTATTATGGATACTAGCTTTGATTGTATCCCTGTTTTGTTTATTCTTGAATTTTAGTCCACTATGATACTTATGAGGTATTTTTGGACATGGATAAACCGAAATACGAATCCTTAATATTTGTTATTTTGTTTCACCGATTCGTTTTCTTTAAAATATTTTTCATCATCCTCAATCCTAAATGATGATATTATGAATATCTTTGGCCTGTAGTCAAAAAGATGAATGATTTCTGATGAATATCTTTGGCCCGTAGTGCAAAGATGAACATGTGTTTAGATGAACATGACCAACTGGTGAATATCTTTGGCCTGCAGTGCAAAGATGAATATTTGATTTTATGATGTATATTGATTGATGTTACAGGGATAAAATATTGTTGATGGACTTTTAAATTCATAGATAATAGTAGATTTCATTCTCTACGTAACTCTTCTATGAATTATTGTTTCCGCTGCGAATATTGATCTGAAACTTATTGTCTATTCTATTTTATCAGATTTTTCCCTGTTGACGACTAACGATAATTTGTTCTATATTATCTTAGTCATAATATTCTTTACTGGGCTAGTTGAGCTCACCCTTTTCCTTTTTGTTCCATTTTTCTTCTCAGGAGGTGAGAATGTAATAGTAGTACTAGCTCTGGGTATGGAATGAAGGTTCTAGAAAGTCGTTTTAGTAGTCCTCACCATTTTGTAAAATAATGTATCAATAATTGTAATGAGGACTTATTTGGGTATGAATATTGTCTAGATGACAATATTTGTATTTAAACTCATAGTTTTTATGTTGTATTATTAAAGTTGTAGTTGTTTCTATGCCATGTATTTTGACGACTTAGAATGGGTGTTGTATACCTATTTTGGGGGCGTCACATCTTTCATGTGATGAATACTTTCGAGAAAGTACTTGTCGTTGAATAGTTCTTGGAACTTCTCCCAAGACATCTTCAGTGCAGCAGGTTGAGTACGCTTTACCGATTCCCACTAGTAATCGGCCTCTCCTCGCAACATATAGGTGGCAAAGGGAACCTTTTTCTCCTCGGAGCATCCCAAGACATCAAATATCTTGGTGATCTGCTTTATCCACGCTTCTGCCTTAAGTGGTTTTGGCTCTCCAATAAACTCCGGTGGTCCCAGCTCCTTGAACTGTTTAGCGGTGATCGTCCGAGAGTTTCCAGTGTTTCCACCTACATTTTGGATAGGAGCCGCTCTTGCCTGATGTTGCATGAATTGCATAAAGCCTCTGAACATTCCATCATTCACCATTTGGTCAGTGTTGTTGTTTGCATGAGGATTGTCGCCTTCCTCGATGCATGATGATTCGATTATTGATATGTGGAGACTCAGCGGTCTCCTGTGTGCTCCATTGCTATTCTCAACATTCTCGGATGTCATTTTCAGACATCGCCACAAAACAAAGGTTAATTGACATGTAACATATTATCCCTATATACTCGTGACCAATTAAATACCAAATAAACATAGGTAGGTCATTTTAGCGAAGGAATTCCCCGTCTCTCCCCACCTAGTTCTAGTCTCACATCTTAGCTAGGGATCATATCCCTAAGCTTTGATACCAACTGTGACGCCCCCAAAATAGGTATACATCACCTATTCTGAGTCGCCAAATACATGGTACAGAATACAAATACAACCTTAAATATACAACATGAGCTGTGAGTTTTAATACAAATATTATCTTCTAGACAGTATTCAAACTCAAAATAAGTCCTCAATACATTTATTATCACATAATTTCATAGAATAGTGAGGACTACTAATGCTATCATCTGGACCGTCACTCCATTCCCCGACTATTCCCTGCTACGTTCTCATTTCCTGAAGAGAACAATGAAAGCAAAAGGGTGAGCTCAACTAGGCCAGTAGAAAATATTATGACTAAGATAATGCAGAATAAATTATCATTAGCCTTCAACAGTGTTAAACTGATAAAATATAACAAACATCAAGTTTAACTGCAGCGGAACAAGCAATCCATTAGAAGAGTCAAGTAGAGAATAAAATCTACTATCTTCTATGATTTAAAAGCTTTTTCATCACTTTTATCGTTGAGACTCAGCTTAATAACTAATCCACATCATCCCTGCACTACGGCCAAGGATATTCATTAGTATCACGACCACAAATTATCCATGCACTACGGGCCAAGGATATTCGTGTATTCATCAATGGTCATGATCATGCCAACAACTGTCCGTCAATACACTATGACCAATGAGGATTTTTACCACATCATTTGTAACATTACGGTCATGATTATACCGAATAATCCCTGGTCATAATCATACCAAGTCCATCTATGCACTACAGGCCACAGATGACTTTCAACATATTATAAACATGAGGATGATGACAATGATATAAGAATTCAATAAAACAAGTTCAAGGATAAATTTTTAAAAATTTATAATTTAATTTATCCAGAAATCAATAACGTCCAAATTGTCAATATGCTACTGTTTTGTGGAGTAAAATTCAAGAATGCTCAGAAGAATATTTCCATGAAAAGATACTGGATGAAGCGCAAATATCAAGGATATTCCATTAATTTCATGGAGTATAGAAGCAAAGACTTTAACCAACTGAGTATAATAGAATATATGAAACCGTAAATGGATTTTTGTCGCCATGTGGTAATCCACGTAGACAGATCATTTCCACAAGTTAATAAGGAATGAATACAAAGGATCATTCACCATGCATGCGGTAATCCACATAAACAGGTTATTCCAACAGAGTAATAAAGAATGGAACCAGGTCATGCGTAATCCGCACAGATAGGATATTCCAACAGAATAATAAAGAATGGAACCAGGTCATGCGTAATCCGCACAGACAGGATGTTCCAACAGAATAATAAAGAATGGAACCAGGTCATGCGTAATCCGCATAGACAGGATGTTCTAATAGAATAATAAAGAATAGAATAACAACAGAATTCACCAGGCATGCGATAGACCGCACAGACAGGTTATTCCAACAGAATAATAAAAAATGGAATAACTGAAGAATTTCACCATGTATACGGTAGTCTGCGTATACAGGTTATTCCAACAGAATTATAAGGAATGAAATAACAATAGTTCTCTTCATGAATATTAAAGAAATAATACCCCTTACCTTAAAAAGAAGAGTATTCCAACGAGTAGGGTGGGGATATACTTGAAGAAAACTTACACTATTTTCTACGTTCAAAGCTTTCTTAAACTCTAAAGAAATACGCTCAAGATTATAGAAGAAGAATTCTCTGAATTTCTGGTGTGATTTTCAATTCTAACTAAGCATCCTATTTATAGGAGAATGAAAAGGATACTATGCTGCACTATGCAATAAAATATAAATTCTATTTATAATCAAATAAAATAAAACTTTATAAAAAGTATTCTGTTTTATATAAAAAGTTTTTACTACGCAAATACTATGCAGGCACTATGCAAACACTATGCATAATAAAATATAATATATTCTATTTATAATCAAATAAAACAAAATTTTATAAAAAGTATTCTGTTTTATATAATTTCTATAACTTCTCTTCTTCTTTCTATAATTTCTTTCTATAATAATCGCTCTAAAGCTTTTGTGAATTGGTGAGAAATGAAGGAAGAATGAGCTTCTATGTATAGAAAAATATATTTTCGATAATTGCACGTTTTGGGGCTCAAAAAATTACAGTACAATACCTCCAACTTTTCCTTTATTTTTAATTTAGTCATGAAAGTATTATCAAACTTGCACCACCTCCCCTAATAGTAAATAATGTGATTCAATAGTAAAATATGTGAATCAATAGTTCTAGACATGTAAAAATACGAATTACAGTATAGTACCTCCATCTATACCTCCATTTTTAACTTAGTCATGCAAGTATTATCAATCTTGCACCAACTCCCCTAATAGTAACAAGAATGTGAAACAATAGTATACACATGTGAATAAATAGTTATAATCATGTGAAATAATAGCAATCAATTGCTCATTTACCCGATTGGTCAATATAACCTCCAGACATCAATTATTATCGAAATAATTATCGATTTTCACTAACACAAATAATTCCAACACAATGAAACCATTTTTACCAAAAATATAATTTTGAAATTTTGAAGTTTGACTTTTCCCGAAAAAGTCAAATGTTGACTTTTTGAACAAATAGTGAATTCCGAAAAATATTGTATTTATAGACTATTTTTACTAATTTCATCGTTCTGGACTCAAATATCACGTCCGCGTCTCCAAATTCAACTCCGAACACAACTTCAATTTTAATAACATTCATCATTAATATTATAACTCACAATATTTATCAACAAAGTCGTTCCCGGGAAGAGGGGCTTTCAATAAGGATTTCTCCTATTCAAGCGCGCAATTAGGTGACCAAACCTCTCCTTGATGTAACTTCTAGACATTGTAAATATTGCAATTTAAAAATATGAATAACTGTGTCGTCTCAATTATTGATTTAATAAAATAACATATTATGCAGATGATACTACGACAATAATCGAATCAATAATATGAGAGATATGATGCACGGCCAATTATTGTAGCAATAATTGAGTATAACTGAGTGACTTCTCACGTAAGCATCAATAATCAATACTCGTGTCCTACTATGCAACCACGCGTATTACTATACTTTTACTACCGGGTAGTTCAACAGTTAACGGTAAAACTTTTGCCGTTATTTTCATAAAGTATTTTTGTCATTTTCTCAATCCGACAATAATTCCGTTGTGGGGGTCCACCAATGATTGTGCCATTGTACGAATATTCCCTGTTAAAACGAATATTCCCCGACCAATCAAATATTATATAACAACTTGCGTACTTTGCAAAATTTGTAAATATTACCCACAACTATAACATTATATCAAATCCACACCATAATATTCTAAAATATATTTTGAGAAAATTTAATCTTTTATTCAAAAAGTTGGGGTCTTACAACATCCCCTTCTTATGAAATTTCGTCCTCGAAATTAGGGTGCGTACCTGGTATGTCGAAGAGGTGAGGATACTTTGATTTCATTTCAGATTCTAACTCCCAGGTCATTTCCTCAACATCGTGGTTTCTCCACAAAACTTTGACTTGAGGTATAACCTTGGAGCGTAGAATATGTTCCTTCTTATCCAAGATTCTAACAGGTAACTCTTCATACGTTAAATCTTCCTCTATCTCATCTGGTTCTAATTCAATAATGTGGTTCGGGTCTTTCACATATTTACGTAACATAGATATATGAAAAACGTTATGAATACAAGACATACTTGGCGGTAAGGCGAGTCTATAGGCCACCGTTCATACTCGGTCGAGGATTTTAAATGGGTCAACGAATCAAGGATTGAGCTTTCCTCTCTTTCCAAATCTTGTAACTCCTTTCCATGGAACTACACGTAACAACACATGCTCTCCAACATTGAATTCCACGTCCCTTCGATGAAGATCAGAATAACTCTTTTGTCGATCTTGTGAGGTTTTTATACGTTGTCAGATCGTTTGAATCTTTTCCGTAGTCATACGTACCAACTCTGGTCCCAACAACGTTGCTTCACCCACCTCATCCCAGCATACTGGAGAACGACACTTTCTTCCATAGAACGCTTTGAATGGAGCCATGCCAATACTTGCTTGATAACTGTTGTTGTAGGAAAACTCCACCAATGGTAAGAACTTGTCCCAACTTCCCTTGAAGTCAAGGACACAGAGTCTTAATAGATCTTCAAGAGTTTGAATCGTCCTCTCCGACTGCCCGTCCGTCTGAGGATGATATTCTGAGCTAAATCGTAAATCCGTGCCCATACTTTTTGCAAACTAACCCAAAATCTTGAAGTGAATCTTGGGTCTCGATCAGAAACTATGGATACTGGCATACCATGCAATCTTACAACCTCGTTTATGTACATACGAGCAAGATGTTCAAGTGTATGTTTCTCGTATCGGTAAGAAATGAGCAGACTTGGTCAATCTATCAATAATGACCCAAATCGCATCTATGCCTTGAGAAACTTTGGGAAGATCGGTAACGAAATCCATGGTAATGTGCTCCCACTTCCATTCTGGAATTTCAAGTGGTTGCAATGGACCTTTTGGTACTTGATGCTCCGCTTTAACTCATTAACAAATCAGGGTCGTTAGGAACACAAAGTCTGGAGTTGACTCGAAGTATTCCTTCTTCATCAATTCTTGCTTCTGGCATAGCACCTTCTTGCACTTTTTTCCTCATACGCATCAGCTTCGGATCTGTAACTTGAGCAACTTTAAATTTATCAATTAAAGTCGGTTCTACTCGTATATTTGCCATCATCACATGGGTCCCTGGAGTTTTTAACTCTATCTCCATCCTTTGCAAGTCACACAAAATGGGCCTTTGCATTGATAATATCGCATTCGCACTTGCATATGATCTTCTACTCAATGCGCCACTACCACGTTAAACTTTTCCGGGATGGTATTGGATGGTATGATCATAATCTTTCAATAGTTCAAGCCAACGTCGTTGTCGCATGTTGAGTTCCTTTTGAGTGAAGAAATATTTGAGGCTTTTATGATCTGTAAAGATCTCCACTTTCTCCCCATACAAGTAATGCCTCCAAATCTTTAGTGAGAAGACAACAGCTGCCAACTCTAGATCATGAGTAGGATAATTCCTCTCATATTCTTTGAGTTGTCGTGAGGCATAGGCTATGACTTTCCCATGTTGCATGAGAACACATCTAACCCTTTGCTCAAGCATCTTTGTAGATGACAAATCCCTCCGAACCAGACGGTATTGTCAAAACAGGTGCTGAAATGAGTCTCCTCTTGAGTTCTTGAAAACTCTTCTCACATTCCTCGCTCCAACCGAACTTTGTATCTTTCCGAGTCAGCTAAGTTAGTGGAGTAGCAATTCGAGAAAACCCTTCTACGAATCACCGATAATAACCAGCTAAGCCGAGAAAGCTACGTACTTCGGTCACTGATTTAGGTTGCTCCCAGCTTTGAATAGCTTCAATCTTTCCTGGGTCAATAGATATTCCACGACTTGATACCACGTGCCTAAGGAATGTTACTTCCTCAAGCCAGAACTCGCATTTCTTCAACTTGGCATAAAGCTTATATTCACGAAGCTTTTGGAGTATCAGCCTCAAGTGTTGCTCATGATCTTCACTGGTTTTGGAATATATGAGGATGTCGTCAATAAAGACGACCACAAAATGATCCAAATATTCCTTGAATACTCGATTCATCATATCCATGAAGGCAGCAGGAGCATTAGTCAATCCAAAAGACATGACTAAAAATTCATAATGCCCGCATCGAGGAGTTCGAAGGCGGTCTTTGGAATATCCTCGGTTTTAACTTTGGTGATGATATCCGAGCGAAGATCGATCTTTGAAAAAAATTATGCTCCTTGTATGGCCGATCAAACAGTCATCAATACGTGGCAATGGGTACCTATTTTTGATGGTGACATGATTCAACTCCGATAATCAATACAAAGTCGCATACTCCCATCTTTCTTCTTCACGAATAGAACAGAGAGCACCCCAAAGAGACGTCTTTAGGAGGAATGAAACCAATGTCTAACAATTCTGCAATTGGGTCTTTAACTCCTCGAAGTTCAATAGGAGCCATTCGATATGGGATTTGAACTGGGTTTTGTCTACCGGGTTCAAGGTCGATACAAAATTCAACTTCACGCTCGGGGTAGGCGGGAAGTTCTTCAGAGAATACGTCGGAAATTTATTAACAATAGAAATATCCTTCAAATCTGACGTATTTTTGTTTAAATCCGTGACATGAGCTAAGAAAGCTTGACATCCGTTTTTCAATAAACGAATAGCTTTATGGCTTGAGATGACCGTGATTGATTTTAATGGTTTGGTCATTTGAATTCGCATAATTGGTTTATTAGGAATATGAAAGCTAACAACCTTATGAAAACAATCAATTTTAGCATGATGAGTAGTTAACCAATCAATCCCTAGAATCACGTCAAATGCAAGTATTTTTAATGAAATAAGATCGACAGGTAATGTGAGGGTACCGATTTGAACCAAATAAGACTTATAAACAGTGGATGTAATGAAGGTTTCTCCCAACAGAGTTTCTACAGATAAGTCAAAGTCTAATTTCTCCGGAGTCAAATTTAATCGTTGAGAGCAAGTAGGAGAAATAAAAGAATGGGTAGAACCGGTATCAAATAAGGTATAGACTTCGCTAGAGTTTATGATAAGCTTACCTGTGATGACCTCATTCGGGTTCCTTGCTTTCTGGGAGGTCACAACAAATGCTCTCCCAGACCTACTGGCTTTGACTTTTTCTGGAGCGGCCTTTGGTGCCTCCATCCTGGCTGAACTTGTCTTCGGTGAACGACAAAATCTGGCTAAGTGACCTTCTCTTCCACAATTATAACATGCTTTGGACGACATCGCGCAGTTTGGACTGATGTGTCCCTCCCCTCCGTATTTGAAGCATATGATAGGTGGTCGTTCTCCTTCCTTAACAACGGGTGCTGGTGCTGACGTCCTTCCATCATTGTTGAATCTCCTTTTCTTGAAATGTTCATTTTTATTGTCTTGGCTATGACTACCACCGAAGTGGTTACCATTTCTGGCATGTTGATTCCCTCCACGTTTGTTGTCACCGCTTCGATGACTGTTACCATTGGTATTTTCATTATGCCGGCTGCTTTCTCTTGGTTGCGTTGACTCGTTATCGCGGTCAAACAACTGAGCCCTATTTACAACATCTGAATACAAACACAGTTTATGAGAAATAAGATATTGACGTATCTCCGGTTTCAAACCTCTTAAAAACATTCACGTCATTCGCTCCTCATTATCGACCAAATGGGATGCAAACAGGGATAACTCATAAATTTAGCCTCGACATTGCGACACGGTCATATTGTTTTGTTCCAATTTGATAAACTCCACTTCTTTCATGTGACGAATACTCTCGGGAAAGTACTTATTGTTGAATAGCTCTTGGAACTTCTCCCAAGACATCTTGAGTGCATCAGGCTGGGTACATTTTACAGATTCCCACCAGTAATCTGCCTCTTCACGCAACGTGAAGGTGGTGAAGGGAACCTTTTGTTCCTCAGAGAATCCCAAGACATCAAATATCTTGGTGATCTGCTTTATCCATGCTTCAGCCTTAAGTGGTTTTGGCTCTCCAATAAACTCCGGTGGTCCCAGCTCCTTGAACTGTTTAGAGGTAATCGTCCGAGAGTTTCCAGTGTTTCCACCTACATTTTGGACAGGAGCCGCTCTCGCCTGATGTTGCATGAATTACATAAAGCCTCTGAACATTCCATCGTTCATCATTTGGTCAGTGTTGTTGTTTGCATGAGGATTGTCGCCTTCCTGATGCACATTATTCTGATTGTTGATCTGTGGAGACTCAACAGTTTCTTGTGCTCCATTGCTATTCTCAATATTCTCGGATGCCATTTTCAAATACTGCCACAAAACAAGGGTTAATTGACATGCAACATATTATCCATATACTCGACCAACCAATTAAATACCAAATAAACTAGGGTAGGTCATACTAGCGAAGGAATTCCCGTCTCTCCCTCCTAGTTCTAGTCTCATATCTTAGCGAGGATCATATCCCTAAGCTTTGATACCAACCGTGGCGCCCCCAAAATAGGTATACATCACCCATCTTGAGTCGCATGAGATACATGGTACAAAATTCAAATACAACTTAATAATACATGTCAGGTACAATACGACAAAACATAAGTCGTGAGTTTGAATACAAATATTGTCTACTAGAGATTTATACAAACTCAAAAGGAGTCCTCATTACAATTATTATCACACTATTTCACGTAATAGTGAGGACTACTAATGCTATCATCCTGCCCGTCCTCTGTTCCCCGACTAGTCCTCGCTACGTTCTCATTTTCAAGAGAACAATGAAAGTAAAAGGTGAGCTCAACTAGCCCAAGAAGAAATATTATGACTAAGATAATGCAGAATATATTATCGTTAGCCTTCAACAGTGTTAAACTGATACAATATAACAACAATCAAGTTTAACTGCAGCAGAACAAGCAATCCATTAAAAGAGTCAAGTAGAGAATAAAATCTACTACCTTTTATGATTTAGAAGATTTTTCATCACTTTTATCGCTGGGACTCAGCTTAATAAATATCCACATCATCGAATCACCCCTGCACTACGGCCAAGGATATTCTTTAGTATCACGACCACAATTATCCATGCACTACGGGCCAGGAATATTTGTTTATTCAATAATGGTCATGATCATGCCAACAACTGTCCATCAATGCATTACGGGCCAATGAGGACTTTTACCACATCATTTGTAATATTACGGTCATGATTACACCGAATAATCGCTGGTCATAATCATACCAAGTCCATCTATGCACTATAGGCCACAGATGACTTTCAACAAAATATAAACATGAGGATGATGACAATGATATAAGAATTCAATAAAACAAGTTCAAGAATTAATTTATCTAGGAACTAATAACGTCCAAATTGTCAACATGATACTGCTTTGTAGAGTAAAATTCAAGAATGCTCAGAAGAATATTTCCATGAAAAGATATTGGATAAAGCGCAAATATCAAGGATATTCCACTAATTTCATGGAGTATAGAAGTCAAAACTTTAACCAACTGAGTATAATAAGGAATGGAATAACAAAAGAAATCACCGGGAGTACGCGATAGATCGCACATGCAAGTTATTCCAATGAGAATAATAAATAACGGAATCGAGTTGGCGTAAAAGCGCACAAACAAACAGGATATTCCAATGAGAATAATAAAGACGGAATCGAGTTGATTGTAAAATGCATGCATGGATATTCCAATGTAATAATAAAGCGGAATCAGTTAGAGCGTAGAAACGCCTGCATGAGCAGGATGTTCCAATGCGAATGATAAAGAATGGAACAATGTAAGAATTTCACCAAGTATAGGGTAGCCCACGATACTGAGTTATTCCAATGAATAATAAAGAATGGAATAATGAAGTTCTCTTCATTGATAAGAAAGAAATAATACTCCCTACCTTAGAAAAAGCTGGATCTTTGGAATTGTGAGGTGGCAGACTTTCTTCTTCTTTCTATAATTTCTCTCTATAATAATCGCTCTAAAGCTTTTGTGAATTGGTGAGAAATGAAGGAAGAATGAGCTTCTATTTCTAGAAAAATATAGTTTCGATAATTGCACATTTTGGGGCTCGAAAAATTACAGTACAATACCTCCAACTTTTCCTTTATTTTTAATTTAGTCATGAAAGTATTATCAAACTTGCACCACCTCCCTTAATAGTAAATAATGTGATTCAATAGTAAATTATGTGAATCAATAGTTCTAGACATGTGAAAATACGAATTACAGTATAGTACCTCCATTTTTAACTTAGTCATGCAAGTATTATCAATCTTGCACCAACTCCCCTAACAGTAACAAGAATGTGAAAAAATAGTATACACATGTGAACAAATAGTTATAATCATGTTAAATAATAGCAATCAATTGCTTATTTATCCGATTAAATACCCGATTGGTCAATATAACCTCTAGACATCAATTATTATCGAAATAATTGTCGATTTTCACTAACACAAATAATTCCAACACAATGAAATCATTTTTATCAAAAATATAAATTTTGAAATTTTGAAGTTTATCTTTTTCCAAAAAAGTCAACTATTGACTTTTTGAACAAATAATGAATTCTGGAAAATTTTGTGTTTATAGACTATTTTTACTAATTTCATCGTTCCGGACTCAAATATCACGTCTGCGTCTCCAAATTCAACTCCGAACACAACTTCAATTTTAATATCATTCATTATTAATATTATAACTCACAATATTTATCAACCAGGTCGTTCCCAGGAAAGAGGGGGCTTTCCAATAAAGATTTCTCCCTATTAGCGCGCAATTAGGTGACCAAACCTCTCCTTGAAAGAACTTCTAGACATTGTAAATATTGCAATTTAATAATATGAATAACTTTGTCGTCTCAATTATTGATTTAATAAAATAACATATTATGCAGATGATACTATGACAATAATCGAATCAATAATATGAGAGATATGATGCAGCAATTACTGTAGCAATAATTGAGTATAACTAAGTGACTTCTCATGTAAGCATCAATAATCAATACCGTGTGCTACTATGCAACCACGCGTATTACTGTACTTTTACTACCGGGTAGTTCAACAGTTAACGATAAAACTTCCGCCGTTATTTTCATAAAGTATTTTTGTCGTTTTCTCAATCCGACAATAATTCCATTGTGGGGGTCCACCAATGATTGTGCCATTGTACGAATATTCCCTGTTAAAATGAATATTCCCCGACCAATCGAATATTATATAACAACTTGCGTACTTTGCAAAATTTGTAAATATTATCCACAACTATAACATTATATCAAATCCACACCATAATATTCAAAAATATATTTCGAGAAAATTTAATCTTTATTCAAAAAGTTGGAGTCTTACATTAACTCTATCTCCATCTTTTGTAAGTCGTACGAAATAAGTCTTTGTGTTAACAATATCGCACTCATAAACGCATACGATCTTTCACTCAATGCGTCAGTTACCACATTCGCTTTTCTAGGATGGTATTGAATGGTATGATCGTAATCTTTCAACAGCTCAAGCCAACGTTGTTGCCGCATGTTGAGTTCTTGGAAGCTCTTTTCACATTCCTCGCTCCATTCAAATTTTGTATCTTTTCGAATCAGCTGAGTTAATAGAGTAGCGATTCGAGAAAATCCTTCCATGAATTTCTGATAATAACCAGCTAAGCCTAGAAAGCTACGTATTTTGATTACTGACTTAGGTTGCTCTCAACTGTGACTCATATCCTAATCTTGGATAACACGTCACAATGGCACCTATCAGTTTACCACCACACTAATATGGCGTCCCCTACGGAGAGTTTAGCTTCGGTGCATTCCACAAATGAAGTCACCAGCGAGAGGCTCGGGTACCAATTCCTGTAGCTGAGTTTTTAACTCCTGAAGTTCAATTGGAGCCATTCGATATGGGGTTGTAGAAATGGATTTTATACCGGGTTCAAGGTCAATACAAAATTCGACTTCATGCTCTAGGGGTAGGTCAGGAAGTTCTTCAAGAAATATGTCAGGAAATTTACTAATAATAGAAATATCATTCAAATCTGACGTATTTTTGTTTAAGTCCATGACATGGGCTAAGAAAGCTTGACATCCGTTTTTTAATAAACGAATGGCTTTAAGGCTTGATATGAAAGTGTTTGACTTTAGTGGTTTGGTTGCTTGAATTCGTATAACAAGTTGGTTAGGAATATATAAACTAACAACCTTATGAAAATAATCAATTTTAGCATGATGAGTGGTTAACCAATCAATCCCTAAAATCACATCAAATGCAAGTATTTTTAACGAAATAAGATCGACAGGTAATGTGATGGTCTCAACTTGAATCAAGCAAGATTTATAAATAATAGATGTAATGAAAGTTTCTCTTAACGGAGTCTCAAAAGATAAGTCAAGGTCTAATTTCTCCGGAGTCAAGTTCAAATGTTGAGCACAAGCAGGAGAAATAAAAGAATGGGTAGAACCGGTATCTAATAAGGTATAGACTTCACAAGAATTTATGATTAACTAACCCGTGATAACTTTGTTCGGGTTACTCGCTTTTTAAGAAGTCATGAAAAACGCTCTTCCTGAAACCACCGACTTTGTTTTGTCCATATTTGTCTTTGGTGCAACCGTCCCAACTGAACTTGATTTCACTATAGGACAAAATCGAGCTATGTGACCTTCCTTTCCACAGCTAAAACATACCTTGGAAGACTGTGAACAGTTTGGACTTATGTGTCCCTCATCTCTGCATCTGTAGCATCTAACTAGCGGTCTTTCTCCTCCCCTAGAATTTGTTGCTGGTGTTGGTGCTGCTGCCGATGTCTTTCCATCATCGTTAAATCTTCTCTTCTTGAAATCTCCCCCCGACTCGCTTTTTCTACTATCATGGCCACGATTACCACCAGAGTGGTTACTGCTTTTGTCCGTATAATTTCCTCCCCGCTGGTTGTCATTGCTTCGATGACTGCTGCCACTGGTATGACCCTGGTTATGGTCCCTTGGTTGAACATACTCATTATCTTGCTCTAATAATTGAGCCCTGTTCACAACATCTGAATATAGAGAAAATTTGTGAGAAATAAGATATTGCCGAATTTTGGGTTTCAGACCTCTCAGAAACATTCGCGTCATATATTCCTCATTCTCTACCAAATAAGGTGCAAACCTGGATAACTCTGCGAACTTAGCCTCGTCTTTGGGACACGATCGTTGTTGTTCGTTCGGTCTAATAAACTCTACCTCCTTCATATGATGAATACTTTCAGAAAAGTACTTGTCATTGAACAGTTTTTGAAATGTTTCCCAAGACATTTTGAGTCGGCAGTAAAGATGCACGCTTCACTGATTTCCACCGATGAATCCTTTCACCACTGAACATAAAGGTGGCGAATGGAACCTTTTGTTCCTCTGTGCATCCCAAGACATCAAATATCTTGGTAATTTGCTTAACCCACGTTTCCACCTTGATCGGATCCGGCTTTCCCAAAAATTGTGGTGGTCCCAACTCTTTGAACTGCTTGGCTGTGATAAGCCGCGCGTTGCTATCATTTCCACCCATATTTTGTACACGAGTCTCCCTCGTCTGATTTTGCATGAACTGCAAAAAGCTTCTAACCATCACATAATTCATCATTTGATCAGTGGTGTTGTTTACAGGAGGAACATTGCCGAATACTTCATAAAATACCCCTCTATTTATCTCAATTCACTTAGCTTCACAAAACACATTTTTAATAACATTCATCATTAATATTATAACTCACAATATTAACAACCAGATTATTCCCAAAAAGAGGGGGTTTTCCGATAAGGATTTCTCCCTATTGACGCACAATTAGGTGACCAAACCCATTTCCTCGACAGAACTTTCTAGACATCGTCAATAATGCAAATAATAATATGAATAACATTGTCGTCTCAATTATTGATTTAATAATATAAAATATTATGACAATAGTTGAATTAATAATGTGAGATACTATGCAGCAATTACTGTGATAATAATTGAATAAAACTGAGTGACTACTCACGTAAGCATCAATAATCAAAGATACTGTACAATACCGTGTACTACTATGCAACCATGCATATTACTGTACTTTTATCACCGAGTATTTCAATAGTTAACGGTTAAACTTTTGCCGTTATTTTCATAAAAAGTTATTTCTGTCGTTTTCTAACTCCGACAATAATTTCGTTGTGGGGTCCACCAATGATTGTGTCATCGTACGAATATTCCCTGATAAAACGAATATTCCCCAACCAATCAAATATTTTATAAAAACTTATTTACTTTGCAAAATTTGTAAATATTACCCACAACTATAATATTATATCAAATCCATACCATAATATTCAAAATGATATTTAGAGAAAATTAATCTTTATTCATAAAAGTCGGGGTCTTACAACCTCCCCTTCTTATGAAATTTCATCCTCAAAATTGGTGTACGTACTTGGTATGTCGAAGAGGTAAGGATACCTTGATTTCATTTCAGATTCTAACTCCCAGGTCATTTCCTCAACATCGTGGTTTTTCTACAAAACTTTGACTTGAGGTATAACCTTGGAGCGTAGAATATGTTCCTTCTTATCCAAGATTTTAACATGTACCTCTTCATACGTTAAATCTTCCTCTATCTCGTCTGGTTCTAATTTAATAATGTGTTTTGGGTCTTTCACATATTTACGTAACATAGATATGTGAAAAACGTTATGAACACGAGACATACTTGGCGGTAAGGCGAGTCTATAGGCCACCGTTCATACTTGGTCGAGGATTTTAAATGGGTCAATGAATCGAGGATTGAGCTTTCCTCTCTTTCCAAATCTTGTAACTCCTTTCCATAGAGCTACACGTAACAACACATGCTCTCCAACATTGAATTCCACGTCCCTTCGATGAAGATCAGCATAACTCTTTTGTCAATCTTGTGAGGTTTTTATATGTTGCTGGATTATTTGAATCTTTTCCATTGTCATTCGTACCAATTCCGGTCCCAACAACGTTGCTTCACCCACCTCATCTCAGCATACTAGAGAACGACACTTGCGTCCATACAACGCCTCAAATGGAGCCATGCCTATATTTGCTTGATAACTGTTATTGTAAGAGAATTCCACTGATGGCAAGAACTTGTCCCAACTTTCATTGAAGTCAAGGTCACAAAGTCTTAATAGATCTTCTAGAGTTTGAATATTCATCTCCGACTGCCCGTCTGTCTTAGGATGATATGCCGAACTGAATCGTATATCCGTGCCCATAGCTTTCTACAAACTGACCCAAAACCGTGAAGTGAATCTTGGGTCTTTATTAGAAACTATGGATACTGGCAAACCATGTAGTCTTACAATCTCATTTATGTATATACGAGCAAGACGTTCAAGTGAATAAGATTCTCGTATAGGTAAGAAATGAGCAGACTTGGTTAATCTATCAACAATGACCCAAATTCCATCTATGCCTTGAGAAACCTTAGGAAGACCAGTAACGAAATCCCCGGTAATGTGCTCCCACTTCCATTCTAGAATTTCAAGTGGTTGCAATGAACCTTTTGACACTTGATGCTCCGTCTTGACTCGTTGACAAGTTAGACACCTTGAGATAAACTCCGATATCTCTCTCTTCATATTGCTCCACCAAAATATATGTCCAAGATCACGATACATCTTGGTACTCTCAAGATGGATTGCAAACGGTGTGTTGTACACTTCTATCATAATTTTATACTTTAAATCAGAGTCGTTAGGAACACAAAGTCTGGAGTTGACTCGAAGTATTCTTTTTGCATCGATTCTTGCTTCCGGAATAACACATTCTTGTACTTTCTTCTTTATACGCATCAGCTCCAGGTCTGTACCTTGAGCAGCTTTAACTTTATCGATTAAGTCGGTTCTACTCGTATATTTGACATCATCACGTGGGTCCCTGAAGTCTTTAACTCTATCTCCATCCTTTGCAAGTCATATAAAATGGGCCTTTGCATTGATAATATCGTACTCGTACCCGCATATGATCTTCTACTCAATGCGTCAGCTACCACATTCACTTTTTTAGGATGATATTGAATGGTATTATCGTAATCTTTCAACAACTCGAGCCAACGTCATTGTCTCATGTTGAGTTCCTTTTGGGTGAAAAAATATTTGAGGCTTTTATGATCCGTATAGATGTCCATTTTCTCCCCATACAGGTAATGTCTGCAGATCTTTAGCGAAAAAACGATAGCTGCCAACTCTAGATCATGAGTAGGATAATTCCTCTCATATTCTTTGAGTTATCGCGAGGCATAGGCTATGAATTTCCCATGTTGCATGAGAACACATCCTAACCCTCTGCCTGAAGCATTGTTGTAGATGACAAATCCCTTCGAACCAGATGGTATTGTCAGAACAGGTGATGAAATGAGTCTCCTCTTGAGTTCTTGAAAACTCTTCTCACATTCCTCACTCTAACTTAATTTGTATCTTTTCGAGTCAGCTGAGTTAATGGAGTAGCGATCCGAGAAAATCCTTCCACGAATCTCTGATAATAACCAATTTAAGCCCGTAAAGCTACGTATTTGATTCATCGACTTAGGTTTCTCTCAGCTTTAAATTTCTTCAATCTTCGCTGGGTCAACAGATATTTCGTGATTTGATATCACGTGCCCAAGGAGTGCTACTTCCTCAAGCCAGAACTCGCATTTCTTCAACTTGGCGTATAGCTCATTTTCACGAAGCTTTTGGAGTATCAGCCTCAAGTGTTGCACAGATCTTCACGGCTTTTGGAGTAAATTAGGATGTCATCAATAAAGACGACCACAAAATGATCCAAATATTCCTAGAATACTCGGTTCATCATATCCACGAAGGCAGCAGGAGCATTAGTCAATCTAAAAGACAGGACTAGGAATTCGCAATGCCCGTACCGAGTTCTGAAAATAGTCTTTAGAATGTCATCAATTTTAATTTTTAACTGATGATATCCAGAACGAAGATCGATCTTTGAAAAGAATTTGACGCCTTATAACTGGTCAAACAGGTCATCAATGCGATGCAAAGGGTACCTATTTTTAATGGTGACATGATTCAACTCCCCATAATCAATACAAAGTTGCATACTTCCATATTTGTTCTTTACAAATAGAACAAGAGCACCCCAAGGAGACGTACTCGAATAAATGAAACCGATGTCTAACAATTCCTGCAGTTGGGTTTGTAACTCCTGAAGTTCAATAGGAGTCATTCGATAAGGGGCTTTGGAAATGGGTTTTGTACCGGGTTCAAGGTCAATACAAAACTCAATTTCACGCTCTGGGGGTAGGCCAGGAAGTTCTTCGGGAAATACGTCAGGAAATTTATTAACAATAGAAATATCATTCAAATCTGACGTATTTTTATTTAAATCTGTGACATGGGCTAAGAAATCTTGACATCTATTTTTCAATAAACGAATGGCTTTATGGCTTGATATGACAGTGATTGACTTTAGTGGTTTGGTTGCTTGAATTCGCATAATAGGTTGGTTAGGAATATGAAAGCTAATAACCTTACGAAAACAATCAATTTTAGCATGATGAGTAGTTAACCAATCAATCCCTAAAATCACATCAAATGCAAGTATTTTCAAAGAGATAAGAACGACAGGTAATGTGAGGGTGTCGATTTGAATCAAACAAGACTTATAAACAATGGATGTAATGAAGATTTCTCCTAACGGAGTTTCAACAGATAAGTTAAAGTCTAATTTCTCCAAAGTCAAATTTAAACGTTGAGCGCAAGTAGTAGAAATAAAAGAATGGGTAGAACCGGTATCAAATAAGGTATAGACTTCGCAAGAGTTTATGATTAGCTTACCCGTGATAACTTCGTTCAGGTTCCTCCCTTTTTGGGAGGTTACGACAAACTCTCTCCCTTGAACTACCGGCTTTGACTTGTCTGGGATGGCCTTTGGTGTCTCCATCCCAGCTGGACTTGACTTCACTGCATAACAAAATTGGGATAGGTGACCTTCTCTTTCGCAATTATAACACGCTTTGGACTGCTGCGTACAGTTTTGACTGATATATCCCTCCCCTTCGCATTTGTAGCATATGACCGGTGGTTGTTCTATTTCCTTTGGAAACGGATAATGGTGTTGCTATATTTCCATCATTGTTGAACATTCTCTTCTTAAAATTTCCACTTCTATTATCTTGGCCAGGATTTCCACCGAAGTGGTTACCATTTCTAGCATGTTGATTTCCTCCACGTTTGTTGTCATAGCTTTGATTAGTGCTACCACTGGTATTATCGTTTTGCCGGCTACTTTCTCTTGGTTGGGTTGACTCATTATCACGCTCCAATAACTGAGCCTTATTCACAACATCTGAATACAAGCAAAGTTTATGAGAAATGAGGTATTGACGTATTTCAAGTTTCAAACCTCGCAGAAACATTTGCGTCATTCTCTCTTCATTATCAACCAAATGGGATGCAAACCGGGACAACTCGGCAAACTTAGCCTCTTATTGTGACACTGTTATATTTTTTTGTTCTAGCTTGATAAATTCCACCTCTTTCATGTGACGAATACTTTCGGGAAAGTACTTATCGTTGAACAGTTTTTGAAACTTCTCCCAAGACATCTTCAGTTCGGCAGGTTGAGTACGCTTTATAGATCCCCACCAATAATCAGCCTCTCCTCGCAACATAAAGGTGGCAAATGGAACCTATTGCTCCTTGGAGCATCCCAAAACATCAAATATCTTGGTGATCTGCTTAATCCACGTCTCCACCTTAATTTGTTCTGGATTTCCCAAAAACTCTGGTGGTTCCAGCTCCTTGAATTGCTTAGTAGTGACCATCCGTGAGTTACTAGTGTTTCCACCTGCATTTTGAACAGGAGTCTCTCTCGCCTGATGTTGCATGAATTGCAAAAAGCCTCTGAACATCCCATCGTTCATCATTTGGTCGGTGTTGTTGTTTACCTGAGGATTATTGCCTTCCTGATGCACATTATCCTCGTTATTGATCATTGGTGACTCAACGGTCTCATGTGCTCCGTTTCTTATCTCAACATTTTCAGATGTAATTTTCAAACACTGTCACAAAACAAGGGTTAATTGACATGCCACATAATACTCTTATATTCTGACCAACCAATTAAATAACAAATAAACTTAGGTAGGTCATACTAGTAAAGAATTTACTCGTCTCTCCCCTCCTAGTTCTAGCCTCAAATCTCAGCCAAGGATCATATCCCTAAGCTTTGATACCAACCGTGACGCCCCCAAAATAGGTATACATCACCCATTTTGAGTCGCTAAATATATAGTACAGAATATAAATACAAACTTAATTATACAACTGTCGTGTAACATAAGCTGAAAGTTTTAACACGAATATTGTCTCCTAGACAATATCTAAACTCAAATGAAGACCTCATTACAATTATTATTACACTATTTTCATAGAATAGTGAGGACCACTAAAGCAACCATCTGGACCGTCACTCCATTCCCCGACTAGTCCCAGCTATATTCTCATTTTCTGAAGAGAACAATGAAAGTAAAGGGTGAGCTAAACAAGCTTAGTAAAGAATATTATGACTAAGATATTGCAGAATAAATTATCGTTAGCCTTCAACAGTGTGAAACTGATAGAGTACAATAGATAACAAGTTTAACTACAACGGAACAAACAATCCATTAGAAGAGTCAAGAAGAGCATAATATCTACCATCTTTTTATGATTTAAAAGTTTATCATCAATTTTATCGCTGAGACTCAGCTCAATAAATAATCCACATTATTGAATTATCCATGCACTACGGGCCAAGGATATTCATTATTATTACATCCACGAATCATCCATGCACTACGGGTCAAGGATATTCGTTATTATCACCAAGTGTCATGATCATGCCAACAACTGTCCATCAATGCCAATGAGGACTTTTACCACATCATTTGTAACATTATAGGTCATGATTATATCAAATAATCCCTGGTCATAATCATACCAATCAATAATCCATCTATGCACTTCGGGCCAAAGATGACTAGGAACTAAAAGACTTGCCTTGATTGTTGTTTACCAATAATAGTTTAACAACTTACATCTATCTGCACTTCAATGCCCTACACAATTATATAATCATGCACATCAACTATTAGTCACATAGCAACACATAGTAGTTTTAATGTAAACTTTACTCTACATTTCATAACCCTTCATATTAATTAATATACAAAGTTTAATTTTATTGTGTTAACTTTCAACTTATATCTCACTATATTTCTTCTTAATTATACTCGAAGTTCATTCAAGTGTCTAAGTCTTGCTATGACTCCTTATTAGTTTTATATTAACCCCATTTCATAACTTATAATGTGACGCCCCCAAAATTAGGTATACATCACCCATTCTGAGTCACCAGATACATAGTACAAAATTCAGATACAACTACATTTATACAACTGTTGAGCTGTCGTATAGAATACGATCCTGCGAGTTTTAATACAAATATATGTAACTCTCATGGTGCCTCGACCACAACCTTACAATGGTACTTTACATAAATGTATAGTCAAAGACTATTTTAGAAATTAAAATCTTTGGGAAGTGCTCAAGGAAACCTTCGTAAATGGGAGGCCATGCGTCTAGGTTATAATAGATATCATATGGCCACAGAATTATCCTTGGTTGACCCAATAGACCCCAAAGAAAAATGAGAAGATTACTATCATATTCTTTCCAATGATGAGTCTTCTCTTGACATTTAACTATCTCCACTATCTCCAAGTGAATATTATATTTCAAATAAACTCCAAGATCATATAAGTAGTACCCGTAGATATACTCAGCAAGTAGATGCGCACAACCCTGTCTTATGATAACACGAGGTTGTATGTCATTAGACATCTTGTGTGATAGTGGCAAAACACCCTTCCAAAGTTGGGTTCGCCTCACCCTATTTGATTCACCAAATATAACTACTAAATGATGTATAGAATACAACACACTTTTCTATATTGTTTAGGAGAACCTCCTGACTAGAGACCACGCATTCTATTCCCTGTTATCCCTGGCTCGCCGTGACACACTCTTACGGCAACACTCTTATTACCTGAAAGGAATTGTGAAGCATAAAGGGTGAGCACAACTAGCCCAGTAAAGAATATCATAACGAAAGATAATTAAATTATCAATAGCTTTCATCAATAATAAATTAGAGATTTAGAACATATGGTAGATGATAAAACTTTTCAACCATAGTTGCAGCGGAACGAGAAATCCATTAGAAGAGTCAAATAGATCATCAGGTCTATTATCTTCTCCATGTTAAAAGTCCACCAATAATGTTTTATCCCTGTAACATCAATCAACAATTCCTGTCCACAATCATATGAATAACTCATAATCATAATTGTGATTCTAAATTCTCTTTTCGCACCCAGGACGAAGATGATTCTCATCACCTATCTTCACCTAAAATATCACAAATTATGGTTATACCAAATCACAATTCCTGCTCATAATCATACTAATAAATTCATCTTTGCACTACGGGCCAAAGATATACATTTATAAAACCAATAATCTTTGAGACTCGACAACAAATAATCCACATCATCGAATCACCCCGCACTACTACCGAGGATATTCGTTAATATCACATCCATGAATTATCCGTGCACTTTTCTGACCGAGGATATTCATTATTATCACATCCATGAATTAATATTTCATTCTTTGAGACTCATTTCGATAATTAATCCACATCATCAAATCATCCATGCATTATGAGCCGAGGATATTCTTTAGTATCACGACCACGAATTATTCATGCACTACGGGCCAAAGTTAATCGTGTTTTCATCAACGGTCCTGATCATGCCATAAAATAATTCATCTTTGCACCCTTGGCGAAGAGAATCCATAGCCATAATCATACCAAAAGCGTCCATCAATGCTTTCACGGGCGATGAGGACTTTTTCATTAGTACCACAACCACAAATTATCCATACACTACGGGCCAAAGATAATCGTGTTTTTATCAACGGTCCTGATCATGCTATAAAACAATTCATCTTTTCACGCTTGGCTGAAGAGAATCCATAGCCATAATCATACCAAAAACTGTCCATCAATGCACTACGGGCCAATGAGGACTTTTACCATGTCATTTGTAACATTACGGTCATGATTATACCGAATAATCCCTGGTCATAATCATACCAAGTCCATCTATGCACTACAGGCCACAGATGACTTTCAACAAAATATAAATATGAGGATGATGACAATGATATAAGAATTCAATAAAACAAGTTCCAGAATTAATTTACCAAGAACTAATAACGTCTCATTTACTTGTAAGTAGATTATTTTCATAAAAAATACCAAATCAGTCCCAAAAATTATTCTTTTCTGGGATTAAGCATAATATAGTCCCATATTGAACATATATTTTTCTCGAAATTTTTAAAATTCATTTACTATTTTTCAAAAATTAATTTCTAATTAATTCCTTAAGAAATTAGCTACCTTAAGTTTAACTCCAAAAATTCCCAAATCTTAGCAAGATCTTATACATGTTTACGTGAGCTTCCAGTTTAAATTTCATGGTCATCGGAGTTATAGAACTTCGGTTATAGCATTTTTCGTCGGAAAAACCTAAATATTGAAATGGTCATAACTTAGTCATTTTAAGTCGGAATGAGCTCATTTTTGGACCGGATGTTCTTAATACCATATACTTCCATGTCCCAAAAGGCCAGAATTTTTTTCACAAATTAAGTGACCGAAACAGCCCTTTTAAATTTTTGGACAGTAGCATTTTTCTCTTTTGCAGCTTTTGACTCCTTTGCTAAAATCAGTCCACACGAAAATCTACAACACCTTTTATAGTGATTCCACTTGGAGATGCTACAAGACTCATAGATCTAACTCTGGAACCTGACCACACTAAAAAATTCAAAATATAATAGGAGATATGATCAATTGAATTTCATGTTCCATTTTCACAAAAAATCTGATTTTCAACCCTTTGTGATTTCGAAGAAACTTTCATGTTTTCACATAATAACTAACATAACTCATCATAACACTTACTAATACTCAAAACATATGAGGACATCATGTATACAGATCATTTCCACAATTTAATAAGGAATGAATACACAGGATCATTCACCATGCATATGGTAATCCACATAAACGAGTTATTCCAATAGAATAATAAAGAATGGAATAACGGAGGATTCACCATAAATGCGATAGGCTACCGCTGAGACAGGTTATTCTCAGCGAGAATAATAAATAATGGAACTAGGTTAAAGGCGTAAATGCACGTGAGCGAGGATATTAAAGCGAGAATAGTAAAGAGCGAAACCGGTCCGTAAAAACGCATGCACGAGGATATTCCAGCAGAATAATAAAAAAGCGGAACCGGTCCGGCGTAGAAACATATGCGAGCAGGATGTTCTAACAGAATGATAAATAATGAAACCATGTCCGGCGTAAATGCACAGACAGGATGTTCCAACAGAATGATAAAGAATGGAATAACAGAAGAATTTCACCAAGTATATGGTAGCCCGCGTATACATGTTATTCCAATAGAATAATAAAGAATGAAATAATAGAAGTTCTCTTCATGGATAAGAAAGAAATAATACTCCCTACGAGTACAACAAATAATATTCCCTACCTCAAAAGAAGATTGGATACTAGAATAGTGAGGGAGCAGACTTCTCTTCTTCTTTCTCTCTATAGATTTCTCTCTATAATAATGGTTCTAAAGCTTTTTTGAATTGGTGAGAAATGAAGGAAGAATGAGCTTCTATTTATAGGAAAATATAGTTTCGATAATTGCACGTTTTAGGGCTCAAAAATATTACAGTACAATACCTCCAACTTTTTCTTTATTTTTAATTTAGTCTTGCAAGTATTATCAAACTTGCACCACCTCCCCTAATAGTAAATAATGTGAATCAATAGTTCAATCATGTGAATCAATAGTATAATCATGTGAAAAATATGAATTACAGTATAGTACCTCCATCTATACCTCCATTTTTAACTTAGTCATGCAAGTATTATCAATCTTGCACCAACTCCCCTAATAGTAAATAATGTGATTCAATAGTACACACATGTGAACAAATAGTTATATAAGCATGTGAATTAGTAGTAATTAATTGCTCATTTATCCGATAAATTTCCCGATTTATCAATATAACCCCTAGACATCAATTATCATCGGAATAGATGTCGATTTCCACTAACACTAATAATCCCAACACAATGGAACTATCAAAATTCATTTTTAATCAACACAACTATAACATTATATCAAATCCACTCCATAATATAAAAAAAATAAAAATTTATTTCGAGAAAATTAAATATATATTCATAAAATCTGGGGTCTCACAATCTCCCTTCCTTATGGAATTTCGCCCCCGAAATTTACGTACGTACTTGGTATTCGAAGAGATGAGAATACCTTGCTTTCTTTTTGGATTGTACCTTCCCGGTTATTTTCTCTGTATCATGATTTTCTCATTGCTCATCTTCTGTATTTCAGATATCATTCTAGAATATATCTTCAAAACAAAGGTCAATTGACATATCACAAATTGTCAATTTATCAAGTAAAATTTTTTTTGGCTTAGGTAAGTCACACACTAGCGAAGTTTATTACTCGTCTCTCCCCTCCTAGTTCTAGACTCATATCTCTGCCAGAGACCATATCCCTAAGCTCTGATACCAAATGTGACGCCCCCAAAATTAGGTATACATCACCCATTCTGAGTCGCAAGATACATAGTATAAAATTCAGATACAACTTCATTTATACAACTGTTGAGCTATCGTATAGAATACGACCACAGTTAACTATGAGTTTTAATACAAATTTATGTAACTCTCATGGTGCCTCGACCACAACCTTACAATGGTACTTTACATAAATGTATAGTCAAAGACTATTTTAGAAATTAAAATCTTTGGGAAGAGCTCAAGGAAACCTTCGTAAATGGGAGGCCATGCGTCTAGGTTATAATAGATATCATATGGCCACAGAATTATCCTTGGTTGACCCAATAGACCCCAAAGAAAAATAAGAAGATTATTATCATATTCTTTCCAATGATGAGTCTTCTCTTGACATATAACTATCTCCACTGTCTCCAAGTAAATATTATATTTCAAATAAACTCCAAGATCATATAGGTAGTGCCCGTAGATATACTCAGCAAGTAGATCGCATAACCCACATCTTATGATAACACGAGGTTGTATGTCATTAGACATCTTGTGTGATAGTGGCAAAACACCCTTCCAAAGTTGGGTTCGCCTCACCCTATTTGATTCACCAAATATAACTACTAAATGATGTATAGAATATAACACACTTTTCTATCTTTGTTTTAGGAGAACCTCCATGACTAGAGACCACATTCTATTCTCTCGTTATCCCCGCTCAATCCGTAAACACTCTTACAAAGAACACTCTTATTACTTGAAAGGAATTGTGAAGCAGAAAGGGTGAGCACAACTAGCCCAGTAAAGAATATCATAACTAAAGATAGTTAAATTATCAATAGCTTTCATCAATAATAAATCAGAGATTTAGAACATATGGTAGATGATAAAACTTTTCAACCATAGTTGCAGCGGAACGAGAAATCCATTAGAAGAGTCAAATAGACCATCAGGTCTATTATCTTCTCCATGTTAAAAGTCCACCAATAATGTTTTATCCCTGTAACATCAATCAACAATTCCTATCCACAATCATATGAATAACTCATAATTATAATTGTGATTCTGAATTCCCTTTTCGCACCCAGGACGAAGATAATTCTCATCACCTATCTTCTCCTGAAACATCACAAATTATGGTTATACCAAATCACAATTCCTGCTCATAATTATACTAATAAATTCATCTTTGCACTACAGGCCAAAGATATACAATCATAAAACCAATAATCTTTGAGACTCGACTTAACAAATAATCCACATCATCGAATTACCCCACACTACTACCCGATGATATTCGTTAATATCACATCCATGAATTATCCATACACTACTGACCAGGATATGCATTATTATCACATCCACGACTTAATATTTCATTCTTTGAGACTCACTCGATAATTAATCCACATCATCAAATCATCCACGCTTTCTACGGCCGAGGATATTCTTTAGTATCACGACCACGAATTATCCATGCACTACGGGCCAAAGTTAATCGTGTTTTCATCAACTATCGATCATGCCATAAAACAATTCATCTTTGCACCCTTGGCAAGAGAATCCATAGCCATAATCATACCAAAAAGCGTCCATCAATGCACTACGGCCAATGAGGACTTTTTATTAGTATCACAACCACAAATTATCCATGCACTACTACGGCCAAAGATAATCATGTTTTTATCAACGGTCCGATCATGCTATAAAATAATTCATCTTTGCACCCTGGGTCAAGAGAATCCATTGCCATAATCATACCAAAAGCGTCCATCAATGCACTACGGGCCAATGAGGACTTTTACTACGTCATTTGTAACATTACGGTCATGATTATACTGAATAATCCCTGGTCATAATCATACCAAGTCCATCTATGCACTACAGGCCACAGATGAATTTCAACAAAATATAAATATGAGGATGATAACAATGATATAAGAATTTACTAAAACAAGTTCAAGAATTAATTTAACCAAGAACTAATAACGTCTCATTTACTCGTAACTAGATTATTTTCATAAAAAAAATACCAAATCAGTCCCAAAAATTATTCTTTTCTGGGATTAAGCATAATATAGTCCCATATTGAACATATATTTTTCTCAAAATTTTTAAAATTCATTTACTATTTTTCAAAAATTAATTTCTAATTAATTCCTTAAGAAATTAGCTACCTTAAGTTTAACTCCAAAAATTCCCAAATCTTGGCAAGATCTTATACATGTTAACGTGAGCTTCCAGTTTAAATTTCATGGTCATCGGAGTTATAGAACTTTGGTTATAGCGTTTTTCGTCGAAAAAACCTAAATATTGAAATGGTCATAACTTGCTCATTTTAAGTTGGAATGAGCTCATTTTTGGACAGGATGTTCTTTATACCATATACTTCCATGTCCCAAAAGGCCAGAATTGTTCTCACAAATTAAGTGGCCAAAACAGCCCTTTTAAATTTCTGGGCAGTAGCATTTTTCTCTTTTGCAGCTTTTGACTCCTTTGCTAAAATTAGTCCACACGAAAATCTACAACACCTTTTACAGTGATTCCACTTGGAGATGCTACAAGACTCATAGATCTAACTCTGGAACTTGACCACACTCAAAAATTCAAAAAATAATAGGAGATATGATCAATTGAATTTCATGTTCTATTTTCACAAAAGTCTAATTTTCAACCCTTTGTGATTTCTAAGAAACTTTCATGTTTTCACATAATAACTAACATAACTCATCATAACACTTACTAATACTCAAAACATATGAGGACATCATGTATACAGATCATTTCCACAATTTAATAAGGAATGAATACATAGGATCATTCACCATGCATGTGGTAATCCACATAGACAGGTTATTCCAACAGAATAATAAAGAATGGAATAACAGGAGGATTCACCATGCGATGCGATTTGTATGCTGATGTGTTATTCTCAGCAGAATAATAAATAATGGAACTAGGTCCGGCGTAAGCGTCTGATACGGGATATCTTGGCGAGAATAGTAAAGGCGAAACTAGGTCCGGCGTAAAACGCATGCAGACGAGGATATTTTAACGAGAATAATAAAGATGAGAACCGGTCCCGTAGTAAACGCATGCATGCGAGGATGTTCCAACAGAATGATAAATAATGGGGAACCGGTCCGGTAAGCGTGCATACATCTGAGGATGTTCCAGCAGAATGATAAAGAATGGAATAATGGAAGAATTTCACCAAGTATAGGGTAGCCCGCGTATACATGTTATTCCAATAGAATAATAAAGAATGGAATAACAGAAGTTCTCTTCATGGATAAGAAAGAAATAATACTCCTTACGAGTACAACAAATAATATTCCCTACCTCAAAAGAAGACTGGATACTAGAATAGTGAGGGAGCAGACTTCTCTTCTTCTTTCTCTCTATAGATTTCTCTCTATAATAATGGCTCTAAAGCTTTTGTGAATTGGTGAGAAATGAAGGAAGAATGAGCTTCTATTTATAGGAAAATTTAGTTTCGATAATTGCACGTTTTAGGGCTCAGAATATTAAAGTACAATACCTCCAACTTTTCCTTTATTTTTAATTTAGTCTTGCAAGTATTATCAAACTTGCACCACCTCCCCTAATAGTAAATAATGTGAATCAATAGTTCAATCATGTGAATCAATAGTATAATCATGTGAAAAATACGAATTACAGTATAGTACCTCCATCTATACCTCCATTTTTAATTTAGTCATGCAAGTATTATCAATCCTGCACCAACTCCCCTAATAGTAAATAATGTGATTCAATAGTACACACATGTGAACAAATAGTTATATAAGCATGTGAATTAGTAGTAATTAATTGCTCATTTATCTGATAAATTTCCTGATTTATCAATATAACCCCTAGACATCAATTATCATCGGAATAGATGTCGATTTCCACTAACACTAATAATCCCAACACAATGGAACTATCAAAATTCATTTTTAATCAATACAACTATAACATTATATCAAATCCACTCCATAATATAAAAAAAATAAAAAATTATTTCGAGAAAATTAAATATGTATTCATAAAATCTGGGGTCTCACATATAATGTTCATTTCAATTGAATTGAAACACTTTTTATGTTCATTAACACTTGTCATGTCGATTTGGCGTTCATTCGTCACACGCTTGATTTGTCTCTCTTGTGTATGTTTAGTATGCTTATACAACTTATCTAATACATCATTTATTAATTTATGCATCATTATACTTTTTAATATTCATATTTTATAACTTAGAACAACATCTTTTATCGTTAGAAGCACTACACTTGCATATGTGCATGCCCGACGCCCTCCGATTGCCTCTGAATACACATCAGTCCCAACGATAGCCATTTTGACCCTTGTTCCCGACCTCAAATTGAAAAACTTTAAGAACAAATGTTTTAGCTCCATTCTTCCTCGTTCCGAATCATCTTGAATCGCCTCAATCAGAGTTCTTATAAAAACGTTATGACTATTTTACTATAGGAAGTCAAAACAGTCACACCGGACACACCAAGAGGGAAGTCATACCAATTAAGCCTTGGAAGCAATAATTGCGCTTAAGAAGGCGATTATGCCCTAAAAGACTTAGGGCACAATGAAGCTACGCCCGTTAACAGAGCCAAAATTTGTAGTTTACTATTTTCGCAATTTTTGAACTTTTTGTCCTTCTAATCTTCATAACTTTAGTTATACACATCCAAATTAGTCCGTTTTTTATTATATGGATTCGTAATTCATAGAACTACAATAGACCAAAGAATAACCAATTTATAGAACCATTAACCAACCTAAATCTTGACCCAAAACTCATGTTCATATTAGTTTTACATGTTTTAACATGTTTTGCATAATCATTCACCACAGATTCGATTCCTAACCAAATCAATCCTTTTAAATTTCGTTGTTTTTATTTTTCAACATACTAACAACATCTATTATCAATTTCATAGTCTATCTATGAACTAACCCTCAATTTTTGACTCCAATTAAACCATAACATATATATTTCATTAAGAACACAAGTTCTTAATCTTTAGCATAATTTCATGAATTTGATTACTCCAAAATCATTCTTAGATGATATATAACAAATTACAACACCAAAAAACATATATAATCAATTTTCTTAAGAAATCATCCACCAAACTCCATTTACAGTGAAGTTTAATAAGAAATAAACCAAAAACTTTATATTTACACAATTACCTTTGATTTCTTCTTTAAAATATATCTAGATGATGTAGAAAACTTAGTTAATCTTCTCCCTTTTCCTTGAATCACAGAACTCCTCTTTACTCTGACCTTTCTTAAAAAGTTCTCTCCCTTAATTTCTCTCTAACTTAGCCTTGTGAAACATAAGCGTAAGTTTTATTTCCCAGCATATTACTAAAACCCAAAGTCTCACCAGTTGCAAAAACCAAGGGTCTCAAGGCCATATTTGGCTAGAACCCAATTATCCTCTTCAAATTTATTATTTTTATAATTTCCTTATTATATCTTCTTTTCTCTAAGTGTCATACTTCATTATTATTTTTATTGCTAAATCACTCAGCCAACAGTCTTCCCATCTATTTACCCATATGACTTATGGAATTACATTCATAAGTAAAACACTTCTAATCAACTAAACATTTCCATTAAAATTATTAATATTTATTCAACTAATTATTCTAATAAATTATACAATTCTTATGTATAATGATACAATTTATTTCCTTCATAAATTATCCCAAGACAATTTATTTAATCTATACTTTTGATAAAAATTTAGATATTTATTTAATTCATTAATCCTAACACCAATATTTATTTAAAATTATATTGGTTTTTCTCATTCTCATACTCCATTTAAATTTAATTGGCTAAATATAATATATTAAGCCATTATATAAACACATTACTCTTACATGTAATATATTACCTTCCCATTTTATTAAAACAATTATATTTACATTAATTCATTTTTTAAAATTAAATGAATTACTCTCACTTTATTTATGAGATTTAATTCATAATAATTCCATTCCCAACAAGACATACCAATTAAATTATATTATTCCATAATATAATTTTCATCTTAATTAACTAATATTATTGAGTTAATTTCTTTTGCCACCATATTCTTTTTTCATAACTAATTTTCTTCACTTTCTTTAATAGTTTAATCAACTATTAAATCTCATATAAATTTAATTTCTTCTCACCAAAACTCATAATTCAAAATATATACATCTCATAATAAGATTTTTAATTATTAAATTCTTATTTTAATAACTTATAAAAATTCGAGTTGTCACATCCTTCCCCCCTTATAAGGATTCCGTCCTCAGAATCAATGAAACCTCCCTTACTCGATTTTTACCAAATCTCTTTTCAAAATTTTATCATCGAATACCTCAACGCATTACCTTAATATACGTTTTATTTATTAGCACTCCAACCATTTTCTCAATAAATTCTTATAAGTTTTATTTCATAACATTTACTTAGACTCAATTATATTTGAGTATTACATATTCTTTAACACGTTCATTACCTTTCTCTAAGGATCATTATCATGTACTAGATTCTCAAACTCTCGGGAAATTACATTCACCCCTTCTTCTAAGAATTTCATCCTCGAAATTTTGTCTTACTAATATTCGTTCATTCCATTTATCAAAATAGATTTTATGTTAATCTATACTTATTCATTAGGTTCTACAACC
This sequence comes from Panax quinquefolius, assembly GCA_020205615.1. Lineage (NCBI taxonomy): Eukaryota > Viridiplantae > Streptophyta > Magnoliopsida > Apiales > Araliaceae > Panax > Panax quinquefolius. Next base: position 13,692,523 of record CM035170.1, on the reverse strand, counting down.
AAATTTTTTCTTTAAATATCTTTCTAACATCATCGTATTCTTCCTTATAAAGAATATCTTCCTTTCCACTTTCACATATTAGAATAATAAGAATCTTTCACAATTGCCCAAAAATTGGGAAGCGCTATGAATAACTCAGGAATTTAAAAGATTTCAAATCATGCCGAGGGGTCATAAGACCTTGAACTCTTCTCCGGGTTTAATAGTGCATCACCACTGTAAACCATCTTTAACAGAATGTTTAGCAATCACACAAACTGAAAACACTCTCTGCAAGTACTCTAGGTGATCAGCCTATCGTACCCCTATGTCGTGCACAACGTATTACGTCTTAACATCGTAATGACTATATGCGTTACTTTCGGAACCATTGTCTCCGATAACATGTCCCCTTTTTTAGATTTGTTCACCTCATCTTCTTAACATATGAATCCGCACACCAAAACAATTTGGTTTGGTATAGTTTGACAAAGAACGCTCGAATTTCATAAATATTTTTCAATATTTGTCTAGCTGAATCAAATAGCATAGACTTCTAGCAACAACTTGGACATCAATCGAGATATATATACATACATTCTTAACCAACTCAATTGGCATGCCTTTCTTAGCTTAAAGAAAACCAAAAATCCCTTTTTTTAAATCTTTATTAGCATATCTTTTCAAAGTTTAGAGAAAACCAAAAATCATTTTTATATCATGATATTGTATCGTCTTAATGGCATGTTGAGGATTCAGTCACGCTACATCATAACATAGTGGAATGACGATCCTATGATCACATCCAACACTAGGTTTAATTGCATTGATGACTCCCTCGATTATTATTTCCACACCATATCAAACGATGCATATGATCACAAAATTACATTTTGATAATTTCAAATCATTTTTGTCTAGCTAAAATAATTAGCATAGACACAAGAACAATAGCACAATTTTGAAAACCCATTGATTCAATCATCTGTTCCAACATTTTTCAAAAACACAGAAGTGAAACATCAGCATGAAGTCAATAAATATCAAAAAACCAACATAGCTAGAAGATTTAGAATATCCCATTTTCCTCCATCATCTTAAATCCTTACACCACTACTTCGTTACTTAATCATTCTACTAATCTTTAGCACCATCAATGCTCACCATACCAAAAATTCTTAGTTTTTACCTCATAAATTTTCTATACCCAGTATAGTTCATCAAACTTACCACACTTTGGAAATTCAGGAACTTGCCATAATAATATGAGGTTTAAGAACTTTTCCTAGCAATACGTAGCCCAAGAACCCATCAGGGACTGTCCATATGCTTAGGGGGTCAAAAACATACATATGATTATGAGTCATCAACTTACCATAAGTATGAGTTTTAAGAACTTGCACTTAATCCTAATAATATCTTACTAATCTTAATAGTCTCTAACTATCAAATATATACATGAGAAAAGAATCACCTTTTCACCACATATACATTGATAGCGTGACACCAACATTCCAATGATTATCAATGTGATAAATTGAGTGCAATCACAAAACCCTCACCCATACAAAGGTTTGTAAAACTCAGCCATCACATGAGTTCTCAATTGAAATCCCAACTAACTCTATCTTGCTCATAACTTGCTCTTTACTCACTACAAATTTTCCGTATCTCATCATTTATAACTCCCCGTGAGTTTGCCTCGTACTATTTTATAATACATTCTCTTATAGCATCAAGCTATAACTATTCATTCATTACAAATCATCGATCATTTTACAACTTAACCAGATCACGTCGTGATCTTATTCTACAATCATCTTCTTTATGATTTCTTTCTTATATTATGATCGTTATGGTTTCACGATCCTCATTACTTCCTCTTTAATTATGTTGTCTTATGATTATTCGACTCAATTTTAATTCTTCAGGTTCTTCATTGAACCCACACATATTATCTTAACTTGTTTCATAAGCATTCTCTAAATATATCATCAATTAAACTCTATTTGAGTTCATTATTATTATTATTAATTTAATCACCTTCATCTTGTAGACATCGTCTATTCATTAACGCTTAACATCTTATCACTGGAGTTAGGTAACTCCAAATTCTTGTCTTGTATATGTTTTCAAGATTATTCCTTAAATCTACTCATATATATTTTAATCTTTTATTTATAAATTTTCAAAAATTATTTCTTATCACTTAAACTCTATTTGAGTTTATTCTTTCATTATCTTCACATTCTTTCTCTAAGGTTATAGACTAAGGTACTCCTACATAAGGTTTATTACCTACAACTTTGATACCAACTGTAACGACCCTCATACAATTCAACTATCGACTTCGGTCATTAATAATACATCTAACTTCTGATTTTTACATCATTATTCGATGTTAAACTTAATAAAATACGGAATCAAAACCTTAATCATTTACACATCTCTGAATCAAGTTATTTTATGATTCGCTTCATCAAAGTTATTATATAAAATCTTACATTTCAATCTGATAACCTTTACATAACAGATAACTCAAACTTTACAGTTTATTATTAAATAATTATTGTGATTTATCAAGTACATTTCTCAAAACCTTTATCTTTACCTACCTTTGAACCATACTTAGTTTATTACTCACTTTATCAAAGTTAATAAATAAAACTTACATCTAGGTTCAATACCCTTTATACATCAGACAAAATTTAAACTTTATAACTCAACATCTATTAAACATCATATATTACCAAGTACATCATCCGAAACATTAAACATGGTTCAAATAATAACAAGTCAGCCAAAGTATATAAATCTTCATGTATTACATATGATTCATGTCTTTCAAGTAGCACATAGCGTTATCTTGAATCCTTAACGTGCTAAAGTGGTTATTTGCAAGGTTGAGTTCGATAGCCATCAAAATCTAACAGTTTTCATGCATCACGTAGTACATAATAACATGATCATCATACATCTCATAAACATTGGACTAACATAACATACATGTTGCAGTTCATATAACAAGTATAAAGATTGAGTTCCTTACTCAATCAACATTCATTACTCAATCGACGTAGTCATAAATTGACTTTAACGTTTCATACTTTCAACATATATATAACACATCATGCTCTTTGTAATTAAGATTTAAAACAGTTCATTATCAAGTTCACATAGCAAATAGGAACTGAAAGACTTACCTTGATCATTGTTTACTAATAATAGTTTAACAGCTTACAACTATCTGCACTTCACGTGCCCTACACAATTATATAATCATGCACATCAACTATTAGTCACACATCAACGCATAGTAGTTGTAATGTAAACTGTACTCTACATCTCATAACCCTTCCTATTAATAAATATACAATGTTTAACTTGATTGTGTTAACTTTCGACTTATATCTCACTATATTTCTTCTTAGTCATACTCAAAGTTCATTCAAGTGTTTAAGTCTTGCTAGGACTCCTTATTTATTTTATATTAACCCTATTTCATAACTTATAATGTTCATTTCAATTGAATTAAAACACTTTTTGCGTTCATCAACACTTGTCACGACGTTTCGACGTTTATTCGTCACACGCTCGATTTGTCTCTCTTGTGTATGCTTAGTATACTTATACAACTTATCTAATATATCATTTATTAATGTTAAACATCATTATACTGACTAATATTCATAATTTATAACTTAGAACAACATCTTTTATCGTCAGCAGCACTATACTTGCTGTAAGACCCAGAATTTTATGAAATGAAAGTATTCAATTTTCATATAATTATTATTTTATTTCGTAAATGGTTAAATTAATAAAATTTTAAAGTTAAGGGTGATATGTGAATTTTTTTGCAAAATAAGCAAGTGGTTATAAAATATTCGTTCGGTCGGGGAATATTCTTTTTGTCGGGAAATATCCGTACGATGGCACAATCATTGGTGGACCCCACAACGGAAGTATTGTCGTAGTACGAAAACGACAGAATTATCTTTTTATAAAAATAATGACGAAAGTGTTACCGTTAAAATTGTTAAACTACCCAAGAGTAAAAGTACGATGAATGGCGTGGTTGCATAAGAGCAATACACGGTATTGATTATTGATGCTTACGTAAGAAGTCACTCGGTTATACTCAATTATTGCTACAAGAATTCTTTGCATCATATCTCTCATATTATTGATTCAATTGTTGTCACAGATTATCATCGTATAATATGTTATATTATTAAATCAATAATTGAGACGACAAAGTTATTTATATTATTATTTGTAATATTGACAATGTGCAGAAGTTACATCGAGAGGTTAGATAATCTAATCATGGCGCCAATAGGGAGAAATTCTTATCGGAAAGCCCCCTCTTTCATAGGAACGACCTGGTTGTTAAATATTGTGAGTTATAATATTAATGATGAATAAGTTCGTGTTGATTAAAGATGAAATTGATAGTTCCATTGTGTTGGAATTATTAGTGTTAGTGGAAATCAACATTTATTTCAATATTAATTGATGTCTGGAAGTTATACTGACCAATCGGGTAATTAAATGGATAAATGAGCAATTAATTGCTATTGATTTACATGATTATAACTATTTGTTCACATGTGTGTACTATTGATTCACATTCTTGTACTATTAGGGGAGTTGGTGCAAGATTGATAAAACTTGCATGACTAAGTTAAAAATGGAGGTATAGATGGAGGTACTATACTGTAATTTGTATTTTCACATATTTAGAACTATTGAGTCACATGATTTACTATTGATTCACATGATTTACTATTAGGGGAGGTGGTGCAAGTTTGATAATACTTGCTGGACTAAATTAAAAATGAAGGAAAAGAGGAAGGTATTATACTGTAATATTTCGAGCCCCAAAATGTGCAATTATCGAAACTATATTTTCCTATAAATAGAAGCTCATTCCTTCATTATTTTTCACCAATTCACTAAAGCTATAGAGCAATTATTATAGAGAGAAAGAAGAAGAGAAATCTGTTACCTCACTATTCCAGTATCCAGTCTTCTTCTGAGGTAAGGGAAATTATTATTATAGTAAGGGATATTATTATTATAGTAAGAGGTATTATTTCTTTCGTATTCATGAAGAGAGCTTCTGTTATTCCATTCTTTATTACTATGTTGGAATAACTTGTCTATGCGAAGTACCGCATATATGGTAAAATTCTTCTGTTATTCTATTCATTATTATTTTGTTAGAATAACTTTGTTTTTCATGATCCATCGCATGCACGGTGAATCTGTTGTTATTCCATTCTTTATTATTCATTTGGAATATATCATGCGTGCGGATTCGCGTAGCATGACCTAGTTCCATTCTTTATTATTCTGCCGGAATATCGTGTATGCATGCGATTCATCGCATTACGGTGAATTTTGTTGTTATTCCATTCTTTATTATTACGTTGGAATATCACCATACTATGCGGATTACGTATGACTGGTTCCATTCTTTATTATTTCGTTGGAATATCACATGCAAGCGAAGTTACGCATGACCTAGTTCTATTCTATTCTTTATTATTACGTTGGAATAACTTGCATGCATCATGATTACGCGCGCTTGGTGAATTCTTACATTATTCCATTATTTATTATTTTGTTGGAATAACTCATACATATGGATTACTGCAGACGCATGGTGAATGATCCTTCGTATTCATTCGTTATTAAATTATGGAAATGATGCATCTACGTGGATTACTGCATGGACGGGTGAAAATCCATTGCGATTTAAGTATATATTCTATTATACTCGTATGAGATATCATTTCTTTTGTACTCGTCATGGAATATCATTTTCTTTGGTATTTTTCTTTTACGAGTTACTATTCACGGGTTACTATTCACCCAGTTACTATTCACTCTAGTATTATTCACTCGGGTATTAGGGGCACTTTTCGTGTTGGAGTACTATTCATGAGTTACTATTCACTCGAATATTATTCACTCGGGTATTTGGGGTACTTTTCATGTCGGGGTACTATTCATGAGGTACTATTCCCAAAGTACTATTTATAGGGTACTATTCACGGGGTACTACTTATCTGAAAAAAATATATTTCTTTTTTATCCAAATTATTTTTCGTACATGAATATTATTCTTGAATTTTACTCCATAAAGTAGTATCATGTTGACAATTTGGATATTTTTAAACTCTGGATAAATTTAAAGTCTTTAATATTTATCCTTGATTTCGTTTGATTAATGCTTATATCATTGTCATCATCCTCATGTTTATATTATGATGAAAGTCATCTTTGGTTTACGTGCAAAGATGGATTGTTGATTATTGGTTTTATAGTTGTATATCTTTGAGTTACGTGAAAAGATGGACTGTTAATTATTGGTTTTACAGTTGTATATCTTTGGCTTACGTGCAAAGATGGATTGTTGATTATTGGTTTTACAGTTGTATATCTTTGGCTTACGTGCAAAGATGGACTGTTGATTATTGGTTTTACAGTTGTATATCTTTGGCTTACGTGCAAAGATGAACTATTGATTGATGAGTATCTTTGGCTTATGTGCATAGATGAATTGTTTATTGGTATGATTATGACCAGGGATCATTCGGTATAATCATAACCCGTAATGTTATAGATGATGTGGTAAAAGTCCTCATTGGCCCGTAGTGCATTGATGGACAGTTATTGGTATGATTATAACCAGGGATTATTCGGTATAATCATGACCATTGATGATTACATGAATATCCTTGGCCGTAGTGCAGGGATGATTCGATGATGTGGATTATTTATTAAGTTGAGTCTCAGCGATAAAATATTGATTATACACTTTTAATTCATAAAAGATAGTAGATATCATGTTCTACTTGACTCTTCTAAAATACAGTTGTATGTCTTTGGCGTGTTGTAAGACCCCAACTTTTTAATAAAAAATGAATTTTCTATAAATATCATTTTTGAATATTATGGAGTAAATTTGATATAATGTTATAGTTGTGGGTAATATTTATAAATTTTGTAAAGTATGCAAGTTGTCATATTATATTCGATTGGTCGGGGAATATTCGTTTTAGCAGGGAATATTCGTACGATGGCACAATTATTGGTGGACCCCACAACGGAATTATTATCGGATTGAGAAAACGACAAAAATCTTTTTATGAAAATAATGGCGGAAGTTTTACCGTTATCTGTTTAAACACCCGGTGTTAAAAGTACAGTAATACGCGTGGTTGCATAGTAGCACACGGTATTGATTAATGATGCTTAAGTGAGAAGTCACTCAGTTTTGTTCAATTATTGCTATAGTATTTGTTGTAGATTTTGGCGTATTTTTGGACCTCCACCTACTCATTTTTCAAAATAGTGTTATGAGGGTGATAATATTATATATATATATATATATATATGTATATATATATATATATATATATATAGTGGTTATCACTGGTTGGTGGGGGGGGGTTGATTTTGGTGTCACAGGTTATACTTTATATATATATTTATTATATAAATCAAGTGGGAGATAGCTAGGTTCAGCCAGCATCACGGGATTGAGTCTCGTGAATTTTTTTTTTTAAAAAGCCACATGTTATTTATATATATAATATATATTATATTTAAAAGTTTTGTTTTATTAGAATATTTTATGGGGCGTCGATTTAAGTAAATCAATACGGATAGTTCATGAGTTAGTTACTATACGGGTCCATTTTTCTATAAATAAGCTCATTCCTTCATTATTTTCTTACGAATTCAATTGAAACTCTAGAGATAAACTATAGAGAGAAAGAAGAAAGTATTCTGCTACTTCACTACTTATATATCCAGTACTCTTCTTCTTAAGGTAGGGAATATTATTTGTTGTACTCGTAAGGGGTATTATTTCTTTTGTATTCATGAAGAGAACTTCTGTTATTCCATTCTTTATTATTCTGTTGGAATAACCTGTATACGCGGGCTACCCTATACTTGGTGACATTCTTCTATTATTCCGCTTTTATTATTATTATTGAATTTGGAATATCACATGCATGCATTCTCACGCCGGACGATTTCATCTTTATTATTACATTGGAATATCACATGCATGCTTTTATGCGGACTGATTTGATCTTTATTATTCTATTGAAATATCACATGCATGCGTTTACGTGGGACTGATTTCGTCTTTATTATTCTCATTGGATATATCGTCTGCATATGCGTTTTACGCCGGACACGGGTTCCATTAATTATTATTCATTGGAATAACACGCTTTATCATGATCTATCGCATGCCCGGTGATTTCTTTTGTTATTCCATTCCTTATTATACTCGGTTGGTTAAAGTTTTGACTTTATACTCCATGAAATTAGTGGAATATTCTTGATATTTGCGCTTCATCCAAAGATTATCTTTTCATGGAAATATTCTTCCGAGCATTCTTGAATTTTCTTGCCTAAAGAAGTATCATGTTGACAATTTGGACGTTAAAAATTCTGGATAAAATAATTCTTGAACTTGTTTTATTGAATTCTTATATCATTGTCATCATCCTCATGTTTATATTTTGTTGAAAGTCATCTCGTGGCTGTGAGTGCATAGATAGACTTGGTATGATTATGACCAGTGGATTATTCTATTGTAATCATGATAGTAATTTTACAAATGATGTGGTAAAAGTCCTCATTGGTCCGTAGTGCATTGATGGGATGAGTTGTTGGCATGATCATGACCATTAATGAATACACAAATATTCTTGGCCGTGAGTCGTAGATAATTGTGGTCGTGATACTAAAGAATATCCTTGGTAGTAGTAGTGAGGGGTGATTCGATGGCGTGGATTATTTATTGTCGAGTCTCTCGCGATAATGATGATGAAAAACCTTTTAAATCATAAAAGATAGTAGATTTTATTTTCTACTTGACTCTTTTAATGGATTGCTTGTTTAGTTGTAGTTAAACTTGATGTCTATTATATTTTATCGGTTTAACATTGTTGAAGACTAATGATAATTTATTACGCATTATCTTAGTCATAATATTTCTTCTTGGGCTAGTTGAGCTCACTCTTTTTTCTTCATTTCTCTTCATGAAATGAGAATATATTTGGACGAGTGGGGAGCGGAGTGATGGTCCGGAGGATAGCATTAGTAGTCCTCACTATTCTCGTGAAATAGTGTGTGTTAATAAATGTAATGAGGACTCCTTTTGAGTTTGTATACTCTCTAGTGAGACAATATTTGTATTCAAACTCACAGTTTATGTTTTGTCGTATTGTACTGGCACGTTGTATTATTAAGTTGTATTTGAATTACGTACCATGTATCTAGCGCCTCAAGATGGGTGATGTATACCTATTTTGGGGGCATCACACGTGTAGTGCAAATATGAATTGTTAATGAATATCTTTGGCCGTAGTGAAAAGATGAATTTATTAGTATGATTATGAAAGCGGGGACTTGTGATTTGGTATAACCATGATTTTTGATGTTTCGGTAAAGATAGGTGATGAAAATTATCTTAAATCACAGGTGCGATGAGAATTTAGAATCACAATTATGATTAGGAGTTATTCATATGATTGTGGATAGGAATTGTTGATTGATGTTACGAGGATAAAACATTATTGGTGGACTTTTAACATGGAGAAGATAATAGGCATGATGGTCTATTTGACTCTTCTAATGGATTGCTTCGTTCATTGCAACTATGGTTGAAAAGTTTTATCATCTACCATATGTTCTAAATCTCGATTTATTCTTGATGAAGGCTATTGATGATGCAAATTATCTTTCGTCATGATATTCTTTCTTTGGGCTAGTTGTGTTCACCCTTTTTGCTTCACAATTCCTTTTACGGTAATAAGAGTGTTCTTGGGACGGCGATGGGATAATGAGGGAATAGAAGCGATTGGTCTATAAATTTGTTGAGGTTCTCCCTAAATAGTATGAAAATAATTTTGTTGAGAACTTTAGATAAGTGTGTCGTATTGTATACGTCATTTGATATATAATTTTGGTGAACCGAATAGGGTGAGGTGAACCCAACTTTGGAAGGGTGTTTTGCCACTATCATACAAGATGTCTAATGACATACAACCTCGTGTTATCATAAGACAGGGTTATGCACATCCACTTACTGAGTATATCTACGAGCACTACCTATATGATCTTGGAGTTTATTTGAAATATAATTTTCACTTAGAGACAACAGAGATAGTTATATGTCAAGAGAAGACTCACCATTGGAAAGAAAATGATAGTAATCTTCTTGTTTTTCTTTGGGAACTTTTGGGTCAACCATGGATAATTCTGTGGACATATGATATCTATCATAACCTAGACGCATGGCCTCCCATGTACGAAGGTTTCCTTGAGTATTTTCCAAAGATTTTAATTTCGAAAACAATTATTGACTATACCTTTATGTAAGGTACCATTGTAAGGTCTCGTGGTCAAAGCACCACGAGAGTTATATATATTTGTATTAAAACTCATAGCTTATCTGTTGTCGTACTCTGCACGACAGTTCAACAGTTATATAAATGAAGTTTATATTTGATTTTTATAGTGCGATATCTGGCGACTCAGAATGGGTGATGTATACCTATTTTGGGGGCGTCACAAATGCTATCAGAGCTTAGGGATATGGTCGCTGGCGGAGATATGTGTCTAGAAGTAGGAGGGGAGAAATGAGTAATATACTTCGCTAGTGTGTGACTTACCTAAGCCGAAATTTTTACTTAATAAGTTGACAATTTGTGATATGTCAATTGACCTTTGTTTTGAAGATATATTCTAGAATGATATCAGAAATACGGGAGATGAGCAATGGAAAATCATGATCTGAGAGGATATAACAAGGGAAGGTACAATCCGAAAAGAAAGCAAGGTATTCTCATCTCTTGAATACTGAGTGCGTCACGTAAATTTCGAGGCGTAAATTTTATAAGGAGGGAGATTGTAAGACCTCGAATTTTATGAAATGAAAGTATTCAATTTTCTTATAATTATTATTTTATTTTGTAAATGGTTAAATTGATAAAAGTTTAAAGTTAAGGGTGATATGTGAAATTTTTTGCAAAGTAAGCAAGTGGTTATAAAATATTCGTTTGGTGGTGAATATTCTTTTTATCGGGAATATCCGATGCACGACAGACAATCATTGGTGGACCCCCTAATAACTAAGTATTGTCGTCAAGAAAAGCAATGTAATTATCTTTTTATAAAAATAACTACGAAAGTGTTACCATTAAAAGCTGTTGAATTAACCTTAGGTAGTAAAAGTACGATGTCTGGCGTGGTTGCATAGTAGTACACAAGTATTGATTATTGATGCTTACGTGAAGTCACTCGGTTATACTCAATTATTGCTCATGAATAATTACGCATCATATCTCTCGTATTATTGATTCAATTGTTGTCACGAAGATCATCCGTATAATATGTTATATTATAAAATCAATAATTGAGACGACAAAGTTATTCATATTATTATTTGCAATATTGACAATGTCTACAGAAGTTCATCAATGAGAGGTTAGATAATCTAATTGCGGCGCTTGATAGGGAGAAATCCTTATCGGAAAGCCCCCTCTTTCCTGGGAACGACCTAGTTGTTAAATATTGTGAGTTAAAATATTAATGATGAATTTTACTCCACAATTGATTATTATAAGGTATTTTTGAACTTTGATAAACTAAAGTACGAATCCCTAATCTTTGATCTTTTATCTCACTGGATTCGTTTTCTTTAAGATATTTTTCATCATCCTCAGTCCTAAATGATGATAGTACTAAATATCTTTGGCATGTAGTGCAAAGATGAATGATTAACTGATGAATATCTTTGGCCCGTAGTGCAAAGATGAACAAGTGTTGAGATGAACATGACCAACTGGTAATATAAATGAATATCTTTGGCCTGTAGTGTAAAGATGAATATTTGATTCAAGATGTATATTGATTGATGTTACAGGGATAAAATATTGATGATGGACTTTTAAATCTTAGAAGATAGTAGAATTCATTTCTACTTGACTCTTCTAATGGATTGTTGTTTCATTTAGATTGTTGATCTAAAACGTGTATCTATTATATTCTATCAGATTTGTCCCTGTTGAAGACTAATTATAATTTGTTGTATATTATCTTAGTCATAATATTCTTTACTGGGCTAGTTGAGCTCACCCTTTTCCTTTTTGTTCCATTTTTCTTCTCAGGAGGTGAGAACATAGCAGGAACTAGCCGGGGTATGGAGTGATGGTTCATGATAGTTGTTTTAGTAGTCCTCACTATTTTATAAAATAGTGTATCAATAATTGTAATGAGGACTTTTTTTGAGTTTGTATACTGTCTATTAGACAATATTTATATTCAAACTCATAGTATATGTGTTGTCGTATTTTGCACGATAATTGTATTACTGAAGTTGTATTTATTTTTGTACCATGTATTTGGCGACTCGGAATGGGTGATGTATACCTATTTTGGGGGCATCACAGTTGGTATCAGAGCTTAGGGATATGGTCTCTGGCGGAGATCGGGGAATAGAACTAGGAGGGGAGAGACGAGTAATCCTTCGCTAGTGTGTCATACCTAAGCTTATTTGGTTGGTCAGTCGGAGCATATGGTTAATATGTGATATGTTAATTTGTTAATTAACCCTTGTTTTGTGGAAGTATTTGAGAATGGCAGCTGGAAATATTAACAATGGAGTGAATGAGACCGTGGAGACACCTTTAATCACCATCCAGGGGAACGTGCAACAGGAAGGCAATATTCCTCTTAAAATCAACACTACCAAACAAATGATGAATGATGGGATGTTTAGAAGCTTTTTACAGTTCATGCAAAATCAGACGAGTGAGACTCGTGTACAAAATACAAGTGGAAATGATAGCAATGCGCGGCTTGTCACAGCCAAGCAGTTCAAAGAGTTGGGACCACCAGAATTTGCGGGAAAGCTGGATTCGATCAAGGCGGAATTGTGGGTTAAACAAATTACCAGGATATTTGATGTCTTGGGATGCACAGAGGAACATAAGGTTCTATTCGCCACCTTTATGTTCTGTGGTGAGGCAGATTACTAGTAGGAATCTGTGAAGCATACCCAGCCTGCTGCACTCAACATGTCTTGGGAAACATTTCAGAAACTGTTTAATGACAAGTACTTTCCTGAAAGTATTCGTCATATAAAGGAAGTAGAGTTTATCAAACTGGAACAGAACAACATGTCTGTGTCTCAATACGAGGCTAAGTTCGCAGAGTTATCCAGGTTTGCACCTCATTTGGTAGAAGATGAGGAACGAATGACGCGGATGTTTCTCAGAGGTCTAAAACCCAATATTCGATAATATCTTTTCTCTCATAAATTTTCTTTATATTCAGATGTTGTAAACATGGCTCAATTATTAGAGCGAGATAATGAGTATTGTGATGCCTCCAAAATAGGTATACATCACCCATCTTGAGTCGCCAAATACATGGTACAAAATTCAAATTCAACTTAATTATACAACAGTCGTGTAAAATACGACAAAACATAATCTAAGAGTTTTAATGAGAATATTGTCATCTAGACAATATCCACACTCAATGGAGTCCTTATTACATTTATTGTCACACTATTTAACAGAATAGTGAGGACTACTAATGCTATCATCTGGATTGTCACTTCGTTCCCAACTAATCCCGGCTACGTTCTCATTTCCTGAAGAGAACAGTGAAAGAAAGGGTGAGCTCAACTAGCCCAGTAAGAAATATTATAACTAAGATAATGCAGAATAAATTATCATTAGCCTTTAACAATGTTTAACTGATAGAATATAATAGACAACAAGTTTAACTGCAGCGGAACAAGCAATCCATTAGAAGAGTTAAGTAGAGCATAAAATCTACTATCTTATATGATTTAAAAAAAATTCATCAACTTTATCGCTAAGACTCAGCTTAATAAATAAAATTGAATCATCCCTGCATCACGACCAAGGATGTTCATGTAATCATCAATGGTCATGATTATACCGAATAATCCCTGGTCATAATCATACCAACAACTGTCCATCAATGAACTGCAGGTCAATGAGGACTTTTAGCACATCATTCGTCACATTACGGTCATGATTATACCGAATAATCTCTGGTCATAATCATACTAATTCCATCTATACACGTAAGCCAAAGATGACTTTAATCACAATATAAGCATGAGGATGATGACAATGGCATAATAATTCAATAAAACAAGTTCAAGGATAAATTTTATAGATTTATAATTTTAATTTATCCAGAAATCAATAACGACCAAATTGTCAACATGATACTTCTTTGTGGAGTAAAATTCAAGAATGCTCAGAAGAATATTTTCATGAAAAGATACTAGATGAAGCGCAAATATCAAGGATATTCCACTAATTTCATGGAGTATAGAAGCCAAAACATTAACCAACTGAGTATAATAGAATATATGAAACCGTAAATAGATTTTTGCCCGCCATGCGGTAATCCACGTAGACAGATCATTTCCATAATTTAATAAGGAATGAATACGAAGGATCATTCACCATGCATACGGTAATCCACATAGACAAGTTATTCCAAATGAATAATAAAGAATGGAATAATGAGAAGAATTCACTGTGCACGTCGCGTAATCCGCATTGGACATGTTATTCCAACAGAATAATAAAGAATGGAACCAGTCATGCGAATCAACATGCATGGATATTCCAATGTAATTATAAAGAATGGAACCGGTCATGCGTAATTGCATGCATGAGCGAGGATATTCCAACAGAATAATAAAGAATGGTTTAACAATGAGAATTCACGTGCATGCGATATATAACACGCATAAAGTTATTCCAATGTAATAATAATGAATGGAATAATAGAAGAATTTCACCATGTATGCGGTAGATTGCATAGACAAAGTTATTCAACATAATAATAAAGAATGGAATAACAACCCTTACGAGTATTGAAAGAAAATAACTCTCTTCATGAATACGAAAGAATAATTCCCCTTACCTCAAAAGAAGACTGGATACTGGAATAGTAAGGTAGTAGACTTCTCTTCTTTTTTCTCTCCATAATTTCTCTCTATAATAATTTCTCTATAGCTTTAGTGAATTGGTAAAAAATGAAGGTAGAATGAGCTTCTATTTATAGGAAAATATAGTTTCGATAATTTCACGTTTTGGGGCTCGAAATATTATAGTATAATACCTTCCTCTTTTCCTTCATTTTTAATTTAGTCCTGCAAGTATTATCAAACTTGAACCACCTCCCCTAATAGTAAATCATGTGAATTAATAGTAAATCATGTGACTCAATAGTTATAAACATGTGAAAAAAATAATTATAGTATAGTACCTTCATCTATACCTCCATTTTTAACTTAGTCATGCAAGTATTATCAATCTTGTACCAACTCCCCTAATAGTAAATGAATGTGAATCAATAGTACACACAAGTGAACAAATAGTTATAATCATGTGAATTAATAGCAATTAATTGCTCATTTATCCGGTTAATTACCCAATTGGTCAATATAACCTCCAGACATCAATTATTATCAAAATAAATGTCGATTTTCACAAACACTAATAATTCCAAAACAATGGAACTATCCATTTCATCTTTAATCATTATGAACTTATTCATTATTAATATTATAATTCATAATATTTAACAACCAGGTCATTCACAGGAAAGAGGGGGCATTCCGATAAGAATTTCTCGTTATTGGCGCGCAATTAGGTGACCACACCTCTCCGTGACAGAACTTTTAGACATTGTCAATATTGCAAATAATAATATGAATAACTTTGTCGTCTCAATTATTGATTTAATAATATAACATATTATACAGACGATACTATGATAATAATTGAATCAATAATATGAGAGATATGATAAACAATTATCGTAGCAATAATTGAGTATAAGCGAGTGACTTCTTATGTAAGCGTCGATAATCAATATTTGTGTGCTACTTACGCAACCACATGCGTAGACATTGTATTTTTACTACTAAGGGTAGTTCAACAGTTTTAACAGTAACACTTTTCACCGTTATTTTTATAAAAGATAATTACGTCATTTTCTAACTACGGCAATACTTACATTGTGGGGTCCACTAATGATTGTGCGAGTCATGCGGATATTCCAAACAAAAGAATATTCCAGACTAAGCGAATATTTTATAACAACTTGCATACTTTGCAAAATTTATAAATATTACCCACAACTATAACATTATATCAAATCCACACCATAATATTTAAAAAAAATATTTCGAGAAATTTAAATCTTTATTCGTAAAATTTGGTGTCTCACAATCTCCCCTCCTTATGAAATTTTGCCCTCAAAATTTACGTACGTACCTGGTATGCCGAAGAGATAAGGATACCTTGACTTTATTTCAGATTCTAACTCTTGAGGTATAACCTTTGAGTGTTGAATACGATCCTTCTTATCCAAGATTTTAACACGTATATCATCATACATTAAATCTTCTGCTATTTTGTTTAGTTCTAATTTAATAACATGGTTTGGGTCATCCACATATTTACGTAACATTGATACGTGGAAAAAAAATGTTATGAACACACGACATACTTGGCGGTAAAACGAGTCTATAGGCCACAGTTCCTACTCGATCGAGGATTTCAAATGGGCCAATTAAATCGAGGGTTGAGATAACGCCTTCTTGAACCTTCTTCTTCATATTCATCAGATTCAGGTGTGTAGCTTGAGCGGCTTTAACTTTATCGAATAAACTCGTATATTCGTTATCTTCCCGTGGGTCCCTAGAGTCTTTAACTCTATCTTCATAATTTGTAAGTTATACGAAATGGGTCTTTGTGTTAACAACATCGCACTCGTAAACGCATACGATCTTCTACTTAACCCGTCAGCTACCACGTTCGCTATTCCACAATGATATTGAAGGGTATAGTCGTAATCTTCAATAGTTCGAGCCAACATCTTTAGCGCATTATACGTTTATTTTGGTTGAAGAAATAATTAAGGGTTTTAGAAATGGGTTTTGTACTGGGGTCAATACAAAATTCGATTTCACGATCTAGGGGTAGGCTAAGAAGTCTTCAAGAATACGTCAGGAAATTTATTAACAATAGAAATATCATTCAAAACTGTGACTCTCATCCAAGACTTAGATAGTACGTCACATTGATACCTATCAACTTGCCATCGTCATTCACGACTTCGCCTATAGAAAGTCTGGCTTCAATGCATTCCACACAAGGAAGTCAACAACGAAAGGATCGGGGCTCTTAATTATGGCTTGATATGACAATGATTGACTTTAGTGGTTTGGTTGCTTGAATTCGCATAACAGGTTAGTTAGGAATATGAAATCTAACAACCTTACAAAAAGCATGATGAGTAGTTAACCAATCGTTTCCTAAAATCACATCAAAGGCAAGTATTTTCAAAGAGATAAGATCGACAGGTAACGTGAAAGTGTCTATTTGAATTAAACAAGATTTATAAATAGTGGAGGTAACGAAGGTTTCTACTAACGAAGTTTCAACAAATAAGTCAAAGTCTAACTTCTCTGGGGTCAAATTTAAACGCGAAGCTAAAACAAGAGAGATAAAAGAATGGGTAGAAGGCCCAGATTCAATAAGGTATAGAACGCAAGAATTTATAATTAACTAACCCGTGCTAACCGTTTGGGTTACTCACTTTTTTGAGAAGTCACGGCGCGCTTCTTCCCGAAACCATCAGACTTTGTTTTGTCATGATCCGCCTTTGGTGCCACCGTCTCAGCTGAACTTGACTTTGATACACGACAAAATTGGGCTAAGTGACCTTCTTTTCCATAATTGTAACATGCTTTGGACTTCATCACGCAGTTTGGACTGATATGTCCCTCCCCTCCGTATTTGAAGCATACGACCGGCAGTCATTCTCCTTCCTTAACAACATGTGCTGGTGCTGACGTCTTTCCATCATTATTGAACCTCCTCTTCTTGAAATTTCCACCTCTATTATCTTGGCAATGATTACCACCGAAGTGGTTACCATTCTTGGCATGATAATTTCCCCCATTATGGTTATCATTATTCTGATGGCCATTGCCACCGGTACGATTATTATCGTGTTGTTGCTCATTATCCTTTGGTTGGGTTGGCTCATTATCGCGCTCCAATAATTGAGACCTATTCACTACATCTGAATACAAACACAATTTGTGAGAAATAAGGTATTGGCGTATTTTGGGTTTCAAATCTCTTAGAAACATTCGCGTCATTCACTCCTCATTATCGACCAAATGGGATGCAAACCGGGATAACTCTGCAAATTTAGCCTCGTATTGTGACACGGTCATATTGTTTTTCTCCAACTTGATAAACTCCACCTCCTTCATGTGATGAATACTTTTGGGAAAGTACTTGTCGTTGAACAGCTCTTGGAACTTCTCCCAAGACATCTTGAGTGAGTCAGGCTGGGTACATTTTACAGATTTCCACCAGTAATCTGCCTCTTCACGCAACATAAAGGTGGCAAAGGGAACCTTTTGCTCCTCGGAGCATCCCAAGACATCAAATATCTTGGTGATCTGCTTTAACCACGTCTCCGCCTTAAGTGGTTCTGGCTTTCCCAAAAACTCCAGCAGTCCCAGCTCCTTGAACTGCTTAGCAGTGACCAGCCGTGGGTTGCCATTGTAACGACCCCAAAATTCATACAATTTAATTCTCGACTTTGGTCGTTAACAATACATTCAACCTCTAATTTTACATCATTAAACAATAATACAATCATTGAAAATTGCGGATTAATTAAAATTTTCTCTTACAAACTATTCTCATTCCCAAAACCTTCAACCTTTACAACTAACTATCTCAGAATTATTTTAATACTACAAGAGTTTACATCGCAAAACAATATTACAATTCAACATTAATACATTATTCGGAACCTTAAACATGGTTCAAATATTAATAACTCAACCAAAATATATAAATCTTCAAGTATCACATCTGATTCATATCTTTCAAGTAGCACATAACTTTACCTTAAATCTTTAACCTGCAAAAGTGGTTTTGCAAGGTTGAGCTCGACAAACCAACAAAATCTAACAGTTTTCATGCATCACGTAGCACATAATAACATGCTCAACATATAAGAATAATCATAAAACAAACATAGCATACATGTTGTAGTAACAACTATAAAGATTGAGTTCTTTACTCAATCAACATTCATAGCTCAATCATCATACTCATAGATTGACTATCACATTTCATACTTTTGACATATATAATACATCATACAATAAAATTTTAAAGCAGTTCATCATTAAGTTCACATAGCAAAAAGGAACTGAAAGACTTGCCTTTACCGGCATTTTACCAACACGGTAATACTTCGCATCCTTGCACAACCTACACTATATGTGAGATTGATAATAAACAAAATTAATACTCGATCTCATGGTCAAATTTATTCTAAGACCTTACTTTATCTTATTATCCTTTATAATGTCTTTATAGACATCTAACTGTGTTTTATATGCAACTCGGTTTTATTTTCATTTTCATCACCATACATGCTAGACTATCGCACCTGTAGTTTAATGTGCGTATATCACACCATTTTATTATACTACTTGGTTTCAAAAATGCATATTCAACACATTGTTTACATGTTTAATTTTCCTTCAAAAATCAAAAATCTCCCTTTTCGATTTCTTTTAATTAGTATTCTTGTATTATCATCTTTTCATACTCAGATGCACATAACATCCAATATTAGCCATTAGTTAGACACTTTGTATACCAAAGTTTAGAAAAACTATTACTCTTAGGCATTTTATCGATCACGTTATGTGCACACATTAACTTATCTCAACTCTTGATCTTAAATGATTAATTATGCATAGAATGTGATAACACATATCTATATCTATTACATATGTCAAAACATATTTTTAATCATCAAAATATACCATCACCCAAAATCTTAATTCAAACATAATTATAAAACTCATCTTCACAATTTTTTTTAACAAAATGTTGTTTTTGTTTTTAACGTAACTCCTTCGTTACATGTCCATTTTTGTTCCTTCTTATATAGAATTAGCCCTTACTCAGTGTACTACAACCTCATCTAGGCCTTAAAGTCAGACCCTTGTCCATCTAAAACAGATTCTGTAATTCATCAACTAGTCTAGAAAATTTCATTTTCTGGACAGCCTTACTAAACAATTTATTTCGGACATGATTCGGTCCATAAAATGGCTCAATCTAGCGAGTCTATCTAGTAAAATTCCATATCTACAACTTTGTAGTTGAAAGTTTCTTCAGATTCAAAACACACGAATTTATATGAATTTTTTAAAGTCAGAAACCGTAACAGTTTTGATTTTCTGGGCAGATTATTTTCCCTTCGCATCAGCCTTACTAAAACAGACATTGCATAAAATCTACAAAGAGTTTTCATGTGATTCCACTTTCAAAATATAGCTTACTTCCATATCTTCGATTTGATATAAGGCTCACTTTCTAACTCATTATACCCAAAGAGGTATGAATTTCACAAGATCTGTCCACAATTACTAAAAACCTACGAATTTTGTTCTTCAAATTTTCTTTCCATTTCATTTTCTTTCTTGAATCCTCTTGTTTGATTCTTGATAATCCAAGATTAAACTAATACAAATAGATTAAGCATGATCTACTACCCTAGAATATAAATCTACTAAAAAAAATCAAGGATTAAATAAGAGTTTAGAAGTTTCTTCTAGCTCATCTCAATTCCTCCATTTCTCTCTATCTCTCTCAATTTCTCTATTTCTCTCTTCCACCAAGACTCTTGCTATAAAATAACTCTAGGATTTTTTCTTGTGTAACTCCTCATTTGGTTAATAGTTATGTTAATAATTAATATAATAGTAACCCCCACTAATAACATAAGGCTTATGTTACAAAACTCTTACATGCATGACCAATATCACATTAAGCCATCTTAGTAGCATAACCTCACTTTTCCATCTTTAGTTAAGCAATCCAATGGTTAGGCTATTCATTATATACTATTATTACTTTACTATGACATATAACATATTTCTAATATCACACTTAAATAATTTAAAATTATTTTATTAATAAAATTAATTAAACTTTAATAATAAAATGCACATCAATTATAAAATTATCTATCAAATTATAACGCTTAATTAAATTAAGCCATAACAACCAACATCAAATATTTATTATTCAATAAATAAATCAACTAAAATATTTTTCTAACTCAAATAAATATTTTAATTAATTATAAAAATCACATTGGTTACATTTTATCATCCATATTAGGATTCCGTCCTCGGAATCACCGAAATCTCCCTTACCTAGTTTTCATCTCGTCTCTTTTAGAAGTCTATTGTAGAATAACTTCAACGCATTACCTTAACATATGTTCAATATTTTCTGTTCCTCTCAACAATTCTTGAAAGTTTTTATTTCATAACATTCACTTGAACTCAATTATATTTTGAGTATTATATATTTTTTAACCCATTCATTTCCTTCTCTAATGATCGTTATCATAAACACTCAGGATATTACATTCACCCATTCTTCTAAGAATTTCATCCTCAAAATTTTTATTTATTAATCTTCATTCAGTCAATCTATCAAAATAGATTTTATGTTAATACTTTATTCATTCATTAGGTTCTACAACCAAATTCTTTCTCTAAGGATCTTTCTAAGATCATCATATTCCTCACCTCTTCCTCTTCAAAGAGTTTCACATTTCTCTTCTTTTCTGGAATTTCATTTCTTTCTTGAAATTATTAAGTTTTTCTTAATTTTCTAATCCTTTCCACTTTCACCTTTCAGAATAATAAGAATCTTCCACAATTGCTCAATAATTGGAAAGCGGTATGAATAACAAGAATTTAAAAGATTCCAAATCATGTTGAGGGGTCACAAGACCGTGAACTCTATTCTTGGTTTACTAGTGCTTCAACTCAATCCTTCACACTGCAAACCAGAGTGTTTATCAATCACAAAGACTGAAAACACCCTCCTCACGTACACTAGGTGGCCAGCCTATTGTACCACTACATTGGGCCGTAATGTAGTGTTTTGTAACGACTATGATCGTTACTCTCGGAACCATTGTCCCCAAAAACATGTCCCCTTATAGGGTTGTTCACCTCATCTTTTCAACATCTGAATCCGCACCAAAATAATTTAGTTTGGCATAACTTTTCAATGAACGTTTGAATTTCATGAACATCTTTCAATAATCGTCTAGCTGAATCAAATAGCATAGACTTCTACAACAATTCGAACAACAATCGAAATATATATATACATATATATATATATATATTCCCATATCTTAAATAAATCTCAAAAATCTTTTTATGACGTCATGATACCGCACTGCATTTACAGTCTGTTTGAGGATTTCGTCATTTTGTGACTTTGTAATACTACATCATACCATAGTGGGCTGACGATCCTCAGATCACATCCAACACTAAGAAATTTTGCATTGATAACTCTATCGTTTTTATCATCTTTGCACCAGGTTCCATGATGCATTAATGATATAAAATACATTTTGATATTTTCAAATCATTTTCGTTTAGCCGAAACAATTAGCATAGACTATTCTTTAAATAGTTCAAAAATCTTTGAAAATCAGTTTTAGTGATATCATATCTCAACAGGTAACAATGTGTCAGTGTCCCGAAGTCCAAACATACACATTTGTCACCATGCGTTGAGAGTAAAAATTCATTTTAAAAAGGCACATAGTGCGAATTTAGCTTGATGTCAAAAATTTTGAAGTCTAGCATAGCTAGAAGATTTGGAATACATGTGCTTCCACCATCAACTCCACTTTTTATAATGATCCATTGCTTAATAAGTCTATCTATTCCTATCATCCTCAATACTCCATTCACACTTAATTATACCCCAGTTCATCAAACTTACCGCACATTGGAAGTTTAGGACTTGCCATAATAATATGAGTTTAAGAACTTATCCTAGTCAGACCATAGGCGTCCATTCGCTGAGGGGTTCAAAACATACCATATTATTATGAGTCACGAACTTACCATATGCATTGGTTTTAAGAACCGCGCCTAATCCTAATAATATCTGACTAATCTTAATAGTTTCTAACTATAAAACATACACATGAGAAAAGAATCACCTTTTCGCCACATATACATTGATAATGCGACACCAACATTCCAATGATTATCAATATGATAACCTGAGCACAAGCACAAAACCCTCTCCCATACAAAGATTTGTACAACTCAGCCATCACATGAGTCCTCAATTGAAATCCCACATAACTTTATCTTACTCTTAACTTACTCTTTGCTCGATACGAATTCCTCGTATCACATCATCTATAACTCCTCGTGAGTTATCTCGTACTATTTCATAGTACACCATCTTCATAGCATTAAGCTATAATTATTTAAACATTACAGACCATCTTCCTTTTATAACTTAAACAGATCACGTCGTGATCTTATTATATAACCATCTCCCTTAAAATTCTTTTCTTAACTCGTGATCGTTTTGTTTTACGATCCCCTTTCTTTCCTTTCATTTATGACATTATTCGTTATCTTGGCTATTGGAGTTAGGTAACTCCCATTTCTTATCTACATATCTCTTCAAGATTCTTCTTTGAATCTTCTTGTTTATATAACAATTCATGCTTTAAGAATTTCCAACTTCATTTACATTGTTCAACATTCCAATCGAGTTCCACATTTTCATCATACGTATCCATTTTCTACACTTGGTACACATCGAATCTCTTATAGTTTCAATATGGTATGCTGAGTGGTTTTCCACAAATAACCAACAAACTAGGTTCTGAGTTGCTAGTTCGTATATACCTCCGCTCTATGAAGGAATCGTTTAGCCCAGATACCATACATCAACTACTAAAGAGTACAACTGTACCATACTTAACTATAACTTTTATTCTTAACTTCTTTATCATTCTCTTCTTATAGACATTGTCTATTTATTATCACCTTACATTCTTATTATTGGAGTTGGGTAACCCCATAACTCTGTGAGATTCTTCTTTGAATCCTCTCACGCATGTTTTAATCCCTTCTCTATATGTTTTTTAAATTACTTCTTATTGTTCAAACTCTATCTGAGCTTATTCTTTCATTATCTTCACATTCCTTCTCTAAGATTATAGCCTACGGTACTCCTACCTAAGGTTTATAACCTACAGCTTTGATACCAACTGTAACGACCCCAAAATTCATACAAAATAGGTATACATTCGGCAATATCTGATCTCTCATAAATTTTCTTTATATTCAGATGTTGTAAACATGGCTTAATTATTAGAGCGAGATAATGAGTATTGTGATGCCCCGAAAATAAGTAAACATCACTCATCTTGAGTCGCCAAATACATGGTACAAAATTCAAATACAACTTAACTATACAACAGTCGTGTAAAATACGACAAAACATAATCTAAGAATTTTAATAAGAATATTGTCATCTAGACAATATCCACACTCAATGAAGTCCTCATTATATTTATTGTCATACTATTTAATGAGAATAGTGAGGACTACTAATGCTATCATCATCGGATGTCACTTCGCTCCCCCGACTAAGTATCGGCCACGTTCTCATTTCTCAAGAGAACAAGTGAAGCGAAAGGTGAGCTCAACTAGCCCGAAGAAGAAATATTATGACTAAGATAATGCGTAATAAATTATCATTAGACTTCAACAATGTTAAACCGATAGAATATAATAGACAACAAGTTTGGTACGCAAGAAGCGGAACAAGCAATCCATTAGAAGAGTCAAGTAGAGCATAAAATCTACTATCTTATATGATTTAAAAAGTTTTTATCAACTTTATCACGAGACTCGACAATAAATAAAATTGAATCATCCCCGCATCACGACCAAGGATATTCATGTAATCATCAATGGTCATGATTATACCGAATAATCCCTGGTCATAATCATACCAACAATTGTCCATCAATGAACTACAGGCCAATGAGGACTTTTAGCACATCATTCGTCACATTACGGTCATGATTATACCGAATAATCCCTGGTCATAATCATACCAAGTCCATCTATGCACGTAAGCCAACGATGACTTTAATCACAATATAAGCATGGGGATGATGACAATGACATAATAATTCAATAAAACAAGTTCAAGGATAAATTTTAAAGATTTATAATTTTAATTTATCCAGAAATCAATAACGTCCAAATTGTCAACATGATACTTCTTTGTGGAGTAAAATTCAAGAATGCTCAGAAGAATATTTACATGAAAAGATACTAGATGAAGCGCGAATATCAAGGATATTTCACTAATTTCATGGAGTATAGAAGCAAAAACTTTAACCAATTAAGTGTAATAGAATATATGAAACCACAAATGGATTTGTTAGTTCCCGGAGGCACAATAGTTATCTAGAGGGGGGGGGGGGGGGGTTGAATAGATATTTAAAAAATCTTTTCGTTTTAACTTATTAGTTGATGATGATTAAAACTTTAGCAGAATTAATGTTTGTTTTAATCTCCCTTAAGATAGTAAGTTTATGAGAGTGAGGCAGTTATAGCAGTTATGGCAGATATGGCAGTTATAGCAAGAATGTAATAGACACAGTCGTTTTAAGTGGTTCAGATCACTTAAAGCTCCTAGTTCACTCTTCTACTCCTCGAGTAGGAAATCCACTAAGGATGTCTTTTACACTTTTTTGAATCACTCAGATTCCTTCTGGACCAGCAGTCCAGAAACTTCTTAGTTCACTCTTGAACTCTTCAAGTCCAGCAGACTTGGCTCTTCACAGTTCACTTAGAACACTTCAAGTCCTTGTGACTTAGAACTCTTCCTTTAGTTGATTGGTAGTTGTTGAGTTCTTGTTGGTTGCTACTTAGTTGTTGTTAAGCACTTGTTCGAAAGAACTGAGTAGCTGAGCAAGCTTTTCTTTTTCTTAGATCGTAGAGTTGAGCGTTGAGAGTTCTTGTACGTTTTTGTTCAATGTTTGCTTCGTTCTCTCATCTGCTTGATTTTCATATATGTGATCTTGAAAACTATTCGTTGGATCCATCCGTTGAAGCATTAAATGCGTTTGACATTTCTGTTCTTTGATGGAGACTTTTCTGCACATTTTCTGAATTGCATTCTGGCCCACTAACACAGCAGACTGCTTTCTCACCTAACACCTGAAAAGGTGTTTTTCCCTTTACCAATGGTACTTTCCTTAGCTTCTTCAATACGCTTCTTTGTTGCATACTAAGGATTTCTTTGCCTTTGGGACTAGTGAGTACTACAACGTTTAGAACCCATTCCACATTTGTTGGAGTTTGTCTCCATACAAAACTTGAGGCTTGATGCTTCTGACACAAGGCAGATGATACTCTACGATTCAGATCATGGTGAATTGTCGCCTTGGTGCTTGGTCGGATGCTATCAGCAGAGAGCACTACGATTTCTCTTAAATACTTGTACACTACGATCTTCGCTTGCTTGAGTTCTAAACTCTACGTTTTTGAGAGCACACTACGATCTCTTAGTTGTCTCGGCAAACGTTGGGACCACTCTACAATTTTCGAAGAGGCCCTTCAAGGCAGGCACACTACGATCCTCGAAGCTCTACGTTTTTGCCTTGACTTCTGCAAGCTTGATTAGATTGATACACTACGAATTCTTCGAAGCCTATCTATTACATCTCAAGATCAACCTAACATCTTTGATCTCTCTATCTATACATTCATTTACAGAATAATACACATTAAGAGCGTAGATCAACCTAACAAATTTAATCTATCACTAAGTCCTTGTACATATATTCCTTGAAGGACTTTACAAATAATCATGAACATTTATATTTAAACATCAAATCAACATATGCACTCTCCTAACAGGATTTTTGCCCGTCATGCGGTAATCCACGTAGATAGATCATTTCCACAATTTAATAAGGAATGATTACGAAGGATCATTCACCATGCATGCAGTAATCCACATTGACAGGTTATTCCAACAAAATAATAAAGAATTGAATAATGAAGAATTACTGTGAGCGTGCGTAATCCGCATGCGAATGCATTATTCAATGAATAATAAAGAATGGAAACCAGTCATGCGTAATGTGCATGCGACGGTGATATTCCAATGTAATAATAAAGAATGAAATAACAACAGAATTCACGAGGCATGCGATAGGCCGCATGCAGAAGGTTATTCCAGCGAGAATAATAAAGAATGGAATAAAAGAAGAATTTCACCATGTATGCGGTACTCAGCATGACAAAGTTATTCCAACATAATAATAAAGAATGGAATAACAACCCTTACAGTATTGAAAGAAAATAACTCTCTTCATGAATACGAAAGAATAATACCCCTTACCTCAAAAGAAGACTGGATACTGGAATAGTGAGGTAGCAGAATTCTCTTATTCTTTCTCTCTATAATTTCTCTCTATAATAACTGCTCTATAGCTTTAGTGAATTGGTGAGAAATGAAGGAAGAATGAGCTTCTATTTATAGGAAAATATAGTTTCGATAATTGCACATTTTGGGGCTCGAAATATTACAGTATAATACCTTCCTCTTTTCCTTCATTTTTAATTTAGTCCTGCAAGTATTATCAAACTTGCACCACCTCCCCTAATAGTAAATCATGTTAATTAATAGTAAATCATGTGACTTAATAGTTCTAAACATATGAAAAAAATAATTACAGTATTGTATCTTCATCTATACCTCCATTTTTAACTTAGTCATGCAAGTATTATCAATCTTGTACCAACTCCCCTAATAGTAAATGAATGTGAATCAATAGTATACACATGTGAACAAATAGTTATAATCATGTGAATTAATAGCAATTAATTGCTCATTTATCCGGTTTATTACCCGATTGGTCAACATAACCTCCAGACATCAATTATTATCGAAATAAATGTCGATTTTCACTAACACTAATAATTCCAAAATAATAGAACTATCCATTTCATCTTTAATCAACACGAACTTATTCATCATTAATATTATAATTCACAATATTTAACAATCAGGTCGTTCCCAGGAAAGAGGGGGCTTTCCGATAAGGATTTCTCCTTATTGGCGCTCAATTAGGTGACCAAACCTCTCCTTGACAGAACTTCTAGACATTATCAATATTGCAAATAATAATATGAATAACTTTGCCGTCTCAATTATTTATTTAATAATATAACATATTATACAGATGATATTGTGACAATAATTGAATTAATAATATGAGAGATATGATGCAGCAATTACTGTAGCAATAATTGAGTATAACTGAGTGACTTCTTACGTAAGCATCAATAATCAATAATGTGTGCTACTATGCAACCAGCGCCAGACATCGTACTTTTACTAAAGGGTCGTTCAACGCTTTTAACGGTAACACTTTCACTATTATTTTTATAAAAAGATAATTCTGTCGTTTTCTAACTACGACAATACTTCCGTTGTGGAGTCCACCAATGATTGTGCCGTCGTACGTATATTCCCCGACAAAAAGAATATACCCCGACCAAACAAATATTTTATAACAACTTGCATACTTTGCCCACAACTATAACATTATATCAAATCCACACCATAATATTTAAAAAAAATATATCGAGAAATTTAAATCTTTACATAAAATTTGGGGTCTCACAAGTATGTTCAACCAAGGGAGCACAACCAAGGTCATACCGGTGGCAGCGGTCATCGGAGCAATGACAACCAGCGGGAAGGAAAACATTCGGACAAAAGCGGTAACCACTCTGGTGGTAATCGTGGCCATGAAAATAGAAGAAGCGAGTCGGGAGGAGATTTCAAAAAGAGAAGGTACAACAATGACAACGTAAAGACGTCAGCACAAACATCAATTGTTTCTAGGGGAGGAGAACTATCATCGGTCGTGTGTTACAAATGCGGGAAAAAGGGACACATCAGCCCAAACTGCCCACAACAATTCAAGGTGTGTTATAACTGTGGAAAGGAAGGTCATATAGCTAGAGATTTTCTTGTAGCGAAAACAAGTCCAACGGGGATGGTGACTCCAAAGGCTGTCCCGGACAAGTCAAAGTCGATGGTTCCTGGAAGGGCGTTTGTCGTGACTGCTCAAAACGCGAGGAACCCAAATGAGGTGATCACGGGTAAGCTAATCATAAACTCTTGCAAAGTTTATACCTTATTAGATACCAGTTCTACCCATTCTTTTATCTCTCCTACTTGTGCTCAACGTTTGAACTTGACTCCAGAGAAATTAGACCTTAACTTATCTGTTGAGACTCCGTTAAGAGAAATTTTCATTACATCTACTGTTTATAAATCTTGCTTGATTTAAGTTGGAAACATCACATTACCTGCCGATCTTATTTCGTTGAAAATACTTGCATTTGATGTGATTTTAGGGATTGATTGGTTAACCACTCATCATGCTAAAATTGATTATTTTCGTAAGGTTGTTAGTTTTCATATTCCTAACCAACCTATTATGTAAATTCAAGCAACCAAACCTCTAAAGTCAATCACTGTCATATCAAGCCATAAAGTTATTCATTTATTGAAAAACGGATGTCAAGCTTTCTTAGCACATGTCACGGATTTAAACAGAAATACGTCAGATTTGAATGATATTTCTATTGTTAATAAATTTTTTGACGTATTCCCTGAAGAACTTCTTGGCCTACCCCCAAAGCGTGAAATTAAATTTTGTATCGACCTTGAATCCTGTACAAAACCCATTTCCAAAGCCCCATATCGAATGGCTCCTATTGAACTTCAGGAGTTAAAAACCCAACAACAGGAATTGTTAGACATCGGTTTCATTCGTCCTAGTACATCTCCTTGGGGTGCTCCTGTTTTATTCGTAAAGAAGAAAGACGGGAGTATGCAACTTTGTATTGACTACCGGGAATTGAATCATATCATCATCGAGAATAGGTATCCGCTACCTCGCATAGATGACTTGTTCGACCAGTTGCAATGAGAAAAATTCTTTTCAAAGATCGATCTTCGTTCTGGATATCATTAGCTGAAGATTAAAACTAAGGATATTCCAAAGACTGCCTTCAGAACTCGGTACGGGCATTATGAATTCTTAGTCATGTCTTTTGGATTTACTAATGCTCCTGCTGCTTTCATGGATATGATGAACCGTGTGTTCAAAGAATATTTGGATCAGTTTGTTGTTGTCTTTATTGATGACATCCTCATCTATTCCAAAAGCCGTGAATATCATGAGCACCATTTGAAGCTGGTACTTCAAAGGCTTTGTGATAACAAGCTATATGTCGAGCTAAAGAAATGAGAGTTCTGGCTTGAGGAAGTAGCATTCCTTGGGCACGTGGTGTCAAAACATGGAGTATCTGTCGACCTGGCGAAAATTGAAGATAAACAAAGTTCGGAGCAACTGAAGTTGGTGACCGAAGTACGTAGCTTATTGGGCTTAGCTGGTTATTATTGGAGATTCGTGGAAGGATTTTCTAGAATCGCTACTCCGTTAACTCAACTGACTCGGAAAGATACAAAATTTGTATGGAGCGAGGGATGCGATTCCAAGAGCTCAAGAGGAGACTCATTTCAGCACCTGTTTTAACAATACCAT
This sequence comes from Panax quinquefolius, assembly GCA_020205615.1. Classification (NCBI taxonomy): domain Eukaryota; kingdom Viridiplantae; phylum Streptophyta; class Magnoliopsida; order Apiales; family Araliaceae; genus Panax; species Panax quinquefolius. The sequence continues at coordinate 13,661,896 of CM035170.1, read as the reverse complement.
CTAATTCAGAAGGATTTGTTATCTACAACGATGCTTCAGGCAAAGGGTTAGGATGTGTTCTCATGCAACATGGGAAAGTCATAGCCTATGCCTCACGACAACTCAAAGAATATGAGAAGAATTATCCTACTCATGATCTGGAGTTGGCAGTAGTCATTTTCGCGTTGAAGATCTGGAGACACTACCTGTATGGGGAGAAAGTGGAGATCTATACAGATCATAAAAGCCTCAAATATTTCTTCACCCAAAAGGAACTCAACATGCGGCAATGACGTTGGCTCGAGCTGTTGAAAGATTACGATCATACCATCCAATATCATCCTGGAAAAGCAAACGTGGTAGCTGACGCATTGAGTAGAAGATCATATACGGGTACGAGTGCAATGTTGTTAACACTAAGGTCCATTTTGTATGACTTGCAAAGAATGAAGATAGAGGTAAAGACTCCAAGTACCCACGTGATGATATCAAACATATGAGTAGAACCGACTTTAATCGATAAAGTTAAAGTTGCTCAAGCTACGGACCTGGAGCTGATGCGTATGAAGAAGAAAGTGTAAGAAGGTGTTATTCCAGAAGCATTAATCGACGAAGAAGGAATACTTTGAGTTAACTCTAGACTTTGTGTTCCTAACGATTCTGACTTGAAGCATAGAATCATGATGGAGGCACACAACACACCGTTTGCAATCCATCCTGTGAGTACCAAAATGTATCATGATCTTCGACATACATTTTGGTGGAGCAATATGAAGAGAGAGATCGCGGAGTTTATCTCGAGGTGTTTAACTTGTCAACGTGTAAAGGCGGAGCATCAAGTGCCAAAGGGTCCATTGCAACCACTTGAGATTCTGAAATAGAAGTGGGAACACATTACTATGGATTTCGTTTCGGGTCTTTCCAAGGCTTCTCAAGGCATAGATGTGATTTGGGTTATTGTTGATAGATTAACCAAGTCTTCTCATTTCTTGCCTATACGGGAGACTTATTCCCTTGAACGTCTTGCTCGTATATACGTGAATGAGATTGTGAGATTGCATGGCATGCCAGTATCTATAGTTTCAAATCGTGACCAAAGATAAACTTCACGATTTTGGGTTAGCTTGCAAAAAGCTATGGGCACGAATTTACGATTCAGTTCTGCATACCATCCTCAAAAGGACAGACAATCAGAGAGGACTATTCAAACTCTTGAATATTTATTAAGACTCTATGTCCTAGGTTTCAAAGGGAGTTGGGATAAGTACTTACCATTGGTGGAATTCTCATACAACAACAGTTATCAAGCAAGTATAGGTATGGCTCCATTCTAGGCGTTGTATGGAAGAAAATGTTGTTCTCCAGTATGCTGGGACGAGGTGGGTGAAGCAACGTTGTTGGGACCAGAATTGGTACGCATAACTATAGAAAAGATCCAAACGATTCGACAACGTATACAAACGGCACAAGATCGACAAAAGAATTATGCGGATCTTCATCGAAAAGACGTGAAATTTAATATTGGGGATCATGTATTGTTACATATTGCTCCATGGAAGGGAGTTACAAGATTTGGGAAGATAGAAAAGCTCAATCCACGATTTGTTGGTCCATTTGAGATTCTTGACCGAATAGGAAATGTGGCCTATAGACTCGCATTACCTCCAAGCATGTCTCGTGTTCATAATGTTTTTCACATATCTATGCTTCGTAAATATGTGAAAGACCCAAACCACATTATTGAGTTAGAACCAGATGAGATAGCCAAAGATTTAACGTACGAGGAGGTACCTGTTAAGATCTGGGAGTTGGAATCAGAAATGAAAGCGAAGTATCCTCACCTTTTCGAAACACCAGGTACGTACGTCAATTTCGAGGACGAAATTTCATAAGGAGAGGAGGTTATAAGACCCCAACTTTTTAATGAATAAAATTGAATTTTCTTTATTTATTATTGTGAATAATAAGGTGTTAATTTGATATGATGTTTTGGTTATGGGTGATATGTGCAAATTTTGCAAAATAAGCAAGTGGTTATAAACTATTCATTGTTGTCGGGGAATATTCATTTGGTCGTGGAATATTCTTGCTGTCAGGGAATATTCGTACGACGGCGAAACCATTTAGGAGCCCCATAACAGAAAACGGTCGGATGAAGAAAATGACAAGTTTGAGTTTTTTATAAATAACGGCGTAGTTGTTACCGTTAACACTGTTGGAATACCCGATGGTTAAAATCTGATGAATACGCGTGGTTGCACAAAGAAATAACACAAAGTGTTGCACAATATTTTTGAATTATTTATTCTTACGTAAGAAGAAGACACTACTCAATAATTGTTACAGTAATTACTGTTCAATATTTTATTTTATTGATTCAATAATTGTTACGTTGATATTTTATATTATTATTGTTCCAATAATTGTCACTGCACAGTATCTCTATTATCATATCAATAATTAATATTATTTAAATAATATTGTTAGATACCATTATTGGCAATGTCTAAGGAAGTTCTGTCTAGGAAAAGGGTTTGGTCACCTAATTGCACGCCAATAAGGAGAAATCCTTATCAGAAAGCCCCCTCTTTCCTGGGAACGACCTGGTTATCATAATTGTGATTCTGTAATATTATTTGTGAATAATTAATTATTGATTTATGTGATAAGGAAATATTTATTTTATGTGGATATAAATGATGGATATATTTATTGTGGTTATAAATGATAGAATTAATGTTGAGGTATTTTATCAGTATTTTGTCGGAATGAAGGTATTAAAAATCGTTCGTATATGGATTTCGGGCATTTTCTGTTTAGATTTTGGAAAAACTTTCTTCTACAAAGTTGTAGAGAATTCGATTTCCTATGGAATGGACATAGAATTCATATTTTTCTGATAAAATGGCTATTTATCATGAATTATTGAAGTTTCAGAAATAAATGTTTTTATTTAAATTATAGGCGGGCCCCACTTTTGGTTGCTGAGAAATGTGATAAAAAATTTATTCAAAAGTGGTGGGCATGAATAGTAGCAGGTAAAGCCATCAGGTAGCAGGTTAGTCCGCTATGACGTTCTAAGCATTTTCCTATAAATAGGGTGCTTAGTTAGAATTGAAAATCACACCAGAATCATAAGCTTTCTCTCTATATATTATCGAGCGTATTTTGTGAGTATTTAGATACTTTGTGAGTTGCTATTCAGTGCAAATTTCCTTCAGCCTTATACTCGATATTTCAAGCCGAAAGTACTGTTTTTTGAGGTAAGGGATGTTATTTTCTTCATAATGATGTTATTCTTTCAATATCATTATACCAAAAAAATTGGTATGAATTTTATTGTGAAATTTCTACCTTTTTCATGCCGGGGTTACTATTCACGATACAAAGACTATTCACGATATCTGACTATTCATTTAATACGGCACTATTCACGTAAAAAATGAAATTTTCTTTTCTTTGTCCAAGTTGTCTATTATGGTTACTATCTTTGATTGTATCCATATTTTGATCTTTATTCTTGAATTTTACTCCACAATTGATTATTATAAGGTATTTTTGAACTTTGATAAACTAAAGTACGAATCCCTAATCTTTGATCTTTTTTATCTCAATTGGATTCGTTTTCTTTAAGATATTTTTCATCATCCTCACCCTAAATGATGATAGATCAATATCTTTGGCTGCGATTGCAAAGATGAATGATTAATTGATGAATATCTTTGCCCGTAGTGCAAAAAGATAAAGCAGTGTTGAGATGATCATGATTAACCGGTAACATAAATGAATATCTTTGGCAGAGTAGTGCAAAGATGAATATTTGATTCAAGATGTATATTGATTGATGTTCTGAGATAAAATATTGATGATGGACTTTTAAATCTTAGAAGATAGTAGAATTCATTCTCTACTTGACTCTTCTAATGGATTGTTGTTTCATTGCAGCTTGTTGATCTAAAACGTGTTGTCTATTATATTCTATCGATTTGTCCCTGTTGAAGACTAATGATAATTTGTTGTATATTATCTTAGTCATAATATTCTTTACTGGGCTAGTTGAGCTCACCCTTTTCCTTTTTGTTCCATTTTTCTGCTCAGGAGGTGAGAACATAGCAGGAACTAGCTGGGGTATGGAGTGATGGTTCATGATAGTTGTAAGACCCCAACTTATTATAAATAAAATCGAATTTCCTCTAATTATTATTGTGAATAATAAGGTGTTAAATTGATATAATATTTTGGTTACGGGTGAAATATGCAAATTTTATAAAATAAGCAAGTGGTGATAAAATAATCATTGTTGTCGGGGAATATTCGTTTGGTCGTGGAATATTCTTGTTATCAGGGAATATTAAATGACGAGCAAGCGTATCATTCATGGGCCCCATAATGTAATAAATGTCGAATGAAGAAAATGACAAGTTTGAGTTTTTATAAATAACTGGCGTAGTTATTCTCAATTAACACTTGTTGAATACCCGGTGGTTAAAATACAAGAATACGCGTGGATGCATGTATTTTGAATTATTGATTCTTACGTAAGAAGGCACTACTCAATAATTGTTACGATAATTATTATTCAATATTTTATTTTATTGATTCAATAATTGTTGCGTTGATATTTTATATTATTGTTGTTTCAATAATTATCATCGCACAAAGATTTCCCATTATCAAATCAATAATTCATATTATTTGAATAATATTATTAGATAGCATTATTGGCAATGTCTAGAAAGTTTCATCAAGGAGAGGTTTGGTCACCTAATTGCGGCGCCAAGAAGGAGAAATTCTTATTGAAAGCCCCTCTTTCCAGGAGAACTACCGTTGTCATAATTATGATTCGTAATAGTATTTGTGAATAATTAATTATTGATTTATATGATAAAGAAATATTTATTTTATGTGGATATAAATGATTGATATATTTATTTTTATGTGGATAAATATATAAATGAAGGAGTTAATGCTGAGGTGTTTTATCAGTATTTTGTCAGTGTAGAGGTATTAAAAATCATCCGTTTGTGGATTTTGGATATTTTATGTTTGGAATTTGGAAAAACTCAAAGCTACAAAGTTGTAGAGAATTCGATTTCAGGCAGAATAGACATAAAATTCATATTTTTTATGATAACAGGACTATTTTCTATGAATTGTTGAAATTTTAGAAAATAAAATAATTTTTATTAAATTATGGGTGGGACCTACTCTTGTTTGACAACACATGGGTCTTTGAAATTTTCAAACATTGAGGGGTGGTCTTGAGTCTTGATTAGTATGCGTGAGAGAATTGGTTAAGTAATAATATATTTTATTATTTTAGTCTCCTATGGCGTTCTAGCATTTTCCTATAAATAGACGCTTAGGTTAGAATTAAAAATCACACCAGAAACAAGTTTTCTTTTTCTCTATATTGTTTAGCATATTTTAGTAAGTATTTTGATACTTTGAGAGTTGTTATTCAAGCAAGTTTTCACATCAAGACTATATCAGAAATTCAAGAAGAAATGTTATTATTTTGAGGTAAGGGATGTTATTTTCTTCAATATCATTATGCCGAAATATTGGTGAACATTTTTATAAAATTTGAAACTTTTTGTGTCGAGGTTACTATTCACGTATACGGCACTATTCACGAATACGGAACTATTCACCGAAAAATGAAATTTTCTTCTTTTTGTCCAAGATGTCTATTATGGTTACTATCTTTTATTGTATCCATGTTTTGATCTTTTATTTTGAATTCGCTCCAAAATTGGTATTTATGAAGTATTATTGATCTTGGATAAACCTGTTATCTGAATCCCTACTATTTGTCCTTCCGTCCTCATTGGATTCGTTTTCTTTAAAATATTTTTCATCATCCTCACCATAAATGATGATATTCTTGAATATCTTTGGCCCGTAGTGCAAAGATGAATGATTAATCGATGAATATCTTTGGCCCGTAGTGCAAAGATGAACAGTGTTGAGATGAACATGACCAATTTGGTGATATAAATGAATATCTTTGGCTCTGAAAGTGCAAAGATGAATATTTGATTAAAGAAGTATATTGATTGTTGTTACAGGGATAAAATATTGATGATGGACTTTTAAATCTTAGAAGATAGTAGAACTCATTCTCTACTTGACTCTTCTAATGGATTGCTATTTCCGCCATTCTGATTGTTGATCAAAAACTTGTTATCTATTATATTTTATCGATTTTCCTGTTGAAAACTAATGATAATTTGTTGTATATTATCTTAGTCATAATATTCTTTACTGGGCTAGTTGAGCTCACCCTTTTCCTTTTTGTTCCATTTTTCTTCTCAGGAGGTGAGAACATAGCAGGATCTATTCGGGGTATGGAGTGATGATTCTAGAAAGTTGTTTTAGCAGTCCTCACTATTTCTGTAAAATAGTGTTTGAATAATTATAATGAGGACTTATTTGAGTGTGGATATTGTCTAGAAGATAATATTTGTATTTAAACTCACAGTATGTGTTGTCGTATTTTGAACGACAATTGTATTATTGAAGTTGTAGTTTGCTTTATGTACCATGTATTTGGTGACTCAGAATGGGTGTTGTATACCTATTTTTGCGGGTGTCACAGTTGGTATCAAAGTTTAGGGATATGGTCTCTGGCGGAGATCGGGGAATAGAACTAGGAGGGGAGAGATGAATAAATCCTTCGCTAGTGTGCCCTATCTAAGCTTATTTGTTGGTTAATCATAATATAGGGATATTATGTGATATGTTAATTTGTTTAATTAACCCTTGTTTTATGGCAGTATTTAAGAATGGTTGCCGAGAACGTTAACAATGGAGTGTATGAGACTGTGGAACAACCTTTAGTCACAAACCAGAGAGAACGCAGGCAACAGAAGACAATATTCCTCCCGTAAACAACACTACCGAGCAAAAAGAATGATGGAATGTTTAGGAGCTTTTTTGCAGTTCATGCAAAACCAGACGAGGGAAACTCGTGCACAGAATACGGGTGGAAATGCTAGCAATGTGCGGCTTGTCACAGCCAAGCAGTTCAAAGAGTTGAGACCACCAGAATTTAAGGGAAAGCCGGATCCGATCATGGCGGAAATGTGGGTCAAGCAAGTTAGCAAGATATTCGATGTCTTGGGATGCACAGAGGAACAGAAGGTTCCATTCGCCACCTTTATGTTTCCGGAAAAAAAAGGACTCATTGGTGGGAGTCGTAGAAGCGTACCACCAATTTGACTCAACATGTCTTGGGAAAGCGTTTCAGAAACTATTCAATGACAAGTATTTTCCTGAAAGTATTCATCATATGAAGGAGGTAGAGTTTATCGACCGAACAAAACAACATGATGGCGGTGTCCCAAAGACGAGGCGAAGTTCATTTGAGTTATCCGTGTTCGCACCTCATTTGGTAGAGAATAAAGAACGAATGACAAGGATGTTTCTGAGGGGTATAAAACCCGAGATTCGTCAATACCTTATCTCTCATAAATTTTCTCTGTATTCAGATGTTGTCAACAGGGCTCAATTATTAGAGCGAGATAGTGAGTATGTTCAATCGAGGGACCACAACCGAGGTCATCTGGGTAATGATGTAGAGTCATCGAGCGATGATAACCAACGAGGAGGAAAAATACGAACAAAAAGGTAAGAATAACTCGGGTGGTCATCGTGGCCATGATAATATGAGAGGTGAGTCAAGTGGAAATTTCAGAAAAAGGAGATTCAACAATGACGGGAAGACATCAGCAGCAGCACCAGCACCAACAACAAATTCTATGGGAGGAGAACGACCGCCAGTTAGATGTTACAAATGCGGGAAAGAGGGACATATCAACCCAAACTATCCACAACAATCCAAGGTATGTTACAACTGTGGAAAGGAAGGCCACATAGCTCGGGATTGTTCTATAGCAAAACCAAGTTCAACGGGGATGGTGACTCCAAGGGCTGTCCCGGATAAGTCGAAATCAGCGGTTCCTGGAAGAGCGTTTGTCGTGACTGGCTAAAACGCGAGAAACCCAAACGAGGTGATTACGGGTAAGCTAATCTTGAATTCTTGCGAAGTTTATACCTTACTAGATACCGGTTCTACCCATTCTTTTATCTCTCCTACTTGTGCTCAACGTTTAAACTCGACTCCGGAGAAATTGGACTTTGACTTATCTGTTGAAACTCCGTTAGTTGAAACCTTCGTTACATCTACAGTTTATAAATCTTGCATGATCCAAGTTGGCACTATCACATTACCTGTTGATCTTATCTCTTTAAAGATACTTGCTTTTGATGTGATTTTAGGAATTGATTGGTTAACCACTCATCATGCCAAAATTGATTGTTTTCGTAAGGTTGTTAGTTTTCATATTCCTAACCAACCTGTCATACGAATTCAAACTACTAAACCACTAAAATCAGTCACTGTCATATCAAGCCGCAAAGCTATTCGTTTATTAAAAAATGGATATCAAGCTTTCTTAGCCCATGTTATGGATTTGAACAAAGACAAGTCAGATTTGAATAATATTTCTATTGTTAGAGAATTTCCTGATGTATTTCCTAAAGAACTTCCCGGTCTACCCCCAGAACGTGATGTTGAATTCTTTATTGACCTTGAACCGGGTACAAAACCCATTTCTAAAACCCCATATCGAATGGCTCCTATTGAACTTCAAGAGTTAAAAGCCCAACTACTGGAATTGTTAGACATCGGTTTCATTCGTCCTAGTACATCTCCTTGGGGTGCTCCTGTTTTATTCGTAAAGAAGAAAGACGGGAGTATGCAATTTTGTATTAACTACCGAGAATTGAATCATGTCACCATCAAGAATAGGTATCCGCTACCTCGCATTGATGACCTATTTGACCAGTTACAAGGAGCAAAATTCTTTTCAAAGATCGATCTTCATTCTGGATATCATCAGCTGAAGATTAAAACTGAGGATATTCCAAAGTCTGCCTTCAGAACTCGGTACGGGCATTATGAATTCTTAGTCATGTCTTTTGGATTGACTAATTCTCCTACTACTTTCATGGATATGATGAACCGAGTATTCAAGGAATATTTGGATCAGTTCGTTGTTGTCTTTATTGATGACATCCTCATCTATTCCAAAAGCCGTGAAGATCATGAGCACCATTTGAAGCTGATACTTGAAAGGCTTCGTGAAAACAAACTTTATGCCAAGCTGAAGAAATGCGAGTTCTGGCTTGAGGAAGTAGCATTCCTTGGGCACGTGGTGTCAAAACATGGTGTATCTGTTAACCTGGCGAAGATTGAAGCAGTACAAAGTTGGGAGCAACCGAAGTCGGTGATCGAAGTGCGTAGCTTTCTGGGTTTAGCTGGTTATTATAGGAGATTCGTGGAAGGATTTTCTCGAATCGCTACTCCGTTAACTCAGTTGACTAGGAAGGATACAAAATTTTTATGGAGCGAGGAATGCGAGAGAGTTTCCAAGAGCTCAAAAGGAGACTCATTTTGGCACCTGTTCCTGCAATACCATCTGGTACGGATCGATTTGTTATCTACAGCGATGCTTCAGGCAAAGGGTTAGGATGTGTTCTCATGCAACATGGGAAAGTCATAGCCTATGCCTCACGACAACTCAAAGAATATGAGAGGAATTATCCTACTCATGATCTAGAGTTGGCAGCAGTCGTTTTTTGCGTTGAAAATTTGGAGACACTACCTGTATGGGGAGAAAGTGGAGATTTATACGGACCATAAAAGCCTCAAATATTTCTTCACCCAAAAAGAACTCAACATGCGGCAACGAAGTTGGCTTGAACGATTGAAAGATTACGATCACACTATTCAATATCATCCTGAAAAAGCGAACGTAGTAGCTGACGCATTGAGTAAAAGATCATATGCGAGTACGAGTGTGATATTGTCAATACAAAGGCCCATTCTGTATGACTTGCAAATGATGGAGGTAGAATTAAAGACTCCAAGGACCCACATGTTGATGGCGAATATACGAGTAGAACCGAATTTAATCGATACAGCTAAAGTTGCTCAAGCTACGGACCTGGAGTCGATACGTATGAAGAAGAAAGTGCAAGAAGGAGTTATTCCAGAAGCGAGAATCGATGAAGAAGGAATACTTAGATTCAATTCCAGACTTTATGTTCCTAATGATTCTAACTTGAAGCATAGAATCATGATGGAGGCACACAACACACCGTTTGCAATCCATCATGGGAGTACCAAAATGTATCATGATCTTTAACATACATTTTGGTGGAACAATGTGAAGAGAGAGATCGCAGAGTTTACCTCGAGGTGTTTAACCTGTCAACGTGTAAAGGCGGATCATCAAGTGCCAAAAGGTCCATTGCAGCCACTTGAGATTCCGGAATGGAAGTGGGAACACATTACCATGGATTTCGTTACAGGTCTTCCTAAAGTTTCTCAAGGCATAGATGCAATTTGGGTTATTGTTGATAGATTAACCAAGTCTTCCCATTTCTTGCCGATACGAGAAACTTATTCCCTTGAACGTCTTGCTCGTATGTACGTGAATGAGATTGTGAGATTGCATGGCATGCCAGTATCCATAGTTTCGGATCGTGACCCAAGATTCACTTCAAGATTTTGGGTTAGCTTGTAGAAAGCTATGGGCACGGATTTACGATTCAGTTCGGCATACCATCCTCAAACAGACGGACAATAAGAGAGGAATATTCAAACTATTGAAGATCTATTAAGACTCTGTGTCCTAGATTTCAAAGGAAGTTGGGATAAGTACCTACCATTAGTGGAATTCTCCTACAACAACAGTTATCAGGCAAGTATAGGTGTGGCTCCATTCGAGGCATTGTATGGAAGAAAATATCGTTCTCCAGTATGCTGGGATGAGGTGGGTGAAGCAACATTATTGGGACCAGAGTTGGCACGAATGACTACAGAGAAGATCCAAACGATTCGACAACGTATACAAATGGCACAGAATCGACAAAAGAGTTATGCGGATCTTCATCGGAAGGACGTGGAATTTAATATTAGGGATCATGTATTGTTACGTGTTGCACCATGGAAGGGAGTTACAAGATTTAGAAAGAGAGGAAAGCTCAATCCAAGATTTGTTGGTCCATTTGAGATTCTTGACCGAATAGGAATATGGCCTATAGACTCATATTACCTCCAAGTATGTCTCGTGTTCATAATGTTTTTCACATATCCATGCTTCGTAAATATTTGAAAGACCTGAACCATATTATTGCGTTAGAACCAGACGAGATAGCCGAAGATTTAACGTAAAAAGAGGAACCTGTTAAGATCTTGGATAGGAAAGAGCATGTCCTACGCACCAAGGTTATACCACAAGTTAAGGTTTTGTGGAAGAACCATGCTATTGAAGAAATGACCTGGGAGTTGAATCTAAATGAAAGCAAGGTACCTCACTGTTCAAAACACTGTGTACGTACGTCAATTTCGAGGACAAAATTTCATAAGGAGGGGAGGTTGTAAGACCCCAACTTATTATAAATAAAATCGAATTTTCTCTAATTATTATTGTGAATAATAAGGTGTTAAATTGATATAATATTTTGGTTATGAGTGAAATGTGCAAATTTTGCAAAATAAGCAAGTGGTGATAAAATAATCATTGTTGTCGGGGAATATTCGTTTGGTCGTGGAAAATTCTTATTGTCGGTGAATATATTAAATGCTGCCAGTAGCGATCATTTGTGGGCCCCATAATAGAATAACTGTCAGATGAAGAAAATGACAAGTTTGAGTTTTTATAAATAATGGCGTAGTTATTACCATTAACACTGTTGGAATACCCGGTGGTTAAAATACAATTATATGCGTGGATGCACAGTATTTTTGAATTATTGATTCTTACATAAGAAGGCACTACACAATAATTGTTACAGTAATTACTGTTCAATATTTTATTTTATTGATTCAATAATTGCTGCGTTGATATTTTATATTATTGTTGTTTCAATAATTATCAACCGCTGATATTTCCCATTATCGGATCAATAATTCATATTATTTGAATAATATTATTAGATAGCATTATTGGCAATGTCTAGAAAGTTCTGTCAATGAGAGGTTTGGTCACCTAATTGCGCGCCAGTAAGGAGAAATTCTTATTGGAAAGCCCCATCTTTCTTAGGAATGGCCTGGTTGTCATAATTGTGATTCTGTAATATTATTTGTGAATAATTAATTATTGATTTATATGATAAAGAAATATTTATTTTATGTGGATATAAATGATGGATATATTTATTTTTATGTGGATAAAAATGAAGGAGTTAATACTAAGGTGTTTTATCAGTATTTTGTCGGTGTAGAGGTATTAAAAATCATCCGTTTGTGGATTTCAGATATTTTATGTTTGGAATTTGGAAAAACTCAAAGCTACAAAGTTGAAGAGAATTCGATTTTAGGCAAAATGGAGATAAAATTCGTATTTTTCTAATAACCGGGTTATTTTCTATGAATTGTTGAAGTTTCAGAAAATAAAATAATTTTTATTAAATTATGGGTGGGACCCACTCTTGTTTGACAACACATGGGCTGCTGAAATTTTCAGTATTGAGGGGTTGGTCTTGAGTCTTGATTAGCATGCGTAGAGAATTGGTTAAGTAATAATATATTTTATTATTTTAGTCTCTTATGGCGTTCTAGCATTTTCCTATAAATAGACGCTTAGGTTAGAATTGAAAATCACACCAGAAACAAGTTTTCTTTCTCTCTATATTGTTGAGCATATTTTAGTAAATATTTTGATACTTTGAGAGTTGTTATTTAGTGCAAGTTTCTGTCAGCACTATATCCGAAATTCAGTCAGAAATACGATTATTTTGAGGTAAGGGATGTTATTTTCTTCTTAAATGATATATTTTCTTCAATATCATTATGCTGAAATATTGGTGAACGTTTTTATCAAATTGGAAACTTTTTGTGTCGGGGTTACTATTCACGTATACGGCACTATTCACGAATACGACACTATTCACTGAAAAATGAAATTTTCTTCTTTTTGTCCAAGATTTCTATTATGGTTACTATCTTTTATTGTATCCATGTTTTGATCTTTATTTTTGAATTCTGCTCCAAAATTGGTATTTATGAAGTATTATTGATCTTGGATAAACTGTTATACAAATCCCTACTATTTGTCCTTCTGTCTCACTGGATTCGTTTTCTTTAAAATATTTTTCATCATCCTCAGTCATAAATGATGATATTACTGAATATCTTTGGCCTGTAGTGAAAAGATGAATGATTAACTGATGAATATCTTTGACCCATAGTGCAAAGATGAACAGGTGTTGAGATGAACATGACCAACTGGTGATATAAATGAATATCTTTGGCCTGTAGTGCAAAGATGAATATTTGATTAAAGAAGTATATTGATTGTTGTTACAGGGATAAAATATTGATGATGGACTTTTAAATCTTAGAAGATAGTAGAACTCATTCTCTACTTGACTCTTCTAATGGATTGTTGTTTCCGCTGCAGTTGTTGATTTAAAACTTGTTGTCTATTATATTTTATCAAATTTTTCCCTGTTGAAAACTAATGATAATTTGTTGTATAGTATCTTAGTCATAATATTCTTTACTGGGCTAGTTGAGCTCACCCTTTTCCTTTTTGTTCCATTTTTCTTTTCAGGAGGTAAGAACATAACAGGATCTAGTCGGGGTATGGAGTGATGATTCTGGAAAGATGTTTTAGCAGTCCTCACAATTTCTATAAAATAGTGTTTGAATAATTGTAATGAGGACTTATTTGAGTGTGGATATTGTCTAGAAGACAATATTTGTATTTAAACTCACAGTATGTGTTGTCGTATTTTGCACGACAATTGTATTATTGAAGTTGTAGTTTGCTTTATGTACCATGTATTTGGCGACTCAGAATGGGTGTTGTAAACCTATTTTTGGGGGCGTCACAATAGTTGTTTTAGTAGTCCTCACTATTTTGTAAAATAGTGTATCAATAATTATAATGAGGACTCCTTTTGAGTTTGTATATTGTCTATTAGACAATATTTGTATTCAAACTCACAGTATATGTGTTGTCATATTTTGCACGACAATTGTATTACTGAAGTTGTATTTGTTTCTGTACCATGTATTTGGCGACTCGGAATGGGTGATGTATACCTATTTTGGGGGTGTCACAGTATTAACATACTAAGCATACACAAGAGAGACAAATCGGGCGTGTGACGAATGAACGTTGAAATGCCGTAACAAATGTTAATGAACGTAAAAAGAGTTTTAAGTCAAATGAAATGAATATTATAAGATATGAAATGGGTTTAACATAAACCAATAATGATTCCTAGCAAGACTTAAACACTTGAATGAACTTTGAATATGAAATATAGTGAGATATAAGTCGAAAGTTAACACAATAAAATTGAACATTGTGTATTGATAATAGGAAGGGTTATGAGATGTAGAGTAAAGTTTACATTACAACTACTATGCATTGCAATGTGACTAATAGTTGATGTGTATGATTATATAATTGTGTAGGGCACGTGAAGTGCAGATAACTGTAAGCTGTTAAATTGTTATTGGTAAATAACGATCAAGGCAGGTCTTTCAGTTCCTATTTGCTATTTGAATTTGATGATGAACTGTTTTAAATATTTATTGCAAATAGCATGATGTTTTATATATATGTTGAAAGTATGAAACGTTAAAGTCAATGTATGACTATGATGATGAATGCTGATTGAGTAGGGAACTCAATCTTTATACTTGTTATGTGAACTGCAACATGTATGTTACGTTAGTCCAATGATTATGAGATATATGTTGAGCATGTTGTTATGTGATACATGATGCATGAAAACAGTTAGATTTTGATGGGCTGTCGAGCTCAACCTTGCAAATAACCACTTTTACAGGTTAAGGATACAAGGTAACTCTATGTGCTACTTGAAAGACATGAATCAGATGTAATGCATGAAGATCTAATATCATAGCCACGTTGTTATTCTTGTAAATCATGTCTAATGTTTCAATAAATGTATTAATATTGAATTGTAATATCGTTTTGCGATGTAAACTCTTATAGTATTAAAATAATTCTGAGATACTTAGATATAAAGGTTGAAAGTTTTGGGAATGAGAATAATTTGTAATAGAAAATTTTAATTATTTTGAAAATTTCAATGGTTGTATTATTGTTTAATGATGTAAAATTAGAGGTTGAATGTATTGTTAACGACCGATGTCAAGAATTAAATTATTTAAATTTTGGAGTCGTTACAGTTGGTATCAGAGCTGATAGGTTAGAAACCTTAGGTAAGAGTACCTTAGGTTATAACCTTAGAGAAGAGAGGTGAAGATAATGAAAGAATAAGCTCAAATAAAGTTTGAACAATAAGAAGTAATTTAAGAAATTTATAAATGAGGGATTAAAACATGTGTGAGAGGATTCAAAGAAGAATCTCGTAGAGTTATAAGGAATATGAATGTGGGGTTACCCAACTCCAATAATAAGGATGTAAGGTGATAATAAATATACAATGTCTATAAGAAGATAATGATAAAAAAAAGTTAAGAATAAAAAGTTATATTGAAGTATGGTATAATTATACTCTTTAATAGTTGATGTATGGTATCTGCGCTAAACGATTCCTTCATAGAGCGGAGGTATATACGAACTAGCAACTCGAAACCTAGTTTATTGGTTGTTTGTGCGAACCACTCAGCGTACCATATTGAAACTATTAGAGACTCAATGTGTACCAAGTATAGAAAATGGATACGTATGATGAAAATGTGGAACTCGAATGAAATGTTGAGCAATGTAAATGAAGTTAAAAATTCTTAAAGGAAGAATTGTTATATAAACAAGAAAATTCAAAGAAGAATCTTGATAAGATATAAAGAAAAGAAATGGGAGTTACCTAACTCCAATAGCTAAGTTAACGAATAATGATGAATAGACAAAGTCTGTAAGATTAAAAGCATAAATGAAATCGTAATTGATGAAAAAGGAAAGAAAGAGAATCGTAAAACAAAACAATCACAAGTTAAGAAAAGAATTATAATGGGGATGATTATAGAATAAGATCATGACGTGATCTATTTAAGTTATAAAAGAAAGATGGTTTGTAATATTTGAATAATTATAGCTTGATGCTATGAAGATAATGTATTATGATATAGTACGAGATAAACTCGCAAAGAGTTATAGATAATGTGATGCGAGGAATTCGTATTGAACAAGTTAAGAACAAGTTATGAGTAAGATGGAGTTAGTTGGGATTTCAATTGAGGACTCATGTAATGGCTGAGTTGTACAAATCTTTGTATAGGCGAGGGATTTATGCTTGCACTTGGTTTATCACATTGATAATAATTGGAATGTCGGTGTCACGCTATCAATGTATATGTGGTGAAAAGGTGATTATTTTCTTATGTGTATATTTGATAGTTATAAACTATTAAGATTAGTCAGATATTATAGGATTAGGTGCGGTTCTTAAAACTAATGCATATGGTAAGTTCGTGACTCATAATAATATGGTATATTTTAAAGCCCTCAGCGAATGGACGTTTATGGTCTGACTAAAATAAGTTCTTAAACTCATATAATTGTGGCAAGTTCATGAACTTCCAATGTGTAGTAAGTTTGATGAACTATATTGGGGGTATAGGAAGATTGTAAGTTGATATATAAGAATATTTAGTATAAGAGTATTGGTGGTGCTAGAAATAAAAAGATTTAGTTAGTAATGAGATAATGGAGTAAAGATTGAAATCGATGGAGAAAATTTGATATTCTAAATCTTCTAGCTTTGCTAGATTTTCGAAATTTATTGACTTCGTGTTGATGGTTGCATTTCAGTTTTTCTTGAAAAACATTGGACCAAACGATGGAACCAATTAATGAGTTTTAAAAACAATATCGTTATTCGTATGTCTATGTTAATTGTTTCGACTAGACAAGAATGATTTAAAAATATCAAAATGTATTTTGTTTTTTTTCTCCGTAGTCAT
This sequence comes from Panax quinquefolius, assembly GCA_020205615.1. NCBI lineage: Eukaryota > Viridiplantae > Streptophyta > Magnoliopsida > Apiales > Araliaceae > Panax > Panax quinquefolius. The sequence continues at coordinate 13,644,936 of CM035170.1, read as the reverse complement.
TAAGGCATCACTAAATATGATGTCGATTTGACAAACGAGGAAGTCATCAATGCAATTGAACTTGGTGTTGGATGTGATCATAAGATCGTCAGCCCACTATGATATGATGTAGCATGATAAAGTCATATAATGACTGAATCCTCAACGTACTATCGAGATAGTACAGTATCATGTCATCATAAAAGGATTTTTAGTTTTCTTTAAACTAAGAAAGATATGCTATATGAATTGGATAAAACTATTTCGATTGATGTTCGAGCTGTCGTTAAAAGTCTATACTATTTGATTCAGCTAGACAAATATTGAAAGATGTTCATGAAATTCAAGCATTCTTTGTCAAACTATACCAAACCAAATTGTTTTGGTGTGGATTTAAATGTTAAGAAGTTGAGGTAAACAACCTTGAAAAAGGGGACATGTTATCGAAGATAATGGTTGCGAAAGTAACGCATATAGTCGTTACGATGTTAAGATGTAATACGTTGTGCACGACATAGGGGTACGATAGGCGGATCACCTAGAGTACTTGTAGAGAGTGTTTTTAGTCTGTGTGATTGCTAAACATTCTGTTAAAGATGGTTTACAATGGTGAAACACTATTAAACCCGGAGAAGAGTTCAAGGTCCGTATAGTCTTATGACTATTAAAGGTTCAAGCCGAGATACTTGATAACCTAGGGACGTAGTTCAAGGTCTTATGACCTCTTAGCATGATTTGGAATCTTTTAAATTCTTGTTATTCATATCGCTTCCTAATTATTGAGCAATTGTGGAAGATTCTTTTTATTTTGAAGGGTGAAAGTTGAAAGGATGAGAAAATTAAGCAAAACATAATAATTTAAAGAAAGAAATGAAATTCCAGAAAGAAGGGAAATGTGAAACTCTTAGAAGAGGAAGAGGTGAAAAATATCATCATCTTAGAAAGATCCTTAGAGAAAGAATTTGGTTGTAGAACCTAATAAATAAATAAATATTAACATAAAATCTAATTTGATTATAATGGAATGAACGTATATTAGTAAGTCAAAATTTCGAGGATGAAATTCTTAGAAGAAGGGGTGAATGTAATGCCCCGAGAGTTTGAGAATCTATTACATGATAATTGAGTCTAAGTAAAGGTTATGAAATAAAACTTACAAGAATTTATTATGAAGAATGGTGGTAGTAGTAATAAATAAACCTATATTAAGGTAATATGTTGAAGATATTCAACGATAAATTTTGAAAAGAGATTTGGTAAAAATTGAGTAAGGGAGGTTTTGTTGATTCCGAGGACGGAATCCTTATAAGGGGTAAGGATGTGACAACCCAAATTTTTATAAGTTATTAAAATAGAAATTTAATAATTAAAATTCTTATTATGAGATGTTTTGAGTTTGAGTATGTATATATACGTGCTATATATTTTGAAATATGTGATCTGGTGTGAAGAGAAATATATATTCATATATTGAGAAAGTGAGGTTTAATAGTTAATTTAACTATTTAAGAAATTAAATAATTTTGTAATTAATTTTAAATATTTATTAAATTAAATTAATATTTTAATTAATTTATTTATTGAGATAAATAAAAAGTTGATGAAATTATGGTGCAATAATTTAGTTAAGTGTGTATGTTAACTAAATTAATGAATGGTAATTTTATTGTTTGAAGATTTAATTTAATAAAATAATTAAATTATATAAATTCCTTAATATTTAAGGAAATAAAATTAATTTAATTTAATAATTAAATTAGATATATAATAATTTATTAAGCATAAGTATGATTATAATGAAAATTATAATTATAATGGTAATTGTAAGATATTAAAATTAATTAAGTGTGTAACAAATGAAACTATATAGTATAAAAATAAATTAGAAACCTAACCTAAGTGTAGCCAAACAAGGCCTTGTGGCCTTTGGCTTATTTTAACTGACGCAGACTGGTGGTCTTTTTACCTGACGTACGTGGGTTATATCACGTATTCTCCTAATAAGCTAAGAACAGAGAAAGGGATAAACACAGAGAACTTTTAGAGGGAATCAAAGGAAGAATTTCTAAACTTTGTTAACATCATCTTGCTAGTAGGAGATTCAAGGTATAATCCATTCTTAAATTTTCAAGTTTTAGTTTTGTAATCTTATTCTCTATAATTGTTTTTTTTGTTGGGTTAGGGTTTGAGGTGTTGATTATGTACATGTGTAATTTGATAATGGTTATATAGAAGTTGTATTGAGTAATCAAATTCATGGAAAAGTGGTTTGTAGAAGAAAATTAGGATAACAGTATTTTGTATATGAAAAAGACTTAGTAAGTTCAAAATTTGATATTCAATCTGTGCTAGAATCTGTTAATTGGTTATATATTTTGTTAGAATATCAAGAAATGAAAACAACGTAGTTAGAATGGTGCCAATTGGTTAAGAAACAAAGATTTGGCAATCGAATTCGCTAAACATGTCAAAACATGAAAGTTTAGTATGAACATAAGTTTTGGGTCAAGATTTAGGCTATCTAGTGTTTCTATAAATTGTTATAATTCTATTATGTTGTATTTCTATGAATTATGAATCCATAGAATCGAAAACGAACTAATTTGGATGTGTATAACTCAAGTTATAAAGATTAGAAGGAGAAAAGGTTCAGAAATCACGAGAACGGTGAATTCAGAGTCCCGTTTCTGCTAACAGACGCAATTGCGTTGTGCCCTAAGTCATTTGGGGCGTAGCTGCGCTGTGTCCAAGGCTTAATTGGGCGTAGCTACGCCCAAAGTATGTCAGGTGTGATTGTTTTGACCTGTTTTAGTAAAATAGGCATAAAGTTTTCATACGAACTCTGATTGAGGCGATTCAAGATGATCCGAAATGAGGACGAATAGACCTACTGTAAGACCCCAACTTTTATGAATAAAGATGAATTTTTCTATAAATATCATTTTTGAATATTAAGGTGTGAATTTGTTATAATATTATAGTTGTGGATAATATTTATAAATTTTGCAAAGTAAGCAAGTTGTTATATAATATTCCATTGGTTGGGGAATATTCGTTTTAACAGGGACTATTCGTACAATGACACAATCATTGGTGGACCCACAATGTAATTATGGTCGGAATGAGAAAAAAAACAGAAATGTCTTTTTATAAAAATAACAGCGAAAGTTTTACCGTTAACTGTTGAAATACCCGATGTTAAAAGTATAGTAATATGCGTGGTTTCATAGTAGCACACGGTATTGATTATTGATACTTACGTGAGAAGTTACTCAGTTTTATTCAATTATTACTACAGTAATTGATGCATTGTATCTCATGTTATTTGATTCAATTATTGTCGATATTTTTATATATTATTAAATCAATAATTGAGACGACAAATTTATACATATTATTATTTGCAATATTGACGATTTCTAGAAAGTTCTGTCGAGGAGAGGTTTGGTCACCTAATTGTGCACCAATAGGGAGAAATCCTTATTGGAAAGCCCCCTCTTTCCTGGGAACAATCTGGTTGTTAAATATTACGAATTATAATAATGATGATAAAATTGAGGGGATTTTTATGAAGTAATTGTGGTAATTTTGCTTATTTTATGGACCCCTATTTACCCATTTTTCAAAATAATCGGTAGAAGATTATTCAGTATATATTATATGGGATCCACCTGTGATGGTGATGTGTTGGTGAGGGAACATATGGGGCCCACATTGGAAGGAAAAAAATGGGAGGGGGGAATTCTGAAAAATTTCACGGGAGGAGGTTGTTTTTTTCAAACAACATGTGTTAATATATATATATATATATATATATATATTACATAATAAGTTTTTTTTATGAAAAATAGCATATATTATATTTTATTGAATATTATATTATTAGGTTAGATAAAAAAAACGTCAGAAATTTTTTTTGGCCGTAAAGTTTCGTCCGATTTCCTACTGTGCAGTCCGTGAAAAACTTTTCTAAATAGTATCCTTCCATTCTCCTATAAATAGGATGTTTAGTCAGAATTGAAAATCACACCAGAATCAGAGAATTCTTCTTCTATAATATTGAGCGTATTTCTTTCAAGTTTTAAGAAGCTTTGAGTGTAGAAAACAGTTCAAGTTTCTTCAAGAATATCTCCGCTATACTAGTTGGAATACTCTCTTTTTTAAGGTAATGGATATTATTTTTGTTCAGCATTCGTATAAAATAATATTTTCTTCCATACTGTGTAGTATGTAAGTAATATTATTTCGTTTCAGATTTTGAATTCTATACTCATTTTGTTAAGTTTTGGTTTCTATACTCCATGAAATTAGTAGAATATCTTTGCTATTTTGCGCTTCATCCAGTATCTTTTCATGGAAATATTATTCTGAGCATTCTTGATAAGTTTTAACCTTTTATGCCGAAGTACTATTCACGGGGTACTATTCCCGAAGTACTATTCATAGGGTACTATTCACTAAGTTACTATTCAACTGGGGTATTATTCATGACAAAAATTGATTTTTTTCGATCCAAATCATTTTTGATACAATATTATTCTTTAATTTTACTCCACAAAGCAGTATCATGTTGACAATTTGGACATTATTGAATTCTGGATAAATTAAATTATAAATATTTAAAAATTTATCATTTGCTTTCTTTTGATTGAATTCTTATATCATTGTCATCATCATCATGCTTATATTATGTTAAAAGTTATATGTGGTCGTAGTGCATAGATGGACTTGGTATGATTATGACCAGGTATTATTCGGTATAATCATGACCTTAATGTTATAAATGATGTGATAAAAGTCCTCATTGGCCCGTAGTGCATTGATGGACAGTGGTTGGCATGATCATGACCATTGATGAAAACACGAATATCTTTGGCCCGTAGTACATGGATAATTTGTGGTCGAGATACTAAAGAATATCCTTGGCCGTAGTGTGGATTATTTATTAAGCTGAGTCTCAGCGATAAAATTGATTATAAACCTTTTAAATCATAGAAGATAGTAGATTTTATGCTCTACTTGACTCTTCTAATGAATTGCTTGTTCTACTATAGTTAAACTTGATGTTTGTTATATTTTATCAGTTTAACACTGTTGAAGGCTAACGATAAATTATTCTGCATTATCTTAGTCATAATATTTCTTACTGGGCTAGTTGAGCTCTCCCTTTTCTTTCATTGTTCTCTTCAGGAAATGATAACATAGCTGGGACTAGTTGGTGAACGGAGTGACAGTCCAGATGGTTGCATTAGTAGTCCTCACTATTCTGTAAAATAGTGTAGTAATAAATGTATTGAGGACTCCATTTGTGTTTGAATACTGTCTAGAAGACAATATTCGTATTAAAACTCTCAGCTTATGTTTTGTCGTATTTTACACGACAGTTGTATTATTAAGTTGTATTTGAATTTTGTACCATGTATTTGGCGACTCAAGATGGGTGATGTATACCTATTTTGGGGGCGTCACAGTTGGTATCAAAGCTTAGGGATATGATCCCTGGCTGAGATATGAGACAAGAACTAGGAGGGGAGAGACGGGGAATTCCTTCGCTAGTATGACCTACCTAAGTTTATTTGGTATTTAATTGGTCGGTCAGAGTATAGGGATAATATGTGACATGTCAATTAACCATTATTTTATGGCAGTATTTGAAAATAACATCCGAGAATGTTGAGAATAGCAATGGAGCACAGGAGACCGTTGAATCACCAATGATCAATAACCAGAAAAATGTGCATCAGGAAGGCAATAATCCTCATGCAAACAATAACACCGACCAAATGATGAACGACGGAATGTTTAGGGGCTTTTTGCAATTCATGCAACATCAAAGGAGAGAGAGACTCATGTCAAAATATATGGTGGAATCATCGGCAACTTCGATTGGTCCACCGCTAAACAGTTTAAGGAGCTGGGACCACCGGAGTTTATTGGAGAGCCAAAACCACTTAAGGCGGAGACGTGGATAAAGTAGATCACCAAGATATTTGATGTCTTGGGATGTTCCGAGGAGCAAAAGGTTCCTTTGCCACCTTTATGTTGCGAGGAGGCAGATTCATTTGGTGGGAATCGGTGTAAAGCGTACTCAACCTGTCGCACTGAAGATGTCTTGGGAGAAGTTCCAAGAACTATTCAACGACAAGTACTTTCCCGAAAGTTTTCGTCACATGAAGGAGGTAGAGTTCATCAAGCTGGAGCAGAACAATATAACCGTGTCGTAGTACGAAGCCAAGTTTGTCGAGTTGTCCCGGTTTGCGTCCCACTTGGTTTATAATGATGAAAGAATGACGCGGATGTTTCTAAGAGGTTTGAAACCCGAGATACGTCAATATCTAATTTCTCACAAACTGTGTTTGTATTCAGATGTTGTAAATAAGGCTCAGTTATTGGAGCGCGATAACGAGTCAACCCAACCAAGAAAAAGTAGCGGGAAAAATGATAATACCAGTGGTAGCAGTCATCGAAGCGGTGACAAAAAAATATGGAGGGAATCAACATGCCAGAAATGGTAACCACTTCGGTGGTAATCATGGTCAAGACAATAAAAGTGGATATTTCAAGAAAAGGAGATTCAACAATGATGGAAAGACGTTAGTACCAGCACCCGTTGTTAAAGAAGGAGAATGACCACCTATCGTATGTTTCAAATGCGGAGGGGAGAGACACATCAGTCCAAACTATGCATAGCAGTCCAAAACGTGTTATAATTTTGGAAGAGATGGTCACCCAGCTCGATTTTGTCGTACAGTAAAGCCAAATTCAGCTGGGATGGAGGCACCAAAGGTTGTCCCAGAGAAGTCAAAACCAGCAGTGCAAGGGAGAGCGTTTGTCGTAACCTCCCAGAAAGCATGGAACCCGAACGAGGTCATCACGGGTAAGCTAATCATAAACTCTAGCAAAGTCTATACCTTATTTGATATCGGTTCTACCCATTCTTTTATTTTTCCTACTTGCGCTCAACGTTTACATTTGACTTTAGAGAAATTAGACTTTGACTTATCTGTTGAAACTCCGTTGGGAGAAACCGTCATTACATCCAATGTTTATAAGTCTTGTTTGGTTCAAATCGGTACCCTCACATTACCTGTCAATCTTATTTAATTGAAAATACTTGAATTTGATGTAATTCTTGGGATTGATTGGTTAACTACTCATCATGCTAAAATTGATTGTTTTCGTAAGGTTGTTAGCTTTCATATTCCTAACCAACCTATTATGCGAATTCAAGCGACCAAACCATTAAAATCAATCACTATCATCACAAGCCATAATGCTATTCGTTTATTGAAAAATGGATGTCAAGCTTTCTTAGCTCATGTCACAGATTTAAAAAAAAATACGTCAATTTTGAATGATATTTCTATTGTTAATAAATTTCCTGACGTATTCCCTAAAGAACTTCCTGGCCTACCCCCAGAGTGTGAAATTAAATTTTGTATCGACCTTGAACCCGGTACAAAACCCATTTCCAAAGCCCCATATCGAATGGCTCCTATTGAACTTCAAGAGTTAAAGACCCAACTGCAGGAATTGTTAGACATCGGTTTCATTCGTCCAAGTACGTCTCCTTGGGGTGCTCCTGTTCTATTTGTGAAGAAGAAAGATGGGAGTATGCGACTTTGTATTGATTATATGGAGTTGAATCATGTCACCATCAAAAATAGGTACCCATTACCACGTACTGATGACTTATTTAACCAGTTGCAAGGCGCCAAATTCTTTTCAAAGATCGATCTTCGTTCCGGATATCATCAGTTGAAGATTAAAACTGATGACATTCCAAAGACGACTTTCAGAACTCGGTACGGGCATCACAAATTCCTAGTCATATCTTTTGGATTGACTAATGCTTCTGCTGCCTTCATTGATATGATGAACCGAGTATTCAAAGAATATTTGGATCACTTTGTGGTCGTCTTTATTGATGACATCCTCATTTACTCAAAAAGCCGTGACGATCATGAGCAACACTTGAGGCTGATACTCCAAAAGCTTCGTGAAAATAAGCTTTATGCCAAGTTAAAGAAATGGGAGTTCAGGCTTGAGGAAGTAGCATTCCTTGGGCACGTAGTATCAAGTCATGGAATATCTGTTGACCCGGTAAAGATTGAAGCAATTCAAAGCTGGGAACAACCGTCCGTTTCTTACGAATTTAATTCAATATGGACCGTCCATTTAAAAGTAAATTGATCTGGGCCGTTCATGAATTAGTTACTATTCAGTTCTTTTTCCTATAAATAGAAGCTCATTCCTTCATTATTTCTTACGAATTCACTGAAACTCTAGAGAGAGAAACTATAGAGAGAAAGAAGAAGAGTATTCTGCTATTACACTAGTACAGTCTCCAAATTTTTATTAAGGTAAGGGGTATTATTTATTTCATATTCGCTTACGATATTATTTTTCGTATTCATAAGGAATATTATTGTAAGACCCCAACTTATTAATGAATAAAATCAAATTTTTTCTAATTATTATTGTGAATAATAAGGTATTAATTTGATATAATACTTTGGTTATGGGTGAAATGTGCAAAATTTTCAAAATAAGCAAGTGGTTATAAAATATTCAATTGTCGGGGAATATTCGTTTGGTTGTGGAATATTCTTTCTATCGGGGAATATTCGTACGACGGCGCAGCCATTTGTGGGCCCAATAACGGATAACGGTCGGATGAAGAAAATGACAAAATTGAATAACGGCGTAGTTGTTACCGTTAACACTGTTGGAATACCCGGTGGTTAAAATACGATGTCTGGCGTTAGTTTGATAGCACCACGGTATTACAGCGATATTGTTGAATTATTGATTCTTACGTAAGAAGGCACTACTCAATAATTATTACGATAATTCTTGTTCAATATTTTATTTTATTTTGATTGATAATTCTTTGCGTTGATATTTTATATTATTGTTTCAATAATTATCAACGCATGATATTTCTCATTATCGGATCAATAATTCATATTATTTGAATAATATTATTAGATAGCATTATTGGCAATGTCTAGAAAGTTACATCAAGGAGAGGTTTGGTCACCTAATTGCGGCGCGCATGAAGGAGAAATTCTTATTGGAAAGCCCCTCTTTCCTAGGAGGCTATGCTAAGGTTGTCATTATTGTGATTTTGCGATATTATTTGTGAATAATTAATTATTGATTTATATGATAAGGAAATATTTATTTGATGTGGATATAAATGATGGATTTATTTATGTGGTTATAAATGAAAGAGTTAATGTTGAGGTGTTTTTTCATTATTTTGTTGGATTGGAGGTATTAAAAGATCAAATCGATTGTTCTTACGACTTTATTGTGTGAGTTATAATATTTAATCAAATAGTTGGATCGTTGAGATTTTTGGATATGTTATACATATATAAGTTGAGTATCGTCCACAAATTTTGAACCGTTAAAATGAACGTATAATTTGTTATGAATTTTAAGAGGTGACTGATTCGAAAATTAGGTTTATAAATGATTTTGGTAGAAAATTCTAGAAATGGGTGGGCCCCACTTTTGGTTGTTAGGGAAGATGGCTGATTTTTGGTGGGTAGAATAGTAGCAGGTAAAGCCATCAGGTTACATGTCAAGTCTGCTTCGGCGTGCTAGCATTTTCCTATAAATAGGTGCTTATGTTAGAATTGAAAATCACACCAAAAACATAAGTTTTCTCTCTCTATATTATCAAGCATATTTTTGTTAGTATTTAGATATCTTGAGTGTTGCTATACGACACAAGTTCGTTCAGCGTTATATTCGATATTCAATTCAGAAATATTGCTCTTTTGAGGTAAGGGATAGTAAGGGATTTTAAGGATTATTTTGTTTTTCAGTTTCGTAATTTTTCTGACTTTCAAAAATTCTGGAAAAATTTGAAATGATAATTTGATGAGTTTTCTAGATTGTGTCCAAAAATGGCGATTTTTGGATGTATAGATTAAAAGTTATAAATTTTATGGCAAAAGACTATTTTAAAAGTAAACCCTTATAACTCCTTGTGGTTAACTCCAAAATTGGTGAAAATTTTATTGGGAGTACATGTATATGATAGAAGTATACTCTGTAAATTTCGGAATTTTTGGATAAAAGTACAATTTTTGATAAATATCTAAATATTCGGCTGTTTTGGCCATATAAAAAATAGTAAATGATTTTTAAAAATTCTGAGAAAAATATATGTTCAATATGGGGACTATATTCTAATAAATCTCAGAAAAGAAAATTTTTTTGTACTGATTTGGTATTTTTCATGAAAATGGACTAGTTATGAGTAAATGAATTAAATATGTTATGTGAAGTAAGAAAATTAGAAAATAGGATTTTATGGCTTGAGAATCCTATATGAGGTATATGCAGATTTTTGATGAGGGTTTTGGTTATTGGTGATGAAATCTTATGAGTTTGGAATTTTAGGATGATTAAATGCATTATTTAGTAAAGTGTAAACAATTAAAATAAATTGTTTATAAGTTTAAGAAATATTATTTCAATATCATTATACCGAAATATTGGTATGGATTTTATTGTGAAATTTCTACTTTTTTGTGTCGAGTTTACTATTCATGAGTTACTATTCACGAGTTACTATTCATGAGTTACTATTCACAAAGTTACTATTCATGGGTTACTATTCACGAGTTACTATTCATGACAAAATTGATTTCTTTTTCTAACCAAATTATAATTGAGTTGTGAATATTACTCTTGAGATTAAATCTATATGTTGATTATATTATTTTTATTATCATATATAACATTTTTATAACCCTAATGATGATATTAATTTCTCTTTGACTTGAGTGTAAAGATGGGTAGATTATTGGTATGATCATGACTATGGGTTCTCTTTTGGCGATGAGTGCAAAGTTGAATTGTTATTTGGTATGATCATGACCATTGAATTTATAATTGAATATATTTAGCTTAAGCTGCAAAGGTGAAATGATCAACATGGTTATAATTATTGTTTATATAAATTCTGAAATGATTATATATTTCTTTGAGATATTATATATTTGGCCTGTAGTGCAAATATGAATTGTTGATGAATATCTTTGGCGTAGTGCAAAGATGACTGTTGTTGAATATCTTTGGCTGTAGTGCAAAAGATGGTGCATTGATGAATATCTTTGGCCCGTAGTGCAAAGATGAAATTGTTAGTATGATTATAAGCAGAAGGCGTGATTTGGTATAACTTAGTGATCTTTGATGTTTCGGTAAAGACATGTGATGAAAATTATCTTCGTCACAGGTGCGAAGAGGAATTTAGAATCACAATTATGATTATGAGTTATTTATATAATTGTGGAAAAGGCTGTTGAGTGATGTTACGAGGATAAAACAACATTGGTGGACTTTTAATGTGGAGAAGATAGTAGACTTTATGGTCTATTTGACTCTTCTAATGGATTGCTTCGTTCGTTACAACTATTGTTGAAAAGTTTTATCATCTACCATATGTTCTAAATCTACGATTTATTCTTGATGAAGGCTATTGATAATTTAATTATCTTTAGTCATGATATTCTTTATTGGGCTAGTTATGCTCACCTTTTGCTTCACAATTCCTTTTAGGGTAATAAGAGTGTAGGCGGGAATTGAAAGCGATGGTATGAGGAAATAGAAGCGGTGGTCTCTAGTCGTGGAGGTTCTCCTAGCGAGTATAGAAAGGTGTTGTATACATCATTTAGTAGTTATATTTGGTGAATTAAATAGGGTGAGGCGAACCCAACGTTGGAAGGGTGTTTTGCCTTTATCATACAAGATGTCACAATGACATACAACCTCTTGTCATCATAAAAGCGAGGTTGTGCTCATCCACTTCTTTGAGTATATCTCTCTACAGTACTATCTATATAATCTTGGTGTTTGGTTAAAGTATAACTCTCGATTAGAGACAGTGGAGATAATGATATGTCAAGAGAGAAGACTCACCATTGGAAAGAATATGATAGTAATCTTCTCGTTTTTTTTGGGGTCTATTAGATTGACCAAGGATAATTACGTGGCCATATGATATCTATCATATAACCTAGACGCATGGCCTCCCATGTATGAAGGTTTCCTTGAGCACTTTCCAAAGATTTTAATTTCTAAAATAGTTTTTGATTATACCTTTATGTAAGATGTCATGGTGACGTGCTACCCAAGTTGGTGTCAAGAGTCACAGTTGATATATATATTTGTATCAAAACTCACAACACATGAGTTGTTGTATTTTGCACGACAATTGTTGTAATAAAGTTGTAGTTGTTTTCTGTACCATGTATTTGGCGACTCAGAATGGGTTGGATGGAATGGACCTATTTTGGGGTTGTCACAATTATCTTCGTTCAATATTTGTAAGGGATATACTTTGTTGTATTCGTAAAGGGTATTATTTATTTCATATTCGCTTACGATATTATTTTTCGTATTCGTAAGAAATATTATCTTCGTTCAATATTCGTAAGGGATATTATTTGTTGTATTCGTAAGGGGTATTATTTCTTTCGTATTCATGAAGAGAGTTATTTTCTTTCAATAATCGTAAGAGTTATTATTTCATTCTTTATTATTCTGTTGGAATAACCTGTCTACGCGGACTACCGCATTCATGGTGAAATATTTTTGTTATTCCATTCTTTATTATTCTGTTTGAATAACTTGTCTACGCGAACTACCGCATGCATGGTGAAATCCTTTTGTTATTCCATTCTTTATTATTCTGTGGGAATAACCTGTCTACGCGGACTACCGCATGCCTGGTGAATAACCCTTCATATTTAATTGTTATTAAATTATGGAAATGATCTGTCTACGCGGGTTACCGCATGACAGTTGAAAATCCATTTGCAGTTTCGTATATTGTTCATTTCATATTCCTAACTATAAACTTTCTATGGTAAGTATTGCTTCTATAATTCCTAAAATGATCAGAAATTCCTTGAGTTTTCTTTTTTGTATCCAAGTTGTTTGTTATGGTTCCTATCTTTGATTGGATCTATGATTTGAACTTTATTCTTGAATTTTTGCTCCGCAATTGATTATTATGGAGTATTCTTGAACTTAGATAAACTAAATTATGAATCCCTAATCGTGTCCTTTATCTCACTAGATTCGTTCTTAAAAATATTTTTCATCATCCTCAGTCTTAAATGGTGATACTTGATGAATATCTTTGGCCTGTAGTGCAAAGATGAATGATTACCTGATGAATATCTTTGGCCTGTAGTGCAAAGATGGATAGGTGATGAGATGAACATGACCAACTGATGATACAAATAAATATCTTTGGCCCGTAGTGCAAAGATAAATATTTGGTTCAAGATGTATATTGATTGATGTTATAGGGATAAAATATTGATGATGGAATTTTAAATCATAGAAGATAGTAGACTTCATTCTCTACTTAACTCTTCTAATGAATTGTTGTTTCCGCTGCAGTTGTTGATCTAAAACTTGTTGTCTATTATATTCTATCAGATTTTTCCCTGTTGAGGACTAAGGATAATTTGTTCTACATTATCTTAGTCATAATATTCTTTACTGGGCTAGTTGAGCTCACCCTTTTCCTTTTCATTCCATTTTTCTTCTCAAGAGGCAAGAATATAGCGGGAACTAGTCGGGGTGTGGAGTGAAGTTTTCAAGACAGTTGTTTTAGTAGTCCTCACTATTTTGTAAAATAGTGTATCAATAATTATAATGAGGACTTATTTGAGTTTGAATAATGTCTAGAAAATAATATTTGTATTTAAACTCACAGTTTATGTGTTGTCGTATTTTGCACGACAATTGTAATATTGAAGTTGTAGTTGTTTTCTGTATCATGTATTTGGCGACTCAGAATGGGTTGTGTGGACTTGTTTTGGGGGCGTCGCAGTACTGCATAGTATTTGCATAGTACTGCATAGAGCTGCATAGTAAAATCCAAAAAAAAATTCAGCCCAACGCTCGTGATTCCGTTTGAAAATTATTGTGCAGTCTGTGATTTTTCTTTTTAAATAGTATCCTACCATTCTCCTATAAATACATTAATGATGAATTCAAATTGAGTGTACTAAACCAATTTGTAGTCCTAATCTATCAATATCTGAGTTAGTTCAAATATTACTTACGTTGTTGATGACAATTCTACATGTTATACAACACTTGCGAAAATATATTTAGAATCTTTGTGCTAGAATTTTCAACAACAAGTTCTAATATTTAAAAAATATATAATTTAATGATTTTAAATTCGATTTAAATGATTCTTGAGGATAAATTGAAGTATTTGAAATCTAGTTTCTATCAAAATTATTTAATTTGAAAAATAATTATAAATAGGGTTAGCATTATTTAATTATTTAATTTGAAAAATAATTATAAATACGGTTAGCAAAAATAAATAAATAATTATTTAATTTGAAAAATAAATTAGTTTCTGTCAAAATTATTTATCATCTCCTGTATTTCAAATATCATTCTAGAATATAGTTTCAAAATAAGGGTTAATTGACATGCCACATATTATCCCTATATTATGACCGACCGATTAAATAACAATTAAACTTAGGTAGGTCATACTAGCGAAGGAATTACCCGTCTCTCCCCTCCTAGTTCTAGTCTCACATCTCAGCCAGGGATCATATCCCTAAGCTTTGATACCAACTGTGACGCCCCCAAAATAGGTATACATCACTCATTCTGAGTCGCCAAATATATGGTATAAAATTCAAATACAACTTAATTATACAACTGTCGTGTAAAATATGACAAAACATAAGCTGAGAGTTTTAATACAAATATTATCTTCTAGACAGTATTCAAACTCAAATGGAGTCCTCATTACATTTATTATCACACTATTTCATTGAATAGTGAGGACTACTAATGCTATTATCTGGACCGTCACTCCGTTCCCTGACTAGTCCCAGCTACGTTCTCATTTCTTGAAGAGAACAATGAAAGCAAAAGGGTGAGCTCAACTAGCCCAGTAAGAAATATTATGACTAAGATAATGCAGAATAAATTATAAATCGACCTTCAATGATGTTAAACTGATAAAATATAATAAACATCAAGTTTAACTGCAACGGAACAAACAATCCATTAGAAGAGTCAAGTAGAATATAATGTCTACTATCTCCTCTAGATTAAAAGTTCATCGTTAATATTTCATCCCTATAATACTCATCAACTGTTCTTTGTTATACCCAAGACAAAAAGAACTCTCATCACCTGTCTTCACCTGAACCACCAAATATTATAGTTAAATCCACAATTCATATTTATAATCATGTAAATCAACAGTTTCTCCTTGCCACAAAGGCTTAATAGAACGTTTACTCAATATCCTTACCCCAAAGGCTAAAGATATTCAAATGTAATAACAATGATCATACCAATCAGTTGTCTACCTTTGCACTACGGGCCAAAATATTCAACTATAAAATCAATGGTCATGATCATACCAATCAATTGTCTGTCAGTGCACTACGGCCAAAGACATTCAACTGTTAACTAATGGTCATGATCCTGCCAATCACATCATCGAATTATCCATGCACTACGAGCCAAGGATATTCGTCATTATCACCAGTGGTTATGATCATGTAATACATCTGTCCATCTTTGCACGTAAGCCAAAGATATACAACTATAAAACCAATAATCAACAGTCCATCTTTGCACGTAAGCCAAAAATATACAACTGTAAAACCAATAATCAACAGTCCATCTATGTACGTAAGCCAAAGATGACTTTCATCACAATATAAGCATGAGGATGATGACAATAATATAAGCATTAATCAAATGAAATCAAGGATAAATATTAAAGACTTTAAATTTATCCAGAGTTTAAAAATATCCAAATTGTCAACATGATACTGCTTTGTGGAGTAAAATTCAAGAATAATATTCATGAAAAGTACCCCGTGAATAGTACCCCGACATAAAAAGTGTCACAAATACCCGAGTGAATAATACTAGAGTGAATAGTAACCAGGTGAATAGTAACTAGTGAATAGTACTCCGACACGAAAAGTGCCCCAAATACCCAAGTGAATAATACTAGAGTGAATAGTAATCGGGTGAATAATAACTCGTGAATAGTACTCCGACACAAAAAGTGCCCCGAATACCCGAGTGAATAATAATAGAATGAATAGTAACCTCGACACAAAAAGATAGAAATTCCACAATAAATTTGTACCAATATTCCGGTATAACGATATTGAAAGAAATAATATTATTTACGAAGAAATAATATCCTTGACGATTGTTGAACGAAAATAATATTCCTACGAATATTGAACGAAGATGATATTCCTTGTGAATATTGAACGAATATAATATTCATACGAATACGAAAAATAACATCTTTTCAAAATATGAAATTAATAATACCCCTTACCTCAGAAAAAGACTGGATACTGGAATAGTGAAGTAGTAGAGTTCGCTTCTTCTTTCTCTCTAAAGCTTCTCTCTCTATAGCTTCTCTCTCTATAATTGCTCTTGTTAGACTTAGTGAATTAGTGAGAATGAAAGAAGAATAAGCTTCTATTTATACGAAAATATAGTTTCGATAATTACACGTTTTGGGGCTCAAAATATTACAGTATAATACCTTCCTCTTTTTCTTCATTTTAAATTTAGTCCTGCAAGTATTATCAAACTTGCACCACATCCCCTAATAGTAAATCATGTGACTCAATAGTTCTATACATGTGAAAAAAATAATTACAGTATAGTACCTTCATCTATACCTCTATTTTTAATTTAGTCATACAAGTATTATCAATCTTGCACCAACTCCCCTAATAGTAAATCATGTGAATCAATAGTACACACATGTGAACACATAGTTATAAACATGTGAATTAATAGCAATTAATTGCTCATTCATCTGGTTAATTACCCGATTGGTCAATATAACGTCCAGACATCAATTATTATCGAAATAAATGTCGATTTCCACTAACACTAATAATTTCCACACAATGGAACTATCAATTTCATCTTTAATCAACAAGAACTTATTCATCATTAATATTATAACTCATAATATTTAACAACCAGGTCGTTCCCAGGAAAGATGGGGCTTTCCGATAAGGATTTCTTCTTATTGGCGCGCAATTAGGTGACCAAACCTCTCCTTGACAGAACTTCTAGACATTGTCAATATTGCAAATAATAATATGAATAACTTTGTTGTGACGCCTCCAAAATTAGGTATACATCACCCATCTTGGGTCGTCAGATACATGGTACAAAATTCAAATACAACTTACTAATACAACTGTCGTGTACAATACGACAAAACATAACTGTGAGTTTGAATACAATTATTGTCTACTAGAGATTATACAAACTCAAAAGGAGTTCTCATTACAATTATTAACACACTATTTCACAGAATAGTGAGGACTACTAATGTTATCCTTCGACCGAAGTCACTCCGTTCCCCGACTAGTCCCTACTATGTTCTCATTTCCTGAAGAGAACAGTGAAAGAAAGGGTGAGCTCAACTAGCCCAGTAAGAAATATTATGACTAAGATAATGCAGAATAAATTATCATTAGTCTCCAACAATATTAAACTGATAAAATATAATAGACATCAAGTTTAACTGCAGCGGAACAAGCAATCCATTAAAAGAGTCAAGTAGAAAATAAAATTTACTATCTTTTATGATTAAAAAGGTTTTTCATCACTGTTATCGCTGAGACTCAGCTTAATAAATATTCCACATCATCGAATCACCCCCGCACTACCGGCCAAGGATATTCTTTAGTATCATGACCACAATTATCCATGCACTTACGGGCCAAGAATATTTGTGTATTCATTAATGGTCATGATCTTGTTAACAATCTGTCCATCATTGCACTACGGGCCAATGAGGACTTTTACCACATCATTTGTAACATTACTACCATGATTACACAGAAGAATCCCTAGTCATAATCATACCAAGTCCATCTACATGCACTATAGGCCAAAGATGACTTTCAACAAAATATAAACATGAGGATGATGACAATGATATAAGAATTCAATAAAACAAGTTCAAGAATTATTTTATCCGGGATCTAATAACGCCCAAATTGTCAACATGATCTACGCTTTGTAGAGTAAAATTCAAGAATGCTCGGAAGAATATTTTCATGAAAAGATATCTTTGGATGAAGTGCAAATATCAAGGATATTCCACTAATTTCATGGAGTATATAAGTCAAAACTTTAACCAACCGAGTATAATAAGGAATGGAAAAACAAAAGAAATCACCAAGCATGCGATAGCCGCAAGACAAAAGTTATTCAACAGAATAATAAATAACGGAATCAGTCCCGCGTAAAACGCATGCATGACGAGGATATTCCAATGAGAATAATAAAGACGGAATCAGTCCGCCAGAAACGCATGCACAAAGATATTCCAATAGAGTAATAAAGACGGAATCGATTACAGAGAACGCATGCATGTGATATTCCAATGAGAATAATAAAGACGGAACCAGTCCCAAGGCAGAGAACGCATGCATGGATGTTCCAATGTAATGATATAGAATGGAACAACAGAAGTTCTCTCCATAGATAAGAAAGAAATAATACTCCCTACCATAAAAGAAACTGAATATAAAAGTAGTTAAGTAGCAGAATACTTTTCTTCTATCTCTCTATAGTCTCTCTCTATAGTTCAGTGAATTCGTAAGAAAATAATGAAGGAATGAGCTTCTATTTATAGGAAAATGGAATGCATAGTAACTAATCCATGAACGGTCCAGATTGATTTACTTTAATCTGACGGTCCATATTTAAAGCAAAATCTTTTAAATAAAATATAATATATTCTATTTATAATCTAATAAAATGAATAACTTTATAAAAGATTTTACTATGCTAACACTTATGCTGAGCACTATGCAAACACTATGCATAATAAAATATAATATATTCTAATTATTGTCTAATAAAAATGATAGCTTTATAAAAGTATTACATTTTTATATAAAAGTTTTTACTATGAAAAATACTATGCGAGATAATTATGCAACACTATGCATAATAGAATATAATATATTTTATTTATAGAATAACTTTATAAAAGTATTCTATTTTATATAAAAATATTTTCTGTATAATTACATTAACAATACCAACAAAACTGAGTGACTTCTCACGTAAGCATTAATAATCAATAACGTGTGCTACTATGCAACCACGCGTATTATTGTACTTTTAACACCGGGTGTTTCAACAGTTAACGGTAAAAATTTCCGCCATTATTTTCATAAAGTATTTTTGTCGTTTTCTCAATCCGACAATAATTCCGTTGTGGGGTCCACCAATGATTGTGTCGTTGTACTAATATTCCCTGTTAAAACGAATATTCCCCTACCATTCGAATATTATATAACAACTTGCGTACTTTGCAAAATTTATAAATATTACCCACAACTATTATATCAATTTCACTCCATAATATTCAAAAATAATATTTATAGAAAATTCATCTTTATTCAAAAGTTGGGGTTTTACAATCTCCCCTTCTTATGAAAATTTAAGCCCTCGAAATTAGGGTACGTACTGGTATGTCGAAGAGGTAAGGATACCTTGATTTCATTTGATTCTAACTCCCAAGTCATTTCCTCAACATCGTGGTTTCTTCACAAAACTTTGACTTGAGATATAACTCGTGCGTAGAATATGTTCCTTCTTATCCAAGATTTGAGCAGGAACCTCTTCATACGTCAAATCTTCAGCTATTTCGTCCGGTTCCAACTCAATAATGTGGTTCGGGTCTTCCACATATTTACGTAACATAGATATATGAAAAACGTTATGAACACGAGACATACTTGGCGGTAAAGCGAGTCTATAGGCCACAGTTCCTACTCGATCAAGGATTAAAAATGGGCCAATGAATCGAGGATTGAGCTTTCCTCTCTTTCCAAATCTCGTAACTCCTTTCCATGGAGCAACACGTAACAACACATAATCCCCTATATCGAATTCCACGTCCATTCGATGAAGATCAGCATAACTCTTTTGTCGATCTTGTGAGGTTTTATATGTCTTGGGATCGTTTGAATCTTTTCCGTAGTCATATCGCATTCAACTTTGGTCCCAACAACGTTGCTTCACCCACCTCATTCCAAAGATACCGAGAACTATTACACTTTTTCCATACAACGCTTGAATGGAGCCATGCCAATACTTGCTTGATAAGCGTTGTTGTAGGAAAACTCCACCAATGGTAAGAACTTGTCCCAACTTCCCTTGAAATCAAGGACACAGAGTCTTAATAGATCTTCAAGAGTGTGAATAGTCCTCTCCAACTGTCCGTCCGTCTGAGGATGATATGCCAAGCTAAATCGTAAATCTGTGCCCATAGCTTTTTGCAAACTAACCCAGAATCGCGAAGTGAATCTTGGGTCTCGATCAGAAACTATGGATACTGGCATACCATGCAATCTTATAACCTCGTTTATGTACATACGAGCAAGACGTTCAAGTGTATAAGTTTTTCGTATCGGTAAGAAATGAGCAGACTTGGTCAATCTATTAACAATGACCCAAATCGCATCTATGCCTTGAGAAACTTTGGGAAAACCAGTAACGAAATCCATGGTAATGTGCTCCCACTTCCATTCTGGAATTTCAAGTGGTTGCAATGGACCTTTTGGTACTTGATGCTCTGCCTTGACTCGTTGACATGTTAGACACCTTGAGATAAACAGCGCTATCTCTCTCTTCATATTGCCCCACCAAAATGTATGTCGAAGATAATGATACATTTTGGTACTCCCAGGATGGATTGCAAACGGTGTGTTGTGCGCCTCCATCATGATTTTATACTTTAAATCAAGGTCGTTAGGAACACAAAGTCTAGAGTTGACTCGAATTATTCCTTCTTCATCGATTCTTTCTTCCGGCATCACACCTTCTTGCACTTTCTTCCTCATACGCATCAACTCCGGATCTGTAACTTGAGCAGCTTTAATTTTATCAATTAAAGTCGGTTCTACTCATATATTTGCCATCATCATGTGGGTCCCTGGAGTCTTTATCTCTATCTCCATCCTTTGCAAGTCATACAAAATGGGCCTTTGCGTTGACAATATTGCACTCGTACCCACATATGATCTTCTACTCAATGCGTCAACTACCACATTCGCTTTTCCAGGATGGTATTGGATAGTATGATCATAATCTTTCAACAGTTCAAGCCAACGTCGTTGTCGCATGTTAAGTTCCTTTTGAGTGAAGAAATATTTGAGGCTTTTATGATCCGTAAAGATCTCCACTTTCTCCCCATACAAGTAATGCCTCCAAATTTTAAGTGCGAAGACAACAGCTACTAACTCTACGTCATGAGTAGGATAATTCCTCTCATATTCTTTGAGTTGTCGTGAGGCATAGGCTATGACTTTCCCATGTTGCATGAGAACACATCCTAACCCTTTGCCCGAAGCATCACTGTAGATGACAAATCCCTCCGAACCAGATGGAATTGTCAGAACAGGTGCTGAAATGAGTCTCCTCTTGAGTTCTTGAAAACTCTTCTCACATTCCTCGCTCCAACCAAACTTTGTATCTTTCCGAGTCAGCTGAGTTAGTGGAGTAGCGATTTGAGAAAACCCTTCTATGAATCTCCGATAATAACCAACTAAGCCGAGAAAGCTACGTACTTCGGTCACTGATTTAGGTTGCTCCCAGCTTTAAATAGCTTCAATCTTTGCTAGGTCAACAGATATTCCATGACTTGATACCACGTGCCCAAGGAATGCTACTTCCTCAAGCCAGAACTCGCATTTCTTCAACTTGGCATAAAGCTTATTTTCACGAAGCTTTTGGAGTATCAGCCTCAAGTGTTGCTAATGATCTTCATGACTTTTGGAATATATGAGGACGTCATCAATAAAGAAGACCACAAAGTGATCCAAAAATTCCTTGAATACTCGGTTCATCATATCCATGAAGGCAACAAGAGCATTAGTCAATCCAAAAGACATGACTAGGAATTCATAATGCCCGTACCGAGTTCTGAAAGCCGTCTTTGGAATGTCATCGGTTCTAATCTTTAACTGATGATATCCGGAACGAAGATCGATCTTTGAAAAGAATTTGGCGCCTTGCAATTGGTCAAACAGGTCATCAATGTGAGGCAATGGATATCTATTTTTGATAGTGACATGGTTCAACTCCCGATAATCAATACAAAGTCGCATACTCCCATCTTTCTTCTTCACGAATAGAACAGGAGCACCCCAAGGAGAAGTACTAGGACGAATAAAGCCAATGTCTAACAATTCCTGCAGTTGAGTTTTTAACTCAAGTTCAATAGAGCCATTCGATATGGGATTTAGAAATGGGTTTTGTCTGGGTTCAAGGTCGATACAAAATTCAATTTCATGCTCTGGGTAGGCCAGAAGTTCTTCGTGGAATACGTCGGAAATTCATTAACAATAGAAATATTATTCAAAACCCGACGTATTTTTTTGGTTAGATCGTGACATGAGCTAAGAAAGCTCGACATCCGCTTTTCAATAAAGCGAATAGCTTTATGGCTTGAGATGACAATGATTGATTTTAATGGTTTTGTTGCTCGAATTCACATAATAGGTCGATTAGGAATATGAAAGCTAACAACCTTATGAAAACAATCAATTTTTTTTTGCATGATGAGTAGTTAACCAATCAATCCCTAGAATTACATCAAATGCAAGTATTTTTAATGCAATAAGATCGATGTGTAATGTGTGGGTACCAACTTGAACCAAACAAGACTTATAAACCGTGGATGTAATGAAGGTTTCTCCCAACTGAGTTTTCACAGATAAGTCAAAGTCTAATTTTCTTGAGTCAAATTTAATCGTTGAGCGCAAGTAGGAGAAATAAAATAATGGGTAGAAATCAGATCAAATAAAGTGTAGACTTTGCTAGAGTTTATGATAAGCTTACCGTGATGACCTCATTTGGGTTCCTTTCTTTCGGGAGGTCACAACAAACGCCTCCCTTGCACTAACGGGCTTTAACTTTTACAGGAATGACCTTTGGCGCCTCCATCCTAGCTGAATTTATCTTCGGTGAATGACAAAATTGGGCTAAGTGACCTTCTCTTCCACAATTATAACATTCTTTGGACGGCATCGTGCAATTTGGACTGATGTGTTCCTCCCCTCCGCATTTGAAGCATATGATAGGTGGTCTTTCTCCTTCCTTAACAACGGGTGCTGGTGCTGACGTCTTTCCATCATTGTTGAATCTCCTCTTCTTGAAATGTCCATTCTTATTGTTTTGGCCCTGATTACCACCAAAGTGGTTACCATTTCTGGCATGTTGATGCCCTCCACGCTTGTTGTCGCCGCTTCGATGACTGCTCTCACTGGTATTATCATTTTGCCGACTGCTCTCTTTTGGTTGCGTTGAATCGTTATTTCGCTCCACCAACTGAGCCCTATTTACAACATCTGAATACAAACACAGTTTATGAGAAATAAGATGTTGACGTATCTCCGGCTTCAAACCTCTTAAAAACATTCGCGCCATTCTCTCTTTATTATCCACCAAGTGGGACGCAAACCATGATAACTCCACAAATTTTGCCTCGTACTGCGACACGGTCATATTATTTTGCTCCAATTTGATAAACTCCACCTCCTTCATGTGACGAATACTTTCGGGAAAGTATTTGTCGTTGAACAGCTCTTGGAACTTCTCCCAAGACATCTTCAAGATGGCAAAGTTGAGTACGTTTTTACCGATTCCCACCAAGAATCGCGCTCTCCGCGTAACATAAAGGCGTGAAGGGAACCTTTTGCTCCTCGGAGCATCCCAAGACATCAAATATCTTGGTGATCTGCTTTATCCATGCTTCCGTCATAAGTGGTTTTGGCTCTCCCTTAAACTCCGGTGGTCCCAACTCCTTGAACTGTTTAGCGGTGACCGCCCGAGAGTTTCCAGTGTTTCCACCTACATTTTGGATAGGAGCCGCTCTCATCTGCTGTTGTATGAATTGCATAAAGCCTCTGAATAATCCATCATTCATCATTTGGTCAGTGATGTTGTTTGCATGAGGATTGTCACCTTCCTGATGCACATTCTCCTGATTATTGATATGTGGAGACTCAACGGTCTCTTGTGCTCCATTGCTATTCTCAACATTTTCGGATGTCATTTTTAGATACTGCCACAAAACAAAGGTTAATTGACATGTAACATAATATCTCTAAACTCTAACCAACCAATTTAAATACAAAATAAATTTAAGTAGGTACTACTAGCGAAGGAATTCCCCGTCTCTCCCCTCCTAGTTCTAGTCTCATATCTTAGCCAGGGATCATATCTCTAAGCTTCTATACCAACTGTGATGCCCCCAAAATTAGGTATACATCACCCATCTTGGGTCGTCAGATACATGGTACAAAATTCAAATACAACTTACTAATACAACTGTCGTGTACAATACGACAAAACATAACTGTGAGTTTGAATACAATTATTGTCTACTAGAGATTATACAAACTCAAAAGGAGTCCTCATTACAATTATTAACACACTATTTCACAGAATAATGAGGACTACTAATGCTATCCTCTGGACCGTCACTCCGTTCCCCGACTAGTCCCTGCTATATTCTCATTTCCTGAAGAGAACAGTGAAAGAAAGGGTGAGCTCAACTAGCCCAGTAAGAAATATTATGACTAAGATAATGCATAATAAATTATCATTAGTCTCCAACAATGTTAAAGCGATAAAATATAATAGACATCAAGTTTAGCTGCAATGTGAACAAGCAATCCATTAAAAGAGTCAAATAGAAAATAAAATCTACTATCTTTTATGATTAAAAAGGTTTTCATCATCATTATCATTTGAGACTCACTTTTTAATAAATATTTCACATCATCGAATCACCCCCGCACTACGGCCAAGGATATTCTTTAGTATCACGACCACAATTATCCATACCTTCACGGGCCAAGAATATTTGTGTATTCATTAATGGTCATGATCATGCCAACAACTGTCCATCAATGCCCTACGGGCCAATGAAGACTTTTACCACATCATTTATAACATTACGGTCATGATTACACCGAAGAATCCCTGGTCATAATCATACCAAGTCCATCTATGCACTATAGGCCAAAGATGACTTTCAACAAAATATAAACATGAGGATGATGACAATGATATAAGAATTCAATAAAACAAGTTCAAGAATTATTTTATCCAGGATCTAATAACGTCCAAATTGTCAACATGATACTGCTTTGTAGAGTAAAATTCAAGAATGCTCAGAAGAATATTTTCATGAAAAGATACTAGATGAAGTGCAAATATCAAGGATATTCCACTAATTTCATGGAGTATAGAAGTCAAAACTTTAACCAACTGAGTATAATAAGGAATGGAAAAACAAAAGAAATCACCCAGCATGCGATATGCGCTCAAGACAGTGAGTTATTCCAATGTAATAATAAATAACGGAATCAGTCCCACAGTAAAAACGCATGCATGTGATATTCAAATGAATAATAAAGACAGAATCAGTCCGGCCAGAAACGCATGCATGTGATATTCCAACAGAGTAATAAAGGCGGAATCGTGTCTGCGTAGAACGCATGCATGAGGATATTCCAACGAGAATAATAAAGACGGAACTGTGTAAGGCGTAGAACGCATGCATGAGGATGTTCCAATAGAATGATAAAGAATGGAACAACAGAAGTTCTCTTCATAGATAAGAAAGAAATAATACTTCCTACCGTAAAAGAAACTGAATATAAAAGTAGTTAAGTAGCAGAATACTTTTCTTCTTTCTCTCTATAGTCTCTCTCTATAGTTCAGTGAATTCGTAAGAAAATAATGAAGGAATGAGCTTCTATTTATAGGAAAATGGAATGCATAGTAACTAATCCATGAACTGTCCAAATTGATTTACTTTAATCTGACGGTCCATATTTAAAGCAAAATCTTTTAAATAAAATATAATATATTCTATTTATAATCTAATAAAATGAATAACTTTATAAAAGATTTTACTATGCTAACACTATCTGAGCACTATGCAAACATTTATGCATAATAAAATATAATATATTCTAATTATTGTCTAATAAAGCAGATAGCTTTATAAAAGTATTCTATTTTATATAAAAAGTTTTTATTATGCAAAACACTATATCGCATACACTATGCATAATAGAATATAATATATTTTATTTATAGAATAACTTTATAAAAGTATTACATTTTTATATAAAAGATTTTTACGTATTATTACATTAATAATACCAACAAAACCGAGTGACTTATCACGTAAGCATCAATAATCAATACCGTGTGCTACTATGCAACTAACGCCAGATTATTATACTTTTAACAAGGGTGTTTCAACAGGTTAATGGTAAAACTTCCGCCATTATTTTCATAAAGTATTTTTGTCGTTTTCTCAATCCGACAATAATTCTGTTGTGGGGTCCACCAATGATTGTGCCGTTGTACTAATATTCCCTGTTAAAACGAATATTCCCCGACCAATCGAATATTATATAACAACTCATGTGATTTTGTAAAATTTATAAATATTACCCACAACTATTATATCAATTTCACTCCATAATATTCAAAAATAATATTTATAGAAAATTCATCTTTATTCAAAAAGTTGGGGTTTTATATTTGTCGTCTCAATTATTGATTTAATAATATAAAATATTGATACTGTGACAATAATTGAATCAATAATATGAGAGATATGATGCAGCAATTACTGTAGCAATAATTGAGTATAACTGAGTGACTTCTTACGTAAGCATCAATAATCAATACTGTGTGCTACTATTCAACCACGCGTATTACTATACTTTTACTACTGGATAGTTCAACAACTTTAACGGTAACACTTTCGCCGTTATTTTTATAAAAAGATAATTCTGTCGTTTTTTAACTACGACAATACTTCCATTGTGGGATCCACCAATGATTGTGCCGTCGTACAGATATTCCCGACAAAAAGAATATTCCTCGACCAAACGAATATTTTATATCAACTTGCTTTCTTTGCAAAACTTTCAAATATCACCCTTAACTTTAACCTTTTATCAACTTTTATCAATTTAACCATTTACTAAATAGAATAACAATTTTAAGAAAATTGAATACTTTCATTTCATAAAATTTGGGGTCTCACAATCTCCCCTCCTTATGAAATTTCGCCCTCGAAATTTGCGTACCTGGTAGTTCGTAGAGATGAGAATACATTGCTTTCTTTTCAGATTGTACCTTCCCGGTTATTTTTTCTCTGTCATGATTTTCCCATTTCTCATCTCCTGTATTTCAAATATCATTCTAGAATATAGTTTCAAAATAAGGGTTAATTGACATGCCATATATTATCCCTATATTCTGACTGACCAATTAAATAACAATTAAACTTAGGTAGGTCATACTAGCGAAGGAATTACTCGTCTCTCTCCTCCTAGTTCTAGTCTCACATCTCAGCCAGGGATCATATCCCTAAGCTTTGATACCAACTGTGACGCCCCCAAAATAGGTATACATCACCCATTTTGAGTCGTCAAATATATGGTACAAAATTCAAATACAACTTAATTATACAACTGTCGTATAAAATACGAAAAAACATAAGCTGAGAGTTTTAATACGAAAATTGTCTTCTAGACAATATTCAAACTCAAATGGAGTCCTCATTACATTTATTATCACACTATTTCACTGAATAGTGAGGACTACTAATGCTATCATCTGGACCGTCACTCCGTTCCCCGACTAGTCCCAGCTACGTTTTCATTTCCTGAAGAGAACAACGAAAGCAAAAGGGTGAGCTCAACTAGCCCAGTAAGAAATATTATGACTAAGATAATGCAGAATAAATTATCGTTAGCCTTCAACATTGTTAAACTGATAAAATATAATAAACATTAAGTTTAACTGCAACGGAACAAACAATCCATTAGAAGAGTCAAGTAGAACATAATGTCTTTTATCTTCTCTAGATTAAAAGTTCATCGTTAATATTTCATCCCTATAATACTCATCAACAGTTCTTTGTTATACCCAAGACAAAAAGAACTCTCATCACCTGTCTTCACCTGAACCACCAAAGATTATAGTTAAATCCATAATTCATATTTATAATCATGTAAATCAACAGTTTCTCCTTGCCACAAAGGCTTAATAGAACGTTTTCTCAATATCCTTACCCCAAAGGCTAAAGATATTCTAATGTAATAACAATGATCATACCAATCAGTTGTCTACCTTTGCACTACGGGCCAAAATATTCAACTATAAAATCAATGGTCATGATCATACCAATCAATTGTTCGTCAAACAAGACTACTACCAAAGACATTCAATGTTAACTAATGGTCATGATCCTGCCAATCACATCATCGAATTATCCATGCACTACGGGCCAAGGATATTCGTCATTATCACCAGTGGTTATGATCATGTCATACACCTATCCATCTTTGCACGTAAGCCAAAGATATACAACTATAAAACCAATAATCAACAGTCCATCTTTGCACGTAAGCCAAAAATATACAACTGTAAAACCAATAATCAACAGTCCATCTATGCACGTAAGCCAAAGATGACTTTCATCACAATATAAGCATGAGGATGATGACAATGATATAAGCATTAATCAAACGAAATCAAGGATAAATATCAAAGACTTTAAATTTATCCAGAGTTTAAAAATATCCAAATTGGCAACATGATACTGCTTTGTGGAGTAAAATTCAAGAATAATATTCATGAAAAGTATCCCGTGAATAGTACCCCGACATGAAAAGTGTCCCAAATACCCGAGTGAATATTACTAGAGTGAATAGTAAATGGGTGAATAGTAACTCGTGAATAGTACTCCAGCACGAAAAGTGCCCTGAATACCCGAGTGAATAATACTAGAGTGAATAGTAACTGGGTGAATAGTAACCCATGAATAGTAACTCGTGAATAGTACTTCGACACAAAAAGTGCCTCGAATACCCGAGTGAATAATACTAGAATGAATAGTAACCTCGACACAAAAAGGTAGAAATTTCACAATAAATTTGTACCAATATTCCGGCATAACGATATTGAAAGAAATAATATTATTTACGAAGAAATAATACCCCTTACGACTGTTGAACGAAAATAATATTCCTACGAATATTGAACGAAGATGATATTCCTTACGAATATTGAACGAATATAATATTCATACGAATACGAAAAATAACATCTCTTTAGAATATTAAATAAATAATACCCCTTACCTTAGAAGAAGACTAGATACTGGAATAGTGAAGTAGCAGACTTCGCTTCTTCTTTCTCTCTAAAGCTTCTCTCTCTATTACTTATCTCTCTATAATTAGTCTTGTGAGACTTAGAGAATTGGTGAGAATGAACTTCTATTTATACGAAAATATAGTTTCGATAATTGCACGTTTTGGGGCTCGAAATATTATAGTATAATACCTTCCTCTTTTTCTTCATTTTTAATTTAGTCATACAAGTATTATCAAACTTGCATGACCTCCCCTAATAGTAAATCATGTGAATCAATAGTAAATCATGTGACTCAATAGTTCTATACATGTGAAAAAAATAATTACAGTATAGTACCTTCATCTATACCTCTATTTTTAATTTAGTCATGCAAGTATTATCAATCTTGCACCAACTCCCCTAATAGTAAATCATGTGAATCAATAGTACACACATGTGAACACATAGTTATAAACATGTGAATTAATAGCAATTAATTGCTCATTTATCCAGGTTAATACTCCGATTGGTCAATATAACGTCCGGACATCAATTATTATCGAAATAAATGTCAATTTCCACTAACATGATAATAATCCCACACAATGGACCTATCAATTTCATCTTTAATCAACAAGAACTTATTCATCATTAATATTATAACTCACAATATTTAACAACCGTGTCGCTCCGTGAAAGAGGGTCGCGTTCGTGAAAGAGGGGCTTTCCGATAAGGATTTCTCTTTATTGGCGCGCAATTAGGTGACCAAACCTCTCCTTGATAGAACTTCTAGACATTGTCAATATTGCAAATAATAATATGAATAACTTTGTCGTCTCAATTATTGATTTAATAATATAAAATATTGATATTGTGACAATAATTGAATCAATAATATGAGAGATATGATGTAGCAATTACTGTAGCAATAATTGAGTATAACTAAGAGACTTCTTACGTAAGAATCAATAATCAATACCGTGTGCTACTATTCAACCACACGTATTACTGTACTTTTACTACTGGGTAGTTCAACAGTTTTAACGGTAACACTTTCGCCGTTATTTTTATAAAAAGATAATTTTGTCATTTTTTAACTACGATAATAATTCCATTGTGGGGTCCACCAATGATTATGTCGTCGTACGGATATTCCCGACAAAAAGAATATTTCCCGACCAAACGAATATTTTATATCAACTAGCTTTCTTTGAAAAACTTTCAAATATCACCGAACTTGTTACCATTTCTGGCGTGTTAATTCCCTCCACATTTGTTGTCACCGCTTCGATGACTGCTACCACTGGTATTATCATTTTGCCGGCTGCTTTCTCTTGGTTGGGTCGACTCGTTATCGCGCTCCAATAACTGAGCCCTATTTACAACATCTAAATACAAACCCAGTTTATGAGAAATTAGATATTGACGTATCTCGGGTTTCAAACCTCTTAGAAACATTCGCGTAATTCTCTCCTCATTATCAACCAAGTGGGACGCAAACCGGGACAACTCGGCAAACTTAGCTTCGTACTGCGACACGGTCATATTGTTCTACTCCAGCTTGATGAAATCTACCTCCTTCATGTGACGAATACTTTTGGGAAAGTACTTGTCATTGAATAGTTCTTGGAACTTCTCCCAAGACATCTTCAGTGCGGCAGGTTGAGTACGCTTTACCGATTCCCACCATTAATATGCCTCTCCTCGCAACATAAAGGTGGCAAAGGGAACCTTTTGCTCCTCGGAGCATCCCAAGACATCAAATATCTTAGTGATCTGCTTTATCCACGTCTCCGCCTTAAGTGGTTTTGGCACTCCAATAAACTCCGTTGGTCCCAGCTCCTTGAGCTGTTTAGCGGTGACCGTCCGAGAGTTACCAGTGATTCCACCTGTATTTTGAACAGGAGTTTCTCTAGCCTGATGTTTCATGAATTGCATAAAACCCCTAAACATTCCGCCGTTCATCGTTTGGTCAATATTGTTATTTGCATGAGGATTGTTGCCTTCCTGATGCATATTATCCTGATTATTGATCTGTGGTGACTCAACGGTCTCTTGTGCTTAATTACTATTCTCAACATTCTCAGATGTCATTTTTCAATACTGCCACAAAACAAGGGTTAATTGACATGCCACATATTATCCCTATATTCTGACCGACCAATTAAATAACAAATAAACTTAGGTAGGTCATACTAGTGAAGGAATTCCCCGTCTCTCCCCCTAGTTCTAGTCTCACATCTTAGCCAGGGATCATATCCCTAAGCTTTGATACCAACTGTGACACCCCCAAAATAGGTATACATCACCCATCTTGAGTCTCCAAATACATGGTACAAAATTCAAATACAACTTAATAATACAACTATCGTGTAAAATACGAAAAAACATAAACTGAGAGTTTTAATACGAATATTGTCTTCTAGATAGTATTAAACTCAAATGGAGTCCTCAATACATTTATTATCACACTATTTCATAGAATAGTGAGGACTACTAATGCTATCATCTGGACCGTCACCCCGTTCTCCGACTAGTCCCGGTTACGTTCTCATTTCCTAAAGAGAACAATGAAAGCAAAAGGGTGAGCTCAACTAGTCCAGTAAGAAATATTATGACTAAAATAATGCAGAATAATTTATCGTTAGCCTTCAACAGTGTTAAACTGATAAAATATAACAAACATCGAGTTTAACTGCAGCGGAACAAGCAATCCATTAGAAGAGTCAAGTAGAGCATAAAATCTACTATCTTCTATGATTTAAAAGGGGTTTCATCACTTTTATCATTTGAGACTCACTTTAATAAATAATCCACATCATCGAATCACCCCTTTCACTATTACCACGGATATTCTTTAGTATCACGACCACAAATTATCCATGCACTACAGGCCAAGGATATTCGTGTATTCATCAATGGTCATGATCATGCCAACAACTGTCCATCAATGCACTACGAGCCAATAAGGACTTTTACCACATCATTTGTAACATTACGGTCATATTTGTACCGAATAATCCTTGGTCATAATCATACCAAGTCCATCTATGCACTACAGGCCACATATGACTTTCAACATAATATAAACATGATGATGATGACAATGATATAAGAATTCAATAAAACAAGTTCAAGGATAAATTTTTAAAGATTTATAATTTAATTTATCCAGAAATCAATAACGTCCAAATTGTCAACATGATACTGCTTTGTGGAGTAAAATTCAAGAATAATATTGTACCAAAAATGATTTGGATCGAAAACGAATCAATTTTTATCATGAATAATGCCCCGGGTGAATAGTACTAGAGTGAATAGTACCCCATGAATAGTACATCGGGAATAGTAACCCCGTGAATAGTATTCCAGCATGAAAAAGTAAAAACTTATCAAGAATGCTCAGAATAATATTTCCATGAAAAGATACTGGATGAAGCGCAAATATCAAGGATATTCTACTAATTTCATGGAGTATAGAAGCCAAAACTTTAACAAAACGAGTATAGAATTTGAAATCTAAAATGAAATAATATTACTTACATACTAAAGTGTATGGAAGAAAATATTATTTCTTACGAATACTGAATAAAAATATTATCCCTTACCTAGAAAAGAAGAATATTCCAACTGCTATAGCGGGATATTCTTGAAGAAATCTTTCACTATTTTCTACACTCAAAGCTTTCTAAAACTCGAAAGAAATACGCTCAATATTATATAAGAAGAATTCTCTGTGATTTCAATTCTAAATAAGCATCCTATTTATAGGAGAATGGAAATGATACTATAAATAGAATATATATATTATATATAAAGTTATTTGTTTTACTTGAATTTTATATTATTATTTTTTTAAAATTTGACGATTGAAAAAATTATATATATATATATATATATATATATATATATATATTATAAGTTTTGTTTTATTTGATTATAAATAGAATATATTATATTACATATAAAGTTATTTGTTTTACTTGAATTTTATATTATTATTTTTTTTAAATTTAACGATTGAAAAAATTTTGATCCGTGAATAATATTTCTATGGCGTCCGTGAATTATTTTTTAAATAGTATCATTTCCATTCTCCTATAAATAGGATGCTTATTTAGAATTGAAATCAC
Source organism: Panax quinquefolius (assembly GCA_020205615.1). Lineage (NCBI taxonomy): Eukaryota > Viridiplantae > Streptophyta > Magnoliopsida > Apiales > Araliaceae > Panax > Panax quinquefolius. The sequence continues at coordinate 13,611,552 of CM035170.1, read as the reverse complement.
AGAGAATTCTTCTTATATAATATTGAGCGTATTTATTTCGAGTTTTAGAAAGCTTTTAGTGTAGAAAATAGTGAAAGATTTCTTCAAGAATATCTCGCTATAGCAGTTGGAATATTCTTCTTTTCTAGGTAAGGGATAATATTTTTATTCAGTATTCGTAAGAAATAATATTTTCTTCCATACTCTTTTAGTATGTAAGTAATATTATTTCGCTTTTAGATTTCAAATTCTATACTGCTTTGTTAAAGTTTTGGCTTCTATACTCCATGAAATTAGTAGAATATCCTCGATATTTTGCGCTTCATCCAAAGATCTTTTCATGGAAATATTATTTCGAGCATTCTTGATAAGTTTTTACTTTTTCATGTTGGAATACTATTCACGCGGGTTACTATTCCGATGTACTATTCATGGGTACTATTCACTCCAAAGACTATTCACCCGGGGCATTATTCATGATAAAATTGATTCGCTTTTCGATCCAAATCATTTTGGTACAATATTATTCTTGAATTTTACTCCACAAAGCAAAGATTATGTTGACAATTTGGACATTATTGATTTTCGGATAAATTAAATTATAAATCTTTAAAAATTTATCCTTGAACTTATTTTATTGAATTCTTATATCATTGTCATCATCATCATGTTTATATTATGTTGAAAGTCATATGTGGCCTCAGAAGTGCATAGATGGACTTGGTATGATTATGACTAAGGATTATTAGGGCACAAATATGACCGTAATGTTACAAATGATGTGGTAAAAGTCCTTATTGGCTTGTAGTGCATTGATGGACGCTTGTTGGCATGATCATGACCATCGATGAATACACGAATATCCTTGGCTCAGTAGTGCATGGATAATTTGTGGTCGTGATACTAAAGAATATCCTCATCACCAGTAGTGCAGGGTGATTCGATGATGTGGATTATTTATTGTCGAGTCTCAAATGATAAAAGTGATGAAAACCTTTTAAATCATAGAAGATAGTAGATTTTATGCTCTACTTGACTCTTCTAATGGATCGCTTGTTCACCGCAGCTTAAACTCGATGTTTGTTATATTTTATCGTTTAACATCGTTGAAGGCTAACGATAAATTATTTCGCATTATTTTAGTCATAATATTTCTTCGGACTAGTTGAGCTCACCTTTTGCTTTCATTGTTCTTTAGGAAATGAGAACGAATCGGGACTAGTCTGGAGAACTGAGTGACTGGGTCCGATGATAGCATTAGTAGTCCTCACTATTCTATGAAATAGTGTGATAATAAATGTATTGAGGACTCCATTTGAGTTTAATACTATCTAGAAGACAATATTCGTATTAAAACTCTCAGTTTATATTTTTTCGTATTTTACACGATAGTTGTATTATTAAGTTGTATTTGAATTTTGTACCATGTATTTGGAGACTCAAGATGGGTGATGTATACCTATTTTGGGGATGTCACATTTGGTATCAAAGCTTAGGGATATGATCCTTGGCTAAGATATGAGACTAGAACTAGGGGGAGAGATGGGGAATTCCTTCACTAGTATGACCTACCTAAGTTTATTTGTTATTTAATTGGTCGGTCAGAATATAGGGATAATATGTGGCATGTCAATTAACCCTTGTTTTGTGGTAGTATTGAAAAATGACATCTGAGAATGTTGAGAATAGAAATGAAGCACAAGAGACCGTTGAGTCACCACAGATCAATAATCAGGATAATATGCATCAGGAAAGCAACAATCCTCATGCAAATAACAACATTGACCAAATGATGAACGGCGGAATGTTTAGGGGTTTTATGCAATTCATGAAACATCAGGCTAGAGCAACTCCTGTTCAAAATACAGGTGGAATCACTGGCAACTCTCGGACGGTCTCCGCTAAACAGCTCAAGGAGCTGGGACCAACGGAGTTTATTGGAGTGCCAAAACCACTTAAGGCGGAGACGTGGATAAAGCAGATCACTAAGATATTTGATGTCTTGGGATGCTCCGAGGAGCAAAAGGTTCCCTTTGCCACCTTTATGTTGCGAGGAGAGGCATATTAATGGTGGGAATCAGAAGCGCACTCAACCGCCAGACCGAAGATGTCTTGGGAGAAGTTCCAAGAACTATTCAACGACAAGTAATTTCCCAAAAGTATTCGTCACATGAAGGAGGTAGATTTCATCAAGCTGGAGTAGAACAATATGACCGTGACGCAATACGAAGCTAAGTTTGTCGAGTTGTCCCGGTTTGCGTCCCACTTGGTTGATAATGAGGAGAGAATGACGTGAATGTTTCTAAGAGGTTTGAAACCCGAGATACGTCAATATCTAATTTCTCATAAACTGGGTTTGTATTTAGATGTTGTAAATAGGGCTCGCTTATTGGAGCGATAACGAGTTTAACCCAACCAAGAGAGAAAGTATGGCAAAATGATAATACTAAAGTGGTAGTACCATCGAAGGTGACAACAAATGTGGAGGGAATTAACATGCCAGAAATGGTAACAAGTTCGGTGGTAATCATGGCCAAGACAATAAGAATGAATATTTCAAGAAGAGGAGATTCAACAATGATGGAAAGACGTCAGCATCAGCACCCGTTGTTAAGGAAGGAGAACGACAATCTATCATATGCTTCAAATGCGGAGGGGAGGGACATATCACTCCAAACTGTGCGCAGCAATCCAAAACGTGTTATATTTGTGGAAGAAAAGGTCACTTAGCTCAATTTTGTCGTTCAGGGAAGCCAAGTCTAGCTGGGATGGAGGCACCAAAGGCCGTTCCAGAAAGGTCAAAACCAGTAGTTCAAGGGAGAGCGTTTGTCGTAACCTCCCAGAAAGCAAGGAACCCAAACGAGGTCATCACGGGTAAGCTTATCATAAACTCTAGCGAAGTCTATACCTTATTTAATACCAGTTCTACCCATTCTTTTATTTCTCCTACTTGTGCTCAACGTTTAAATTTGACTCCGGAGACATTAGACTTTGACTTATCTGTTGAAACTCTGTTGGGAGAAACTTTCATTACATCCACTGTTTATGAGTCTTGTTTGGTTCAAATCGGTACCCTCACATTACCCATCGATCTTATTTCATTGAAAATACTTGCATTTGACGTGATTCTGGGGATTGATTGGTTAACTACTAATCATGCAAAAATTGATTATTTTCGTAAGGTTGTTAGCTTTCATATTCCTAACCAGCCTATTATACGAATTCAAGCAACCAAACCATTAAAATCAATCACTGTCATCTCAAGCCATAAAGCTATTCGTTTATTAAAAAATGGATGTCAAGCTTTCTTAGCTCATGTCACGGATTTAAACAAAAATAAGTCAGTTTTGAATGATATTTCTATAGTTAGTAAATTTCCTGATGTATTCCCTGAAGAACTTCATGGCCTACCCCCAGAGCGTGAAATTAAATTTTGTATCGACCTTGAACCTGATACAAAACCCATTTCCAAAGCCCCATATCGAATGGCTCCTATTGAACTTCAGGAGTTAAAGACTCAACTGCAGGAATTGTTAGACATCGTTTCATTCGTTCTAAGACGCCTCCTCGGGGTGCTCCTCTGTTTCTATTCGTGAAAAGAAAGATGGGAGTATGCGACTTTGTATTGATTATCTGGAGTCGAAACCATGTCACTATCAAAATAGATATCCATTGCCTCACATTGATGACTGTTTGACCAATTCAGAAGGCGCCAAATTCTTTTCAAAGATCGATCTTCGTCCGGATATCATCGTTAAAGATTAGAACCGGATGACATTCCAAAGACGGCTTTCAGAACTCGGTACGGGCATTATGAATTCCTAGTCATGTCTTTTGGATTGACTAATGCTCTTGTTGCCTTCATGGATATGATGAACCGAGTATTCAAGGAATTTTTGGATCACTTTGTGGTCTTCTTTATTGATGACGTCCTCATATATTCCAAAAGTCATGAAGATCATTAGCAACACTTGAGGCTGATACTCCAAAAGCTTCGTGAAAATAAGCTTTATGCCAAGTTGAAGAAATGCGAGTTCTGGCTTGAGGAAGTAGCATTCCTTGGGCTCGTAGTATCAAGTCATGGAATATCTGTTGACCTGGTAAAGATTAAAGCTATTCAAAGCTGGGAGTAACCTAAATGCTGTTGGCCAAGTATGTAGCTTTCTCATTAAGTCGGTTATTATCGAAGATTCGTAGAAGGGTTTTCTCGAATCGCTACTCCATTAACTCAGCTGACTCGAAAAGATACAAAATTCGGTTGGAGCGAGAAATGTGAAAAGAGTTTTCAAGAACTCAAGAAGAGACTCATTTCAGACCTGCTCGACAATACCATCCGCCTGAGAGGATTTGTCATCTACAGTGATGCTTCGGGCAAAGGGTTAGGATATTTTCTCATGCAACATAGGAAAGTCATAACATATGCCTCTCGACAACTCAAAGAATATGAGAGGAATTATCCTACTCATGATCTAGAGTTGGCAGCAGTTGTCTTCACACTTAAAATTTAGAGGCATTACCTGTATGGAGAGAAGGTGGAGATCTATACGGATCATAAAAGCCTCAAATATTTCTTCACCCAAAAGGAACTCAACATGCGAAAACGATGTTGGCTTGAACTGTTGAAAGATTTTGATCATACCATTCAATACCACCCTAGAAAAGTGAACGTGGTAGCTAACACATTGAGTAGAAGATCATATGCAGGTGCGAGTGCGTTATTGTCAACGCAAAGGCCCATTTTATATGACTTACAAAGGATGGAGATAGAGTTAAAGACTACAGGGACCCACATGATGATGGAAAATATACGAGTTGAACCGACTTTAATCGATAAAGTTAAAGTTTCTCAAGCTACAGACCTGGAGCTGATGCGTATGAAGAAGAAAGTGCAAGAAGGTGCTATCCCGGAAGCAAGAATCGATGAAGAAGGAATTCTTAGAGTCAAATCTAGACTTTGTGTTCCTAACGACCCTGATTTAAAGTATAAAATCATGATGGAGGCGCACAACACACCATTTGTAATCCATCTTGGGAGTACCAAAATGTATCGTGATCTTCGACATACATTTTGGTGGAGCAATATGAAGAGAGAGATCGCGGAGTTTATCTCAAGATGTTTAACTTGTCAACGTGTCAAAGCGGAGAATCAAGTGCCAAAAGGTCCATTGCAACCACTTGAAATTCCAGAATGGAAGTGGGAGCACATTACCATGGATTTCGTTACTGGTCTTCCCAAGGTTTCTCAAGGCATAGATGCAATTTGAGTCATTGTTTATAGATTGACCAAGTCTACTCATTTCTTACTTATACGAGAAACTTATACACTTGAACGTCTTGCTCGTATATACATAAATGAGATTGTAAGATTTCATGGTATGCCAATATCCATAGTTTCTGATCGAGACCCAAGATTCACTTCGAGATTTTGGGTTAGTTTGCAAAAAGCTATGGGCACGGATTTACGATTTAGCTCGACTTATCATCCTCAAACAGACGGACAGTCGGAGAGGACTATTCAAACTCTTGAAGATCTATTAAGACTCTGTGTCCTTGACTTCAAGTGAAGTTGGGACAAGTTCTTGCCATTAGTAGAAATCTCCTATAACAACGGTTATCAAGCAAGTATCGGCATGGCTCCATTTGAGGTGTTGTATGGAAGAAAGTGTCGTTCTCCAGTATACTGGGACGAGGTGGGTGAAATAACGTTGTTGGGACCAGAATTGGTACGCATAACAACGAAAAAGATTCAAATGATCCGACAACGTATAAAAACCTCACAAGATCATCAAAAGAGTTATGCTGATCTTCATCGGAAGGACGTTGAATTCAATGTTGGAGAACATGTGTTGTTACGTGCTGCTCCATGGAAGGGAGTTACGAGATTTGGAAAGAGAGGAAAGCTCAATCCTCGATTCATTGGTCCATTTGAAATCCTTGACCGAGTAGGAACTGTGGCCTATAGACTCGCCTTACCGCCAAGTATGTCTCGTGTTCATAACGTTTTTCACATATCCATGTTACGTAAATATATGGAAGACCCGAACCACATTATTGAGTTAGAACCGGATGAAATAACGGAAGATTTAACGTATAAAGAGGTACCTGTTAAAATCTTGGATAAGAATGACCATATTCTACGCTCCAAGGTTATATCTCAAGTCAAAGTTTTGTGGAGAAACCACGATGTTGAGGAAATGACCTGGGAGTAAGAGTCTGAAATGAAATCAAGGTATCCTCACCTATTCATCATACCAGGTATGTACCCTAATTTCGATGGTGAAATTTCATAAGAAGGGGAGGTTGTAAGACCCCAACTTTTATGAATAAAGATGAATTTTCTATAAATATCATTTTTAAATATTATGGTGTGGATTTAATATAATGTTATAGTTGTGGGTAATATTTACAAATTTTGCAAAGTATGCAAGTTGTTATATAATATTCGATTGGTCGGAGAATATTCGTTTTAAACAGGGAATATTTGTACGACGGCATAATCATTGGTGGACCCCACAACGAAATTATTGTCAGAATGAGAAAACGACAGAAATATCTTTTTATAAAAATAACGGCAGAAGTTTTACCGTTAAAATGTTGAAATACCCGGTGGTAAAAGTGCAGTAATACGCGTGGTTGCATAATAGCACACAGTTTTGATTATTGATGCTTACGTGAGAAGTCACTCAGTTATACTAAATTATTGCTACAGTAATTGCTGTATCATATCTCTCATATTATTGATTCAATATCATCAGCATAATATTTTATATTATTAAATCAATAATTGAGACGACAAAGTTATTAATATTATTATTTGCAATATTGACGATGTCTAGAAGTTCTGTCAAGGAGAGGTTTGGTCACCTAATTGCGCGCCAATAGGGAGAAATCCTTATTGGAAAGCCCCCTTTTTCCTGGGAACGACCTGGTTATTAAATATTGTGAATTATAATAATGATGATAAATGTTGTTAAAAATATTGAAGGAATTTTTATGAAGTATTTGATGTAAATTTTGCTTATTTTATAGACCCCCATTTACCTATTTTTCAAAATTATCGGTAAAAAATTATTTAATATAATAGAAGTGGGGCCACATGTGAAAAAAAAAAATGGAAATGGGGGGGGAGTTTACGTATTAGGAGGGTATTTTATATATATATATATATATATATATATATATATAAGTATTATATATTTATATATATAGGTGAATGTTGGGGGAAAAAGAAAGAGGAAGCCCTTGCCTTTGCCGTAAGGCAAAGGTTATGATTATATATATATTATAAGTTTTTTTTTATTTGATTATAAATAAAATATATTATATTATATATAAAGTTATTTTTTTTACTTGAATTTTATATTATTATTTTTAAAAAAATTTGACTATTGAAATTTTTTTTGATCCGTGAATAATATTTCTGTTGTGTCTGTGAATTATTTTTCAAATAGTATCATTTCCATTCTCCTATAAATAGGATGCTTATTTAGAATTGAAATCACACTAGAATCAGAGAATTCTTCTTATATAATATTGAGCGTATTTCTTTCGAGTTTTAGAAAGCTTTGAGCGTAGAAAATAGTGTAAGATTTCTTCAAGAATATCCAGCTATACCAGTTAGAATACTCTTCTTTTCAAGGTAAGAGATATTATTTTTATTCAGTATTCGTAAGAAATAATATTTTCTTCCATACTCTGTAGTATGTAAGTAATATTATTTCGTTTTAGATTTCGAATTCTATACTCGTTTTGTTAAAGTTTTTGGCTTCTATACTCCATGAAATTAGTAGAATATCATTGATATTTGCGCTTCATCTAGTATCTTTTCATAAAAATATTATTCTGAGCATTCTTGATAAATTTTTACTTTTTCATGATGAAATACTATTCACGGGGTTACTATTCTCGAAGTACTATTCATGGGGTATGATGAGTGAGTTTTATACTCATAATTGAGTGCGTTTGAACTTAATCTTTTGGATGTTTTTAAGTGTTTATGTCTATTCATGCATGTTTTATGTTGTTTTGTAGGAATTGGGACAAAAGTTACTTGGATCGACGTTTGGGGTGGCTAGATGCGCGTTTTCGGCTTGCCATTTACACTGTAGTCACTTCAGAGCCAATTTGAGTATTTCTCGGGACCTTATTTCGAAAAACTTAAAGAATGAAAGTTGTAGATCTACATCTCCTATTTTCGGAACATCTTGAATCATCAAAATTGGAGTTCGGACGAAGACGTTATGGCCATTTTCCCAAAGGACGTCGGAGCAGAAAATGTCAAAAAATGTTCCAGCGCCGGGGCGCCCATTTCATGCCTATTTGCAACGCCGAGGCGCTAAGGGGCAGCTTCCCAGCGTCGTGCCCAGCGCTGGGGAAGGGTCTGGTTAGGCTTGGATGCGTTTTGGGGTGAATTTTGACACCTTTTTGACTCCAAATAGGATTGGGTTTGTTTCTAAGCTAAAAATTAAACTTGTAACCTATAAATACATGATGTAAGGCATAAAATAAAGGGGAATTATGTTAGGTTTGTAATATTCATGTGCGCAATCTAATTGCATAAAAGTGCGGAAGCGTGGAAAAATCAGAGTTTAAAAAATTTACAAACCATATACCCGGATCATCCTTTATGCACAATTATTAATTAAACGAAAAGATAAAGAATAAAATCATACCCTTGAAGATCGAGCTTCCTCAGGTACAAGTTCACCTCCAAATCCTTTCGCTCAATCTTGAATCCAATGGGGTTTTGTTCCTTCCTTTGATCAATGTTAGCCACCCATATGTTTGGCCTCTGAGGTGATCCACCAAGGAATAATAATGATTCAAGAAAAGGGTGGTCAGCTAAACCCTAGTTTTTTTCTATCTCTATGAAAAGGTGTACTCTCCCAACAATTGGAATTATGTCGTATGTTGAAAAAGTCAACAACCCCCAACACCCATAATAAGACTCCTCTTATTTATAGATGTGGGCAACCCACCTTAACAATTAAGGAATTGGGTTTTATTTAATTAATTAAATTCTTTTAATTAATTAAGCTCCCTAATCTTATTAGGGATAATTAATTAAACTCCTTTAACTAATTTTCCTTCCTAATCCAATTAGGAATAAATGAGAGTACTTATATTAAATTAATTCCTAAACTCTTTTAGAAATTAAAATAATAATAATTGTAATAATATTAATAAGACTCCTCTTATTAATTTATATTTAATATTTCTAAAATATTAAGCTATTTAATTTATTCTATCACCATAGATTAAATTAAATATACATAACATATTATTACGATTATGCCATTAACTTCTTAAATAACTATTCTTCCTTTTACGGTGACCCTTTAGGTTCTCCATATTAAACTAGGTTGTGAATAAATCAATTAGAACAATTCTAATCTTATTTAAATAAATAAATTAAACAATTAATTTATTTAAATAATATTTATTCTACAATAGGGATAAGCCTCCCTAGCGATCAACGACTTTCCAGATAATATAGATTTCAACATTAATCATTAAAGAACCTTTGAGTAAATAGTTACCGTACAATTCAATCCTTCCACCATACAATGTCCCAATTAAATATAAGACATGGAATTACTGTCAAGTCTTATTTTATTTAATTATATGTATTTCGACTCTTAAATGCACAACACCAAATAATGCAAATTAGAAACTCCTTTCTAATTTCATTCTCGCCAACCAAGGACTCTTTGGGTTGTCATTTATCGAATCACATAGGACATTTCTCTTCTTTTATTAGAAGTGGTAGATTCTTTATTGATCATACATTATCTCCATGTACAACTTATTATACCCAAGCATACCCTTTGATATACCCTAAGGGTCTTAAGGAATAAGTCAAAGTATAACTCATCATACACAAGATACTATGATGATCTCAAGTCCAAGGATTACTTGTACTACTATCACTACAGGAATTCCTATTGACAGCAAATAAAACTCCATTAGGTATTCCTTAATGAGCCAACGCTCAAATGAACTTATTCTCTAATAAGCACCTACATACTGCTTTAGTGTCTCCACACAAATGATCATGAGATCAATCATCCTCATCTAATGAAAGCGAAAAGAACGTATGTGTATCAATCTATCCGGATTCACTAATCCCCAATTTAGTAATCCAATGATTGGGAACTATTTTAGTTTTAAGCTTTCTAAGAATTTAGATCTCATTAGAATGATCATCATCATTATTCTAAAAGCATTGCTTAAAACTATGGGTTTATCACATATTATAAAACAAAGATCATGTAGATAATTAAAAGCCTTTAATAAATTAATACTTTTTATTAATAAATGAATAAGATTGTTACAAAGTATATGCTTTATCATCAAACATGATTGGCTTGTGTGCATACTACTTTCAATCTCCCACTTGCACTAAAGCCAATCGTCATGGTATCTCATACTCTTCTTCTCTAAGTGACGATTATCCCATTGTTGGATAAGCTTTAGTTAATGGATATGTAATGTTGTTCTTGAGAGTCCACTATCTCTATAGTGATTTCCCATCTTCAATGATTCTAATAATCAAATGAAAGTGCCACAACACATGTTTAGATCCAAGATGAGACTTAGAACTATTCCTAGTTCAGAATGAACTTTAATCCAAACAATCAACTTGCAGCCTTCATTTATAGCTATTTACTTTGTCTTTATCACTAAACCAAAGAACTCTTTTTTTTTGTTTGGAACCTTTCCGATTCATCGCACCACTGCTCAAGGTAACCCTTTACCTTAAAGTGGATTTTTCGTCATCTTAGTCCGTCTGAAAAACTTGAGTGCGTTAAGCCCTCTAGTTTTAATTCAGATCCACCATGTATGCTCACATCTTTAGTGTCGGTTAAGAACTTTAAGATGTTTTTCATCGACTCATAGTGAACTTCTCGCATATATGATCGATCAACATCGTGTCTCGTATATTTCATTGCATACATGATTGTCACTCATGCGACCTCTCTTTTCGTGAGTCTGTGGGGACTATTAAAGAGATACACTCCATGGCTCATCAACATGAGACATCTCTTGAGTTTGCCATGCTAAACGACTTTAGCATCAAATGAATATACGTTCCTCGGGTTAAGTCGAGCATCCTCTTAAATCTATCTATATAGATTTTATCCCCAATTAAGATACTCTTCCCAAACCATTCATGGAGGAATGTTTAGACAACTTTATCATTATCGATTAGTAGCATTAGTATGTCATTCCTTATCCGTAGTATATCAACATATATTACTAGGAATGCCACTACGCTTCCCAATCGACCCTTTTGTACACACTAGAACTCTTACCTCATCAGATGTAACTCGATCATCATCTTCTATGATGCGTACCTCATCATCATCATCCATGATGAATCCATACCTCCTAGGTATCTTCAAGATTATTCAGCATTTACGATTTATTTGTGCCAGGTACAATAGGTCTATTCTGAGTTCCTCTTATTTGACTTATAGTGTTTTGTGGTTCTTGAACTCTTCAAGATCTATTATCCTCCCACTAGCCCTTTTAATGATAAACACCTTTATCTTAGAAGGCGTGTTTCGTAACAAACACCTTTTGCTAAGTAGGATTATAGAACATATACCCTAAACTTACTTTAGGATGTCCCACAAATTTGTACATGTCAAATCTTGTCCCAAGCTTATCCTTTGAAATCGTTTCACATAAGTTGGACAACCCCTTATCTTAACATACTTAAGATTAGGAATCCTCCATGTCCATAACTTTTATGGAGTCTTAAATGGATTTTGAGGTTACCATTTTCGTAGATATGCAGCCATTTCTAGGACATTATCCCAGAAGAATAATGGAATGTCGGTAAAATCATTATGGACCGCACCATGTCCAACAAGGTATGGTTTTTCCTTTCAGATACACCAATCAATTATTGCGTATCAAGAGGTGTCCATTATGAGAAAACCATTTGAGATGATCTAGAAACTTATTGCAAAAGTATTTATTTCTTGATCTAATCAAAGAATCTTAATACTTTGCCAATTTATTTCACTTCTGAATTCTTTGAACCTTTCAAATAATTCACACTTGTATTTCAGCAAATACACACATTCAACTCTTTGAATGATCATCTCCTTTTCTTATACTAATTTGTTCAATATGCAAAATTATTTTCATGTAAGTCAAGTATACTAAATTTATTAAGTAATATTCCAGTTCTATACAAAACATTATTATTATAAATAGAGCAACAATTGTTCTTAATTATAATACCAAAAATTTTATCATTCAACAACAAAATTAAAATAATATTTCTAACAAGAACTGAAATACAATAACAACTTATCGACTTAATAGATTTGTTCGTAGGGATTGCTAAACTATAAGTTTCTATGGCTAATGCAAAGAACCTTTGCTTCATTTTCCACACATAGATTACTTATATTTGTTTAGCTTTCTACTACTATTTGGTCCCTTCATAAATCTATATTTATGATAACCAAAGTCAGTATCCAATACCCAAGTAGAACCTCGACTTAAAGAAAAATTTATTTCAATCATGAACAAAACTATATTCAAATCAAACTTCACTAAGCTTCTTTGGTTAGCCTCGCAAGATGCTTCTCGCAGCTTTCTTTCCGTTGTCCGTGCTTATTGCAAAGGAAGCAAACTCTTTTGCTATCCATATCGCTTTTGTTCTTATTATCCTTTGTTTATGCCTTTCTATATACCTTCTTTGAATCGTACTTCTTTTCGTAAGATCCTTTGGCCCCTACCAAGAAGACTTTGTTTTTCTTGGTTGGAAAGTCACTCTCAACATTTTCAACATGTTAAGTTTAATCAACGAGGCCGATATCTAGCTTGTTTATATGAAAAATTCACAACAATTGTGAAAGGAGTCCGGAGTGAGTGCAAGATCAAATCTTGGCTCAACTCTCCATCCATGACAAAACTCGTTGTCCTAATTGATCAATCAAATTGATAATGTTAAGGACTTTTATCCGCATCAGTAGTGTCATTGGTCATTCTAGATCGGAAGAGCTCCTTAGATATCTCGATATCTATCGGCCCTACTTTCTTCACCATCAACTACTTGATGTGCGTGGAATATAGTAGGAGCATCCATAGTTTCATGCCGACGTCAAGCTCATACTCATGGATGCGAGCACGATGCATCGAGCTAATGTGCATCATCTTGCCACTTTCTAAAAGTAGCAATCTCTTCCTTAGAGGCATTATTCGCAACCCATGCGTGAGGATAGGCGACATGACATAAGATAGCTTTTCAAATATGAGAACTATTCTCAAATTCCTTAACCAATCCGTTTAATTGGATTGCGGTTAATTTAGCATTTAATATGCTTCGCAGATGATAGTAATTTTTAGACATTGTAAAATTTCGTAAATGAATTTGTAATTAACAACATTTTAACATACATTCTTTTATTAATTACCAAAATAAATTAGGTCTTGTTTTAAATTGGTATCTCCCACTATTTTCTTCAAACTATATTACCCTCACTTATATAGTTTGGCAAAATCTAATTAAAGATTTGCTAGTGAGAATAAGGATCCCATTTCAAATGTATATAGCCTTGTGGTGACACAACAAACTATATATAAATAAATAGGTAGACAACTTTTGTCAATTACATCAACTATGCAACTCCTCAGTATTTTGCCTCTTAGATTATTTTGATCAAGTGGTGGCACATCCGAATCAAAATTATCCAAGTTAAGTCCAACCTAGCACTCCATATATTCAAAAAGAAAAATATCATCCTTGTGGTGACACAACAAAACAATATTGTTCAATTTTCTTTATAAGCATCAAATGTGATAAATTAACATCTTAAATACTTAATACTTGCCTTGTGGTGACACAACAAACTCATATTAAATATTTAATACTCTATTAATTTTATCATGCTTTAGAAGGCGACGCTCGATATTCCAAATATCTTTGAACGCTTAGGACTTAATATAAAAATTGAGGGGTTTGTTATTAATTTGTCTCATCTTGTTTAGCGCAGCATTTATATATATATAAAATACGCGTTATATTAATGAACATGCGAAGCATGTTCAGATAATATATAATATATATATATACGCATGCACATATAGAATACTATATTCTACCCGGATTGATTATGAACTTTTATTCTAGTTTGGTTCACTAGAGCCACCAAGTGAACCAAAAGGTCAAATCTTAGGGGTGCAAGAAATAATATTTAAATATAACTATTACATTTAAACTGCTCTATTACAAACCGGGTCTTCAAGCGCTTCTTGTGTCCTCGATCTCTAATTCTTCAAAATTAATTCTAAATATTCCTATTACAAAACTATTTTAAAATAAATAGAAACCTTGATCAAGAAATCAAGGGAAGTACATGGAGGAGATAGAATTTACATTCGTAAAAATTAGAGAAGACGAGGTACGCAGTAACCCCATTTAATAAAACCCATACATTCACGCATCCAACTAAAATAAAATCCAATCACATTGGTCAATAGTCCATAATCAATCCCATTTATTATCATACACATCATCATACGCATCAATAAATAACATTCATCCTATGAATAATAAACATTTAATATATATATTGATATCATTTAATGGGCAAATTTAGTTAGTATAAAATCTAATTTTGAATCAAAATAAACACCTTTATTTTAATCCAAATTTAAATCAAAATAAAACTATTTTATTTTAATTTATCCAATTTTGAATAAAATAAACTATTTTATTTTAATCAAAATTTTAATCAAAATAAACTCCTTTATTTTAATTAATTATGGATTCCAAATCCATGTAATAAAAAAAATTATTAAAGGAAACACTTGATATTCTTTTTCCTATTCACAAATAAACTCCTTTATTTTGAATAATATGAAATCCTATTTCATATCTAAATAAACTCCTTTATTTAAGGAAATTAGGATTCTCTTTCCTATTCACAAATAAACTCTTTTATTTTGAATAATATGAAATCTTATTTCATATCTAAACAAACTCCTTTATTTAAGGAAAGATGGATTTACTTCCTATTCATAAATAAACTCTTTTATTTTAGGAAAAATGAAATCCAATTTCAACTCCAATTAGTTATCATGGAATCCAATTCCAACTCTAATTAGTTAGCATGAAATCCAATTTTAAAATTAAAATAAACCTTTTATTTTAATATTAAAATAAACTTTTATTTTAAAATTAAAAAAACATTTTATTTTAATTATAAAATAATTAAGAATAATATATATATATATAGTATATATATATATATATATATAACTATTATATATATATATATATAATATAATAACCGTATATTATAATATATATATATATATATCAAGGGAAAAAAAAAAAATCTATGGGACTTTTGTAATATGTATCCGTTCCCTTTTAAAATTCCGTGCATGGCTGGATTGTTAACTTTTTTTTTTTTTTTTTTTTTTTATAAGAGGCATAGCCACCAGCCACGTTAAAAGGAATCAAGTATATAAAAAAAAAAATTCTGGTTAATCATCATATGATACACGGCCAACTTCTGTTCCCCTCGATTTCCGTACGTGCAATCTCAAAAACAATCCTGCAGCCTTGTTGTGATACACGGCCACGTGGATGCCTTTTTTTTTTTTTTTTATTTTATTTATACAATAAAATTATACCCAATTAAATTGTTCTAAACACATATCAATATACATATCAAATTAAAATAATTAATAATTTGCATAAAGGTTTGGCTTTGATACCACTGTTAGGTTTATAATATTCATGTGCGCAATCTAATTGCATAAAAGTGCGGAAGCGTGGAAAAATCAGAGTTTAAAAAATTTACAAACCATATACCCGGATCATCCTTTATGCACAATTATTAATTAAACGAAAAAAGATAAAGAATAAAATCATACCCTTGAAGATCGAGCTTCCTCGTGTACAAGTTCACCTCCAAATCCTTTCGCTCAATCTTGAATCCATAGGGTTTTGTTCCTTCCTTTGATCAACGTTAGCCACCCATATGTTTGGCCTCTAGAGGTGATCCACCAAGGAATAATAATGATTCAAGAAAAGGGTGGTTGGCTAAACCCTAGTTTTTCTATCTCTATAGAAAGGGTGTACTCTCCCAACAATTGGAATTATGTCGTATGTTGAAAAAGTCAACAACCCCCAACACCCATAATAAGACTCCTCTTATTTATAGATGTGGGCAACTCACCTTAACAATTAAGGAATTGGGTTTTATTTAATTAATTAAATTCTTTTAATTAATTAAGCTCCCTAATCTTATTAGGGATAATTAATTAAACTCCTTTAACTAATTTTCCTTCCTAATCCAATTAGGAATAAATGAGAGTACTTATATTAAATTAATTCCTAAACTCTTTTAGAAATTAAAATAATAATAATTGTAATAATATTAATAAGACTCCTCTTATTAATTTATATTTAATATTTCTAAAATATTAAATAATAATATTAAGCTATTTAATTTATTCTATCACCATAGATTAAATTAAATATACATAACATATTATTACGATTATGCCATTAACTTCTTAAATAATTATTCTTCCTTTTATGGTGTGACCCTTTAGGTTCTCCATATTAAATAGGTTGTGAATAAATCAATTAGAACAATTCTAATCTTATTTAAATAAATAAATTAAACAATTAATTTATTTAAATAATATTTATTCTACAATAGGGATAAGCCTCCTAGCGATCAACGACTTTCCGGATAATATAGATTTCAACATTAATCATTAAAGAACCTTTGAGTAAATAGTTTCGTGACAATTCAATCCTTCCACCATACAATGTCCCAATTAAATATAAGACATGGAATTCTTGTCAAGTCTTATTTTATTTAATTATATGTATTTCGACTCTTAAATGCACAACACTAAATAATCGCAAATTAGAAACTCCTTTCTAATTTCATTTCGCCTTGCCAAGGACTCTTGGGTTGTCATTTATCGAATCACATAGGACATTTCTCTTCTTTATTAGAAGTGGTAGATTCTTTATTGATCATACATTATCTCCATGTACAACTTATTATATCCAAGCATACCTTTGATATACCCTAAGGGTCTTAAGGAATAAGTCAAAGTATAACTCATCATACACAAGATACTATGATGATCTCAAGTCCAAGGATTACTTCAGACTACTATCACTCACAGAATTCCTATTGACAGCAAATAAAACTCCATTAGGTATTCCTTAATGAGCCAACGCTCAGAGAACTTATTCTCTAATAAGCACCTACATACTTGCTTTAGTGTCTCCACACAAATGATCATGAGATCAATCATCCTCATCCAATGAAGCAAAGTTAACGTATGTACCAATCTATCCGGATTCACTAATCCCCAATTTAGTAATCCAATGATTGGGAACTATTTTAGTTTTAAGCTTTCTAAGAATTTAGATCTCATTAGAATGATCATCATCATTATTCTAAAAGCATTGCTTTAAAACTATGGGTTTATCACATATTATAAAACAAAGATCATGTAGATAATTAAAAGCCTTTAATAAATTAATACTTTTTATTAATAAATGAATAAGATTGTTACAAAGTATATGCTTTATCATCAAACATGATTGGCTTGTGTGCATACTACTTTCAAATTACATAGATTAGATTAGAGATACACTCCATTAGATTAGAACATAACCCTAGTTCTTATTAGTTTTGGAGATTGGAACAACTTGGAGATCATTGAAGATCAAGAGCAGGAGCAAGAGGGGAGTATCAGATTTGCTGACAACGGATTCTATTCTCTTCTCTTATCATACTTTTATCTTTTAATGTTTATTCAGTTGTGGATTCTTGATTTTAATTCAATGACTATGAACTAATTCTTTTATTAAGATTTCAATTGAACATTTTATGTCTATAAATTAGTAATTTGATTTATTTCAATTATTTTATGTCTAAGTGAATTGTTTATCTTGTCGTGTGCTTATTGCTTAATTATTTGATCAATAATTACCTTGTTACTCTAGAAGGAATTGGAAGAGGAATTCTAGGGTTAGAACTGGGCATGATAACATGTGACTTAGTTATTTGCATGGTGAATAATTATGTTTGTGAATTAAATGAAAATATTTATTCACCGCATATAACATATAAGGAATTGGAATTGAAAGAGTTTAATTCAATTGTTTTACATAGGAATATAGCAAGATTAATCTGGATTAAATAGAAGTCAATTGATCACTTAGAAAAGGACTTTTGGCATTTGAGAATTTCTGTTAACAATTCAGTAGGCATAATAATTAGGATAATTAGATAATTGGTTTATAGTTCATAATTGGGAATATTGTAGTCTTAACCTTTATTTATTTGAATTCATTTATAAAGTAATTCAGTTTAATTAGTTAATTTAGTTTTCTTAATTAGAAAAATCACAATTTGCAGTTGTTTAAATAAAATTGATTAGGTTAAGAGTTAGTACTTGGTAATTTTTATTAAATAATTCCTCGTGGGAATGATACTTTTCTTATCACTTTATTACTTGTTGACCGTGTATACTTGCACGTATTCATTGATTGCGAAAATCGATCAAAGGGGTACTATTCACTGAATACTATTCACCTGGGGTATTATTCATGATAAAAATTGATTCATTTTCGGTCCAAATCATTTTGGTACAATATTATTCTTGAATTTTACTCCACAAAGCAAATCATGTTGACAATTTGGGACGTTATTGATTTACGGATAAATTAAATTATAAATCTTTAAAAATTTATCCTTGAACTTGTTTTATTGAATTCTTATATCATTGACATCATTCTCATGTTTATATTATGTTAAAAGTCATCTCGTGTATTCAGTAGTGCATAGATGGACTTGGTATGATTATGACTCAGGATTATTAAGCATAATCTTAATCGTAATGTTACAAATGATGTGGTAAAGTTCTCATTGGCCTGTAGTGCATTGATGGACAGTTGTTGGCATGATCATGACCATTGATGAATACACGAATATCCTTGGCCCGTAGTGCATGGATACTTTGTGGTCGTGATACTAAAGAATATCATAGGCCGTAGTGAAGAGGTAATTCGATGATGTGGATTATTTATTAAGTTGAGTCTCAGCGATAAAAGTGATGAAAAACCTTTTAAATCATAAAAGATATTAGATTTTATGCTCTACTTGACTCTTCTAATGGATTGCTTGTTCCGCTGCAGTTAAACTCGATGTTTGTTATATTTTATCAATTTAACACTGTTGAAGGCTAACGATAAATTATTCTGCATTAGCTTAGTCATAATATTTCTTACTGGGCTAGTTGAGCTCACCCTTTTGCTTTCATTGTTCTCTTCAAGAAATGAGAACGTAGCCGGGACTAGTCGGGGAACGGAGTGACGGTCTAGATGATAGCATTAGTAGTCCTCACTATTCTATGAAATAGTGTGATAATAAATGTATTTAGGACTCCATTTGAGTTGAATACTATCTAGAAGACAATATTCGTATTAAAACTCTCAGTTTATGTTTTGTCGTATTTTACACGACAGTTGTATTATTAAGTTGTATTTGAATTTTGTACCATGTATTTGGCGACTCAAGATTGGTGATGTATACCTATTTTGGGGGTATCACACCATAGTGGAGCATTCGCAGGTCGCGTGTTACTCTTTTTGAACGGTGGAACATATAAAGTTGAGTCAAGTGGAGTACAAGAAGATCATTCACGCTTATGCGGTAAAGTATGATTTGAGTCGAATGGAGCGGACTCAGAATGACTATAAGAAGTTTAGTAGAGTCAAGCATGACTTTTCAAGGACTCAAAGAAAGTGTGCTCAATGGTTAACTACTCTAGTATGATACTTGTATGATGGGTATTCAAGTGAAATGTGAAAATTGTTGGAATATTTCACATAAATTCTCGCATCGGATAAATTCAAGAGTTTAGTTTGATTAATAAGTATGGTGGAGTCTTAGCCTAATAGGTTAACCTTTTAGGTAATGATGTGATCCAACATACTTGTTGGTTTAATGAATTGTTGATGAATTAATATGGGATGGATCGTACAATTTTCCTACAATATCAACTTTCAACAATGTTGTAGATAACTCGTGCATTCATTAAGTGTTGTGTAAAAAGTTTTCAAGAATAGACAAAGAAAATTGATATTTTTACAAATAAATTTGATAATGTTACAAGTTTGTACTCATATGAAAAGTAAGTAGGGTCTACACCTTATGTGAGAGAAAATTTTATAAAAATATCAAATTTACTTGTTAAAATATCAATTCTCTAGACAAAAAGCATAGTCTATATAATTACCAAAAAATATATAATTTCTCATGTTCTTTCCTTTGTTCCAAAAATTTAAAGATGACATTAACTGCCCAAGCCCATGGATTATTTTGCTAGTCATTCAATGACTACTAAATTATTAGATCCCCACAACATATATATATATAGAGAGAGAGAGAGCAAGGATCAAGTGCATACCCCTTATCTTACTATTTCACTCAGATCACCTTTTTTAGGCGACGATTTTTGGTCATACAACTGTCGTCTACATACTTTTAGTGACAGACAACATATAGCGTCATCAAGCTAAAAGTATGACTACGACTATCGTATATATCGTAAACCGCCGCCTAAAAAGGTGAAGACATGTGAAGTAAGATAAGGTGTATATAATCGATCCGGAATATATATATATATATATATATATATATATATATATATATATATATATATAATGTTGTAGTACGATGTTATATTTAATGTTGTACTAATCATATAATGAATGAGTTGTATTATTATTGTGAATGAAAACATAAAACATGATGGGATGGGATGGGATGGGATGGGATGGGGGTTACGAAAATGAGATATCCGACCCAAATTGTATCCACTTGGGCTAGAGTCAAAGTGGGTCCAATTAGGCAGACTTTCGGGGCATAAAATGTTTTAGTTTTGTTGGTTCACCTCACATTATGACCTTTCTATTTTCCTATGTTTTTATTTCTTTCCCACTCACAACTTAGCGCTCTTTTCTTCTATTTAAGTATATAATTTTGTTTATGGATTTAAACTTAATTTGAGAGAATTCGCACGGGTCAAGCTCTAAGATTTTCCAACCAAGGCACCAGCTCTTCTTTCTTTTTCAAAATATATATATTTTGCCGACATATATTTGTAGTCTTGCGTGTAATTATTAACTTTCCAATCTTCATCGACCAACTACTTCAGTGACATCAAATTTGAAGAAAAATTATTAATAAAAAATAATAATATAATATAATAAATTACAAAATTATATAATGTTCATATTATTATTTATAATAATATTTTTTGAGACTCCGTAACTTGAAATTATTGCACGAGTCTCATTTTCAGTAGCTATAAAAATATCATGTTCATCTGTGAATTTTTTTTATGGGTCGACGTTATTGCAAAAATATCATGATAACCTCATTTTAAAAAAATTACGAAAATTCACAAATAATTTCTAAATTTGTCAAATTATAAAAAAGAAAATAACAATATGCTTTAAATAAATATTTTTTATGGATTAACGTTGTGACTAAATGACCGGAAAAAATAAGAATAATGTGACGCTCCCAAAACAGGTATACATCACCTATTCTGAGTTGCCAAATACATGGTACAGAATACAAATACAACTTAATTATACAACTGTCGTGCAAAGTACGACAAAACATAAGCTGTGAGTTTTAATACAAATATTGTCATCTAGACAATATACAAACTCAAATTCAATATTATTACATTTATTTTCCCACTATTTCACTGAATAGTGAGGACTACTAATGCTATCATCTGGTCCGTCACTCCTTTCCCCGACTAGTCCCTGCTACGTTCTCATTTCCTGAAGAGAACAATGAAAGTAAAAGGGTGAGCTCAACTAGCCCAGTAGAAATTATTATGACTAAGATAATGCATAATATATTATCGTTAGCCTTCAACAGTGTTAAACTGATATAATATAACAACCATCAAGTTTAACTGCAGCGGAACAAGCAATCCATTAAAAGAGTCCAGTAGAGAATAAAATCTACTATATTTTATGATTTAAAAGGTTTTTCATCACTTTTAACGCTGGGACTCAGCTTAATAAATAATCCACATCACCGAATCACACATGTACTACGGCCAATGATATTCTTTAGTATTACGACCACAATTATCCATGCACTACGGGCCAAGAATATTTGTGTATTCATTAATGGTCACGATCATGCCAACAACTGGCCCATCAATGCACTACGGGCCAATGAGGACTTTACCACATCATTTGTAACATTACGGTTATGATTACAATCAATAATCTCTCGGTCATAATCATACCAAGTCCATCTATGCACCACTGTGCCATGGATGACTTTCAACAAAATATAAATATGAGGATGATGACAATGATATAAGAATTCCATAAAACAAGTTCAAGAATTATTTTATCCAGAATCAATAACGCCCAAATTGTCAACATGACATCGCTTGGTGGAGTAAAATTCAAGAATGCTCGGAAGAATATTTCAATGAAAAGATATCGATAAAGCGCAAATATCAAGGATATTCCACTAATTTCATGGAGTATAAGTCAAAACTTTAACCAACCGAGTATAACAAGGAATGGAATAACAAAAGAAATCACCGTGCATGCGATAGATCGCATGCATAAAGTTATTCCAATGTAATAATAAATAACGGAATCAGTCCCACAAAAACGCATGTATAGGATATTCCAACAAAATAATAAAGAGCGGAATCAGTCCGGCAGAAACGCATGACGTGATATTCCAACAAAATAATAAAGATTTTAACCAGAGTCCCATTAAAAACGCATGCACAAGATGTTCCAAATGAATGATAAATAATGGAACCAGTTAAAGATAAACGCACGTATATGATGTTCCAACAAAATGATAAAGAATGGAATAATGTAAGAATTTCACCAAGTATAGGGTAGCCCACAGATACAAAAGTTATTCCAATAGAATAATAAAGAATGGAATAATGAAGTTCTCTTCATGGATAAGAAAGAAATAATACTCCCTACCTTGGAAAAATTGGATTTGGAATAGTGAGGTGTAAGACTTTCTTCTTCTTTCTCTCTATAATAATCGCCTAAAGCTTTTGTGAATTGGTGAAAAATTAAGGAAGAATGAGCTTTATTTATAGGAAAATATAGTTTCGATAATCAGACGCGTTTTGGGGCTCGAAAAATTACAAGACAATACCTCCAACTTTTCTTTCATTTTTAATTTAGTCCCGCAAGTATTATCAAACTTGCACCACCTCCCCTAATAGTAAATAATGTGAATCAATAGTTCAATCATGTGAATCAACAAGATAATCATGTGAAAAATACGAATTATGATATAGTACCTCCATCTATACCTCCATTTTTAACTTAGTCATGCAAGTATTATCAATCTTGCACCAACTCTCCTAATAGTAAATAATGTGATTCAATAGTACACATATGTGAACAAATAGTTATATAAGTATGTGAATTAGTAGCAATTAATTGCTCATTTATCCGATAAATTACCCGATTTATCAATATAACCCCTAGACATCAATTATCATCGGAATAGATGTCGATTTTCACTAACACTAATAATCCCAACACAATGGAACGATCAAAATTCATTTTTAATCAACACAACTTATTCATCATTAATATTATAACTCACAATATTTAACAACTGGTTGTTCCTGGAAAGAGGGGCTTTCCGATAAGGATTTCTCCTTATTAACGCAGCAATTAGGTGACCAAACCCTCCTCGATGTAACTTCTAGACATTGTCAATATTGCAAATAATAATATGAATAACTTTGTCGCCTCAATTATTGATTTAATAATATAATATATTATGCAAATGATCATCGTGACAATAATTGAATCAATAATATGAGAGATATGATGCAAAGAATTACTCTAGCAATAATTGAATATAATCGAAGTGACTTCTCACGTAAGCATCAATAATCAATACTGGTGTGCTTACTACGCAACCACGCCAGACATCGTATTTTTTTTTTTTTACGCGGGTGTTTCAACGAGTTAACTGTGAAAACTTCCGTCGTTATTTTCATAAAGTATTTTTGTCGTTTTCTCAATCCGATAATAATTGAATTGTAGGGTCCACCAATGATTGTGCTTGGTTATTTAATATTCCCCGTTAAAACGAATATTCTCCGACTAATCAAATATTATATAACAACTTGCGTACTTTATAAATATTACCCACAACTATAACATTATATCAAATCCACACCATAATATTCAAAAATATATTTCGAAAAAATTTAATCTTTATTCAAAAAGTTAGGGTCTTACAAATAAAATGTGTACAAATTTGAGACATTCATTAATATTTTAGATAAAAAACACTTTATAGAGAGGATGACAAATTAATCCCCTCAAAATTCAGTTGGGTCCATTGACCACTATAGCTAAGGTGGATCCGCCCCGCCAATCCTTGTCTCTATTATAAAAGAGTCCTTCTATACATACCGATAATTTGGACAAAAAAATAAGACATTTTTATTTTATTAATTTTTTTAATTTTTGATTGTGAATTTCAAAAAATATATATAGTATTTATTTCAACAGGAATTTTTATAAAATATAGTGTTTTGGGTGTTATTTGGATACATATAAAAAAACAGGGTTATATAGACTGTATAACCTTGTTTTTGTATATGTATCCAAATAACACCTAAAATACTATATTTTGTAAAAAATTCTGTTCGTATAAATACTATACATTTTTTGGGAGTCACAATAAAAAAAGAAGTTAAAATGTCCTATTTTCTTGTCCAAATTACCGGTCTGTCTAGACTTATTAATTATAAAATGGTAGAAATGAGTTGATAGTTATTTTAATGTAATTTTTAAAATTTTATGATAAATCATATAGTAAAAATAAATTAAATTAATCTATTTTTATATATTTTTAATACATTATTTCTACATTCTGTTCTCATTCGCCCGCTTATTTCTCTTTATTAGTATCTTTCTATCTCTTCATTATTTTAAGTTTCTCTTATTAACTTTAATTAATAATTAATATTTAAAATAATTAGCACACACGTAAGTATGTGTCCAAGATACTAATCTTATATAAACAAGTTTTAATAACGTTTTAATTAAAAATACAGTTGATATTAAGAACGATATAGTCCCTAAAATATACACGTTAACTTACCAATATATATATATATATATATATATATATATATATATATATATATGTAACGGATCTAAAGTTAACTTTCTTAAATAACACTCACTCTTAAATAAGATTACTTTATTAAAATTACGCTGTTTTTTAATTTTTTTTAAAATACAAAATAATATTAAAATAGAATTGTGCTGATATTATTATTATTATTATTATTATTACTTTATGTTTATATATATGTCTACAAACATTATTTTCAAGAAGTTAATTATAGTCTCTTAAATTATAATATTAGGATATGTTCTGAACTACGAAAGCGCAAAAGAAAAGAAAAGAAATGAAAAGGAAATCGGTATAATTTTAGTAGGAATTTATTTAATTATAATAAGAGAAAATGGTACACGTAGGCATATTAAACAGAAATAATAAAATAAAATAAGCAAATGTACCTTTCACAATTATTTGATATCCCAAGGAAAAGAGAGATTACTATAGAAAGGAAAGGATAGAACTTATTAAACGCATTCAATAAATAGAGATTATTGGGTTGGGTTACACCTGGATTCACTTTATATCTCAAAAGTTTAATTTAATAGACATGCAATGATGCAATAACAATGGATGATTGAGGAACAGCCCTTCATTCTCAAAAAAATGATTAAAAATTATTTTTTTTATTTTAAAAAAAATTAGATAAAATATTTAAAATAAAGAGTAAATATATCATAAATTTTTTAGAATTAAAAACTAAAATTAATTATCAATTTATATAATCTTATGGGATCAATAAGGATAAATTTTAAATATTTTTATTCTCTTTTTTCTAGTTTTAATTTTCTTAATATGTGTGAAAATTATACTTGACTCATCATTTTGGGGACTTACTCTATATGTCACTCGAAAACCGACTTAGGAGGGTGTATTCAATTAAGATTTTAAAAGACTTTTAAAGACTTTAAAAGTTTAGTTGTATCCAATTAAGACATTAAAAGAATTTATAAAAATTTACTAGAATTCAATTACAACTTGTAAGACCCCAACTTTTATGAATAAAGATTAATTTTCTCTAAATATCATTTTTGAATATTATGGTGTGGATTTGATATAATGTTATAGTTGTGGGTAATATTTATAAATTTTGCAAAGTAAGCAAATTGTTATAAAATATTCGTTTGGTCGGGGAATATTTTTTTGTTGGGAAATATTCAGACGATTTACACAATCATTGGTGGACCCTATAATGTAATTATCATTTGAGTTAGAAAACGATAAAATTATCTTTTTATAAAAATAACGGCGGAAGTTTTACCGTTAATCGCTGAAATACCCGGTAATAAAGGTACAAGATACGCTGTGGTGGTGATAAGAAGTACAGCAGATTGATTATCGATGCTTACGTGAGAAGTCACTCGCTTATACTCAATTATTACTACAAAGAATGGTGCCGTGATCATATCTCTTATATTATCGATTCAATTATTGTCATAAGATCATCTATATAATATGTTATATTATTAAATCAATAATTGAGATGACAAGTTATAAATGATGAATAATTGTTGAAAGATTAAATATGTGTTGATTAAAAATAAAATGATTTGTGGTAATATTTATTCAACTCGATGTATATAAAAGTCTATTATGAAACGTTTGTGGTAAGTTTATTTATTCTATGGGGCCCATATGTCATCATCTAAGAGTCTCTTTCGCCAATAGTAATTACTTTTATCGTACGCCAAACCACTTGTCGCTTTTATTATAAAAGGCCGAACCAATTGTCGCACATTATTAAAGCGTCGAACCAATTGTCGTTTCACATTACAAAAGGGTCGAACCAATTGTCGTTTCACATTATAAAAGCGCCAAACCACTTGTTGTTTCACATTATAAAGCGCCAAACCACTTTTCTTTTCACATCATCACCGTCAAGTCGTGCCGCTTTTCACATTGTAAGGGCTGAGCTAGAAATCTTCTATAAATAGAGGTCTAGTTCTACATTATTTTCACTTAATTTATTCAAGTTTATGTAGAGAGAAAGTATAGTAGAGAATAAGAGAGAAAGAAGAAGAAGTATTTACATTACTACACACTTGCGCAGATTCAATCTCCTACTAAAGTGGGGTGTTATTTCTTTTGTATTCATGAAGAGAACTTCGTTATTCCATTCTTTATTACTATGTTGGAATAACCTATCTCCATGCAAAGTAATCGCATACATGGTGAAATTCTTCTATTATTCCATTCTTTATCATTCTCGTTGAACATCATGTATGCGTGTTTTACGCATGTGATTCGGGTTCTATTATTTATCATTCGTTGGAACATCCTGTATGTGCTTTTACGCATGACACTGGTTCAATTATTTATTATTACGCTGAATATCCCGTCCGTCTCATGTGCTTATTTACGCACGACCGGTTCCATTATTTATTATTCTCATTGGAATAACTTGTTCGTGCGGTCTCATCGCATGCTTAGTGAATTCTTTTGTTATTCCATTCTTTATTATACTCGGTTGGTTAAAATTTTGGCTTTTATACTCCATGAAATTAGTGGAATATCCTCGATATTTGCGCTTCATCATCAAAGATCTTTCATGGAAATATTCTTTCCGAGCATTCTTTAATTTTACTCTACAAAGCAAAGATCATGTCGACAATTTGGACGTTATTGTTTCTCGGATAAATTAATTCTTGAACTTGTTTTATTGAATTCTATATCATTGTCATCATCCTCATGTTTATATTCATTGAAAGTCATCGTATTCAGAGTGTATAGATGGACTTGGTATGATTATGACCAGGATCATTTAAGATAATCATGACCGTAATATTACAAATGATGTGGTAAAAGTCCTCATTGGCTCGTAGAGCGTTCTTGGATAGTTGTTGGCATGATCATGACCATTGATGAAAATACGAATATCTTTGGCCCGTAATGCATGGACAATTTGTGGTTGTGATACTAATGAATATCCTCGGGTCAGTAGTGTGTGGATGATGTGGATTATTTATTGTCGAGTCTCAAATGATAAAAGTATTGAAAAATCTTTTAAATCATGTAAGATATTAGATTTTATTCTCTACTGACTCTTCTAATGGATTGCTTGTTATTACCGCAGCTTAAACCCGATGTTTGTTATATTGTATCGCTTTAACATCTGTGAAGGCTAACGATAATTTATTCGCATTATCTTAGTCATAATATTTCTTATTGGGCTAGTTGAGCTCACCCTTTTGCTTTCATTGTTCTCTTCAGGAAATGAGAACGTAGCAAGGACTAGTCGGGGTACAGAGTGACGGTCCAGATGATAGCATTAGTAGTTCTCACTATTCTATGAAATAGTGTGATAATAAATGTATTGAGGACTTATTTTGAGTTTGAATACTGTCTAGAAGACAATAATTGTATTAAAACTCACAACTTATGTTATATATTTAAGATTGTATTTGTATTCTGTACCATGTATTTGGCGACTCAAAATAGGTGATATATACCTATTTTGGGGGCGTCACAGTTGGTATCAAAGCTTAGGGATATGATCCTTGGCTTAGATGTGAGACTAGAACTAAGAGGGGAGAGGAGGGGAGAGACGGGTAATTCCTTCGCTAGTATGAACTACCTAAGCTTATTTGTTATTTATTTGGTCGGTCAAAGTATAAGGGTAATATGTTACATGTCAATTAACCCTTGTTTTGTGGCAGTATTTGAAAATGACATCCGAGAATATGGAGATAAGCAATGGAGCACATGAGACCGTTGAGTCACCAACGATTAATACCCAAGATAATGTGCATTAAGAAGACCATAATCCTTAGATAAACAACAATACCGATCAAATGACGAACGATGGGATGTTCAGAAGCTTTATGCAATTCATGCAACATCAGGCGAGAGCGGCTCCTGTCCAAAATGCAGGTGGAAAAACTGGCAACTCTCAGACGGTCACCGCCAAACAGTTCAAGGAGCTGGGACCACCGGAGTTTATTGGAGAGCCAAAACCACTTAAGGCGGAGACGTAGATAAAGTAGATCACCAATATATTTGATGTCTTGGGATGCTCCGAGGAACAAAAGGTTCCTTTTGCCACCTTTATGTTGCGAGGAGAGGCAGATTACTGGTGGGAATCGGTAAAGCGTACTCAACCTGCCGCACTGAAGATGACTTGGGAGAAGTTCCAAGAATTGTTCAACGACAAGTACTTTCCCGAAAGTATTCGTCACATGAAAGAGGTAGAGTTCATCAAGCTGGAGCAAAACAACATGACCGTGTCGCAATATGAAGCCAAGTTTGCCGAATTGTCCCGGTTTGCGTCCCATTTGGTTGATAATGAGGAGAGAATGACGCGAATGTTTCTAAGAGATTTGAAACCCGAGATACGTCCATATCTTATCTCTCATAAACTGTGTATGTATTCAGATGTTGTAAATAGGGCTCAGTTATTGGAGCGCGATAATGAGTTAACCCAACCAAGAGAGAGCAGTCGACAAGTCGATAATACCAGTGGTAGTAGTCATCGAAGCGGTGACAACAAACGTGGAGGAAATCAACATGCCAGAAATGGTAACCACTTCAGTGGTAATCATGGCCAAGATAATAGAAGTGGAAATTTCAAGAAGATGAGATTTAATAATGATGGAAAGACGCCAAGACCAAAGACCGTTGCCGTCTGTCTTTCAAATGCGACAAGAGGGACACATCACCCAAATCAGACGCAATTGCCAAAAGCATGTTACAATTGTGGAAAAGAAGGTCACCTAGCCCGATTTTTGTCATGCACCAAAGTCAAGTCCATGGGATGGAGGCATCAAAAGCAATCCTGCATAAGACAAAATCGGTAGTTCACGGGAGAGCGTTTGTCGTAACCTCCCAAAAAGCGAGGAATCCGAACGAGGTGATCACGGTAAGCTAATCATAAACTCTAGCAAAGTCTATACCTTATTTGATACCCGGTTCTACCCATTCTTTTATTTCTCCTACTTGCGCCAACGCTTAAATTTGACTGGAGAAATTAGACTTTGACTTATCTGTTGAAACTCCGTTGGGGAAACCTTTATTACATCCACGGTTTATAAGTCTTGTTTGATTCAAATCTAAGAAACAGACGCTACCCATCGATCTTATCTCTTTGAAAATACTTGTGATTCGATGTGATTTTAGGGATTGATTGGTTAACCATTCATCACGCTAAAATCGACTGTTTTTGTAAGGTTGTTAGCTTTAATGTTCCTAACCAACCTATTATGTGAATTCAAGTAACCAAACCATTAAAGTCAATCAATGCCATAAATCTATTCGTTTATTGAAAAATGGATGTTAAGCTTTCTTAGCTCATGTCACGGATTTAAACAAAAATACGTCAGTCTTGAATGATATTTCTATTGTTAATAAATTTCCGACGATTCCCTCAAGAACTTCCTCGCCTACCCCGAGCGTGAAATAGAGTTTTTTATTGACCTTGAACCTGGTACAAAACCTATTTCCAAAGCCCCATATCGAATGGCTCATATTGAACTTCAGGAGTTAAAAACCCAACTACAGGAATTGTTAGACATCGGTTTTATTCGTCCTAGTACGTCTCCTTGGGGTGCTCCTATTCTATTTGTGAAGAAGAAAGATGGAAGTATGCGACTTTGTATTGATTATCGGGAGTTAAATCATGTCACCATCAAGAATAGGCATCCGCTACCTCGCATTGATGACATGTTCGACCAGTTGCAAGGAGCCAATTCTTTTCAAAGATTAATCTTCGTTCGAGATATCATCAGCTGAAGATTAAAACTGAAGATATTCCGAAGACTGCCTTCAGAACTCGGTACGGGCATTATGAATTTTTAATCATGTCTTTTTGATTGACTAATGCTCATGCTGCTTTCATGGATATGATGAATCGAGTATTCAAGGAATATTTGGATCAGTTCGTTGTTGTCTTTATTGATGACATCCTCATCAATTCCAAAAGCCGTGAAGATCATGAGCACCATTTGAAGCTGATACTTGAAAGGCTTCGTGAAAATAAGCTATATGCCAAGTTGAAGAAATGCGAGTTCTGGCTTGAGGAAGTAGCATTCCTTGGGCATGTGATGTCAAAATATGGAGTATCTGTTGACCCAGCAAATATTGAAGCAATACAAAGCTGGGAGCAACCTAAATCAGTGACCAAAATACGTAGCTTTCTCGGCTTAGCTGGTTATTATCGGAGATTCGTAGAAGGGTTTTCTTGAATCGTCACTCCATTAACTCAGCTGACTCGAAAAGATACAAAATTCGGTTGGACCGAGGAATGTGAGAAGAGTTTTCAAGAACTCAAGAGGAGACTCATTTTAAGCACCTGCTCGCAATACCATCCGGATCGGAAGGATTTGTCATCTACAAAGTGATGCTTCAGCAAGGGTTTAGGATGTGTTCTTATGCAACACGGGAAAGTCATAGTTTTATGCTTCTCACGACAACTCAAAGAATATGAGAGAAATTATCCTACTCATGTTCTAGAGTTGGCAGCTATCGTTTTCGCACTTAAAATCTGGAGGCATTACCTGTATGGGGGAGAAGGTGGAGATCTTTACGGATTATAAAAGCCTCAAATATTTCTTCACCCAAAAGAAACTCAATATGTGGCAACGACGTTGGCTTGAACTGTTGAAAGATTATGATCATACCATTCAATACCATCCCCGAAAGCGAACGTAGAAACGACGATCGAGTAGTAAGATCATAAGCGGTACGAAAAGCGATATTGTCAACGCAAAGGCCCATTTTGTATGACTTGCAAATGATGGAAATAGAGATAAAGACTCCAGGGACCCAAGTGATGATGGCAAATATACGAGTAGAACCGACTTTAATCGATAAAGTTAAGGCTGCTCAAGCTACAGACCTGGAGCTGATGCGCATGAAGAAGAAAGTGCAAGAAAGTGTTATTCCGGAAGCAAGGATCGATTAAGAAGGAATACTTAGAGTCAATTCCAGACTTTGTGTTCCTAACGACTCTGATTTGAAGTATAAGATCATAATGGAGGCGCACAACATACCGTTTGTAATCCATCCTGGGAGTACCAAAATGTATCGCGATCTTCGACATACATTTTGGTGGAGCAATATGAAAAGAGAGATAGCGGAGTTTATCTCAAGGTGTTTAACTTGTCAACGAGTCAAGGCGGAGCATCAAGTGTCAAAAGGTCCATTGCAACCACTTGAAATTCCAGAGTGGAAGTGGGAGCACATTACCATGGATGTCGTTACTGGTCTTCCCAAGGTTTTTCAAGGAATTGATGCGATTTAGGTCATTGTTGATAGATTGACCAAATCTGCTCATTTCTTACCTATAAGAGAAACTTATACACTTGAACGTCTTGCTCGTATTTACATAAATGAGATTGTAAGACTGCATGGTATGCCAATATCCATAGTTTCTGATCGAGACCCAAGATTCACTTCACGATTTTGGGTTAGTTTGCAAAAAGCTATGGGCACGGATTTACGATTTAGTTCGGCATATCATCCTCAAACGGACGGACAATCAGAGAGGACTATTAAAACTCTTGAGGATCTATTAAGACTCTATGTCCTTGACTTCAAAGGAAGTTGGGACAAGTTCTTGCCATTAGTGGAATTTTCCTACAACAACAGTTATCAAGCAAGTATCGGCATGGCTCCATTCGAGGCGCTGTATGGACGTAAGTGTCATTCTCCAGTACGCTGGGATGAGGTGGGTGAAGCAACGTTGTTGGGACCGGAATTAGTATGTATGACTACGGAGAAGATTCAAATGATCCGCCAACGTATAAAAATCTCACAAGATCGACAAAAGAGTTATGCTGATCTTCATCGAAAGGACGTGGAATTCAACGTTGGAGAACATGTGTTGTTACGTGTGGCTCCATGGAAAGGAGTTACAATATTTAGAAAGAGAGAAAAACTCAATCCTCGATTCATTGGCCCATTTGAAATCCTTGACCGAGTAGGAACTGTAGCCTATAGACTCGCTTTACCGCCAAGTATGTCTCGTGTTCATAGCGTTTTTCACATATCCATGTTATGTAAATATGTGGAGGACCCGAACCACATTATTGAGTTAGAACCGGACGAAATAGCGGAAGATTTAACGTATGAAGAGGTTCCTGTTCAAATCTTGGATAAGAAGGAACATATTCTACGCTCCAAGGTTATACCTCAAGTCAAAGTTTTGTGGAGAAACCACACTGTTGAGGAAATGACTTGGGAGTTAGAATCTGAAATGAAATCAAGGTATCTCACCTCTTCGTCATACCAGGTATGTACCCTAATTTCGAGGACGAAATTTTATAAGAAGGGGAGGTTGTAAGACCCCAACTTTTATGAATAAAGATTAATTTTCTCTAAATATCATTTTTGAATATTATGGTGTGGATTTGATATAATGTTATAGTTGTGGGTAATATTTATAAATTTTGCAAAGTAATCAAATTATTATAAAATATTCGTTTGGTCGGGGAATATTATTTTTGTCGGGGAATATTCGTACGACGACACAATCATTGGTGGACCCCATAACAGAATTATTATCGGAGTTAGAAAACGATAAAATTATCTTTTTAAAAAAATAACGGCGAAAGTTTTACCGTTAACTCACTACAAAAAAATAGGGCTTCAGCAACAACCGATTTTCGTTGGTAAAGGTGTCAAATTTCGTTGCTAAAGGGTTTTGGCAACGACTTTACTGTCGTTGCGTCTTTTCGTCACAAGAATGAAAGCGTTGATAATTGTTCATGAACGAATGTATTTTTTCGTTGCCAAAAGTAATACATTTTGCAACGAATTTTGGCTTTCGTACAGAGACATCGATCCTTTAGCAACAAAATATATTGTTGCAGAATAATTAAAATTTTGTTGCTAAAAACCTCATTTCGTTGCAAAAGCCTGCTAATTGGCAACGAAATGATCTCCTTTTTTTTGCAACGACCATGCATTTTTGTTACAATTGACACCATTTTGCAAAGTCATTTTTCGTTGCAGTAAATTATGAAAATTGTTGCCTAAGCTTGCTTTCGTTGCAGAATGTAAACTTTTTAGCAACGATTTTTGTTGCTGATTATATTATTTGGCAACGACATTATGCTGAATCAGCAACGAAAATGTTTGCTGCTGATTATTTTTCAATAGCAACGAAAGTCGTCGATTAGCAACGATATTATATGTTGCTGTTTCTTTATATGTGCAACGACAGTTGATATGATTTGCAACGATAAAAAATATTGCCTTTTATTTTATTATTAGCAACAATATCCTCCCCGTTGTTATTAGGTTAATTTTTCGTTGCCAAATATTATATTTTTAATACCATTAGCATCGAAAATTTGTTGTTAAATGTATAAAAAATTATTGCTATATTAAAACTTGTTCAATACTTTGGTAACGAATTATATTGTTGCCAAATCAAAATTTGACATTCTTTTTGTGTACCTGACTGGCTCAATGTCCCAATAGCAAATAATGAAAAAATACAAAATACTAAAATATTATTAACTTAATAAAATCATCCACTACATAATCATTTATTATCTTTACAATTAACCATCTAAAGTTACCACAGTTCTTCAATTAAAGTATATATCTACATATATAGAGAGTACACTTCATAATTTTGTCCCTTGTCTTCCGTAAACGTAGCACAGAAATTTGATACCCAGTATTGTAAGACGGGTCATAGAAGCAGTCTTCCTGCACATATTTAAAAATAATAGCAAGTCAAAAAAATGAAGCACATAGGTCACCAGAGACACTTAGTGCCAAAATCAATACACAAAGACAATAGAGTTGCTACGTGTTACTAACGTACACCATATTGCTCATAAGCAGAAAAAGACAAAAAGACAATCACAATATCATTTGCTACAAATCCAAATTGATTAATAGCATGCATTGATTAATGGAGGGAAGGGAGGACCACAGGAAGAGTAGAGGACTGAAGTCTGAAACTTGTCTACGTTTCCTGAAGACCACCAATTTCTTGTTCAATTTGAGTGACTAAACAATAAATATGGTTGGCACATCAATGCATAATCACTCTCCAACCTGGTTATAGCACAAGTTAGAACAAGTACTCCACTTTTCATTGCCAAAAATATTCCCCATCATTGCATTCAATTTAATAAGGGGATGAGTTATCTTCAAAAAGCATGCAAAAATACTTGAAAAATGATATCTTGTGAAAAGCATTTACGAGCTGAAGATTGAGACTACATACCATATATACGAATCATAGTCGTTGTTGCGATTATCACCTATCATAAAAACTGAGTTTTCTGGTACACGATACACCACAATATAAAAGCATCAGTTTCATAATCAATATTGGTTGGCCAGTAACAGTTCATTCCTATAAAAATCATCTACATCATGCTTCTACTAGTGCTTGCCTTTTTACGACATACATGGGCTAAAATCCTGTGCCACTTATAATTTAAAAAGTTTTATGTATACACATTTTCCAAATTTTGAGACAGAATAGGAAAAAAACAAGAAAATAAATGGGGAGTTGGAAGTATAGTGAAACTGCACATACAATTGGTGTCATTTCATATTTAGATGCTCCGAGAATGAAATCTTATTTCCTTCATGAACCTGAAACATAACAGATTATACAAAAACCTCATCACATCTTATTGTTTCTTCCTCAAGAGCTCTGACACATAAGTGTAAGCCCTTGATGAAATCCCACAATCAAAGTAAGCAAAAATTATCAGATTCCAATAAGCTATGGATTATACATTTGTGTGTGCAATCATAAATTAAACTACAAGAGAAGCTGAAACCTCATATCATAAAAGTACCATTTATGGATAGAATAGCGTATACGTCATCAAAAGTCATACCTCTACAGAAACACTTGATTCTACGGATGTGAAATGTACGTACGATATACGCAGAGCCATAAACTAAAACTAAGATTATCTTATCATCTATCATTCATAAGCCCCATTATCTTTCATAACTAAAAACATAAAACCCAAAATTATATTGTACAACTTGAACGAAAACTAACCGGATAAACAAATGAACACATATATAAACCTGTGCATAAAAATCATAACATTTTGAAGCAAGCAGAAATTAGGGTTACACATCATAAGGAGGAAGAAGAAGGGGGGGGGGGGGGAATGCATACCCATGATTGAGTTGGTAGCTCTCAAGATTACGGCGTTGTGATGAAGATGTTATGCGAAAAAGAAGAGCCAATTTGGGTTTCAAGAAGGAGGAGGGTATGGGCTGGTAAGAATTAAGAAGACGAAAGTATCCAATAATTTTTAGGAATCTTCGTGGGCTAGGTTCAAACTATTGCAACTTTTCCATTGGGCATACGGAAGGCTCAATTCCAAGGTTAAACCGAATATTATGGGCCTTTTTGGTTGATATAGAAAGGGACAATTACATTTTCTATTACATTTTAAAAAATAATTACAAAAAAAGTGTACAAACAAAATAATTACAAAAAGAGTGCATATGCAATATTTAATTACAAAAAAGAGTGCAATCTTATCCCTTTTATTTAGTTGACTGATTTAATGAGTTATTGATAATGGCCATGTTTGTAGGGATTTAAATTTTATCTCTCTCTCATCAACCTCCATATTCTTATCTAACGAATCAATGGAGTAACCGCCTTCTTCTTCCTATTCGATCGTCGCCTTCTTCCTCCTCTGCCGCAGTCGCAGTCTTCTTCCTCACCTTTGCCCCCAGCCACTACTCCACCGGCAGCCGCCCCACCCTCACCCCTGCCACTACTCCTCCCGTCCCCGTCCCCGCCCCCGCTCCACACCCTCTCCTTCCCCTTCCTCCGCCTCCCTTCTCCTCCCCCGCCCATGCCCCACCACCTCCATCCGCCTCCCACCGCCATCCCCCTCCTCCCGCCCTCCTTTCTCCTCCTCCCGCCCCCCTTTCTCCACCCCACCCTCCCTCCCTCCCTCCCTCCCTCCCTTAATCTTCCTCCCCAGATCGATCCAAGATGGTCGCGGTGGAGACCCCGCCATTGGCCGCGATGGAGGCCCCTCCACCACCTGCTGCTTCCCCTCCACCACCGATCTGTTTCTCCAACTCTACCCAGAATCAAACATTAATATGTTGGTAATTAATAAGATATTATAGGTATTCAAACCTTCATAACAAGGTAAACCAACCTTAATATGAAGGTTTCTTGTTATGAAGGTTTGGTTATCTTATTATGAAGGTTTGGTTACATTGGTATGAAGGGTTGGTAACTGTGGTC
This sequence comes from Panax quinquefolius, assembly GCA_020205615.1. NCBI lineage: Eukaryota > Viridiplantae > Streptophyta > Magnoliopsida > Apiales > Araliaceae > Panax > Panax quinquefolius. The sequence continues at coordinate 13,574,136 of CM035170.1, read as the reverse complement.
GTGGGCGCCTGAGACGGAGCCGGAGGATTGAGCCCATTTTGAGATCAAAATCGTTAGAGAAAAACTTGCATTGGGCTAGGGTGATTAGAACCGAGTCGTCGGTGGACTGAGACTTGGCTTGGGAGAGAGCCGAGCGGATGGTGGTATGGATGAGGTGGGGTTGAGGCAGGCTTTGGTCGTCATGGGTTAGTGTTAGTATAAAGATATTGCCACGCTTTTAATAAATAAAATTATTTTGAATGTGGTGCGGTTGGTAGAAATAAACCTCGATACAAATGTAACCATTTTAGTTTTTGTGGGTAATCAAATATTCATAAAAAAAGGTTACCTTAGTATAAAGGTTTTTGTTACCTTGGTATAAATGTTTGGGTACACTAAGTACGAAGGTTTTAGTTATCAATATTACATTACACATCACTCTATTATCTCTTTCCTATGCGTTGTTCTATTTTTTTATTTACCTTCATGAAATTGGTTACCAAACTTTTAGACCAAGGAAATAAATTCGTACTGCATCTGTGAAGGTAGATTTGGTTACCTTGGTATAAAAGTTTGGTTACCTTGGTACAAAAGTTTGGTTATCAATATTATATTTCACATCAGTCTCTTATCTCTCTCTTCCCTATGCAGTGTTCTATTTTTTATTGATTACCTTGGTATAAACGTGGACATGGTTGTAGTAGATAAATAAGGTCGGAGAAGAGAAGGTACTAGAGGAGGAAGAGAGAGAAAATGATAATGGATGTCCACTGTCAACTGTTATTATTTTGATTTTAGTTTTGTTGTTAGATCCCAAATGTTTGAATTTGAATTTGAAATTATGGCAGTTATTTTTCTTGATTTTAGGTTTCTTTATTAATGTGAATTGTACTAGTTTTTTGTAATATGAATCCTAATTACATTCTTTTTGTAATTATTTAGTTGATACACTTTTTTTGTAATTACTTTTTATTTGTTGTATATTTATGTAAAGGACCCATATAGAAATGCAATCTTATTGGACTTTTTTTTTCGATAGCATACATGGATCTGTAAGTCCATGGATTGTATTCCTAGTCCTTAATGCACACGTGGCAGAAAGACAAAGATTTGGGATGGTGACGAGGCAATTATAAGGCGGAGATAACAAAGTTGGAGGAAAATCCCAAATTCAATTTTGTCAGCAGAAATTATTTGTGATATCATTCACAAATTAAACATAATCTCTATCTTATACTTCCATTCAATTTCTTGTGTAAATAGTTAATTTGTGTAACTCTGTCACAAAAAAAATGCTCAATAACTCCATCAATAATATTGATATTATTTATTTAAATACTTAAATTATATTATTCAGTTATTCGTAAACGTATGATTTGTACCTCTATATAATTCTAAAAATATTTATGTATATATGTATACCAAATATAATTTATAATTTTAAACTTTAGTTAATATAATTAAAATGATTAACATGTAACTTTAATAGAATATATACTTAAAATTTTAAAAATTATTTTATATTTACTTAACATCTATCTTTAAAATTAGAAATATTTTTGTAAAAATATATCATTGATTCTCTAAGATTTACTTCAAGCAAAGCAATAAATAATTTTTCCCTAACAAAATAATTGTCACTAATTACATATATTATGAATAAAATTTATTTTATAAATAAAAAATTTCTTTAAATCTCACAAAAAGGCTTATTTGAGAAGGAAACAATTCACTCACAAAATTTCCTTAAATAAATGCATATACTTAAATAAATGCATATTCATTTGTGAGCATACAAATGCATATACTTAAATAAATAATAAAACAAACAAGTAGAATTCAATTATGACTCAAACAAACATATAAACTTTTGAACAATTTTTAACGAAGTATGTTATTAGTAATATAATTTTAAGAAAAAAATTAAAAATATTAATAACATTTTATCGGTCCATAAAATTAAAACAAAAGATTATAACAACTTTCATTAAATTGGTTACTAATTTATTAAAGAAAAAATCAAACCTTAATCAGACATAACAAAAATTTTGGCTGAGAAAATGCAAGTAAAAACCTCATTTAGCACTACTTCTTACTAATTTAGCCACGATTTTTTGTTTGAATCATTTAGACACATTTAGAGTTTTAAAAATTGTAAAACAAATAGTCTAAAATGACTTATTCGGTCAAATTCAAACTCATTCAGATGTATTCAGACGTAAATAAATATTGCATAATACTTGTATACACTTCCCTCGAGAGGTCTTCGTAGCTTTTTAACTTATGCTCTCGATAATCACCAATTATTGGGGATAATACACTTTTTGGTCACTGTATTAGGGTCCGATTTTCATTGTGGTTACCAAAACTTTTTTGATACAATTGAATAAGTGTACTTTCAAAAATTATAAAATGGTCATTATTTTTAATTTCCGTCAGAAAAAATGGACGGAATGCTGATTGTGCATATTGGCCATTATTTTTGCTGACGTGGAGGGCAGAAATGCTTGGTAAACATTTTCTTACAGAAAATGTTGCTCACGAGTGTCAAAACTCCAGACCTCTCCAAACTAGAAACCTTATATTCCATCAAAAGCCACTGGACCAACTATTTATCATGATAGAATTTATGTAATACTAATTATATTTAAACCACTTAGCATCATTTCTATGCATATGAAGATGAGATAATACACTTTTTGGTCACTGTACTAGGAATTGTAATAATAATAATTATAATTGTAATAATAATAATTGTAATAATTATTATTGTAATAATAATAATAAATTTTGTTGCCCACGATGACGGGAAATCAAGTGGCCGAAAATTTTGCAACGAATTTCTAACGAACTTTTTTTTTCGCCAATGAATTAGAAGAATCTAATTGTTGTAACGACTTATGAATTTCATTGCAAAAAGTGAAAGTTCGATAATCAAGAACGAAGGACAACTTTCGTTGCTAAACATATACTTTTAGCAACGACTTATAAAGTCGTTGCCCGAAAAATCGTTGCTAAAGGCCCATTTTTTTGTAGTGACTGTTGAAATACCCGGTAATAAAGGTACAGTATTACGCATGGTTGCATAGTAGCACACGGTATTGATTATTGATGCTTACGTGAGAAGTCACTCAGTTATACTCAATTATTACTACAGATGACTTTCAACAGAATATAAACATGAGGATGATGACAATGATATAAGAATTCAATAAAACAAGTTCAAGAATTAATTTATCCAGGAAACAATAACGTCCAAATTGTCAACATGATACTGCTTTGTAGAGTAAAATTAAAGAATGCTCAGAAGAATATTTCCATTAAAAGATACTGGATGAAGCGCAAATATCAAGGATATTTCACTAATTTAAAATTTATTATTATTATTACAATAATAATAACGTGGACATGGTTGTAGTAGATAAATAAGGTCGGAGCTAAAGCCCCATATTTAGCAACAAAAAAACTTTCATTGCCCACGATGACGGGAAATCAAGTGGCCGAAAATTTTGCAACGAATTTCTAACGAACTTTTTTTTTTCCGCCAATGAATTAGCAACGAATTGTTGCAACGACTTATGAATTTCGTTGTAAAAAGTGAAAGCCTGACACAATCTGCAACGAAGGACAACTTTCATTGCTAAACATATACTTTTAGCAACGACTTATAAAGTCGTTGCCCGAAAAATCGTTGCTAAAGGCCCATTTTTTTGTAGTGACTATTGAAATACTCGGTAATAAAGGTACAGTATTACGCGTGGTTGCATAGTAGCATACGGTATTGATTATTGATGCTTACGTGAGAAGTCACTCAGTTATACTCAATTATTACTACAAAGAATCACTTTGCGCATCATATCTCTTATATTATTGATTCAATTATCGCCACAAGATTATCTCAGATAATATGTTATATTATTAAATCAATAATTGAGACGACAAGTTATAAATGATGAATAATTGTTGAAAGATTAAATATGTGTTGATTAAAAATAAAATGATTTGTGGTAATATTTATTCAATCCTTGATGTATATAAGAAGTCTATTATGAGACGTTTGTGGTAAGTTTGGTTATTCTATGGGGGCCCATATGTCATCATCTAAGAGTCTCTTTTGCCAATAGTAATTACCTTTATCAGACGTCAAACCACTTGCCGTTTCATATTACAGGCGTCGAACCAATTGTCGTTTCACATTACAGGCGTCGAACCAATTTTCGTTTCACATTACAGGCGCCAAACCACTTGTTGTTTCACATTATAAGCGTCAAACCACTTTTCTTTTCACATCACCAGTCATCAAGCCACTTGCCTTTTCACATTGCAAGGGCTAAGTTAGAAATCTTCTATAAATAGAGGTCTAGTTCTTCATTAATTTTTACGAATTAATTCAACCTATAGAGAGAGAAAGTATAGAGAGAATAAGAGAGAAAGAAGAAGAGTATTCTATTACTACACTACGGCAGTATTCAATCTCCTACTAAAGTAAGGGGTGTTATTTCTTTTGTATTCATGAAGAGAACTTCTGTTATTCCATTCTTTATTACTATGTTGGAATAACCTGTCTATGCGAAGTACTGCATACATGGTGAAATTCTTCTATTATTCCATTCTTTATCATTTTGTTGGAACATCCTGTCTGTGCTTCACGCATGACCTGGTTCCATTATTTATTATTCTGTTGGAACATCCTATCTGTGCTTTACGCATGACCTGGTTCTATTATTTATTATTCTGTTGGAATATCCTGTCTGTGCGTTTACGCATGACCTGGTTCCATTATTTATTATTCTATTGGAATAACTCCGTCTCATGTGGCCTCGTCAGATGCTTGGTGAATTCTTTTGTTATTCCATTCTTTATTATACTCAGTTGGTTAAAGTTTTGGCTTTTATACTCCATGAAATTAGTGGAATATCCTTGATATTTGCGCTTCATCCAGTATCTTTTCATGGAAATATTCTTCTGAGCATTCTTGAATTTTACTCTACAAAGCAGTATCATGTTGACAATTTGGACGTTATTGTTTCCTGGATAAATTAATTCTTGAACTTGTTTTAATTGAATTCCTATATCATTGTCATCATCCTTATGTTTATATTCTGTTGAAAGTCATATGTGGCCTGTAGTGCATAACTGGACTTGGTATGATTATGACCAGGGATCATTCGATATAATCATGACCGTAATGTTACAAATGATGTAGTAAAAGTCCTCATTGGCTCGTAGAGCGTTGATGGACAGTTGTTGGCATGATCATGACCATTGATGAAAATACGAATATCCTTGGCCCGTAGTGCATGGACAATTTGTGGTTGTGATACTAATGAATATCCTCGTCAGAAAAGGTGGATGATGTGGATTATTTATTGTCGAGTCTCGCCGATAAAAATATTGAAAAACCTTTTAAATCATAGAAGATAATAGATTTTATTCTCTACTTGACTCTTCTAATGGATTGCTTGTTCACCGCAGCTTAAACCCGATGTTTGTTATATTGTATCGTTTAACATCTTTGTTGAAGGCTAACGATAATTTATTCGCATTATCTTGGTCATAATATTTCTTCGGGCTAGTTGAGCTCACCCTTTTTCTTTCATTGTTCTCTTCAGGAAATGAGAACATAGCAGGGACTAGTCGGGGTACAGAGTGACGGTCCAGATGATAGCATTAGTAGTCCTCACTATTCTATGAAATAATGTGATAATAAATATATTGAGGACTTATTTTGAGTTTGAATACTATCTAGAAGACAATAATTGTATTAAAACTCACAGCTTATGTTATATATTTAAGATTGTATTTGTATTCTGTACCATGTATTTGGCGACTCAGAATAGGTGATGTATACCTATTTTGGGGGCGCCATGATTTAGTATCAAAGCTTAGGGATATGATCCCTTGCTAAGATGTGAGACTAGAACTAGGAGGGGAGAGACGGGTAATTCCTTCGCTAGTATGACCTACCTAAGCTTATTTGTTATTTATTTGGTCGGTCAGAGTATAGGAATAATATGTTACATGTCAATTAACCCTTGTTTTGTGGCAGTATTTGAAAATGACATCCGAGAATATGGAAATAAGCAATGGAGCACATGAGACCGTTGAGTCACCAACGATTAATACCCAGGATAATGTAAATCAAGAAGACCATAATCCTCAGATAAACAACAATACCGATCAAATGACGAACGATGGGATGTTCAGAAGCTTTATGCAATTCATGCAACATCAGGTGAGAGCGGCTCCTGTCCAAAATGCAGGTCGAAACACTGACAACTCTCAGACGGTCACCGCCAAACAGTTCAAGGAGGTGGGACCACCGGAGTTTATTGGAGAGCCAAAACCACTTAAAGGCGTGAGACGTGGATAAAGCAGATCACCAAGATATTTGATGTCTTGGGATGTTCGAGGAGCAAAAGGTTCCTTTTGCCACCTTTATGTTTCGAGGAGAGGACATCATGGTGGGAATCGGAAAGCGTACTCAACCGCCAGACATGAAGATGACTTGGGAGAAGTTCCAAGAATTGTTCAACGACAAGTACTTTCCCGAAAGTATTCACGTCACATGAAAGAGGTAGAGTTCATCAAGTGGAGCAAAACAACACCACCGTGTCGCAAAGACGGGGAAGCCAAGTTTGTCGAATTGTCCCGATTTGCGTCCCATTTGGTTGATAATGAGGAGAGAATGACGCTAATGTTTCTAAGAGGTATGAAACCCGAGATACGTCAATATCTTATCTCTCATAAACTGTGTTTGTATTCAGATGTTGTAAATAGGGCTCAGTTATTGGAGCGCGATAATAAGTTAACCCAACCAAGAGAGAGCAGTCGACAAGTCGATAATACCAGTGGTAGTAGTCATCGAAGCGGTGATAACAAACGTGGAGGAAATCAACATGCCATAAATGGTAATCACTTCGGTGGTAATCATGGCTAAGATAATAGAAGTGGAAATTTCAAGAAGAGGAGATTTAATAATGATGGAAAGACGTCAAGACCAAAGACTTTGTTGTTAAAGAAGGAGAACGACCACCGGTCGTATGTTTCAAATGCGGACAGGAGGGACACATCAGTCCAAACTGTACGCAGCAGTCAAAAACATGTTACAATTGTGGAAAAAAAGGTCACCTAGCCCGATTTTGTCATGCACCAAAGTCAAGTCCAGCTGGGATGGAGGCATCAAAAGCAGTCCCAGACAAGACAAAATTGGTAGTTCATGGGAGAGCGTTTGTCGTAACCTCCCAAAAAGCGAAGAATCCGAACGAGGTGATCACGGGTAAGCTAATCATAAACTCTAGCAAAGTCTGTACAGACCTGTTTTGTTATACGTATCCAAATCACATCCAAAACACTGTATTATATAAAAATTCCAGTTCCATAAAATATTAAAAAAAAATTTAGTTGTTTTAAAAAAAACAAAAAAAATAAAATAAAAAAATTATGTATTTTAAGAAAGTCTGGGAGTCCGGATAGTAACCGGACTCTCTCTCTCTCTCTCTCTATATATATATATATATATATATATATATATATATATATATATATGGTCAGGATCAAGAGCATTCTCCTTAAATAGCATTACTCCTTAAATTGTATTCTTTTATTAAAACTACGTCGTTCTGGAGGGACGCGGTGACATTTTTGTAAATACAATGTTACCTTGTATTTACAAAAATGCCCTTGTATTTACAAAAATGCCACCGCATCCCTCCAAAATGACGTAGTTTTAATAAAAGAATACTATTTCAGGGGGAATGCTATTTAAGGAGAATACTCTTGATCCTTACTGTGTATATATATATATATATATATATATATATATATGTATATATGTATATATTTCTCACTTTCTCTCTTTCTACCTTAGTCCTCTCAAAATAAAAACCTAATAAAAAAAGGAGGAAAGAAAAAGAGAGTTATTATAGCAGGTGATGAGAGAGAAAAAGGAGGAATGGTTAAAAAGAGGGAGTATCGTTAAGGGTTTCAAATAGAATCAATGGTATAAATGGATATAACAAATATTTTAATATTATTTTATATTTTTTTCCTCCCATAAACAAAAATCTCATTTATTATATTTGTAAGTATTAAGGAGGTATTTTGTTTTATGTTTATTTTTAAAAGTAATAAATTTGTTAATTTTGTTATTTGTTGAAAGTTATTAATTGTTAGTTTGGTAATAATGACTTGATAGGAAAATCGACAATGAACAATTTTAAAATCAAAATTGTTATTTTATACTATTGTTAGTAGAAAATTACTTTTTATATGAAATATAAAAATTATGAAATATGATATTTTCTTATAATAGACTGGGTATGATACTATGATCTAATAATTTAACTTCAACCATGCATTTTATTTCAAATTAGGTTGTGACATAGTCAAAACATTTTAATATTATTTAATATCGTACTTATTTCATCTAAAATATAAGATATTTGTTGAATTTTTAACAACTAATATAAGGTGCAAGATATATTAGAAGTATACAAAAGTCTATCAAACTCTTGGTAAAAAGTCTATCAAACTCTTGGTAAAAAGTCTATAAAAGTCTCACTTATTTCATAGTCTTTAAAAGTAATTAAAATCTACAAAATCTACAAACTCTACAAAACTCTATAACTTAAAAAAAGTATTTAAAAGTCTTTATTGAATACACCCTCCTTTAGTTTGATTTTTTTTTCTTTCTAAAATTGACTAATTTTTAAAATTAAGAATTAAACATATATATTTATATTTTCAAACCTATAAAATTGGAGGTGGTAGTAAATTTGACATAGTTATTTTATGGTTATAGTTTCTCCACTTATATTTACAAAAAAATAAATATAAATTTTGATTATAAAATAAATTAATTTGACCTGAAAAAGTCAAACTAGGTGGAAAAAAACTATATTATAGAAGGATTAGATTTTTTTCCTAAATAAATGTAAAATATTTTATATTATGAAAAAAAAAACTTTCTAAGACGTCATATATAACGGAAAGAAAGGGGAGTATTTTTAGGTAAATACGATTTGAAACAACAGTTTTTCCAATTCTTATATTAGTAATCAAATTGATTTATGGAATTAGAGAATTGTATGGACTTCCGTAGTTGGGCTTCTCAAGTTGGATTGAATATTCTGTAATGATTTTGAGATTCTAGAATTACCCCAATTGCTTTGTTTCCTTTACTAACAACGCCTAATAAAAAGTACTTCCTTGGTGGGTGGCTAGGTCCCAAATTAAGACTCCTATTTGACATTTTCTTCGTCAACGAATAGATTTTTTATTTTTTATTTTTTATTTTTAATTTAGACCGCAAACCAAAAAGATACGAATGTTATAATCCCGAAATTATAATATATATTGAATAATTTTTAATATTAAATGATTATTTTATAATCTTTGAATTAATGGTCTCAAATTTAAATTTAAAAATAAACAAAATATTTGAAATTAATAATTTAATCCTAAATAAATATATAGCTCAAGAGAGCGTATACTTGCTCAAACTGACGTCCTTCTGTTTCAAATCTTAATTAGCGACTCAAACTGCCATGGCTAAAACCTTCTCAAAAACTAGCCACTGATCAGTTCATCCTTACCAACTAAGAAAAATACAATTTACAACCTTTTCACGCGTCACTTACTAACAAAAGCTTCACCACTAAGAAATTATTGGATGTAGTATTCAAACTTAATTCACTATAAATGAGTTGTAGTGGCCAACTGGCCATGCATGATCATTTTGAGGTCTAATTTATTCAACAAATAAATCAAACGTGGCTATCCCCAGTACTGTTCGAGACTCTTTCACGGCTTTCTTTGAGGGTGGGCTCCATTCACATAGACTCCACGGCACGTTCGTTCGAGGTGATCATTGTTTGAATTGTTCTAATAACAATTATGAGTGAAACATCAATAACACCTTGATCTTTCTCTTATATTAAAGCGATAACCTTGGCGTTGAGGCATGATTATTTGGACCATAGTCCACCTGAAAGAATACTCTCCACGTAGAAGATTAGGTCCAGTAGATTCAGTGGGCCATAGTTCACGTGAAGGAAGTCTTCCCACGTAAGAATCTGTTTAGGTAGGTGGAAAACTCTAAGATTTCTAATTATATTTTATTTCTAATTCCTAAGTAAAGTGTCAGGATAGAATCCGACTTTCTTTTTTTAAGGAAATTCAATTCAATCCCATTAAAAAATCTGACCTAATGAGAAATTATGTTTCCATATCGGGAAAGACATGTAGAGGAGGTGCGATCACTATAAATACAAGGTTATACCCTCGTTCTTAGTTACACACAATATCTTATTATTTTCCAGTACTAAAATACATCCATTGTTAAACCTTGTTCAACCTGTACTTATTCTCACACCAGATCTATCCCCCGGCTGCCCAGGCCGTCAAGCTTCTTCGTGTGATTTCATTTCTGTGTAGAATTGGACACGCTTTTGGTGGTTGAGTCGTGTGGACGAATCTTGGCGTTAACATTAGCGCTAGAAGGAGGATAGTTTAGTGCTAGAAGTTTTTCATTCACTTAGAGTCTAATCATTAATAATGGCGATGAGTAAGACGGTATCCAGACGTGGAAAGTCAACCGTCAACCTATCTGCACAACCCAGGGGTTTGACTAAAGATCATTTGGGGCCGACCGGTCGTGTAGAGGACAACAGTCTTTGGGGGGGGGGGGGGTCCAAGAATACTCAAACAGACCATGTCAGACGTCGATTGTTCTCAACAATAAGGAAAGAAACGGGTCCTAACGCTCGTGTTGAGGATATATATTGTCCGAAATTGGTATAGACAATTTACATGCAAGTAAACGTGGTCAACAAGTAATAAAGTGATAAGTAGAGTGTCGATCCCACGAGGAATATGATAATAATATTAATCCAAGTACTAACTTTGTATCAATCAGTCTTATTTAAACAATTGATTAAAGATTATAAAACTAATTATTAAAACTAAGTTACTAACAAGAATTAAAAGTTAAAATTACAATTTCCCCCAATGTCTCGTCTAAATATTATTAAATTGATTATTTAGAATTACCAACAGAAAATCACTAATAATTTATATTATCATTTTCCAAAAATTATATAAAGATATCTATCATTATTAATTTCACTATATTCCTATGAGAAATAATAATAATAAATTCATTAAGTATCATCTTCTACACATTTCTTGCGGTCTACAGGTATATTCTTATCCCGTCTACAAATTAGCATTCATTACGAGGAAGAATTATTAATTACAAGTTATCATATTCAGATCTAAACTTATAATTCATTGTCCAATTTCATATAATTTATCACAATAATTGCTAGCTAGATAATCATTCATGAGCACAAAACATGATAAACGATTCAAACATAATCAACGAGAATAAACTAATTTAAACTAAACACTGGGTTCCATTATAATCTTAATTAACAAATTAGTTCATAGCGTAGCAAGGAAAAATTGTAAGATAATCAATAACATCATCAATATTGTAGACACTCGAAATTTTGCTTTTTTTGAACTAACCTTTCAGGAGGGTAAAAGCGTTATTTCACTTCGGATACATCCCCGAGGTAGAGCCAAAACATCATTTCACCCTGGAGACAACCCCGAGGAGAGATCAAGGTGCAACGATGTCCAGACACGACGCGAACTGGTTGAGGATGTGACCATAAGAAGCCACCGCAGCAACCAATGAACTGCGAGCTATCAAAGACGAGCCGATTGACGACCCTCGGGAGCCGAAAGATACCTTTTAGCTAATTGCATCATCTTCTCGGACTCCGAGTCAGCCAGACTCGACCTTATTTCGCAGCCTTCTGTAAAGACTTTTCGAGATTTTTGGGTATGGAGCTCAACTTTCATTGGACCGAGATCGAAGACAGGAATTTTGAGACAGCGAGACCCGTGGGTCCCAGCCTCAGGTGCACCTTCTCCAGTCGCAGGTACACCTGCGACTGGCTCGAATGCCTTAAGTCATCATCAGCAGTTCATTATTTCAAGATACGAAAGAAGGAAAAGCTAGAGAGAGAGAAAGAAAGCTCGGGTCTTGTCCCTTTTCATCATATTTTCGTTGTTTGATCTTCTATATCATACATATTGAGTGTTAAGAGTGATATAAGTTGATCCCTAGCAAAAAGAAGCTTGTTCACGCGTCCCCCAAGGTGAAAAACACTCATTTTGGTCACTTTATTTGTAAATATTGTAATAAATACTATATCTATGTAGATATAGCAATTTCTACCAATTAAACTTGTTGTTTTACATATATATTGCATAATAGTTGGTAGATATTGAGTTCTACTAGTTATTTTGTGCATATCCAATTGTAAATCAAGTTATTTGACTAGATCTACCTAGATCTAGCACTTTGAATGGTTATGAAGCATGATGCTCTAACTTACAAAGTCGGTCTTGAGCTAGGGCAACCAAGGCTACAGCCCGGGGACCACAGCTGAGGGGGTGCAAAATGTTTTATAAGCTTATGTATTTATGTGTATAAAAAAAATAAAAAATAAAACAAAAGAAGTTGTCACATGTACCTATTAATGAAAAGGGAAGCCAATCAATCTTTATATATTCGATCTCAAGAAGAAACATACTGAGTAAGGAAGTGTCATATTAATTATAAAATATAATATAAAACAAATCAATAAATATGGGGAATCAAAATAGACTCTTAGCCACAAAAAGAAGGAAACACTCTTCAACCCTCTCATTTCATAACGCAACGTAAGCAATTTTTTTTTTGGTGATTCTCTACTTCTCCAACAGAGTTGGAAAATAAATCATCCATCAGCTAGACCAGTGCCTTTTTTTGAAGGTAATTTTTTTAAAAGATATATATAGAATCTAGATGTATAAATTTTGTAAATTGTAATACATATCTTTGTTAACTTTTTCTTATTTATTATTTGATTCAACAGAAAACTTGGTTTGGATTCTTGTTCTTTATAATTAGAAGTTTCAAGTGGAAGAAAATATGCTCAAAATCCAGGTTTTCTTGTTCTTTGTTAATTAGTTTTATTATTTTTTATTGTGTTGTGTTTATTATAAAAATTAAAAAATGTTTCCTAAGAAACAACTATCCGAAAATCTCAGAGACAAAGAAAGAAAAAAGAAGAAGAAATTGCTCAAATTTTAAGAGGATCTTTGGATAAATATTTTGTTAATGCAATGTTTACAATCCTGGGTACTTTTTTTCCTTTGTTTAGGATTTTGTCCCATTGAGTTTTTCCCAAACAAGGTTTTAATGAGGCCCCAAAGTGTTCCTTATTTTTTGTAAATTCTTATAATTTTAATAAAATTAATTAGTTGATAATTGATTTATTTGTTTTTTGTTTAATTTGTAAAAAGAGGCACACTTGAGAAATTTTGCCCTGGGCCTTAGAAAACCTAGGACCGGCTCTGCTAACCTATATGCTAGATTGGCTTAGATCTATGATAGATCTAGATGTTTTACTACTTTTGGTCAGTCCCGATCACTCCGTAGAGCACTAGATCTTTATCTAGAGGTAATATATAATATCTAGTTTAGGATGTTGTATATACATATTTAAGCATAATAATGTGAACCTAGGAATCCTGAGGTTGAGATCTACTGAATGGATCTTAACTAGATTCTCATAATGGACTTTTTGTTAAAATGTTATGTTTAAATACTGCAAAATTGTTATACATGTAATATTGGATCTTAAAACGAGATCGAAGGGTTTGTCTCGAGAATTTGAATTTAAGATTCCTTGCTAGTGAAAATTTATAATTGCATGAGTTCGAGTCTATCGAGATGACTTTCATGCCCGATGATAGCTCGACCTTTTTTTGGCGCTTTATTGCATACATTATCACCCAAAATGATTTTCCAATAAAATCACAAAGAACTTTCATGCAGAATAAAGCGATTTGGGTAGATCATCTAAGAAACATAAAGATAAAAGGAAGTATCAAAGGTCCTCGATTACTATTCGAGCGAAGGATTTGAAAATTATGTTTTTCCAAAATATCATTCGAAATGTTTATTTTGTCTAAAATGAACTTTTCGCTAAATCAAATCATTTGTACATAGGTGCAAAAGAAAAAAAACAATACTTTCAAATAATACAAATAAAGCCTAGAAAAGACTATAAAATAAAAGCACTGAGTACAATAACACATACACACACACACACAACTTATGCATAGGAAACCAATAAGATGCAGTAACCGTGTTTTCACGGAAGTCGGGGGGTGCCTAACAAATTTCCCTCGCTTAATCAAGCCCCCGAACTCTATGAATCTTGGGTTTCCAGACCAATTCTACGGAGTCACATATTGGACCATATTGCGAAAACCTTTAAAATTTGGATGAGTTGGTACATCCATTTAAACCATACCAACTGGCGGCTCTGTCTCATTCGGTCCAATCATCAACATCAATAAAATCAAATTTTGGTAAAATAAGTTGACTAAATTTCATTATTTTCCTAAAACCTCACCCTTTAATTAAACCAATCGACACATCAAAATAAAGGGTAAAAAGGAAAACAAGGAAAAAAATAATCAAACAGAAAAAGACGAAACACGAAAAAATATTTTTTTCCCAGTGTCGACAGATACACAAGAATTAAAGAAAGAAGTTTAGAAAATAATATTTATCAGGATCCTTGATCTCCAAACACACCCTTCAAGTCTTGATTCCCTTGTATACTTCCTTCTCGTTCCTTTGGAAAATCTAATTACAAACTCTAGTTTTTGGTGATGTATTAGGATGTTAGATGGATGTTAATATACTCTCTAAGGTGTTAGTCTCCCCAATCATGTCTCGTTATTGGTATTTATAGATCTCAAGTGAAGAAAACCTATCATAAGTAGACATCCAGTCCAATTCCAAGTCAAAAATTGTGCCAAAACTCATCCAAACGTGTCTTAGCGCCTCAAGCGCCACGACTCTCCACATTGCCTATTGCGGCTTCCTCTTTTGTCGGTCGTGACTCCCAACATTCTGTCCACTGAAAATCTGTCATCGTGATGAAACTTGTGAGCTATTTTTCTATTAGATAACGATCGAATCTCGACTTGGTCTCTTTTTGAGAGTTGTAGCCCTAAAAATGTAGATGAATTTAGGCTTTTGAATCACCTCATTTGGTGTTAAGAAGCTCAATTTATGCCTATTTGAAGTGAACTGGTCTAAAAATGAATCCAATCCAAGCAAGGTTCATATTAGCTGACTTTGACACAATGTTTGGAAACCCAAATAAACTCTCATTTTTTCCCATCATTCCTTTATGGAAAGCTTGAGAAGTCCTCTACAAAATTCAAGCAGAAAACTTTATCATTGTAAAACTCTAACACCATCTAAATCTCAGTTGAAGCTCTAGAGGTCAAATTGCCAAAAAGATTAAAATCACAATATACTCCAATTTTACTCAAAATGCATCCATATAGTTCCAATTTAACTAGAATGCAATCAAATAACTTCGAACTTCATTTCCTACATAAAAAGGAATAGAAAATACTCGAAAACTCATAAATCAGCAAGTCAAAAGTACTCAATTTATAGATATATAAACCACTCATCAATATACCATCCCGAATACGTACCCAGGATGATCGGGACTCCAAGAGAGATAGTCAGGACACCAGGCAGGTGATCCTAGCTAAGAAAATATAGGAGAATTAGGATGCTTCTGAAGCCCTTTGTCTTCAATGAAAGGAGTTGGATGCACAGTTGGCATTGCAAAATAGGGAGGAGGTTTCTTCTATCTATAATCGTTGTCGGGAAGCATCATCAGGGAACCGATCTAGGACACATCTTTTGGATAGTTTTTGTGATGCCCCCAAAACAGGTATACATCACCCATTCTAAGTCGCCAAATACATGGTATAGAATACAAATACAAACTTAAATATACAACATGAGCTGTGAGTTTTAATATAAATATTGTCTTCTAGACAGTATTCAAACTCAAAATAAGTCCTCAATACATTTATTGCCACACTATTTCATAGAATAGTGATGACTACTAATGCTATCATCTGGACCGTCACTCCGTTCCCCAACTAGTCCCTGCTACATTCTCATTTCCTGAAGAGAACAATGAAAGCAAAAGGGTGAGCTCAACTAGCCCATTAAGAAATATTATGACTAAGATAATGCAGAATAATTTATCGTTACTTTTAAAAAAGTTGTTAAACCGATAAAATATAACAAACATCAAGTTTAAGCTCAGCAATGAACAAATAATCCATTAGAAGAGTCAAGTAGAGAATAAAATCTACTATCTTCTATGATTTGAAAGGTTTTTCATCACTTTTATCGCTGAGACTCAGCTTAATAAATGAACCACATCATCCATACACTACGACCAATGATATTCATTAGTATCACGACCACAAATTATCCATGCACTACGGGCCAAGGATATTCGTGTATTCATCAATGGTCGTGATCATGCCAACAATTACCCATCAATGCACTACGGCCAATGAGGATTTTTACCACATCATTTGTAATATTACGGTCATGATTATACCGAATAATCCCTGGTCATAATCATACCAAGTCCATCTATGCACTACAGGCCACATATGACTTTCAACATAATATAAGCATGAGGATGATGACAATTCAATAAAACAAGTTCAAGAATAAATTTAAAGATTTATAAGTTAATTTATCCCGAACTCAATAACGTCCAAATTGTCAACATGATACTACTTTGTGGAGTAAAATTCAAGAATGCTCAGAAGAATCTTTCCATGAAAAGATACTGGATGAAGCGCAAATATCAATGATATTCCACTAATTTCATGGAGTATAAAAGTCAAAACTTTAGCCAACTGAGTATAATAGAATATATGAAACCGCATATGGATTTTTGTCGCCATGCGGTATTCCACGTAGACAGATTATTCTAACAGAATAATAATCAACACGAACTTATTCATCATTAATATTATAACTCACAATATTTAACAACCAGGTCGTTCCCAGGAAAGAGGGGGCTTTTCGATAAGGATTTCTCCTTATTGGCGCGCAATTAGGTGAGCAAACCTCTCCTTGACAGAACTTTTAGACATTGTCAATATTGCAAATAATAATATGAATAACTTTGTCGTCTCAATTATTGATTTAATAATAATAAATATTATGCAGATGATACTGTGACAATAATTGAATCAATAATATGAGAGATATGATGCAACAATTACCATCAGAAAGTAATAATTAAGTATAATTGAGTGACTTCTCACGTAAGAATCAATAATCAATGCTGTGTGCTACTATGCAACCACGCGTATTACTGTACTTTTACTACCGAGTAGTTCAACAGTTTTAATGGTAACACTTTCGCCGTTATTTTTATAAAAAGATAATTCTGTCATTTTTTTACTACGACAATACTTTGGTTGTGGGGTCCACCAATGATTGTACCGTCATACGAATATTCCCTGTTAAAACAAATATTCCCCGACCAATCGAATATTATATAACCATTTGCTTACTTTACAAAATTTGTAAATATTACCCACAACTATAACATTATATCAAATCCACACCATAATATTCAAAAATATATTTCGAGAAAATTATTCTTTATTCATAAAAGTTGGGGTCTTACAACCTCCCCTTCTTATGAAATTTCGTCCTCGAAATTAGGGTGCGTACCTGGTATGTGGAAGAGGTGAGGATACCTTGACTTCATTTCAGATTCTAACTCCCAGGTCATTTCTTCAACATCGTGGTTTCTCCACAAAACTTTGACTTGAGGTATAACCTTGGAGCGTAGAATATGATCCTTCTTATCCAAGATTTTAACAGGTACCTCTTCATACGTTAAATCTTCCTCTATCTCGTTTGGTTCTAATTCAATAATATGGTTCGGGTCTTTCACATATTTACGTGACATTAATATGTGAAAAATGTTATAAACACGAGACATATTTGGCGGTAAGGCGAGTCTATAGGCCATAGTTCCTACTCGATCGAGGATTAAAAATGGGCCAATGAATCGAGGATTGAGCTTTCCTCTTTTTCCAAATCTCGTAACTCCCTTCCATGGAGCAACACGTAACAACACATGATCTCCAATATCGAATTCCACGTCCTTTCGATGAAGATCAGCATAACTCTTTTGTCGATCGTGTGAGATTTTTATACATTGTCGGATCGTTTGAATCTTTTTCGTAGTCATACGTACCAACTCCGGTCCCAACAACGTTGCTTCACCCACCTCATCCCAGCTTACTTGTGACACCCCCAAAATTAGGTATACATCACCCATCTTGAGTCGCCAGATACATGGTACAGAATTCAAATACAACTTGATAATACAACTGTCGTGTACAATACGACAAAACATAAACTGTGAGTTTGAAATCAAATATTGTCTACTAGAGAGTATACAAACTCAAAAGGAGTCCTTAATATAATTATTATCACACTATTTCACGTAATAGTGAGGACTACTAATGCAAACATCTAGGACCATCACTGTTCCCGACTATTCCCCCATTTACGTTCTCATTTTTTCAAGAGAAAACGGTGAAAGAAAGGGTGAGCTCAACTAGCCCAAGAAGAAATATTATGACTAAGATAATGCGTAATAAATTATCATTAGTTTTTAAACAAGTGTTAAACCGATACAATATAACAAATATCAAGTTTAACTGCAGAGGAACAAGCAATCCATTAAAAGAGTCAAGTAGAGAATAAAATCTACTATCTTTTATGATTTAAAAGGTTTTTTCATCATTTTTATCACTGAGACTCAGCTTAATAAATAATCCACATTATTAAATCATCCCTGCACTACAGGCCAAGGATATTCTTTAGTATCACGACCACGAATTATCCGTGCTCTACGGGCCAAAGATAATCGTATTTTCATCAACGGTCTTGATCATGCCATAAAACAATTCATCTTTGCACCCTTGGCCGAAGAGAATCCATAGCCATAATCATACCAAAAATTGTCCATCAGTGCACTACGGGCCAATGAGGACTTTTTCCACATCAT
The DNA here is from genome assembly GCA_020205615.1 of Panax quinquefolius. Taxonomy (NCBI): domain Eukaryota; kingdom Viridiplantae; phylum Streptophyta; class Magnoliopsida; order Apiales; family Araliaceae; genus Panax; species Panax quinquefolius. The sequence continues at coordinate 13,555,153 of CM035170.1, read as the reverse complement.
TTGTAACATTACGGCCATGATTATACCGAATAATCCTCGGTCATAATCATACCAAGTCCATCTATGCACCACGTGCCACATATGACTTTCAACATAATATAAACATGAGGATGATGACAATGATATAAGAATTCAATAAAACAAGTTCAAGAATTAATTTATTCAGAACTAATGACGCCCAAATTGTCAACATAATACTTTTTTGTAGAGTAAAATTTAAGAATGCTCAAGAATATTTCCATGAAAAGATATTGGATGAAGCGCAAATATCAAGGATATTCCACTAATTTCATGGAGTATAGAAGTCAAAACTTTAACCAACCGAGTATAATAAAGAATGGAATAACAAATGTAAATCACCATGTATGCGATTGATCAAGATGTAAAAGTTATTCCAATGTAATAATAATAACGGAACCGTGTCAAAGTAAATTCGCACCAATGGGATGTTCCAATGTAATAATAATAAAAGACGGAAACCAGTCCGTACAGAAGCGCATGCATGTGATATTCCAAATGTAATAATAATAAAGAATGGAATCAGTCCCACAGAACGCACGCACGGGATATTCGGCGAGAATAATAAATAAATGGAACCAGTCCCGATAAACGCACGCATGTGATATTTCGACGACGTAATATTAAAGAATGGAATATTAGAAGAATTTCACCATGTATGCGGTACTTCGCATAAACAGGTTATTCCAACAGAATAATAAGAATGGAATAACAACAGTTCTCTTCATGAATACGAAAGAATAATACCCCTTACGAGTACAACAAATAATATCCCTTACCTTTAGAAAAACTGAATACTGAAGTAGTGAAGTAGCAAAATACTTTTCTTCTTTCTCTCTATAATTTCTCTCTCTAGAGTTTGAGTGAATTTGTAAGAAATAATGAAGGAATGAGCTTCTATTTATAGGAGAATGGATTGAATAGTAACTAATTCATGAACGGTCCAGATTGATTTACTATGCAGTATTAATAAAAATAATATTATATATATATATATATTACATTTATATAACATGATGTCTTTGCAAATTCACGGATCAAAGTTGTGATAACACACTGATGCAAATTTCAAACAACCAACCAATAGGATCAAAACAAAAATAAAATATAATACATATATATATAAACACATGCTAGATATATTATATATATATATATAATATTACAACACTCATCAACTTTTCCACCACCCAAAATCAATTTTTAATAAAACAACCAACATTAATTATCAATCCACTTTTCCACCAAAACCCACTACCACACACACTAAATTCCACCAACAAGTCACTCTCACACATCACTCTCACCCATATCACATTCATATATATATATACACACATCTCACACTTATATATATAATTTCCTCCTCTATACGTAACTTCCTCTCACCCCCAATTTTAAAATCAGTTATTCAACACATATGGGCCCCACATGTGGGCTCCATATGTGGGCCCCACCTTTAAATAATTTTCTACCAATTATTTTGAAAAATGGGTAAATAGGAATCCAAATAATAAGCAAAACTGAGTGACTTCTCACGTAAGCATCAATAATCAATGAGTGTGTTACTTATGTAACCACGCCAGACATCGCATTTTTTACTACCGAAAGTAGTTCAACAAGATTAACGGTAAAACTTCCTACCGCTTTTTTTCATAAAAATATTTTTGTCGTTTTCTCAATCCGACAATCATTCCGTTGTGGGGTCCACCGATGATTGCGCCGTTGTACGAATATTCCCTGCTAAAATGAATATTTCTCGACCAATCGAATATAATACAACAACTTTCATACTTTGCAAAATTTCTAAATACTACCCACAACTATAATATTATATCAAATCCACACCATAATATAAAAAAAATATTTCGAGAAATTTAAATCTTTATTCATAAAATCTAGGGTCTCACAATACTGGAGAACGACACTTTCTTCCATACAACGCCTCGAATGGAGCCATGCAAATACTTGTTTGATAACTGTTGTTGTAGGAAAACTCCACCAATGGTAAGAACTTGTCCCAACTTCCCTTGAAGTCAAGGACACAGAGTCTTAATAGATCTTCAAGAGTTTGAATAGTCCTCTCTGAATGCCCGTCCGTCTGAGGATGATATGCCGAGCTAAATCGTAAATCCGTGCCCATAGCTTTTTGCAAACTAACCCAAAATCTTGAAGTGAATCTTGGGTCTCGATCAGAAACTATGGATACTGGCATACCATACAGTCTTACAATCTCGTTTATGTACATACGAGCAAGACGTTCAAGTGTATAAGTTTCTCGTATAGGTAGGAAATGAGCAGACTTGGTCAATCTATCAACAATGACCCAAATTGCATCTATGCTTTGAGAAACCTTGGGAAGACCAGTAACGAAATCCATGGTAATGTGCTCCCACTTCCATTCTAGAATTTCAAGTGGTTGCAATGGACCTTTTGGTACTTGATGCTCTGCCTTGACTCGTTGACAAGTTAAACATCTTGAGATAAACTCCGCTATCTCTCTCTTCATATTGCTCCACCAAAATGTATGTCGAAGATCACGATACATTTTGGTACTCCCAGGATGGATTGCAAATGGTGTGTTGTGCGCCTCCATCATGATTTTATACTTTAAATCAGGGTTGTTAGGAACACAAAGTCTGGAGTTGACTCGAAGTATTCCTTCTTCATCAATTCTTGTTTCCGGCATAGCACCTTCTTGCACTTTCTTCCTCATACGCATCACTCCGTGTCCGTAGCTCGAGCAACTTTTAACTTTATCGATTAAAGTCGGTTCTACTCGTATATTTGCCATCATCACATGGGTTCTTGGAGTCTTTAACTCTATCTCCATCCTTTGTAAGTCATATAAAATGGGCCTTTGCGTTGACAATAATGCACTCGTACCCGTATATGATCTTCTACTCAATGCATCAGCTACTACGTTCACTTTTCCAGGATGGTATTGAATGGTATGATCATAATCTTTCAACAACTCAAGCCATCGTCATTGCCGTATGTTGAGTTCCTTTTGAGTAAAGAAATATTTAAGGCATTTATGATCTGTATAGATCTCCACCTTCTCTCCATACAGGTAATGCCTCTAAATTTTAAGTGCAAAAACGATAGCTGCCAACTCTAGATCATGAGTAGGATAATTCCTCTCATATTCTTTGAGTTGTCGTGAGGCATAGGCTATGACTTTCCCATGTTGCATGAGAACACATCCTAACCCTTTGCCTGAAGCATCACTGTAGATGACAAATCCTTCCGAGCTAGATGGTATTGTCAGAACAGGTGCTGAAATAAGCCTTCTCTTGAGTTCTTGGAAACTCTTCTCACATTCCTCGCTCCAACCGAATTTTGTTTCTTTTCGAGTCAGCTGAGTTAATGGAGTAGCGATTCGAGAAAATCCTTCCATGGACCTCCGATGATAACCAGCTAAGCCGAGAAAGCTACGTACTTCGGTCACTGACTTAGGTTGCTCCCAGCTTTGAATTGCTTCAATCTTTGCCGGGTCAACAGATATTCCATGATTTGATATCACGTGCCCAAGGAATGCTACTTTCTCAAGCCAGAACTCGCATTTCTTCAACTTGACATATAAATTGTTTTCAAGAAGCTTTTGGAGTATCAGCCTTAAGTGTTGCTCATGATCTTCACGGCTTTTGGAGTAAATGAGGATGTCATCAATAAAGACGACCATAAAGTGATCTAAATATTCCTTGAATACTCGGTTCATCATATCTATGAAGGCAGCATGAGCATTAGTCAATCCAAAAGACATGACTAGGAATTCGTAATGCCCGTACCGAGTTCTGAAAGCAGTCTTTGGAATGTTATCAGTTTTAATCTTCAACTGATGAAATCCGGAACGAAGATCGATCTTTGAAAAGAATTTGGCGCCTTGCAACTAGTCAAACAGGTCATCAATACGTGGCAATGGGTACCTATTCTTGATGGTAACATGATTTAACTCCCGATAATCAATACAAAGTCGCATACTTCTATCTTTCTTCTTCACAAATAGAATAGGAGCACCCCAAGGAGACGTACTAGGATGAATGAAACCGATGTCTAACAATTCCTGCAGTTGGGTTTTTAACTCCTTAAGTTCAATAGGAGCCATTCGATATAGGGCTTTGGAAATGGGTTTTGTACCGGGTTCAAGGTCGATACCAAACTTGATTTCACGTTTCGGGGGTAGGCCAGGAAGTTCTTCGGGGAATACGTCAGGAAATTTATTAACAATAGAAATATCATTCAAATCTGACGTATTTTTGTTTAAATCTGTGACATGAGCTAAGAAAGCTTGACATCCATTTTTCAATAAACGAATAGCTTTATGGCTTGAGATGACCGTGATTGATTTTAATGGTTTGGTCGTTTGAATTCGCATAATAGGTTGATTAGGAATATGAAAGCTAACAACCTTAAGAAAACAATCAATTTTAGCAAGATGAGTAGTTAACCAATCAATTCCTAGAATCACGTCAAATTCAAGTATTTTTAAGGAAATAAGATCGACAGGTAACGTGCGGTTACCGATTTGAATCAAACAAGACTTATAAACAATGGATGTAATGAAGGTTTCTCCCAACGGAGTTTCAACCGATAAGTTAAAGTCTAATTTCTCCGGAGTTAAATTTAAACGTTGAGCACAAGTAGGAGAAATAAAAGAATGGGTAGAACCGGTATCAAATAAGGTATAGACTTTGCTAGAGTTTATGATAAGCTTACCCGTGATGACCTTGTTCGGGTTCCTTGCTTTCTGGGAGGTTATGACAAACGCTCTCCCTTGAACTATCGGCTTTGACTTTTCTGGGACGGCCTTTGGTGCCTCCATCCCAACTGAACTTGTCTTTGGTGCATGACAAAATCGGGCTAGGTGACCTTCTCTTCCACAATTATAACACACATTGGATGGCATCGCACAGTTTGGACTGATATGTCTCTCCCCTCCGCATTTGAAGCATATGATAGGTGGTCGTTCTCCTTCCTTAACAACTTGGTCTTTGGTCGACGCTCTTTCCATCATTGTTGAATCTCCTTTTCTTGAAATGTCCATTTTTCTTGTCTTAGCCATGATTACCAAAGTGGTTACCATTTCGGCATGTTGATTCCCTCCGTTTGTTGTCACCGCGATGACGATCGCTACCACCGGTATTATCATTTTGTCGGCTGCTTTCTCTTGGTTGACTTGACTCGTTATCGCGCTCCAATAACTGAGCCCTATTAACAACATCTGAATACAAACACAGTTTATGAGAAATTAAGTATTGACGTATCTCGGGTTTCAAACCTCTTAGAAATATCCGCGTCATTCTCTCCTCATTATCAACCAAGTGAGACACGAACCAGGACAACTCGGTAAACTTAGCTTCGTACTGTGACATGGTCATATTGTTCTGCTCCAACTTGATGAACTCTACCTCTTTCATGTGACGAATACTTTCCGGAAAGTACTTGTCGTTGAATAGTTCTTGGAACTTCTCCCAAGACATCTTCAAGCAAGCGAGTTGAGTATGCTTTCCGATTCCCCACCAAGAATCGCCTCTCCTCGCAACATAAAGGTGGCAAATGGAACCTTTTGCTCCTCGGAGCATCCCAAAATATCAAATATCTTGGTGATCTGCTTTATCCTCGCTTCCGCCTTAAGTGGTTTTGGCTCTCCAATAAACTCTGGTGGTCCCAGCTCCTTGAACCGTTTAGCGGTGACCGTCCGAGAGTTTCCAGTGTTTCCACCTACATTTTGGATAGGAGCCGCTCTCGCCTGATGTTGCATGAATTGCATAAAGCCTCTGAACATTCCATCGTTCATCATTTGGTCAGTGTTCTTGTTTGCATGAAGATTGTCGCCTTCCTGATGCACATTATCCTGATTATTGATCTGTGGAGACTCAATGGTCTCCTGTGCTCCATTGCTATTCTCAACATTCTCGGATGTCATTTTCAAATACTGCCACAAAACAAGGGTTAATTGACATGTAACATATTATCCCTATACTCTGACCGACCAATTAAATACCAAATTAACTTAGGTAGGTCATACTAACGAAGGAATTCCTCGTCTCTCCCCTCCTAGTTCTTGTCTCAGATCTCAGCCAGGGATCATATCCCTAAGCTTTGATACCAACTGTGACGCCCCCAAAATAGGTATACATCACCTATTCTGAGTCACCAAATACATGGTACAAAATACAAATACAATCTTAAATATACAACATGAGTTGTTAGTTTTAATACAATTATTGTCTTCTAGACAGTATTCAAACTCAAAATAAGTCTTCAACACATTTATTAATACACTATTTCATAGAATAATGAGGACTACTAATGCTATCCTCTGGACCGTCACTCCGTTCCCCGACTAGTCCCTGCTACGTTCTTATTTCCTGAAGAGAACAATGAAAGCAAAAGGGTGAGCTTAACTAGCCCAGTAAGAAATATTATGACTAAAATAATGCAGAATAAATTATCATTAGCCTTTAACAGTGTTAAACTGATACAATATAACAACCATCAAGTTTAACTGCAGCGGAACAAGCAATCCATTAAAAGAGTCAAGTAGAGAATAAAATATACTAACTTTTATGATTTAAAAGGTTTTTCATCACTTTTATCGCTGATACTCAGCTTAATAAATAATCCACATCATCGAATCACCCCTGCACCACGACCAAGGATATTCTCTAGTATCACGACCACAAATTATCCATGCATTACGGGCCAAGGATATTCGTGTATTCATTAATGGTCATGATCATGCCAACAACTGTCCATCAATGCACTACGGGCCAATGAGGACTTTTACCACATCATTTATAACATTACTACCATGATTATACCGAATAATCCTCGGTCATAATCATACCAAGTCCATCTATGCACCACTGTGCCACGAGATGACTTTCAACATAATATAAACATGAGGATGATGACAATGATATAAGAATTCATTAAAACAAGTTCAAGAATTAATTTATCCAGGAACCAATAACGTCCAAATTATCAACATGATACTGCTTTGTGGAGTGAAATTCAAGAATGCTCAGAAAAATATTTCCATGAAAAGATACTGGATGAAGCGCAAATATCAAGGATATTCCACTAATTTCATGGAGTATAGAAGTCAAAACGTTAACCAACTGAGTATAATAAAGAATGGAATAACAAAAGAAATCACCAGGCATGCGATGATCGCACAAACAAAGTTATTCCAGCAGTAATAATACATAATAGAACGAGATCATGCAGTAAACGCATTGCATGTGATATTCCAACAGAATAATAAACAACGGAACCAGGTCATGCATAAACGCACAGAAAGGATGTTCCAACAGAATAATAAATAACGGAACCAGGTCATGCGTAACGCACAGACAGGATGTTCCAATAGAATAATAAAGAATGGAATAACAGAAGAATCTCACCATGTATGCGGTACTTCGCATAGACAGGTTATTCCAACATAATAATAAAGAATGGAATAACAGAAGTTCTCTTCATGAAGACGAAAGAAAGAAATAATACCCCTTACATTAGAAAAACTGGATACTGGAATAGTGAGGTAGCAGACTTCTCTTCTTCTTTATCTCTATAATTTCTCTCTATAATAATTACTCTAAAGCTTTTGTGAATTGGGGAGAAATGAAGGAAGAATGAGCTTCTATTTATAGGAAAATATAGTTTCGATAATTGCACGTTTTGGGGATCGAAATATTACAGTACAATACCTCTAACTTTTCTTTCCTTTTTAATTTAGTCCTGCAAGTATTATCAAGCTTGCACCACCTCCCCTAATAGTAAATAATGTGAATCAATAGTTCAATCATGTGAACCAATAGTTATATTAGCATGTGAATTAGTAGCAATTAATTGCTCATTTATCCGATAAATTACCCAATTTATCAATATAACCCCCAGACATCAATTATCATCGAAAAATATGTCGATTTCCACTAACACTAATAATTCCAACACAATGGAACTATCAAATTCATCTTTAATCAACACGAACTTATTCATTATTAATATTATAACTCACAATATTTAACAACCAGGTCGTTCCCAAGAAAGAGAGGGCTCTCCGATAAGAATTTCTCCTTATTGGCGCGCAATTAGGTGACCAAACCTCTCCTTGACAGAACTTCTAGACATTGTCAATATTGCAAATAATAATATGAATAACTTTATCGTCTCAATTATTGATTTAACAATAATAAATATTATGCAGATGATACTGTGACAATAATTGAATCAATAATATAAGAGATAAGATGCAAAGAATTATTGAAAGTAATAATTGAGTATAAGCGAGTGACTTCTCACGTAAGCATCAATAATCAATATAGTGTGCTACTATGCAACCACGCCAGACATAAGATATTTTACTACACTAGGGTAGTTCAACGGTTTAACGATAACACTTTCAACAAGTTATTTTTATAAAAAGATAATTATGTCGCTTTTCACCTAAAATGATACTTCATTTTGGGGTACACCAATGATTGTGTCGTCGCATTTAATATTCGATTAAAACGAATATTCCTCGACAAATCGAATATTATATAACCACTTGCTTACTTTGCAAAATTTGTAAATATTACCCACAACTATAACATTATATCAAATCCACACAATAATATTCAAAAATATATTTCGAGAAAATTATTCTTTATTCATAAAAGTTGGGGTCTTACATAGTATGCGTATACAACTTATCTAATATATCATTTACTAATGTTAAGCATCATTATACTTCATAATATTCATGCTCTATAACTTAAAACAACATCTATTATTGTCGACATCACTATACTTGTGTATGTGCATGTCTGACGCCCTCCGATTGCCTCCGAATACGCATCAGTCACAAAGATGACCATTTTGACTATTTTCCCGACCTCAAATTGAAAACCTTAAAGAATAAAAGTTGTAGTTCTATTCGTCCTCGTTCTGGATCATCTTGAATCACCTCAATCGGAGTTCGTATTAAACGTTATGCCTATTTACTAAAATAGGTCAAAACAGTCACACCTGACATAATTTAGGCGCAGCTACGCCCAATAAAGCCTTGGGCACTGAGCAACTGTGCCCCAAATGACTTAGGGCACATCGCATTGAATATTGGTAGTAAGCGTAAAAACGGACTCAAGCTATCGTTCTCGCGATTTTTGACCCTTTTTCTCCTACTAATCTTCATAACTTGAGTTATACACATCCAAATTAGTCCGTTTTTGATTCTATGGATTTGTAATTCATAGAACTACATTATACTAGAATTCTAACAATTTATAAAAACATTAACCGACCTAAAATTTGACCCAAAACACATGTTCATACTCTATTTTCATGTTTTAACATCTTTAACGAATTCGATCGCCACGACTTCGTTTCTTAATCAATTGACACGATTTAAACTATGTTGTTTTCATTTCTTCACATACTAGCATAATCCAACATCAATTTACAGATTATAACACATATTAAACATGAAATTTTATACTTTCTAAAGTCATAACATACATGTTTCATTAAGAACATAAGTTCTTCATCTTTAGCATAGTTTCATGAGTTCAATTACCTAAAAATTGCTTATAGATGATATATAACATAATATATATACCCACAAACATATACAAATTGTACTTCAACAAAAACCTAATTACAAAGACTTTAGAAAACAAAAAACCAAAAACTAAAAACTTAGGAATTTACCTTTGATTCCTCTAAGCTATAGTTAGATAATTGAAAGTCCTTGTTTAATGCTCTTTTTCCTTTTGATTCTCAGAGTGTCTCTTCCCTCTTCTCAATTTCTTTCTAAGCTCCATCTTTCTCTCTATTTTGCTACATCGTGTAAACAAAATAAAATGATGCCTTAACGTGGGTGTTACAATTGATGTCTTAATGTGGGTGTTACAAAGGCAAAAGGTCACAAGACCATGTTTGGCTAGAACCATTAATGTCCTTTTAATTTATTTTAATAATTCTCCTTATCATATGGTATATCTTCTTTTCTCTAAATATCACACTTTAACTATGTTGCTAAATTATTTAGCTAATCGCATTTGAATAATACAATTATAATATGTATAACTATTACTCCATATATTATGAAATTATATTCATAACATCTCAACTTGAAATAAACCTTTCCATTAAAATAATTAATATTTATTCCATTAATTATTTTAATTAACTCAAATGAATCATACAATCATAATATATAATTATTTAATTCATTTCCTCGCATAAATTGTCTCAATACAATTTATTTAATCCATACATCTAATCACTACTTAAATATTAACTCAATTTATTAATCTCAACCAATAATTATTTATAGGTATATTGGTTTTTCTTCTTCTCACCATCAATTTATATTTTATTAACATCATTCAAGGTACTTAAACCTTTCATATATTACCATGACATGTAATATATATTAAGAATACCAAATTTAAGTAGCAAAAACTCATATATTAACTCACTATTTAATTAATGAATTAACTCTTTTATCCACTTTACTACAACACCACAACCAAGTAAGGTTTTAATATTCAAACAATATTATTCCATAATATAGTTTCAACTTAATTTAAATTACCCAATATTTATAGGGTTAATTTCCTTGCCACCAAATTCCTTGTCGTGATTAATTTCTTTTATTTCCTTTAATAGTTTAATCAACTATTAAATCTCATAAAATTTCATTTTTTTCACACCAAGACACATAATTCAAAATATATACATCTCATAATAAGAATTTTTAATTATTAAATTCTTACTTTAATAACTTTTAAAAATTTGGATTGTCACATCTTTCCCCCTTATAAGGATTCCGTCCTCTAAAATCACCAAACCCTACCTTACTAAAGTTTTCACAAAATCTTTTTCACAATTATCGTTGAATAACTTCAACACGTTAAGTTAGCAAAAAGTTTAAATATATATATATATATACTTCATTCACTTCTTCAATAACTTTTAGGTTTTATTACATAACCTTCAATTAAACACAGTCATATATCAAATATTATATATTCTTTAACCCATTTATTTCCTTTTCTAAGGATCGTTATTATAAACACTCGGGATATTACATTCACCATTTCTTCTAAGAATTTCGTCCTAGAAATTTTTATTTATTAATCTTTATTCATTCAATCTATCAAAATAGATTTTTGCGTTGATACTTTATTCATTCATTCCATTTATCAAAATAGATTTTATGTTGATATCTATTTATTCATTAGGTTCTGCAACCAAATTCTTTCTCTAAAGATCTTTCTAAGATCATCATATTCCTCACCTCTTCCTCTTCTAAGAGTTTCACATTTCTCTTCTTTTTGGAGTTTCAATTCTTTCTTAAAATTATTATGTTTTGCTTAATTTTCTCATCCTTTCCACTTTCACCTTTCAGAATAATAAGAATCTTCCACAATTGCTCAATAATTGGGAAGCGATATGAATAACAGGAATTTAAAAGATTCCAAATCATGCTGAGGGTCATAAGACCTTGAACTACGTCCACGGTTATAAGTACTCTTTCAACTTAAACCTTAATAATTATTAGACTATAGGGACTCCGCACTTAGGGTGTTAAGCCCTTTCAGACGATGTATTGTGCATAAACATCTAAACGCTACGTATATGTCCATAGTTATAAGTAATCTTTTAACTTAAACTTTAACAAATATAAGACTATAGGGACTCCTCGCACTTAAGGGGGATGGATCCCTTCATACTATGTATGTATTGTGCACAAATATCTAAACGCCTCAGATAATCCCCTATAAAAGGGTTGTTCATCTCGACTTTTCAACATCTAAATCCGCACAAAACAATTTGGTTTGGCATAAATTCTCAAGAAACGCTTGAATTTCATGAACATCTTTCAATATTCGTCTCAATTTGAATCAAATAGCATAAACTTTTTACAATAATTGGACATCAATCTAAATATACATATATATATATATATATTCTCATATCTTAAAGAAATCTTTAAAATCTTTTTATGACGTCATGATATCGCATCGTATATTTACAAATTCATTTGAGGATTCCAATCATTTGGTGATTTTATCATACTACATCATACCATAGTGGGTTGACGATCCTTAGATCACATCCAACACTAAGTAATAATGCATTGATGACTCTATCATTTTTATCATCTCTCGCACTGTGTTCCATGATGCATCATTGATGATATATAAAAAAAAAAATTTTGATATATTTCAAATCATTTTTGTCTAGCCAAAGCAATTAGCATGTATATAATAATAATAAGCATTATTTTTAAAAATTCTTGGTTCACTCATTGTGACCCAACATTTTTTCAAGAAAATCAAAATTAAAACCATCGACACGAAGTCAATAAATTTAAAAAATCTAGCAAAGCTAGATAGATTTAGAAAATACCTAATTTTTTCCATCAATTTCAATCTTTACACTAAATATTCTTTTATTTCAACTTATAATCCTCCTATATACCCCAAAGATAGTTCATCAAACTTAACGCACATTGAAAGTTCAGAACTTGCCACAATAATATGAGTTTAAGAACTTATCCTAGTCGGACCATAAGGCGCCCATTCACCGAGGGGTTCAAAACATACCATATTATTATGAGTCATTTAACTTACCATATGCATTAGTTTTAAGAACCACACCTAATCCTAATAATATTCGACTAATCTTAATAGTTTCTAACTATCAAATATACCCATGAGAAAAGAATCACCTTTTCACCACATATACATTGATAATGCGACACCAACATTCCAATGATTATCAATGTGATAAACCGAGTGCAAGCACAAAACCCTCGCCCATACAAAGGTTTGTACAACTCAACCATCATATGAGTCCTCAATTGAAATCCCACCTAACTCTATCTTTCTTATAACTTGCTCTTTGCTCGATAAAAATTCCTCAGATCACATCATCTATAACTCCTCGTGAGTTATCTCGTCTTATTTCATAGTACATCATCTTTATAGCATCAATCTATAATTATTCAAACATTATGAGACCATCTTTCTTTATAACTTAAACCGATCACGTCGTGATCTTATTCTATAATCATCTCCTTAAAATTTTTTTATTAACTCGTGATCGCTTTTGTTTTTACGATCCTCTTTCTTTCCTTTTCATCATACATATCCATTTTCTATACTTGGTACACATCAAGTCTCTAACAATTTCAATATATGGTACTTTGAGTGGTTTTCCACAAACAACCAACAAACTAGGTTCCGAAAGTTACTAGTTCAGATATACCTCCGCTCCATGAAGGAATCGTTTAGCCCGGATACCATACATTAACTATTAAATAGAAACAATTATACCACACTTAGATATAACTTTTGATTCTTAACTTCTTTATCACTCTCTTCTTATAGACATTGTCTTCATTTATTATCACCTTACATCCTTATTATTGGAGTTGGGTAACCCCACATTCATATTCCTTATAACTCTCATGAGATTCTTCTTTGAATCCTTTCACGCATTTTTAATCCCTTTTATACATTTCTTAAATTATTTCTTATTGTTCAAATCTCTATTTGAGCTTATTCTTTTATTATCTTCACCTTCTCTTTTCTAAGGTTATAGCCTAAGGTACTCTTTACCTAAGGTTTATAACCTATCAACTTTGATACCAACTATAACTAACCCCAAAATTCATATAATTTAATTATTAACCCGATCGTTAATAACACATCTACCTTCCGATTTTACATCATTATTCGATGTTAAACTTTATATAATGCTGAATAATTTAAACTTTTATGTCTTCTTACTTTAATTTCCCGAATCAAAACCTTTATCATCTACATGTCTTTGAATCAATCTTATTCTATGATTCACTTTATCACTTTATCACTTTTATTATGTAGAATTTTACATTTCAATTCGATAACCTTTGCATATCAGATAACTCAAACTTTAACTTACAACTCAACATAAAACTATACATCATAAAACATTTAGTACATCTCATAAATCTTAATCATGGTATAAAGAAATAACAACTTTAGCTAAAATATTAATCTTCGTGTATTATTTTTGATCCACGTCATTCAAGTAGCACATAGTGTTACCTTCAATCCTTAACCTGCAAAAATGGTTATTTGCAAGGTTGAGCTCGACAGCCCAGCAAAATCTAAAAGCTTTCATGCATCACATAGCACATAATAGCATGCTCAACATATATCTCATAAACATTGGACTAGTATAACATACATGATACAGTTCATATAACAAGTATAAAGATGTATAAAGATTGAGTTTCTTACACAATCAACATGCTTTACTCAATCAACGTAGTCATAAGTTGACTTTAACATTTCATACATTCAACATATATATAACACATCATGCTCTTTGCAATAAAGATTTAAAACAATCAAATTCATATAGCAAATAGGAACTGAAAGACTTGCCTTGATCGTTGTTTATCAATAACAGCTTTAACGACTTACGCTTATCTCGCACTTCACGTGCCCTACACAATTATATAATCATACACATCAACTATTAGTCACATAGCAATCCATAATAGTTGTAATGTAAACTTTACTCTACCTCCCATAACCCTTCTATAATTAATACACAATGTTCAATTTGATTGTGTTAACTTTCAACTTATATCTCATTATATTTCATATTGAAGTTCATTCAAGTGTTTAAGTCTTTCTAGGACTACTTATTGGTTTTATATTAACACTATTCAATATCTTATAATATTCATTTCATTTGATTTAAAACACTTTTTACGTTCATTATCACTTATCACGGCTGCTTCGACGTTTATTCATCACACGCCTAATTTGCTCTCTTTGTGTGCTTAGTATGCGATACAACTTATCTAATATATCATTTATTAATGTTAAGCATCATTATACTTCATAATATTCATGTTATATAACTTAGAACAACATCTATTATCGTCGACATCACTATACTTGTGTATGTGCATGTCCGACGCCTCCGATTGCCTCTCCGAATATGCATCAGTCACAAAGATGACCATTTTGATTACTGTTCCCGACCTCAAATTGAAAAACTTAAAGAATAAAAGTTGTAGTTCTATTCGTCCTCGTTCGGATCATCTTGAATCACCTCAATCGAGTTTGTATGAAAACGTTATGCCTATTTTACTAAAACAGTCAAAATAGACACATTGACATACATTTGGGCAAATTATGCCCAATTAAGCCTTGGGCACACAGGAAGTGCATTGCGCCCCAAATGACTTAGAGACACAGCTAGCACATGCCTGCCAAGTAGTAGAAACGGACCAAGCTACCGTGTTCTTCGCGATTTTTGACCATTTTTCTCCTACTAATCTTCATAACTTAGTTATACACATCCAAATTAGTCCATTTTCGATTCTATGGATTCGTAATTCATATAACTACAATATACTAGAATTCTAACAATTTATTAAAACATTAACCAACCTAAAATTTGACCCAAAACACATGTTCATACTCTATTTTCATGTTTTAACATCTCTAGCTTAATTTGATCGCCACGACTTCGCTTTCTTAATCAATCGACACGATTTAAACTATGTTGTTTTCGCTTTCTTCTCATACTAACATAATCCAACATCAATTTATAGATTATAACACATATTAAACATGAAATTTTATACTTTCTAAAGCCATAACATACATGTTTCATTAAGAACACAAGTTCTTCATCTTTAGCATAGTTTCATGAGTTCAATTACCTAAAAATTGCTTATATATGATATATAACATAATATATATACCCATAAACATATACAAATTTTACTTCAACAAAAACCTAATTACAAAGACTTTAGAAAAAAAAAACAAAAACTAAAACTTATGAATTTACCTTTTATTCCTCTAAGCTCTAGTTAGATAATTGAAAGTCCTTGTTTAATCCTCTTTTTCCTTTTGATTCTTAGAGTGTCTCTTCCCCTTCTCAATTTCTTTCTAAGCTCCATCTTTTCTCTCGTGTTTTCTCTCTTTTCTCTATTTTGTTACACAACGTAAACAAAATAAAATGATGCCTTAATGTGGGTGTTACAACCGACGGGCTTAATGTGGGTGTTACAAAGGCAAAAGGTCACAAGGCCATGTTTGGCTAGAACCATTAATGTCTTTTTAATTTATTTTAATAATTATCCTTATCATATGGTATATCTTCTTTTCTCTAAATGTCACACTTTAACTATGTTGCTAAATTATTTAGCTAACTACACTAAATAATACAATTATAATATGTACAGCTATTACTAAATATATTACAAAATTATATTCATAACATCTTAATTTAAAATAAACATTTCCATTAAAATAATTAATATTTATTCCATTAATTATTTTAATTAACTCAAATGAATCATACAATCATAATATATAATTATTTAATTCATTTCCTTGCATAAATTGTCTCAATACAATTTATTTAATCCATACATCTAATCACTACTTAAATATTAACTCAATTTATTAATCTCTAACCAATAATTATTTATAGGTATATTAGTTTTTCTTCTCTCACCATCAATTTATATTTTATTAACATCATTCAGGTATTAAACCTTTTCATATATTACCATGATATGTAATATATATTAAGAATACCAAATTTAAGTAGCAAAACTCATATATTAACTCACTATTTAATTAATGAATTAACTCTTTTATCCACTTTACTACAACACCACAACCAAGTAAGGTTTTAATATTCAAACAATATTATTCCATAATATAGTTTCAACTTAATTTAAATTACCCAATATTTATAGGGTTAATTTCCTTGCCACCAAATTCCTTGTCATGATTAATTTCTTTTATTTTCTTTAATAGTTTAATCAACTATTAAATCTCATAAAATTTCATTTTTTCACACCAAGACATATAATTCAAAATATATATACATCTTATAATTTTAATTATTAAATTTTTAATTATTAAATGGGAGAGCGAACTTTATAACTTTAGGAAAAATTGGAGGTTGTGGGAAATACATAACCCATTCTGAGTCGCCAAATACATGGTACATAATTCAAATACAAACTTAATTTACTCAAGTGTTAAGTGTCGTGAAGAATACGACAAAACATAAGCTGTGAGTTTTAATACAAATATTGTCTCCTAGACAATATTTAAACTCAAAATAATTCCTCATTACAATTATTATCACACTATTCTTATAGAATAGTGAGGACTACTATAGCAATCATCTTGGACCATCACTCCATTCCGTGACTAGTCCCAGCTATATTCTCATTTCATGAAGAAAATAATGGAAGAAAAGGGTGAGCTCAACTAGTCCAGTAAAGAATATTATGACTAAGATAATGCAAAATAAATTATCATTAGACTTCAACAATGTTAAACTGATAGAATACAATAAACAACAAGTTTAACTGCAGTGAAACAAGCAGTTCATTAGAAGAGTCAAGTAGAGCATGATATCTACTATCTTCTATTATTTAAAAAGTTTATCATTAATTTTATCGCTGAGACTCAGCTCAATAAATAATCCACATCACTGAATTTTCCATGCACTACGGGCCAATGATATTCATTAGTATCACGTCCATGAATTATCCATGCACTATGGGCCAAGGATATTCGTGTTATTACCAATGATCATGATCATGCTAAATAACAATTCATCTTTGCACTCTTGGCCGAAGAGAACCCATGGTCATGATCATACCAACAACTGTCGCTGAGATTCAGCTCAATAAATAATCCACATCACTTGTAACATTATAGGCCGTTATTATACCGAATAATCCCTGGTCATAATCATACCAATCAACAGTCCATCAATGCACTACGGGCCAAAGATGACTTTCATCGTAATATAAGCATGAGGATGATGACAATGATATAAGAATTCAATTAAATAAAAGGAAAGGATAAATTTTAAAGATTTATAATTTAATTTATCCAGAATTCAATAATGTATAAATTGTCAACATGATACTGCTTTGTGGAGTAAAATTTAAGAATAATATTGTATCAAAAATAATTTGGACCGAAAGAAATCAATTTTTTTGGTCGTGAATAGTACCCCAGGTGAATAGTACCCGAGTGAATAGTATCCCACGAATAGTACTTCGTAAATAGTACCCCGTGAATAGTACTTCATGAATAGTACTTCGAGAATAGTATCCCGTGAATAATACTTCATGAATAGTACCGTATTTATGAATAGTGACGTACGTATGCATAATGTTGTACGTATGAATAGTGAAGTATAAATGAATAGTACCCATGAATAGTACTCTGGCATGAAAAGCTTAAAATTTAACAAAATGTTCAGATTTCATCTATAATATAACTTTCAATATTAACAACCTGATCATTCCCAGGAAAGGGGGGGATTTCCGATAAGGATTTCTCCCTATTGGTGAGTAATTAGGTGACTAAACCCCTTTCCTCGATAGAACTTTCTAGACATTGTCAATAATATAAATAATAATATGAATAACTTTGTCATCTCAATTATTGATTTAATAATATAAAATATTGTGCAGATGATACTGTGACAATAATTGAATCAATAATATGAGAGATACTATGCAGCAATTACTGTGACAATAATTGAATAAAACTGAGTGACTTCTCACGTAAGCATCAATAATCAAATATATTGTACAATACCGTGTGTTACTATGCAACCACGCGTATTACTGCACTTTTATAACCGAGTATTTCAACAGTTAACGGTAAAAATTTCGTCGTTATTTTTATAAAAAGATATTTCTGTCGTTTTCTAACTCCGATAGTAATTCCATTGCGGGGTCCACCAATGATTGTGTCGTTGTACGAATATTTCCTGATAAAACGAATATTCCCTGACCAATCGAATATTTTATGACAACTTGCTTACTTTGCAAAATTTTTAAATATTACCCACAACTATAACATTATAACAAATTCACACCTTAATATTCAAAAATATATTTCGAGAAAAATTAATCTTTATTCATAAAAGTTGGGGTCTTACAACCTCTCCTTCTTATGAAATTTCGTCCTCAAAATTGGTGTACGTACCTGGTATGTTGAACAGGTGAGGATACCTTGTTTTCATTTCAAAATTCTAACTCTTGAGGTATAACCTTTGAGCGTAGAATATATTCCTTCTTATCCAAGATTTTAATAAGTACCTCTTCATACGTTAAATCTTCTGCTATCTCGTCTAGTTCTAATTCAATAATGTGGTTCAGGTCGTCCACATATTTACGTAACATCGATACGTGAAAAATGTTATGAACACGCGACATACTTAGCGGTAAGGCGAGTCTATAGGCCACAGTTCCTACTTTGATCGAGGATTACAAATGGACCAATAAAATCGAGGGTTGAGATTTCCTCTCTTCGTCGATTCTTGCTTCTAGAATAACGTCTTCTTGGACCTTCTTCTTCACATTCATCATCTCTGAGTCTGTAGCTTTAGTGGCTTTAACTTTATCGATTAAAGTCAGTTCTAATCGTATATTCATTATCTTCACGTAGGTTCTTGGAGTCTTTAACTCTATCTCCATCTTTTGTAAGTCATACGAAACGGGTCTTTGTGTTAACAATATCGCACTCGTAAACGCATACGATCTTCTACTCAACGCGTCAGCTACCACATTCGTTTTTCTAGGATGGTATTTGAATGATATTATCATAATCTCTCAATAGCTTGAGCCAACGTCTTTGGCGCATAATACATTCGTTTTAGGTGAAAAAAAATATTTGAGGGTTTTGTATCGGGTTCACGGTCGATACAAAATTTGATTTCACGCTCTGGGGGTAGGCTAGGAAGTCTTCAGGTAATACGTCAGGAAATTTATTAATAACAGAAATATCATTCAAATCTGATGTATTTTTATTTAAATCCGTGACACAGGCTAAGAAAGTTTGACATCCCTTTTTCAATAAACGAATAGCTTTATGGCTTGATATGACAGTGATTGACTTTAGTGGTTTGGTTGCTTGAATTCGCATAATAGGTTGGTTAGCAATATGAAAGCTAACAACCTTCCGAAAACAATCAATTTTTGCATGATGAGTAGTTAACCAATCAATCCCTAAAATCACATCAAATGCAAGTATTTTCAAAGAGATAAGATTAACAGGAAATGTAAAAGTGTCGATTTGAATCAAACAAGATTTATAAATAGTGGAGGTAACGAAGGTTTCTCCCAACGTAGTTTCAACAGATAAGTCAAAGTCTAATTTCTCTGTAGTCAAATTTAAACGTTGAGCGCAAGTATGTGAAATAAATGAATTAGAAGAACCAGTATCGAATAAGGTATAGACTTCGCAAGAGTTTATGATTAACTTACCTGTGATAACTTCGTTCGGGTTCTTCGACAAACGCTCTCACTTAAACTACCGGCTTTGACTTGTTTGGGACGGCCTTTGGTGTCTCCATCCCAGCTGGACTTAACTTCACTACACGAAAAAATGGGGCTAGGTGACCTTCTCTTCCGCAATTGAAACACGCTTTGGGTTGTTGCGTACAGTTTAGACGGATGTGTCCCTCCTGTTCGTATTTGTAACATACGACCGGTGGTCGTTCTTCTTCCTTGGAAACGGGTGCTGGTGCTACTATCTTTCCATCATTATTGAACCTTCTCTTCTTGAAATTTCCACTTCTATTATCTTGGCCATGATTACCACCGAAGTGGTTACCATTCTTGGCATGATAATTTCCCCCACGATGGTTATCATTGTTCCGATGGCCGTTGCCATCGGTATGATTATTATCGTGTTGTTGGTCGTTACCTTTTGGTTGAGCTGACCCATTATCGCGCTCCACTAACTGAGCCCTATTCACAACATCTAAATATATACAAAGTTTGTGAGAAATGAGGTATTGACGTATTTCGGGTTTCAAACTTCTTAGAAACATTCGCGTCATTCGCTCCTCATTATTGACTAAATGAGATGCAAACTGGGACAACTCGGCAAACTTAGCCTCGTACTGTGACACGGTCATATTGTTTTGCTCTAGCTTGATGAATTCCATCTCCTTCATGTGAAGAATACTTTCAGGAAAGTATTTGTCGTTAAACAATTCTTTGAACTTCTCCCAAGACATCTCTAGTGCGGAAAGATGAGTACGTTTTACAGATTTCCACCAATGATTTGCCTCTTCACGCAACATAAAGGTGGCAAAAGGGAACCTTTTGCTCCTCAGAGCATCCCAAGACATCAAATATCTTGGTGATCTGCTTAATCCAAGTATCTTCCTTAAGTGGCTTTGGCTTTCCCAAAAACTCCGACGGTCCCAGCTCCTTGAACTGCTTAGTAGTGACCATCCAAGAGTTACCAGTGTTTCCAACTTCATTTTGAACAGGAGTCGCTCTCGCCTGATGTTGCATGAATTGCATAAAGCCTCTGAAAATCCCATCGTTCATCATTGGGTCGGTGTTGTTGTTTACCTGAGAATTATTTCCTTCTTGATGCACATTATCCTGGGTATTAATCGTTGGTGACTTAATAGTCTCATGTGCTTCATTGCTTATCTCAACATTTTCAGATGTCATTTTAAAACACTGTCACAAAATAAGGGTTAATTGACATGTCACATATTATCCCTATATTCTTACCGACCAATTAAATAACAATTAAGTTTAGGTAGGTCATACTAACGAAGGATATTACTCAACTCTCCCCTCCTAGTTCTAATCCCAGATCTCCGCCAGAGATCATATCCCTAAGCTTTGATACCAACTGTGACGCCCCTAAAATAGGTATACATCACCCATTCTGAGTCGCCAAATACATGGTACAAAATTCAAATACAAACTTAATTTACTCAACTGTTAAGTATCGTGCAGAATACGACAAAACATAAGCTGTGAGTTTTAATACAAATATTGTCTCCTACACAATATCCAAACTCAAAATAAGTCCTCATTATAATTATTATCACACTATTCTTATAGAATAGTGAGGACTACTATAGCAATCATCTTGGACCATCACTCCATTCCCTGACTAGTCCCAGCTATATTCTCATTTTCTGAAGAGAACAATGTAAGAAAAGGGTGAGCTCAACTAGCCCAGTACAGAATATTATGACTAAGATAATGCATAATAAATTATCATTAGCCTTCGACAGTGTTAAACTGATAGAATATAATAAACAACAAGTTTAACTGCAGCGAAACAAACAATTCATTAGAAGAGTCAAGTAAAGCATGATATCTACTATCTTCTATGATTTAAAAAGTTTATCATCAATTTTATCGCTGAGACTTAGCTCAATAAATAATCCACATCACTGAATTATCTATGCACTACGGGCCAAGGATATTCGTGTTATCACCAATGATCATGATCATGCCAAATAACAATTCATCTTTGCACCCTTGGCCGAAGAGAACCCATGGTCATGATCATACCAACAACTGTCGTTGAGACTCAACACAATAAATAATCCACATCACTTGTAACATTACAGGTCATGATTATACCGAATAATCCCTGTAATCATACCAATCAACAGTCCATCTATTCACTATGGGCCAAAGATGACTTTCATCACAATTTAAGCATGATGATGATGACAATGATATAAGAATTCAATTAAATGAAAGCAAATGATAACTTTTAAAGATTTATAATTTAATTTATCCAGAATTTAATAATGTCCAAATTGTCAACATGATACTGCTTTGTGGAGTAAAATTCAAGAATAATATTGTATCAAAAATAATTTGGACCGAAAAAAATTATTTTTTTTGTCATAAGGGTGAATAGTACCCGAGTGAATAGTACCCCGTGAATAGTATCCTATGAATAGTACTTTGTGAATTATACTTAGGAAATAGTACCCCGTGAATAGTACTTCGTGAATAGTACCATATTTATGAATAGTGTTGTACGTATGAATAGTGTCGCACGTATGAATAGTGATGTATAAATGAATAGTACCCTTGAATAGTACTCTGGCGTGAAAATCTTAAAATTTAACAAGAATGTTCAGAAAAATATCCTTGTGCAATGATACTAGATGAAGTGTAAATTTCAAGGATATTCTACTAATTTCATAGAGTATAGAAGCAATACTTTAACAAAATGAGTGTAGATTTAGGAATACGAAACGAAATAATATTACTTACATATTACAAAGTATGGAAGAAAATATTATTTCATACGAATATTGAACAAAAATAATATCCCTTAAGGCTGTTGAACGAAAATAATATTCCTTATGAATATTGAACGAAGATAATATTCCTTACGAATATTGAACAAAATAATATTCCTTACGGATATTGAACGAAAATAAAATTTCTTACGAATAAGAAAAATAATATCGTAAGCGAATATAAAATAAATAATACCCCTTACCTTAGTAGAATATTGGATACTGCAACATTTGTGTTTATGGAGTTCGATGGTATGTTCAGCCCCTTGGGCGAACATTTGTGTTTATGGAGTTCGGTGGGATGTTCAGCCCTTGGGGTGAACATTTGTTTTTATAGAGTTTGGTGGCATGTTCAGCCCTTAGGGTGAACAATATTTTTGGCGTTCGATGGAACCTGTTCAACCCTTGGGGCGAACAGTGTATTTTGGTGTTCAATGGAATTTGTTCAGCTCCTGGGAGCGAACAGTATTTTGGTGTTCGGGGGAATCTGTTCAGCTCCTGGGAGAGAACAATATTTGGTGATCAGTGACCTGTTCAACTCCTGGGAGCAAAAATTATTTTTGGAGTTCGGTGGTGTGTTCAGTTTCTAGGAACGAATATTTTGTGTGATCGGTGGTATATTCGGTTCTTAGGGATGAATATCTTCATTAATTGTCATTCAATTCTTCGGAACGAGTATTTTCATTATCTATATCTTCGATTGTGATAGGGTTGGTTATCTTCAGTTGTGATAAGGTGGGTTATCTTCGATTGTAATAAGGTTAGTTATCTTTGATTGTGGTAGGGTTGGTTATCTTCGATTGTGATAAGGTTGGTTATCTTTGTTTGTAATAAGGTTGGTTAGCTTTGGTTTTGATAAGGTTGGTTATTTATCTATCTTCGGTTGTGATAATGATGATTATTTTTCTATCTTCGGTTGTGATAAGGTAGGTTATCTACCTTCGGTTATGATAAGGTTGGTTATCTTCGGTTGTGGTAGAGTTAGTTATCTTCAGTTGAGGTTGGGTTGGTTATCTTCAGTTGTGATAAGGTTGGTTATCTTAGGTTGTAATAAGGTCAGTTATCTTCGGTTGTGGTAGGGTTGGTTATCTTCTCTTGTAATAAGGTTGGTTCGATTGTGATAAGGTTGGTTATCTACCTTCAGTTGTGATAAGGTTGGTTATCTAGCTTCAGTTGTGATAAGGTTGATTATTTTATCTTTCTTCGGTTGTGATAAGGTTGATTATTTATCTATCTTCGCTTGTTTGGGTATGATATTTCTCCAGCCGATGGCAATTAAATCTATCAGAGCTCTAGAACTATTCGAGGATTTCATGCTCGATTCCTCATATTCCCCAGCGGATCCCCGGCGGGGGTTACAACGGAATGTTCCGTTGATTCACACGTCAGCGAAGGTCAAGCAACCTTGACAGCCTATCCCACAGGGTTTTCAGTCGTTGATTCACATGTCGGTGAAGTACACATCAACGATGGTCAGGCATCCCTGACAATATTTGCAGTTGGTAGTAAATTCAACAGAATCTTGACATGTCCTGACAATAACAACCAGGAAAGGTCAATGTTATCTAGGAGGATCGATGATGGAATATGTTATACACATCCTCAAACAAACCAAGCTTTATCCCCACATATCTCTTACACATAAGAGGTATATCTTCATGATCAAGTCGTTACCAGAGACCCAGGAATTTGGTGATAACCCCAACATCAACATCCTAATAGATTCAGATTACACATCAAATCTGGTCATCATTGCCAATCCCTAGTTGAAGCAACAGGGAGCCAGCAATCATCCCCAGCATGTTGGGCAACAACCTCGCACACATGCGTTATACATTTGCATCATATTGCATTTCAAGTGTCTAGGATTCTTTATCCTACCCATGCATCGCCATGTATGAGTATGATAAAGAGGGGAATCTGTAGACACTCAAAATTTTCTGTACGCCTGCAGGAGGACAGATTCGTCTTTCAAGAGAGAACCCTGGAAGACAGTTCATATCCGTTCCGGATACTACCGAAAGTTCAGCATCAACCCCAGAACACACACTGGGAGTAACAATTCCAACCTCGGATATAACCCCGAGGCATGCAGATCCAATACCAAAACACACACCGGAGTAGACCGATTAATCTCGGAGATAACCCCGAGGTATCCGGGCCTCGGCCCCAATCTCGAATAGCCACCAACCTTGGTGATAACCCCAAGGAATACAGCTTTGGCGATAACCTTAAATGCTTGTTTCAAATGCAACCAGCTTCAATCTCGGCGCTCACAACGAGATACTCAGTACCAACCCGGAGAAAACACCGGGAGGATAGGCACACCTCATAGATGACACTGAAGACCTTCAACAATGGCAAGAATTCAATCTCAAAGAAAGCCTCGAGTAACGCTCGCATGATCACCCCAAACCGAGCGATAAACACCGGTGAGGGGCAACATCATCATCTCGCCAACGCGATGCCACGCCACATCGTCTCAATATTTCATATACACATCTCTACACAATGATGTCCCATAAGAATCAAGGAAAACCAATCCCGAGTGTCTATTGTGCGGGGTAACGGATGGAATTTGAAGCTTGAAGACCGGAGGGCATCGTCCCATCTTCAATGACTTCGTACAAACTCTAATCCCATGCCATTGTACAACTCTCGACAAAGGCGATCCTAAATAGGTCCTGTATACCTCAATCGGATGCCCGAATTGCACTTCTGAAAGTTCGAGTGGATATACAGTGCCCGAGTGCACGTACTACGAGACGACCCAACCCAATAAACCCGGGGCAACCCGGGTAGCCTCTGGTACACCTGCGGCTCAGCCGCAGGTACACCTGCGGCTCCACCCTCTATAAATAGAGGGCTTGGGGTGGCCATTTTGCAAGAGAAAACGGCGAGGAAGCCCTGCCCAATTTGCTCTGTACTCACACCATACTGAGTGCTTTCTCATTTTAAACACCTGTGAGCTCATATATAGCTACTTTTGTACCTACAAAAGCCAGTGTTAACATACTTTAAAGCCTTCTCACATACTTTAAAGCCTTTCTCTTAATCTTTGCACACACCCTTCTTCACGTTGAGAGTTGTGTTGCGTGTGTTTGCTCGGACTTCGGTCCGTGGTTTTATTTTAGTTTGTATATACATATATATATATATATATATATTTATATATATGGACTAACATTATCGAGTTATGCCTCGATTGAGCCTAGACTTGATGCCCGAGCGTTTATTTTCTTATATATATATATATATATATATATATATATATATATATATATATGATTCGTGTGTGTAACTTTGTTCGATGAGCCTGATTTTGGTCCGAGCGCTTTCGCTTTAATATATATATATACACATTTATATATATTAACTATGTGTAGGACTCATTTGATGAGCCTGAATTTTATATCCAGTGCGTTTACTCGCTTTTATATATATATATATATATATATATACTTATATATATGAACTGTTGTCAAACTCTGTTCGATGAGCCTGGATTTTACATCCGGTGCGTTTATCGCTTATATATATATATATTCGTCCCATCTGGAGTTTACTTCGTGGTGGTTGATCGCTTTTACAGCTTTCTTTACGTTTCGTCCTGCCTGGAGTTCACTTCGTGGCAGTTGATTGCTTTGTACAGCTTTATTTTCATTTTGTCTCGCCTGGAGTTTCCCCCGTGGTGGTTGATAGCTTTATAGCTTTATTTACATTTCGTCCCGCCTGGAGTTTCCTTTGTGGCGGTTGATAGCTTTTACAGCTTTATTTACATTTTCTGATCCCTCATGGAGGTGCTTCGTGGCTGGTGATCATGTCTGTATATATATATATTTATAGCTTTTATATATATTCCTGCTTATTGATTTCATACAAATTGTGGTATCATGTGCGCCTAGGAATCATGTGATCACAGATTCAGCCTATTGGATCTAGATTCGGTTCCCGTGATGGACATTTTCAATTGTAAGTTGACTTGTAAATTATTTTCATGCGGTGTCTCAATTTCCTCTCGGATGGTTTCCATACCACAAGGAAGTCGGCATTATTTTGTACATTATTTTCGCATGCGGATGCCTCGCAGATCCGTAAAATAAAATCAATCAAGTTTAACACTTAATAAAATGGGAGTGTAAAAGGTCTCAATTACTATTGAGCATCGTGGTTTGAAAAACCTTTTTAATAAAACATCATTGCTATATCTTGCTAAAAACTGAATTTTTACATAAATTCAAACCCTGTGTATATAGGTGCGAACGAGGCCTCACACTACTTCCAAATTATAGCACATTGACCCCCACACACACACATTTAGATAATAGTTTCTTGAAAAGAGGCAGTCACCGTGGTAACACGGATAACCAAGTCCTCGGACCCTAATGAATCTCGATTTCACCGACCTGTTTAGCAGTGTCACATCACTGGGTCAATGTGCAAACTTTTTCTCGGTTATGTTGGTACAACCATTTAAAAAACCAACTGGCGACTCTTAACAGTCCATCGTCGACATTATACATGTCTAACCTTTTTCACTTGTTTTTTCAAACAAATCTCACCTAAAATGAGAACACCAAAGAATAAGTAACGGAAAAAGAAAATTAAAAATCCCGACGTCGACAGGTGGCGACTCCAGTAAGAGGACTTACGCCGCTATTACAATTTTTTCAAAACTGTTATCTGCTTGTGTGTGAATGTTGCATTTACATTTGATGAATGTGTACGAATGCATTTCCTTATTGCACTTAGTGCTTCGCACCATAGTTGCTTGTGATATTAGTGCTTCGCACCATATCTGCTTGTGATATTAGTGCTTCGCACATGTCATCATTTCCATGCAGTGAGACGCGATGTATGTGAATGTATGTTGTGTGGTCCCTCCACCAGGAGGCTATCCTGTCGGTGTTTGATTACTGGACTCGTGGGAAGACTGATTCCCCGAGGCTCAGGAAAGGCACCACCCAAATTCGCTCCATTTGAAAGATCGGATTAATTTCCCGTTGAGTAAATTGCATTGATTTGGGAACCTTCATGCCAAAAAGCTGCGAGAGTAACCTAAGATAGGTCAGCCTTTGATAAACCCAAAACGGAGGAAAGTTTCTTCATGCTTTCTCATTTCAATTACTTGTAAACACAATTACTTGTAATATCATTCCATATCTATCTCCATGTAATGAGAAATATGAAGAAATTTGTATATATTTTAATTAAACATGCTACAAACAGCTGACATCCATTTTTTCAGGATAAAATTCCTAAAATGGGCACATCACATAGCATGTTATTATACACATTCCTTAAAGACTAAACTATATAAGTCTTTTGCAGGGAACTAATTGGACCTATTACCCGGTCAAAATCCAAAAGGCTTGTGAAGCTCACAAATAATCATGTCATCATCCCACTGCATCGACCTTAATCTAGTTTCTCATGAAAGAATTCGATGGATTAAGCAAACAAATTACAGATTTGGCTGTTCTACTCAAAGAACTACACCAGTCTACTCCGGGTCCAAAAATACCCATACATGCTGAATCCTCCACACAAGGGGGAACCCAGGTCACTACAATACCTGAACTGCAGTTGGATACGACCAACAAAACTCATGATGCTGCCCATCCCATTGGAGATCCAGACACTGGTGACATCAAAAAGAAAGTCCTCCAAATGGAAGAGACCCTTCGTGCTATAAAAGGAATTGGAGCACACGGGAGTGTTTCATATGCTGACCTTTGTATATTCCCTAGGGTGCCATTATCCAGAAAAATTAAAAACTCCTGACTTTGAAAAATATGACGGGTTAGGAGATCCTTACACACATTTAAAGGTGTTTATTGGAGAACTTGGATCTTATGCAAAGGATGAAAAGCTCAGAATGCAGCTGTTGCAAAAGAGTCTAACTGGAGAAGCTCGTTCGTGGTACACAAGATTAGATAACTCAAAGATCCATAGTTGGGAAGAGCTAGCACATGCATTCCTCACTCAATACAGCTTTCAGTCTCAGATGGCTCATGATCGGTATCAAATTACCAAGATCAAGAAACAGTCTAACGAGTTTTTCAGAGAGTATGCTCAAAGGTGGAGACACCTGGCTGGCCAAGTT
Source organism: Panax quinquefolius (assembly GCA_020205615.1). Classification (NCBI taxonomy): domain Eukaryota; kingdom Viridiplantae; phylum Streptophyta; class Magnoliopsida; order Apiales; family Araliaceae; genus Panax; species Panax quinquefolius. The sequence goes on along the minus strand of CM035170.1, from coordinate 13,525,887 downwards.
AATCCTTCCATGGCAGAATCAGAGATGGTCATGACTTTCATAGACATATAAGAAGCTCCTTTCTATGAAAGAGTTTTAGCTGTCATCGACAACCCATTTTCTGAAATGGTCAAACATGGGGAGATGGCTGAGATGGGATTGAAGTCCAGAAAGATTCAAGACCTAGCTGCCCTTAAAGCTGTTGCTGATCATATCCAATCCGGAAATTATGGAAATAACCCCCGGAGGGTCCATAAAAAGAAAGAGGAAGATGTTTCCCTGATACTGCAGGGTCAAAAAGGCAATTAGAACATGCCTATTCAAAGGAGAAACTACACTCCCTTTCAAGCTCAGTCTTCAAATCCTCCAATACCGAAATGTGGAGAAGTCAAACGCCCTCGAGTGTTCACACCCTTAGGGGACACCCTCGAGAACATTCTCAATCTTCTGACAACACAGAAGAAAATTACACATCTTCTTCCACCCACCAAATTTCTAATGGATTCGGGTTTCAATGTCGCTTCGGAAATGTGCTTATCATGCTGGGGCACCTGGACATGATACTCAGGATTGTTGGGCCTTGAAACATAAGATCTAAGACCTAATAGACAACGGTTAGATCATGGTCACCAAACTAGATCAACCTCACGTTCAAGACAACCCTCTTCCTCAACACAAAGAAGAAGAGGCCAACATGATCAATTGGAGCAATGGACAGAATTCCAATTTTAACTGTGAATCTTCCCAGACCCTCAAAGACGGTGTTGACAAATGGGATTATGCCAAGTTCCAATTCATAATGGAACGAAAGATGAAAGCTTTATGCAAACAAATTGAACAATTGGCAGAATTGGTGACTTATCAGCATCAAGTGACACGTCAATTAATCAGCTAGGAGCATGCCAGTCTCCTACCTCTTGTCATGAATAATCCCTCGTCACTTTCAAAAAATGAAATGCTGGAAGACAAAGTGACAAAGAGAGCGAATGCCAAAGCCCGTCGGGATTTTGCCAACAAAAGGGAATTCACATATCTGGGCCAACCTATGGAGAAAATTCTTCAGATTTTAATCAATAAAGGAAGGATCAGTTCCCTTCTACCTCTAATCAACCCACGTTCAGGGCGATACAACTCTAATGGAGTATGTCAATATCACTCCCATTCTCGCGGTCATAGCACAGAAGAATGCTGGGCACTCCGCCACCTCATCCAAAATCTAATTGACAGTGGTGTCCTACACCTAGCGAACGATGATACTGTGTTACGTACAAGTGAGAATACAGGTCCTACTAAGTGGAAGAGTGTGGTAGCAGTCATATCCACTGAAACTGATGGGGCTAACAGATTACTCATAATGCCAACAATTCAACTCAAGGGAAGCAACAATCCTTTGAAAGTAGTCGCTCCCGAGCCAATCAACTTGCCGTACAGAGCACAATACCCTATTGTTAGCTTGCGTAAGGTTCCGTGGAATTATGGAGAAGGTGAAGGATCTACCTCACATACCACTGCTGCAGTATCGAAGGAAAATCCATTGTATCTTCCCCAACGGGTGATGAAGTCTACCACCAAATCAAAGGGGAAAATACCCATGGAGAAGATTGAAAACTTCCTCCGAACTATGGGTCATCACGAAGCCAAAGTGGTTTTAAGCTTGAGAGAAGCTCCACATCATATTTCAATTTTGGACTTAGTCCTAACTTTCGAGGATCACCGGAAGATCTTACTAAAGGTTTTGGAAGAAGCCTATCTACCAACATCAGTTGATACAAAAAAATTTCAACATCTGGTTGATCACATTTTCAACAACAATGTGATATCCTTCACTGATGATGACATACCGCCCGAAGGGACCGGTCATTACAAACCGTTGCACATTGCGATCTTGTCCTCCAGATACATGCTATCTGGAGTCTTGATAGATGGAGGTTCATCTCTAAATATCTGTCCATACGCTACCTTGGTGAAGATGAATATCAATCTTAACCGAATTCGGAGTAGCCATACCATCATCAAAGCTTTTGATGGAGCCCGTCGAAATTCGGTCGGAGTAATTGAACTGCCAATTGAAATTAGTCCCCATACATTCTGCGTATCCTTCCACGTACTCAAGATAGATTCAGGATACAACCTGCTCTTGGGATGACCATGGATTCATATGGCAGGGGTAGTCCCCTCCACCCTTCATCAACAGTTAAAATACATTATTAATGACAGCCTAGTCACCGTAAACGCTGAGCCGGAGTGTCCTACACAAAGTGACATGCCATTCATCAACGCTAATGCATATATTGAACCGATCAGTTTTCATGCCTTGGAAGTAAGAAATACCCAATACCATGCAATTGGAATGCCACTTCCTGATGTTAGTTACTCAAGAAATGATGTTATTGGGTCATAAGCCGGGACAAGGGCTGGGTAAAGATTGTCAGGGTATCAAATACCCAATTTAATTAACCAAGCAAATTGGAATAGCTGGACTAGGCTATTCTGCCAGTTCTAGTCATAGGAATCCTTATAAGCATCAGCAGATTCCTTTAGCTTTAAACGCGCGGCGTTTATCATCATCTTCAAAATCTAAGTCTGTATAACCTCCTGTAAAGGTGCCAGCCAATGTAATGGCTATGTTATTTCCCAAGCCAGTACCGGTTAAGGAGAAAGAAGTCTTTGTTCCAGATCCCCGAGTGGAGGAAGAGAAGCAAAGAATCAAGCAAGACGTCATCCGAATGATGTCAGGCATACACATCATTGTTCATGATGAACATACCAACAGATACACCCCAGACGATGATTGCCCAGACGTAATGGCCATCATTCGGGATAGGGAGGATGATGACAATCCCTCCATCATCATGCGGTCAACCCCGACTTTTGCCTCGCTAATTGGAACAACACTCCTTGCATTGGTCGTCGAGGTAAAATGGGCGTAAACTCTTTTCGCCTTCAGATATAATAACTTGCTTACTTTTTCTCAGATAAGTATTAGCAGTTTATTTTATCAGTATATGCTAACACTGTGTATGATCAAAATATTTCATATATACTAAGTGAAAGCATATTTTGTTTCAGACCTCAATTTAGATGTGCTCAGATTTTATCGACACTGCAGTGCCTCTTCTCCACAAGGATTGTACCTTTGATATAGAGATGAATTCAGCCTTGATGGATATACATGAGGACATTGAGGTGCCTCCGAAAATTCAAGAATGAGTCAAAGACAAACCTAAACCCAACCTTGATCAAACCACTTCTTTCAATCTCAGAACCTTAGAAAGCCCTAAGTTAATCCAGATTGGTTCAGACCTTACCCCAAACCAAAGGAATGACATGGTTACGCTATTAACCCAATTCCAGGATGTGTTTGTATGGTCTCATGAAGACATGGTGGGTTTATCCACTGACATTGTCCTTCATCGCCTTCCCATTAAAGAAGGATTTAAGCCAGTCAAGGAAAAGCTCAGACGATTGAAGCCTGAGTGGAGTTTAAAGGTGAAAGAAGAAATTGTGAAATAATTTCAAGCTGGCATCATCATGGTGTCTACATATCCTAAGTGGATATCCAACATTGTGCCCGTGCCTAAACCCGGAGGGAAGGTATGAGTTTACGTGGATTACCAGGACTTGAACAAAGCTTGCTTAAAAGATAGCTTTCCCGTGCCATTTATCCACATTCTTATTGACAATACTGTGCAATACGACATGTACTCCTTTGCTGATTGCTTTGTGGGGTATCATCAAATCATGGTTGTTGAGGAAGATTGTGAGAAAACTGCTTTCATCACGCCTTGGGGAACCTTTTGCTATAGACGGTTGTCATTCCGCCTCATCAATGCCGGAGCCACCTATCAACGAGCTATGATTGCTCTTTTCCACGACTTAATGCACAAAGAGATCGAGATCTACGTGGATGACATCATTGTCAAGTTCTGTCAAGGAGAGGTTTGGTCACCTAATTGCGCGTCAATAGGGAGAAATTCTTATTGGAAAGCCCCCTCTTTCCTGGGAACAACCTGGTCGATTAATATTGTGAATTATAATGAAGGTGATATTTGTTGTTAAAATTATTAAGGTAATTTTTATGAAGTTTTGCTTATTTTATGGACCCCCATTTGCCCATTTTTCAAAATAATCGGTAGAAGTTATTTTTAAGGGGGGCCCACGGGTGGGGCCCACTTGTGGAGGAAAGTCTTGGAGTCAGACTTTATGTTGTCACGGATTGATGAAAGGAAAAGGATTGCAGGAATGTGTTTTATATAGATATATATATATATATATATTGTAAAAGTGGTCAGGCAAGTGGGGGGGGGGGAATTTGGGTTATCAGGATGGAGTATTATTTTGTTGTCATATATATATATATAATAGGTAACAATTGTTAGGAGGGAAGCAAGGAATCACGGGAGTGTATTCCGTGAACTAGCATGTGTTATATATATATATATAATATTTTATTTAAAAGTTTTTATTTTATTAGAATATTTTATTTCATAGTATCCTTTCCATTATCCTATAAATAGAAGCTCATTCCTTCATTATTTCTTACGAATTCACTAAAACTCTAGAGAGAGAAAATTATAGAGAGAAAGAAGAAAAAAAGTTTGCTACCTCTTTTTTTCAATATCTAGTTTCTTCTAAGGTAAGGGGTATTATTCTTTCTTATTCATGAAGAGAACTTTTGTTATTCCATTCTCTATTATTCTGTTGGAATAACCTGTATACGCGGGCTACCATATACTTGGTGAAATTCTTTTATTATTCCATTCTTTATCATTATGTTGGAATAACCTGTCTATGCGAAGTACCGTATACATGGAGAAATTCTTCTGTTATTCCATTTTTATTATTCTGTTGGAACATCCTGTCTGTACGTTACACATGACCTGGTTCTTTTATTTATTATTCTATTGGAACATCATGTCTGTACGTTTACGCATGACCTGGTTCCGTTATTTATTATTCTGTTGGAATAACCTGTCTATGCGGTCTATCGCATGCCTGGTGATTTCTTTTGTTATTCTATTCTTTATTATACTCAGTTGGTTAAAGTTTTGACTTCTATACTCCATGAAATTAGTGGAATATCCTTGATATTTGCGCTTCATCCAATATCTTTTCATGGAAATATTCTTCTGAGCATTCTTGAATTTTACTCTACAAAGCAGTATCATGTTGACAATTTGGACGTTATTGAATTCTAGATAAATTAATTCTTGAACTTGTTTTATTGAATTCTTATATCATTGTCATCATCCTCATGCTTATATTATGTTGAAAGTCATCTGTGGCCTGTTGTGCATAGATGGACTTGGTATGATTATGACCAGGGATTATTCGGTATAATCATGACCGTAATGTTACAAATGATGTGGTAAAAGTCCTCCTTGGCCATAGTACATTGATGGATATCTGTTGGCATGATCAAGACCATTAATGAATACACAAATATTCTTGGCCCTTAGTGCATGGATAATTGTGGTTGTGATACTAAAGAATATCCTTGGCCATAGTGCAGGGGTGATTCGATGATGTGGATTATTTATTAAGCTGAGTCCCAGCGATAAAAGTGATGAAAAATCTTTTAAATTATAAAAGATAGTAGATTTTATTCTCTACTTAACTCTTTTAATGGATTGCTTGTTCCGCTGCAGTTAAACTTGATATTTGTTATATTTTATCAGTTTAACACTGTTGAAGGCTAACGATAATTTATTCTGCATTATCTTAGTCATAATATTTCTTACTGGGCTAGTTGAGCTCACCCCTTTTGCTTTCATTGTTCAGGAAATGAGAATGTAGCAAGGACTAGTCGGGGAACGGAGTGACGGTCCAAAGGATAGCATTAGTAGTCCTCACTATTCTATGAAATAGTGTGTTAATAAATGTATTGAGGACTTATTTTGAGTGTGGATATTGTCTGGATGACAATATTTGTATTAAAATTCACAACATATATTTTGTCGTATTTTACACGACAGTTGTATAATTAATTGTATTTGTATTCAGTACCATGTATTTGGGTACTCAGAATAGGTGATGTATACCTATTTTGGGGGCGTCACACCTATGGGATGGAAGTAGTGCTCCCCATAGAAGTTGAAATAGAATCCCTCAGAGTGTTGATAGACGCTCAGCTGGATAAAGACCAATGGGTACAAGACAGGTATCACCAATTGTCTCTAATAGACGAAAGGCGAACCGCGGCTATCTTCCATGGTCAATTATATCAACAAAGGATTGCTAGATCCTACAACAAAAAAGTCCGGCTACGGCAGTTCAAACAACACGACTTGGTTTTGAAGAAGATCATTGACAACCAAGATCAATCTAAGGGAAAATTCGCTCCTAACTAGGAAGGCCCGTTTGTTGTCAAGGAAATATTGACAGGAGGCGCTCTCAGATTGCAAGAAATGGACGACGATGAATTTCCACAACTCATCAATTTGGACGCCGTAAAATGGTACTATGTCTAAAGTTGCCCTCAAGCAAACATCCTGGTGTTGGACCATCAGATCACCAGTCATTCCAGTTCTTTAACCCTCTACCACATACAACTCTTCCACACTTTGCCCCTCAGGGAAAATATACTTTTCAAGCCAGCAACCTGGCTTTTCTACGTTCCTACGACTTAGGTCATCCCACTACGGATTGAACCTCTTGCATTTGCAGTTTGGCTACCCATACATGGGATCAAACTTCTCATACCTACAGTTTATCCTCACTTCAGATTAAACTTTTTCTTCCCTGCATACGACCGCATACATGGGATTACGTTTTTTCACTCGCCCTGAGGGGCGAACTACGTCGACCTGATCTCCTCTTCAATAGGAGTACGTAGGAAACCATTTCATATGGTCCGGTCGCAATAACACAAAAATAACAAAAACATTTCCACCCTCTTCTCCTTACAAAAATAAAAACAAATTCCTATACCATTTCTGCCACATACAGTGTTGAACCTCTTACACTAGGTTTGAACTACGCAGACCTGATCTCCTCTTCAATAGGAGTACGTAGGCAGCCATTCATGGTGCGGTCTCACCCCCTACCAAAACACAAACTCTTGTTAGTTGGTATTGGGATCAAACATCAATCCATCACATTTCATCGGCTTCAGACCAAAGGGATGGAATTACCTGAACTCCTCCCAAATAGGAGATTCGACGAGTATCTAAGCTGCCGTCATACCTTGAAGAGTAACACCAATCCATAAGAGATGGAATTAACAAGGCTTATCCTAAATAGAAGTACTGGCGACCATCTATGGTGCGGTCAATCTCAGAGAGGAAAGCCACACTCCTCTCCATATTTTCATTCAAAAACCAGTCCCAAGACACCAAAGATGGCAGGGATACACAAAGATCGATGATCCATTCTGAACTATCCATAGACAACTCAATGTCCATCCATCCAGGAGGAATTCAGAATACATCAAGATCACAAGCCCTGAAGCAGCAGGCAAAATATCAAGCAAGTATTCAGGCATATCTAAAAGGGAAGTGATCAAAAATATATTTCCCTGCCATATATATAATGTTGTTTGATATACATAAATGTAAACTGTACATGACAAAATGGCTAAGCTAGTCTGTGCAGAAAAATCCAAGCCCATCTACAAATCAGCGTGTATGCGAGCTAACAAGCCCAACATGGCATCCCTCTCAGAAGAAGGGGGTAAAGCTGTGGTATCCTGTACGAGAATATCCACACGGCCCAACAAATCTGCAGCCATCTGCATGGTGACCATATGATCATCAATATATGCGCTCATCTCTGCAATCATGCCAGTGGTAAGGGACCTCACTGCAGTACTATCTGTGATGGCTACATCCTGGGCAGATATGGCACTATCCCGCTCAACTATCACTGCATCTCTAGCTAATCTAGCCTCATCCCGCCGACGACGACAATGCAGATCTCTCGCGAAGCTAATGCTCTCTCTCTCTAATAAGAGTCTGCGTCTCTCCCATCAAGGGCGGTCAACATCATAGATCGAGCCCGATCTCTCTCGAAGGACATCGATGAAGACTCGCTCAAAGTCATGTCTTTGAATGTCAATCACTATGAAGATCGGTACTGGGAGAATCTAAAAGAGATGCTGGCAACCCAGCACCTGGCTCCTCCTCGATGTGGGAATCAATGTCCTTCATGGGCTCACCCTCATCTGTCTCACTATCCGGTGCTGTGGATACTACTGCAGCCGATGCAATCTCTATCTCTATGCATGCAAAATACTCTTCTGAACAACCTGGATGGCTCACAGAAAAATCAGCTATCTCACGCTGATCCCACCATGCATACACACGGGATTAGTCCTCTGCTGAAAGATAGCGAGAAGCTGAACGCTGACCTATCGCCCCCTCGAAAGGATGAAAGTCTTGAAACTGGTCAAACTACGACATCACGGCCAGCGGGTGATAAGTAGTCACGCCCCTCAAACCAGCCAGAGGGAGATAGTACATGCCCGGAGCATGAGTAATAAAGTTGTAGGGTGAGCTGAGCCCCGAACATGGCACTATGACAAATAGATCTCTGATATCCGCCAAGAATATGGACCAAGACATAGCATCTGTACACTCCGATGGCTGAAAGGAGTATGACATGGCTATATCGTGGGTGAACCAATACCCATGCCGTCTAAGAGTGCCAATCGGTCTCAAATGTGATATAAACCATACATATAGCATGACCGAGCTACCTATAAACACTCCTGTTGGATAAGTGCAGCAGTAGGTGGCTGACCGCAGGGTCTCTACTATGATCATAGGTATGATGGTGCGACCCTCCCTGAGAGCTCTCACTGCCATGATGACACCAATGTATATCTCATCCATGTATCGTGGCATATAGACATACAACAGTACGCATAACAGCAGTACATCAATCCTGGCTAGACGCCAATGATCCTCTGGTGCGGTGAAATCCCTGGAATATCACGAATAACTATCCTCAGAGCCAAATCTGTCGAATAGGAAATGCTGGGATATAATGTGGCTGGATGTAAGCTCATCCTGCACCACTCTGCGCCTCGATCCAGTGAGGGTCATGAACCGTCTACTCATGTCCCCCAAAGCCATATGCACGCAAGGTCTGTCCAGCGGCAGCATCGTCAACCGTGCATACTCCTTTAGAGTAGGAGTCAACTCCTGGGCCCCAAATTGGAAAACCTACCTATCCAATACCCAATGCTATAGCATGCCATCCACAAATCATGCGGGAACCTGAAACATCAATAAGGTCATAGTATGTTGCAGCAAATGATCTATGGTCACCCTGTCTGATGGTGACATGCTATCATACCACGATCATATACCCGATGCCACCAATGATGGTGGGGGGTATGATCAATACGGCTAACTGTCGAAGAAGACATCTGTACGGGCCGTGTCATAAGTGAAAGTAGTATGCACACAAGCCAATCATGTTTGATGATAAAGCATATACTTTGTAACAATCTTATTCATTTATTAATAAAAAGTATTAATTTATTAAAGGCTTTTAATTATCTACATGATGCTGTTTTATAATATGTGATAAACCCATAGTTTTAAGCAATACTTTTAGAATAATGATGATGATCATTCTAATGAGATCTAAATTCTTAGAAAGCTTAAAACTAAAATAGTTCCCAATTATTGGATTACTAAATTGGGGATTAGTGAATCCGGATAGATTGGTACATACGTTGCTTGCTCATTGGATGAGGATGATTAATCTCATGATCATTTGTGTGGAGACACTAAAGCAAGTATGTAGGTGCTTATTAGAGAATAAAGTTCATCGAATTGGCTCGCTAAGGAATACCTAATGGAGTTTTACTTGCCTATCAATAGGAATTCTCAGTAGTGATAGTAGACAAGTGATCCTTGGACTTGAGATCATCATAGTATCTTGTGTATGATGAGTTATACTTTGACTTATTCCTTAAGACCCTTAGGGTATATCAAAGGGTATGCTTGGGTATAATAAGTTGTACATGGAGATAATGTATGATCAATAAAGAATCTACCACTTATTATTAAAGAGAAATGTCCTATGTGATTCGATAAATGACAACCCAAAGAGTCCTTGGCATAAGGCGAATAAAATTAGAAAGGAGTTTCTAATTTGCATTATTTGAGTTGGGCATTTAAGATTTAAATACATATAATTAAATAAAATAAGACTTGACAAGAATTCCATGTCTTATATTTAATTGGGACATTGTATGGTGGAAGGATTGAATTGTCACAGTAACTATTTACTCAAAGGTTCTTTTATGATTAATGTTGAAATCTATATTATCCGGAAAGTCGTTGATCGCTAGGGGAGGCTTTATCCCTATTGTAGAATAAATATTATTTATTTAAATAAATTAATTATTTAATTTATTTATTTAAATAAGATTAGAATTGTTCTAATTGATTTATTCACATAGGTTTAATATGGAGAACCTAAAGGGTCACACCATAAAAGGAAGAATAATTATTTAAGAAGTTAATGGCATAATCGTAATAATATATCAAGTATATTTAATTTAATCTATGGTGATAGAATAAATTAAATAACTTAATATTTATTATTTAATATTTTAGAAATATTAAATATAAATTAATAAGAGAGTCTTATTAATATTATTACAATTATTATTATTTTAATTTCTAAAAGAGTTTAGGAATTAATTTAATATAAGTACTCTCATTTATTCCTAATTGGATTAGGAAGGAAAATTAGTTAAAGGAGTTTAATTAATTATCCCTAATAAGATTAGGGAGCTTAATTAATTAAAAGAATTTAATTAATTAAATAAAACCCAATTCCTTAATTGTTAAGGTGGGTTGCCCACATCTATAAATAAGAGGAGTCTTATTATGGGTGATGAGGTTTTGTTGACTTTTACAACATACGTAATAATTCCAATAGTTGGGAGAGTACGCCTTTTCTATAGAGATAGAAAAACTAGGGTTTAGCCAACCACCCATTTTCTTGAATCTTTTTCTTCCTTGGTGGATCACCTCTAGAGGCCAAACACTTGGGTGGCTAACGTTGATCAAAGGAAGGAACCAAACCCGATGGATTCAAGTTGAACACGAAAAGGATTGGAGGTGAACTTGTACCTGAGGAAGCTCGATCTTCAAGGGTATGATTCTTATTCGTTATATTTTTCGTTTAATTAATAATTTTGCGTAAAGGGTGATCCGGGTATATGGTTTGTAAAATTTTTAAACTCTGATTTATCTCGCTTCCGCTTAATTTTTGCAATTTGATTGCGTTCTTGAATATTACAAATCTAACAATAAGACCATCCAGGGGTCAAAGCTGAATATCTCTGGACATACATATATATGCGTAACATGATACATGCATAGTAGATAATAGATGGCAATATGATATAGGGAATGAAAAATTGTGCATACATTCCTAAGTATATCATCATCTAATACATCATCTCTCAGATAGCTACAAATATGGAAATGGGGCATGAGCATACTATTACTAAATGAGAGGCCTATCAAAAGATATAGCAAGAATGGGGCACAGCCACCCAATAGCTAACAGAGTCCTATCAAAAGATATAACGAGAATACCCATCAGAAGAAGACAATGGTGTTGATGTCCACATCATCAATCCTATCCACCTGATGTAACTCCTCCTGAGTCACTGGATCTCTATCAACAGGGATGTCAGGCCTATATAAAGGAGGATCTGTACTGGCAAAACCGAATGGGTCATCTAAGGGGCCAACGCCTGAGCTGGAAGGAGCAAATGAAGCTGCCTCTACAGGATCTCTGCCCAAATGCCAGATAAATATGTGTGCCTGGTCCAACTGCCGGGTCAAACTATCAATCTGTGTCACATGAGTCGGATCTCGGACACAAGCTATCCAATCCGTCATCATCACGGATCCTGGAACCATATCCCCATGAACTGAGTGGTGCGGGACTGGGCTCCGATAGTACGGGAACATGTACAGCAGGAGCGGGATCCTCAATCGAAATATCCTCATCCTCGTCCTCAACGTCTAGAACATCAGCCCGGACTGGATGAATCACGGCCTCCACCAATCAACGAGGCTATCTGACAGAACGGGGCCGAGGCACTTCAGAAGCCCTCCGCCGTATACCAGAAGTGGTCCTACCAGAACTACTCGGCTGATCCGGATCTATAATATCTGGACAACAAGTCTCCAAATCACCTCAGAAAGGGTGTGGTATTTCCTTACCTGGAGCTTTTTAGAATGCATTTTATGACTATATGCATGCATGCATTTACTTTAACATATGATAGAATTAAAATGCATGACTACCCAATGCCTATGTTTTGAAAATTTTTGCCATAGTCCCCTTTGAAAATAGGACTATCCACATGCACATAGGCATGTCTAGGTGGCCATTCAGTAGCACACCTGCCCCAAAGTCATATACATAATATATGCATTAAAAATCAAAATCATTCATGCATAAGGTTAACCTCAATATTAGGAGTAATTTGCCTTTCTACCTTTTGCTCATTGGACCTCAAACAGGACAAAAATAGCAGAAAAAGGTGCCAATTTGACTATCTCATAAGTTAAATTTTTTCACATCATTATGTTTGGCATGGTTTAATACTAACATTTACTATGTTGAATATTTTTTATCCAGTCATTTGTGCATACATAATCACTTATATGTGTTTGGATGCATTTCATGCGATAACTCAAATTCCAATGGATAAAAATTGGAAAAAATACATGCATACGTTACCAGGATAGTGCAGAACACTTGTACGGTGACAGAATTTGCAGAAAGTAGCCCGAACTCAGCAGATCTGAAGGAGGCTCTCGGATTTCTCTTTGCAAAACAAGTTGAAAGTGACTTGTGTTACCAACCTGCTGGATTATATCACCTACGGTCGGCCGCAGGCTCATCTGCAACTGAAGTAGGTGCACTTGTGGCACCCCTATATGGGCCCCACCCCTCCGGCTCGGTCCAGTCATAGTTACAAAGGAGTTCTTGTGGACTAGAAAGGTAAAATCGGGAATAAAAACGCTACGCGATTGAGCAAAACAACATACAATCCTGGTCTTCTCAGATGAAACTTTGAGTCTGTATATCACTCATTGGTAGTCACTAAACACAAGGTATACCCTGCCAATGATCTCATTTGTTACAAATCACATCCGGCAATACCTTGTGCAGGTCCAATGCCACCAACTCCGGGTCGTTACCCTAAAGGATCAACGTAATCCCCGACGGGGGTTACAACGTGGATCCCCGATGGGGGTTACAACGTGAAGCCCCGACAGGGGATTAAAACGCATATGTTGACACACATATCAACAAAGGTCAAGCAGCCTTGACGTTATCTCAGCCGATGGCAATTAAATCTATCATAGCTCTAAAGCTATTCAAGGATTTCATGCTCGATTCCTCATATTCCCCAGCGGATCCCCGACGGGGGTTACAACGCAATGTTCCATTGATTCACACGTTAGCGAAGGTCAAGCAACCTTGACAATCTACCCATAGAGTATCGGCCATTGATTCACACATCAGCGAAGGTCAAGAAACCTTGACAACCTATCCCACAGGGTTTTCAGCCGTTGATTCACATGTAAGTGAAGTACACATCAACGACGGTCAGACATCCCTGACAACATTCGTTGTTGGCAGTAAATTCAACAGAATCTTGACATGTCCTCGCAATAACAACCAGGAAAGGTCAATGTTATCCAGGAGGATCGATGATGGAATATGTTATACACATCCTCAAATAGACCAAGCTTTATCCCCACATATCTCTTACACATAAGAGGTACATCTTCAGGATCAAGTCGTTACCAGAGACCCAGGAATTTGGTGATAAACCCAACATCAACATCCTAACAGATTCAGAATACACATCAAATCAGGCCATCATTGCCAATCCCTAGTTGAAGCAATAGGGAGCCAGCAATCATCCCCAGCATGTTAGGCAACAACCCTGCACACATGCGTTATACATTTGCATCATATTGCATTTCAAGTGTCTTGGATTCTTTATCCTACCCATGCATCGCCATTCATGAGTATGATAAAGAGGGGCATCTGTAGATACTCAAAATTTTCTGTACGCCTGCAGGAGGACAGATTCTTCTTTCAAGAGAGAACCCTGGAAGATAGTTCATATCCGTTCCGGATACTACCGGAAGTTCAGCATCAACCCTGGAACACACACTGGGAGTAACAATTCCAACCTCAGATATAACCCCGAGGCATGCAGATCCAATACCGGAACATACACCTGAGTAGACCGATTAATCTCGGAGATAACCCCGAGGTATCCAGTCTCAGTCCCAATCCTAGGAATAGCCACCAACTTTGGTGATAACCCCAAGGAATGCAGTTTTGGCGATAACCCCGGAAATGCTTGTTTCAAATATAACCAGCTTCAATCTCGGCGATCACAATGAGATATTCAGTACCAACCCGGAGATAACACTGGGAGGACAGGCACACCTCATAGATGATATTGAGGACCTTCAACAATGGCAGCAGTCCAATCTCAGTGAAGCCCTGAGCAACGTTTGCTTTATCAACCCAAACCGGCGATAACACTGGTTAGGGGCAACATCGTCATCTTGCCAACGCGATGCCACGCCATGTCGTCTAAATATTTCATATACACATCTCTACACAATGATGTCCCACAAGAATCAAGGAAAACTAATCCCGAGTGACTATTGTGTGGGGTAACGGATGGAATTTGAAGCTTGAAGATCGGAGGGCATCGTCCCATCTTTAATGACTTCGTACAAACTCTAATCCCATGCAATTGTACAACTCTCGACAAAGGCGGTCCAAAATAGGTCCTGTATACCTCAATCAGATACCCAAATTGCACTTCTGAAAGTTCGAGTGGACATTACAGTGCCCGAGTGCACGTACTACGAGACGACCCGACACGAAAAACCCGAGGTAACCCGGGTAGCCTCTAGTACTCCTGCAGCTCCACCTACTATAAATAGATGGCTTGGGGGTGGCCATTTTGCAAGAGAAAACGGTGAGGAAGTCCTGCCCAATTTGCTATGTACTCACCCCATACTGAGTGCTTTCTCATTTTGAACACCTGTGAGCTCATATATAGATACTTTTGTACCTACAAAAGCCAGTGTTTACCCACTTTAAAGATATAAAAGTCTTCTTTGGCAGCCCACTGTAAGCCTTCTCACAACTTTAAAGCCTTTCTCTTCATCTTTGCACACACCCTTCTTCACGTTGAGAGTCGTGTTACGTGTGTTTGCCCGGACTTCGGTCCGTGGTTTTATTATAGTTTGTATATATATATTTATATATATATATATATATATTTATATATATGGACTAACATTATCGAGTTATGCCTCGATTGAGCCTAGACTTTGGTCTAGAGCTATTATTTGCTTTTTTATATATATATATATATATATATATATATATATGAACTGTGTGTCGAACTTTGTTCGATGAGCCTGAGACTTGATTCGAGGCGTTTCTTTGCTTTAATATATATATATATATATATATATATATATATATATATATATAGCGATTAAGCATATAGGATGTAAAATCAGGCTCATTGAGCAGTCACATATATATATACATTTATATATATTAACTATGTGTCGACTGCATTCAATGAGCCCGGATTTTACATCCTATATGCTTAGTCGCTTATATATATATATATATATATATATATATATATATATATATATATATATATTCGTCCCACCTCGAGTTTACTTCGTGGTGGTTGATCGCTTTACTTTCTTTCGTTATATATATATATATATATATATATATATATATATATATATTCCCACCTTGAGTTTACCGTGGTGGTTGATCGCTTTTATGACTTTCTTTACGTTTCGTCCCGCCTGGAGTTCACTCTGGCGCTTGATTGATTACTATCTGACTTTATTTACATTTTGTCCCGCCTGGAGTTTCCTCCATGGTGGTTGATAGCTTTACAGCTTTATTTACGTTTCGTCCCGCCTGGAGTTTCCTCCGTGGCGGTTGATAGCTTTTACAACTTTATTTATATTTTCTGATCCCCCGTGGAGGTGCTTCGTGGCTGGTGATCATGTCTGTATATATATATTTACAGCTTTTATATATATACCTACTTATTGCTTTCATATAAATTGTGGTATCATGTGCGCCTAGGAATCATGTGATCACAAATTCAGCCTATTGGATCTAGATTCGGTTCCCGTGATGGACATTTTCAGCTATAAACAGATTGTAAATTATTATGCGGTGTCTGAATTTCCTCAGATGGTTTCCATACCCACGAGGAATTCGGCATTATTTTATACATTATTTTTGTACGGATGCCTCGTGATCGTAGAAATAAAATCAATCGTCGAACACTTAATAAAATGGAGTGTAAAGGTCTCAATTACTATTGAGCATCAGGGCTTGAAAAACCTTTTTTATAAAACATCATTGCTATATCTTGCTAAAAACTGAATTTTTACATAAATTCAAACCTTGTGTATATAGGTGTGAACGAGGCCTCGCACTACTTCCAAATAACAAAGACATTGATTCCACACACACATACATTCAGATAATAGTTTCTTGAAAAAGAAGCGGTCACCGTGGTAACACGGATGTCGGGGTGCCTAACACCTTCCTCCAGATAACCAAGTCCCGGACCCTAATGAATCTCGCCACCGACCAGTTTAGCGCGTTGTCAAATCATCGGGTCAATGTGCAAACCTTTTTTTGGTTGTGTTGGTACAACCATTTAAAAAACCAATTGGCGGCTCTTAACAGTCCATCGTCGACATTATACATGTCGGACCTTTTTCACTTATTTTTTCAAACAAATCTCACCTAAAATGAGAACACCAAAGAACAAGTAACGGAAAGGGACAGTTAAAAATCTCGACGTCAACAATTGGGTTTTCTTATTTGGTGGGATAAGGAGATCTAACTTACGAAGTAAGCGGTTAACCATTAATTACAGTTATAAGGTGATTCTGAAAAGGGCTTCTACTCATTATTGGATTCAGGTGAACATGGCTTCTATAAATACAACAACAAGCAAGTGTTAGAAGGACACAATAGCATATGACACAGATAAACAATTTGTACTCTTCATATTATTATAGTGTATTTCTTCTCTCTCTGCAGTTTTTTTTCAATTGGGTTTCCACGTAATTTCTTCTGTTCATATTTTATCTCTTATAATGATGTGTGTATGTTTATCTGTGTGTATTTCGTGAGTTTGATTTCACAATAATATAATCAACTACTCTATCAACTGTTAACTGTTAGCGCTATTTTGGCGTCATTGTTTTGATGATTTCATAATCGTATACAAAATCGGTGTTAATGAGATATGTACAAACCAATAACCAAGTCATAATGCGAGGGGCGACTTTTATTCCATTGTAAGGTATTGACCGATTGTGCTAATTCACTCCCCGCCAAAGAAATTTCATGGACGATGATTCCACATACAATGACAATATGAAAGTGAAATAAAGTGGGCAAAAAAAAACTAATTATCTGCACTCCTTATTCATACATTTTGTATCAACTTGAAAACAAAAACATTGTGCTAAATTTTGGGTTTTTTCGTGACATATTAGATTAATATGGCAAGTTTAATTTGCTCATATCGACTTTTTTCAATATAAAAACTAGCAAATTTACGACTTCATTATATTATCCAGGATCATTACATTACAATTCAAAGCAAATCTATGAACCAAGTTGGCATTCCTAGACACCTAAAAATGACCATTTTAAAGGGGACAAGGCTTAAAGCTTATCATTGCTCTTGCAATTCCTCTTTCTTACTACCACCAATGGTAATTTTAAGCACGCCAATTAATCGACAAGGCTTCGCTTCTTCTAGCATTTGAACAACGCTTTTCATTGTTGGTCGTAACGCAGGCAGTCTCGACGTGTAGAGAATAGCTATTCACGGGGTACTATTCCCGAAGTACTATTCACTCGGGTACTATTCACCTGGAGTACTATTCATGATAAAAAATTGATTTCTTTTCGATCCAAATCATTTTTGATACAATATTATTCTTGAATTTTACTCCACAAAGCAGTATCATGTTGACAATTTGGACATTATTGAATTCTAGATAAATTAAATTATAAATCTTTAAAATTTATCCTTTTCTTTCATTTAATTGAATTCTTATATCGTTGTCATCATCCTCATGCTTATATTGTGATTAAAGTCATCTTTGGCTGTAGTGCATAGACGGTCCAGATGGTTGTTTTAGTAGTCCTCACTATTCTATGAAATAGTGTGATAATAATTATAATAAAATTGAATTTGAGTTTGGATATTGTCTAGAAGATAATATTCGTGTTAAAACTCTCAACATATGTTTTGTCGTATTACACGAAAGTTGTATTAATTAAATTGTATTTAAATTTTGTACCATATATTTAGCGACTCAGAATGGGTGATGTATACCTATTTTTGGGGCGTCACAGTTATAAGGTCGGGGTTGTTTAATTCAGTGAACAAATGACTGTTATTCAGTTCTTGGGAATGAACATGGTGTTAAAGGAGGTTCAGTGGTATGTTTAACCCCTTGGGCAAACATTTATTTTATAGAGTTTGGTGGTATGTTCAGCCCTTGGGGCAAACATTTGTGTTTTATAGAGTTCGATGGTATGTTCAGTGGGCGAACATTTGTGTTTATGGATTTCGGTGGTATGTTCAGCCCTTGGAGTGGACATTTGTTTTTATGGAGTTTGGTGGTATGTTCAGCCTTTGGGGCGAATAATATTTTTGGCATTTGGTGGAACTCGTCAAAATTTCGGGGTGAAATAAGTGTTTTCGATGTTGATGGAACTGTTCAAATTTCGGGGCGTAACAATGTTTTATGGCGTTCGATGGAACCTGTTCAGCCTTTGGGGGAGAACAATGTTTTTGGTGTTCGGTGGAACCTGTTCAGCCCTTGGGGCGGACAATATATTTTGGTGTTCGGTGGAATTTGTTCAGCTCCTGGGAGCGAACAATTTTTGGTGTTCGGGGGAATCTGTTCAGCTCCTGAGAGCAAACATTAATTTGGTGATCGGTGATCTGTTCAGCTTATGGGATCGAACATTATTTTTGGAGTTCGGTGGTGTGTTCAGTTTTTGGAAACGTATATTTTGTGTAATCGGTGATATATTCGGTTCTTGGGGACAAATATCTTCATTAATTGTCATTCAGTTCTTCGGAACGAGTATTTTCATTATCTATATCTTCGATTGCGGTAGGGTTGGTTATCTTCTGTTGTGATAAGGTTGGTTATCTTCGGTTGTAATAAGGTCAGTTATCTTCGATTGTGGTAGGGTTGGTTATCTTCGGTTGTGATAAGGTTGGTTATTTTCGGTTGTAATAAGGTTGGTTATCTTCGGTTTTGATAAGGTTGGTTATTTATCTATCTTTGGTTGTGATAAGAATGATTATTTTTCTATCTTCAGGTGTGATAAGGTTAGTTATCTACCTTCGGTTATGATAAGGTTGGTTATCTTCGGTTGTGGTAGGGTTGGTTATCTTCGGTTGTAATAAGGTTGGTTATTTTTGTTTGTGGAAGGGTTGGTTATCTTCGGTTGTGATAAAGTTGGTTATCTTAGGTTGTAAAAGGTCGATTATCTTCGGTTGTGGTAGGGTTGGTTATCTTCGTTTGTAATAAGGTTGGTTCGATCGTGATAATGTTGGTTATCTACCTTCGGTTGTGATAAGGTTGGTTATCTATCTTCGGTTGTGATAATGTTGATTATTTATCTATCTTCGGTTGTTTGGGTGTGATATTTCGTCTTCGGCAGATACGAATTTTTTGTTGGTATAAATTTATACTCTCTTATTTTAAGTTTTTTTATAAATAAGAGACTGAGGGGCAATGTTGGGATGTAATTATTTGGGTCTGGCCAAGGTGTAGCCCAACTTATATAATGGACCAGATTTAGTGTTTGCCCATATACGTTTATTTGGACAACTTGCTCAAATAGTGGAAGAGTTCTTATTAAAGTAAGATTGTATTTTCTTATTTGGTGGGATAAGTAGATCTAACTTAGGAAGGAAACGATCAGTCATTGATTGCAGTTATCGGGTGATTCTGAAAAGGGCTTCTACTCATAATTGGATTCAGGTGGATATGGCTTCTATAAATACAACAACAAGCAAGGGTTAGAATGACACAATAGCATATGACATAAATAAACAATTTGTACTCTTCATATTATTATAGTGGATTTCTTCTCTCTCCGTGATTTTTTTTCAATTGGGTTTCCACGTAATTTCTTGTGTTCATATTTTATCTCTTACAATGATGTATGTTTATCTGTGTGTATTTCGTGAGTTTGATTTCATAACAATACAATCAACTACTCTATCAACTGTTAGTGCTATTTTGACATGATGTTTTAATGATTTGGTCACGGGTATAAAATCAGGTGTTAACCGTGTATGTACAGCCAACAACCAAGTCATAGCGCACGGGCGGCTTTTATTCCATTGTAAGGTATTGACTGATTGTGCTAATTCACTCCCCGCCAGTAGCTCATGGACAGCATTTCATATACAATGACAATATGAAAGTGAAATAAAGTGGGAAAAAAAAAACTAATTATCTGCACTCCTTATTCATACATTTTGTATCAACTTGAAAACAAAAACATTGTGCTAAATTTTGGGTTTTTTAGTGACATATTAGATTAATATGGCAAGTTTAATTTGCTCATATCGACTTTGCTCAATATAAAAACTAGCAAATTTACGACTTCATTATATTATCCATGATTATTACATTACAATTCAAAGTAAATCTATGAACCAAGTTGGCCTTCCTAGACACCTAAAAATGACCATTTTAAAGGGGACAAGGCTTAAAGTTTATCATTGCTCTTGCAATTCCTCTTTCTTACTACCACCAATGGTAATTTCAAGCACGCCAATTAATCGACAAGGCTCCGCTTCCTCTAGCATTTGAACCACGCTTTTCATTGTTGGTCGTAACGCAGGCAGTCTCGACGTGCAGAGAATAGCTATCTTCAAAACTTTAATAGCCTCTTCCTTGCAACTTTGGATGATATTGGAGTCGATTACGCTTAAAACGCTATCTTTGCCCCTCAACTTGCTACGTACCCAACTCACTATGTCCTTGTTTTCTCCAAAATCTGGCTCAATCGGGCTTTTCCCCGTCACAAGCTCCATTAAAACCACTCCAAAGCTATACACATCACTCTTCTCGTTCACTTTATATGTATACCCATATTCTGTAAAATACAACAAACAGAAGTTATACATGTAACAAATTGGTGTAGTATCTAGGAATAATATAATGGGGAATGTAATGTACTTACCAGGAGCAATGTATCCGTATGTTCCTGCAATAACACCAGTCGAAAAACTTGAATTAGAGTGCACAATTTTGGCAAGCCCAAAATCTGCAATCCGAGGCTTCAAAAACTCGTCCAACAAAATGTTACTAGACTTAACATCACGATGAATCACCGGCCTTTCGCAGCCATGATGGATATAAGCCAATCCTTTTGCGGCACCAACCGCTATTTTATACCTTTGTCCCCAATCAAGTGACCTTTTCCCAAAGTCAGTATGCAATTGATCCCACAAACTCCCATTAGGCATGTACTCGTACACCAACAAGCTCGAATCCTCGCTGGTAATGCTGCAATACAGTTTCACCACATTAACGTGCCGTATGGCGCTCAATGTTTGAACCTCGGCCTCAAATTCCGGTGAGGTCCTCCGGCTGCTCTTGGACAGAATAGGGGAGGTACTCCGGATCTTTTTTCCGGCCATCGGAATCCGAATTCCAAATATGTTTGACCGCCAATTGTACCCCATTTGGTAGCACAACTCTGTAAACATTTCCAGATCCGCCCTTTCCAATTAGATTCTCGTTTCTAACTGAATCAACAATCTCATCTTCCGTAAAGCTCAAAACATGAAATGATTTCACATCCCAAGAATCTTCCTTCAATGAACGGTTACCATCCTTTTGATTTTGATCACCACTCTTTTTCAAGTAAAAGAACCATGCTAGTAAAGAAAACAGGGCAATCGAACCAACTGTAAGGCAAGCAACAAGAGTCCGGGTCTCTCGAGATTCACCGGATGAACACTGCCGGAAAAACTCGATATTCTGGCTGCAAAGGCCATCATTTCCGGCAAAACTACCGTTATAGGCCTCAATAGAAAGAGATTCCGGTATACGACCTGTCAATCTGTTGTGCGATAAATCAAGAAGGCTAAGCCTCAATGATGACAAACTCTCCGGAATTTTACCAGATATTTGGTTATTGGACAAATTTAACGAATTTAGAGTCCGTAAAGACCCTAAAGAGGTCGGAATTTTACCGGAAAACGAATTGTGAGCCATGTTCAGGTCACTGAGAAAATCACAGGATTTTATTGAATCCGGTATCGTGCCCAAAAAATTGTTCACTTCTACATGAAGGCTACTTAATTGGTTTAGTTCACCAATATTTCCCGGAATTTTGCCAGAAAACTGATTGTTGCTCAAATCAATTAAAACTAATGAGGAAGATTTGGTTAATTCCGTAGGCAATTCACCCGAAAATCGATTATTAGCAACGTATAGTTCAGCTAAAGACTTTGCATTTCCTATGTGGGGACTAATTGGACCTTCCAAATTATTCATTGCAACATCAATAATATTAACATTAGGCAATCCCCAAATCCCACTTGGAACTCTACCCGAAAGAGAGTTATTACTTACTCGAAATCGAGTTAACGATTCACAATTCGCGTAAGTTTCTGGAATTTCGCCGGTGAAATTGTTCTGTAGAATCAAGAGCTCGGACATTTTACCACTTTTGCACATATCTGCAGGAATTGAACCGCTCAGAAAATTCTCCGATACGTCGATGAAGTCGAAATCCGACCACGAGCCGAGCTTTTGTGGAAGCGAACCGGTGAGCTTATTAGTGAAAAGTGAAAAGTTCACAAGGCGCTTGAATTCTCCAAATTCCGCCGGAATTTCACCGGAAAACTGATTTGTGTGGAGTTGTAAACTCACAAGTTGGTTCAGAAACCTGAGTTCAGAAAGGTCACCTTCTAGAAAATTCCTCTTGGCATCAAATTTCGTAATTTTGTCAGGTTTCCGAATCCAAAAGGAAATGTTCCATTCAATTCGTTATTGTACAGCTCAAGCTGCCATAAATTCCGTAGCTTCGAAATCTCCGATGAAATCTCCCCTGAGATGTAATTATCTGCTAGCTCTAAATTTTCCAGCTGTATGAGATTTCCAATTCTGGGTGGAATTTTGCCTTCGATACTGCAATTTGATAAGTACAACCATGTTAAATTCTTAAGCTCTAACACCTCGTTCGGAAATAAAGTCCGGTCAAACGGATTATCTCCCAGGCTTAACACAACTAGGCTCGTCATATTTTCAAGTGAATTCCAAGGAAAAATTCCTGAGAATCCACCACTATTCATATGCAGAACCGTTAGCCTGTTAAGTGAAGATATGTCTGGTACAGATTCAGAGAAAAAATTATTACCGAGATCTAAATACTGCAACTGAATACAGTTATTTAGGTCCTCAGTAATGGGGCCATACAATGAGTTGGTCCCAAGGGAGAGCTTTTCCAATGATTTGAGCTTGCATATCGAGTTAAAAGGAACTGTGCCCGTTAAATGTTGATGCGAGAGCTCGATTTCTTTGACCGAACCAACCTCAGTGCATTTAATTCCGTCGAAGCTACATATGGAATTGTTCGGTTCCCAAGAAGCAAATACGTTGGTGTTGGAGTTTTGGAGCGCAGTTTTGATGTCAAGAAGTAGTTGGAGCTCGTCCGATTTTGCGACGGAGAGGAGGCAGAGGAGAGACAGAGAGAGAAGAAGGTTTTGCCGGAGAGTAGGGGCAGGAGTGGTGGTGAACATATCAGACGGTTAATCGGAGGGCCGGGGTAGATTTTTTGGCAGTCTACTTTGTATAACTAGTAGCTAGGAGAAGAATGGTAAATTGAATTTGAATTGATTTGGGGAGTATACATGCATGCATGCACTGATCTAGCTCCATTTGGCGGGATAGTTTGTTAGTTTGTGATGGCATTATTATGGTATAATGTTGATTGAAAGCAATTACATTGAATACGCGTGGTTGATAAGTAGACACCAGATTGATTATTGATCTTTATGTGTTTCACCGGTTATCTCAATTATTCTTACAATAATTCTTTGATCATATCTCTCTCATATTATTGATTCAATTATTGTTAAGATATCATCTACATAATATGATATATTATTAAATCAATAATTGAGACGACGAAAGTTATTAATATTATTATTTGCAATATTGATAATGTCTAGAAGTTACATCGAGGAGAGGTTTGGTTACCTAATCATGCGGCTAATAAGGAGAAATCCTTATCGGAAAGCCCCTTTTCCGAGTGAACGATCCGGTTGTTAAATATTGTGAATTATAATATTAATGATGAATAAGTTCGTGTTGATTAAAGATGAATTTTATAGTTCCATTGCGTTGGACTTATTTGTGTTAGTATAATTGATGTCCGGAGGTTATATTGTTCAATTGGGTATTTGGGACACTTTTAGGTAGCCGATCTTTATTCACGAGTTATTATTCATGAGTTCTATTATTCACGAGTTATTATTCACGAGTCACTTTATTCACAGTACTTATTCACCCATAAGATATATTTCATTCGGTCAAACCATTTTTGGGTACAATATTATTCCATGAGGAGATGTGCTAATTTTGAATAGTTAGTTAAAGATATAATAGTAAATCAATATGGACATTTGGTGGAAAGTATAATAAGTAAATCAATATGGATCATTTGGTTTAAAGTGAGTTGGTGCTAAACATTTCACATAAACATTCAATGAAATGCCTCAAAAGAACTGGATATGTCTCTATATATATATCAAAAGAATATTTACATTCCCTGTGTTCTTTACAACCAATACATTGTCTTTTGTCATAATATCAATATTATTTATTACAAAACCTATACTATTACATAAGCAATCTACTACACGTTCGCCTTTTGCCTTTCCCTTTATCCTCGCACGGATCCATCTATCTGCTCTATCTTAGTCGCATTCATATGGTTCAAGCAAGAATGAGCCTAACTAGCTCAAAACAAGTACAACAATTCTAGAAAAATAGCATGCTTGAAACATAGGAATCAGATATCTTCAATAATCGAACAATAGTTAATCTTAAGTACTATTGATAATTCAAAATAGCACTTTTTTTCATTCAAAAACGTTTTACAACAACAATATTCATTCAAGAAACATCAATTCTTGTTCAAAACCGTAAGCATTTCATAAGTACTTTGAAAAGGACATCCGCACTAAGTCCGTAAGTCCCAGATATATTACTTAAGCACGCCTAGGTGATCATTTATAGTACTTCTATGTCGATCAACACTACATTCATTAAACGTATACGCTTAAGTTGTGGCAACCTCACGCGTCTCGCTCATTTGACGACAAAACATTTTAGCATACTAAATCTACTTTTGAAAACCACAACAATATTAGTTTGGTAAATCCTTATCAACACTTGATAGAATAACATAGCATACGCTCTAGCCGAAAGGATTGGCTTTGACATTCCTCTTAGATACTAACTCATGCGAAGAATACATGAATCACAAAAAGACTTGCCCAGATCGAATCGGAACAAGTGGTTAGAGTACTTGCCTTTTAGCGCTCGCTACAATTTATAACACGTGCACTTTACGCCTTTAAGGTCTCTACATTAGATGATAGCATAACATAGAACATTAGGTCATGAATGATCACACATGGTTCCTAAAGAATCTTACCCTACTTCTCAATCTAATTACATATTAGATTTTTATTATAGGTTCCGCTTTCCATTACGCATCATTCTTACATTCATAAGTAATCGACTTAGTCTTAACCTTAAGTGTGCATACTTAAGTTCTAATATGTCTTAACAATGTTTCATTAAGATCTTCATTTAATTGTTTATCAATTACTAACCATGCTCTATATATAAACATTCATTATTTCTTCTTCGTCTTGAGGAGTCATGCGCTACTGCTATTACTTGTGCCACTGCACTACCACTGCACATCACCTATTATCGCTAGAACCCGGACTCTGCACAAGGGCATGAGCGAGTCTCAAGAGTTGTTGTTAATGGTCGCAGCCAGCTTCACTCTCCGGAAGGTTATGGCTTTGCTTGCCAAGCTCAAGCTTCAAGGGCGCCTGGGAAAATGGCCTTGAAAGTGCGCGCCATGCGCCAAACTCATGCACCGTAAAATTTCCATGATTTTTTATTTTGTGAGATTCTGACTCGTAACTTCTTCGTTATAAGTCCGAATTGGCTCGTTCAAGAGCCTACGGGTCACAAATCACATATTCTATGTATTCATTCAAGAATTTTATCTATTTGACTTCGCTTGCTAAAATTTCACCTATTAGTCCATTTTTAACTAAAACGATAAACGTTCGTGAACGCTCAACGCTTCTTTCTTTCGTTCTAAGTCGGAATCCCGCCATTTTCGAGTCCGCAACTCTATAATGCCAAATATGACTTGTCTCCATCGAAAACCAACGTTTTCCGATTTCAAACACAAAATACGACTTCCATTCCGAGAATTTCACTTAATTCGACGATTATCGTCAATCAATGTGAATTCGGCGAAACCTCATTACTAATCATTCTAGGTGGATTTTAATCAACATGAAGACATTACAAGTTACTTATTACACCAACTTAATATCAAAGTAGGTTTTGACTTATTCTCATAAGTCAAAGACTTATTTAACTTATTATCTACAATTCTCATGCTTATGACAACAAATGGAAATTCTTCATAAGTTCATTAACTTATTTAAGTTCAAGTTGCTTATTCAACTTATTTAAGCTTTTTAAGTTCATTCTTATCAACTTGACCTATTACATGCTATCATCAGTTCATTAGATTACACTTTCTATCAATCCTATTATGATAGAGATGGAAGAAGACAAGATAATTTACCTTGATGATGAACTAGTACTTCTCTTCTTTGAAAACTAACAATGGAAGGTTTAAGCTTCAAAGTGCTTTTGGGCTCTAACAAATAAGTTGTTTATCTTGAGAGAAGTTGGATGAAATTTAAAAACCTCAAAAATGAAAAAAGGCTTGCTATTTATAGAGCTTTCAAGGTTAGGGTAATTAGGTCATTTGTGCCATCCCACCTCCTTAAATTAACCTCCTTATTATTCATTACTTCATTGCCCACAACTCTTATCCATTCCTTGGTCATTACTTAAAGTTCTTGCTCATCACTAAAGTCTTCGTTATCACTTCACCCATGGGTCATTTCCCATGGATCTTCACTTTACCCATGGATCATCCTTTGGGCTTAGTAATCAATCTAAGCAAATTCTTTGTTGGGCTTCAGATTATAATAGTTTGGGCTTCACCTTATTAATCACTTGGGCTTAGTATAAATCCTACATAGGTTTACACCTTATAGCCTATGGACTTGTATTTTATGCAAAGTTACATTAATTCATTTCATTAGGTTTTAATAATTCCTATTTTCCCAAATTAAGTCCACATGCTAATTATTGCATTTTCCATACTTAGATTATTATTACATAATCCATCTCGCCTCGATATTCTAACATTACGTATTTTTCTAAGTCAAAAAAATAATTCTTAATTTAGTAAATGGTGAATAGTGTTTTTCGTAAACTTTCTCGAAAAAACATTTATTTTTGTCTTTAAAATTCAAACACTTTAATTCTCTCACGTGGTTCAAATACTACGATCTTTTCGACATTTCTAGGTTATGTAACCACATACATCTTATTAACACATATAATAACAAATAATATTATTTTATTCATTATTTAATTCTTTCAAATATTTTTACAAAGGATCCGAATTTCTGGCTGTTACATTCTTCCCCTTATAAAGATTTCGTCCCTTAATCTCGCTTTCTATCTTACTCAAACAAAAGAGGATAATTCTTTCTCATCTTTTCTTCAAGTTCCCACGTTGCTTCCTCCACATCGTGGTTCTTCCATAACACCTTTACTGATGGTATTACCTTGTTTCGCAGAACTTGCTCTTTTCTATCGATAATTTGAATCGGCATCTCTTCATATGTTAGATCCTTCTCAATTTGAATAGGCTCATATTCTATCACGTGCTTGTAATCCGATTTGTAAGGACGTAACACTGATACATAAAATACATTATGTATTCGTTCTAGGTCCGGAGGTAACGCCACCCTATAAGCTACCTCACCTACCCGTTTCTAATACCTCAAAAGGTCCTATAAACCTTGGGCTTAGTTTTCCTTCTTTCCAAAGCGTATCTTTCCTTTCTGTGGAGATACCTTTAGAAATACGCATTTGAGCCTACCTCAAACTCTCTATTCTCTCGATGTAAGTCCGCGATATTTCTTCTTCATTCATCTTGAGTCATGACGAGACGATACGAATCAACTTCACCACTTCATTGTTTTCATCGCACCAATTCTCGTCCTAGCATTCTGCTGTTCTCCCACTTCATCCCAATACAAATGGCTGCTCGCATTTTCTTCCATACAAAGCTTCATATGGCAAGATACCTATACTTGCATGATAAACTGTTGTTATACGCAAATTCTACTAATGGTAGATGATCATCCCAACTACCCTTGAAATCCATGACGCAAGATCTCAACATATCTTCTAACGTCTCGAATTGTCCTCTCGCCTCATCCATCGGTTTGTGGATGATATGTCGACTCAACTTCAATCATGTCCCCAACTATTCTTGAAGACTTCTCCAAAAGTTCGACGTGAAATGGGATCACGATCTCGACACTATCGAAAACAGTGCTCCATGTCCGGAAATAATTTCCTTAACATAGAGTGTAGCTAATCGATCTAAGTTATACTTAATTCGAATTGGCAAAAGTGAGCCGACTTCATCAACCGATCCACTATTACCCAAATCGCATCATACCCCTTCCGAGTCGTCGGAAGTCCCACCACAAAGTCCATCGTGATATGCTCCCACTTCCACTCCTAATCTCCAATGACCGTAATAAGCCACTTGGTCGTTGATGTTCGGCTTTTAACTCTTTGACAAGTCAAACATTTACTCACATACTGGCTATGCTCTCTCTTCATGTTTGGCCACCAAAAACTCGTCAAGGTCTTGATACATCTTAGTGCTACCAGATGAATCGAGTACCTTAACTATGAGCCTCTTGTAAAACTTGCTCCTTTAATTCCGTCTCATTCGGAACCCAAATTCTTCCCTCAAATCTTAATAATCCCTCATTATCAAGACTAAACCTAATATCTTTTTCAGTGGTTAACCGCTCCTTCATCTGATCACACTCATCGGTTTTGAGCTGCACCTCCTTGACTCTCTCTACGATGGTAGATTGAATCTCCGCCGCAAAAAGTCTCTGCTCCGCCTCACTTGGCAACTTCACCTCCAACTCCATCCTAGCCATCTCTGTTATTAACTCAGTTTGAGCTGTTAACAAAGACAACTTCTCCCGACCCTTTCTACTCAAGGCGTCGACCACTACATTGGCTTTTCCAGGGTGATACAGGATTTCACAGTCGTAATCCTTTATCAACTCCAGCCACCTCCTCTGTCTCATATTCAACTCCTTCTGTGTGAAGATATATTTTAGACTCTTGTGGTCCGTGTATATCTCACACTTTTCCCCATAAAGATAATGTCGCCATATCTTTAAGGCAAACACCACCGTGGCCAGTTCCAGATCATGAGTAGGGTAAACTTTCTCATAATCCTTCAACTGCCTAGATGCATACACGCAATGACCTTGCCATGCCGCATGAGCACAAACCAAGTCCCCTTATGCGAAGCATCGCTATAAACCACGAAATTTCCTGCGTCATCTGTAATGACAAAACAGCGCTTCACTCAACTTCTTCTTCGGTTCTTGAAAACTATCTTCGCATTTCTCACCCATACGCATTTCACCGCCTTCCTCGTCAAGTTAGTCAATGGAGTAGCTATCTTTGAAAAGTCCCGAATGAACCTCCGATAAGTAACCCGCTAACCCTAGAAAAACCCGCCTCTCGATTGGTGTTTTTGGTTGTTCCCAATTCATCACGGCTTCCACCTTCGCCGGATCTATCGAATACCCTCATGGTCAATAACATGACCTAAAAATCGCACCTCTCTAACCAAAATTCACACTTAGTGAACTTCAGATATAACTTCTCCTTTCTTAAGTGTCTCCAACACTATTCTCGTGTGTTCAAGATGATCTTCTTCGGCGCCTTAGAGTAGACTAGAATATCATCAATAAACACCACTTAATGAACTTGTCCAAATATTGTTTGAACACTCTATTCATCATGTCCATAAATGCAAAGAGTGCATTAGTCAACCCAAATGACATCACTAGAAACTCAGAATGACCATAACGAGTCCGAATAATGTCTTTCGCACATCTTCATTCCTAACCTTCAAATTGATGATACCCCGCCCTTAAATCTATTTTGAAAAATATTTTTTGCCCCTTCAATTGATCAAAAAGATCATCGATCCCGGCAATGGATACTTATTCTTTATCGTTAACTTGTTCAACTCTCTGTAGTCGATACAAAGTCTCAACGATCCGTCCTTCTTCTCGACAAACAAGATTGTGTTCTCTACTACGGAAAAACACTCATTGAATGTACTTCCCGTCCAACAATTCTTGCAATTGTACCATCAACTCCTTCATCTCCATCGGCGCCATACGATACTAAGTGCCTCGAAACCGTGCCGCCCCCGCACAATGTCTATTATGAACTCTGGCCTCCTATCCTATCCGGTGGAAGACCAGTAACTCACTTGGAAATACATCCATGAACTCACTCACTATAGGTATTTGTTCCATGGTCGCCCCACTCTCTCGGGTATCAACCACATGACACAAATAGCCTACACACACCCTTCCTCAATAATTTCCTAGTTTGTGTCATGGTAAGACAACACTTAACGTCCCAATGATTTATTCCCGTAAAATATTATATGAGATTGAATTGATGTTTTAATAATAACGCATTTCTTTTGACAATCTATAATTGCCCCATGATTTATCAACCAATCCATTCCGAGAATTACATCGAATTCTCCTAACTTTATTTCCAGACGATCTACCGATAATTTACAACCTCGAATATCTACGCAACAACTCCTATGAATATCTTCAACAGAATTATCTCTTCGCTTGCTACCTTAATGTTCAAAGGTATAAGCAACTTTTTTGGGAAGTAATCCTAGTCGTTTAGCAAAATCACACGCGATAAACGAACAAAGTAGCACCCGAATCAAAAACAAAGACGTATGCATTTAAGTTGTTGATCGAATAATACCGCGACTACGTCCCCCGAGGCCATCATCGATCTTGGATTCGGTCATATTAAAGGTACGGGCCATCGGCCTACTCCGGCCGCTACTGGACCCCAATAGTTAACTTACCACTATGGTGCCCTTATTCCCGCTCTCGTCCCCTTTTCAAGCTTCTTTGCCATGTGGTCCGTAGACCCACATACAAAGCACCCATGATTCTTCTTCTGCTTGGATAATTTCAGTAATATGCCCCTCCCGTCTGCAATTATAACACATGGGCTTACTTTTGAGATGACTCCTAAATGAGTCTTCCGCAGGTCTTGCAGCCTCCATCCTCCTCTTAGGTCTCCTTGTTTCACTCCCGTAGATTCCCGAGCTAACTACCTTCCTTTTATACCCTTCGCCACTCCTCACTGGCACCTTCAACCTTCACTCCTCCCTCCACCTTCCCTTGCTTTTCTTATCCTTGTGGTATTGGCTCAACGCTCACTACCACCTTGGCAATTATTGCCTTTCTAAAACAACTCCAAAGGAAGTACTTTGGAACACAGAGATACGATTATAGAGCCTGTGGTTTCAAGCCCGCTCGAACCGTCGAGCTTTCTCACTCACCCCAGATCCACTTGATGTGGAGCGAACCTTGCCGATTCATTAAACTTGGCAGATACTGGGAACCGCCATGTCCCCTTGTTTCAAATCTAAAACCGTGATCTCCATCCTTCCCGCATACTCGTGGGAAAGTAGTTCTCATAGAATATTTCCTTGAACCTCACCCACGTTATAACATCTATTCCGCCTCACCGATTGGCCTCCCACCAAAAGTTGGCCTCTCCTTCATCATGTAGGTTGCAAAAGCAACCTTTGGGCCTCGTCGACATTTGCTATCACAAATGCCTTCTCTATCTCCTCACCCACGCTTGAGCTTCATATAGGTCCGTAGTTCCTTTGAACTCCCATGACCCACACTCTTAAAGTCCTTAAATGTAGTAGCTCAGACTACACCAGATTCACAGGGATATTAGCCCCAGTTTGTTAAATGTCATGTTAAAAGGTTCAAAAATTTTTGCATGGGGTTAACCGGACCTCCTCCGGTTGATTCGTGTTCGCACTGGGTACGTGGTACTCTTCTTGGCATGCATTTTGTTGTTATAATAAACACATATTTCGTTATTATGCATTTCCGTCGCTTAGTTATTATTCCATATTAAACAATAACTTAAACATTTGTTACTCAACATTTTTGAAAATGAAAACTTATATTAATTCATCGTAGTATAATACTACATCGGTTATAAAAACACACCCTAAGTCGGATACATTACTTTCCGCTATTGCTTTCAAAAATTGGGAATTACAAAAGACTACCCTTGATTATACAAAAGAGGGCTTTTACGTCACTACTATATACACAAATATGTACATACCTAACTACTCTAACAACTACTCGATCATATTCGCTTTTAAGGCATTCTCAAAATCTCTGCCTTGGCAAGACCAAGCAATAATATCACTACCGATAAGATGTCGCGCGTCCGCCTGCTCTCTACAGGATACCCAACTACACCAAGAATCGGAAATCCTCATGAGAACTCCTATGAATATAGGACATTCTCCCTATCTTCTGTTTCTTGGTCTTTAGCTCGCTCCTAAGCTCAAAGACCTCCTGTTTTAGCTCATGGACCTTGTCCTTAGCCAAAACTCTCTCATCATGTTCCTGTTCCCACAGGGACTCCACGTCCATCTTGTCCTCTATAACCGCTTGAGCTCCGCCTTTAGCTCCTCGACCTCCCGACGACAAGAATGTACATTCCTATCTATCATCGACATGAACAAAGGACATCATCGACTCCCCGAGTTATCTCTCACTGCTATAGCCATCGGATTCAAGGATACTACCTCCACTTCTTCTTCCATCATGCCGCCAAATACGCATATGAGGTCTAAGCTTTTGAGTCTCCTGACTCCACCACAACTATCTCTCGGATCTCGCCGCTATGGGGTTCTTCAGATGATTTCTATCCGGTTTATCGACCCTTCACGACGACAACCAGACATCTCTATTTTCACCGACATCTATAACAACAAAAGAGTTGATTAGTAAACGCCAAGATAATAAAACACATAACATATATGATGCATTTTTATAAGGTTAACTTCCATCTTTTATTCTTTCGACTTTTCTTAAGGTTATGACTTAAGGTTTTATTTCCCCTTAAGTTTTATAACCTAATGCTTTGATACCAACTCGTGACGCCCCAAACCTGGTATCTTCCAACCCGATGATGATGGTGCTACACTTACTACATTCACATAAACATTCAATTGAAATGCCTCAAAAGAACTGGATATGTCTTATATATATATCAAAAGAATATTTACATTCCCTGTGTTTTTTTACAACCAATACATTGTCTTTGTCATAATATCAATATTATTTATTACAAAACCTATACTATTACATAAGCAATCTACGGGTTCGCTTTTTGCCTTTCCCTTTATCCTCGCTTTCGGATCCATCGATCCGCTCGTCTTAGTCGCATTCATATGGTTCAAGCAAGAATGAGCCTAACTAGCTCAACAAGTACAACAATTCTAGTAAAAATAGCATGCTTGAAACATAGGAATCAGATATCTTCAATAATCGAACAATAGTTACGTAAGTACTATTGATAATTCAAAATAGCACTTCTTTTCATTCAAAACATTTTACAACAACAATATTCAAGAAACATCAATTCCTGTTCAAAACCGTAAGCATTTCATAAGTACTTTGAAAAGGACATCCCAACACTAAGTCCGTAAGTCCCAGATAGCTTACGAAAGCACGTCTAGGTGATCACTTATAGTACTCTATGTTGATCAACACTACATTCATTAAACGTGTATACGTTTAAGTTGTGGCAACCTCACGTGCTCGCTGCTTTTGACGACAAAAAACATTTTAGCATACTAAATCTACTTTTGA
The DNA here is from genome assembly GCA_020205615.1 of Panax quinquefolius. Classification (NCBI taxonomy): domain Eukaryota; kingdom Viridiplantae; phylum Streptophyta; class Magnoliopsida; order Apiales; family Araliaceae; genus Panax; species Panax quinquefolius. The sequence continues at coordinate 13,491,620 of CM035170.1, read as the reverse complement.
AAACCACAACAATATTAGTTTGGTAAATCCTTATCAACACTTGATAGAGAATAACATAGCATACGCTCAGCCGAAAAGGATTGGCTTTGACATTCCTCGATACTAACTCATGCGAAGAATACATGAATCACAAAGACTTGTCCAGATCGAATCGGAACAAGGGTTAGAGTACTTGCCTTTAGCGCTCGCTATAATTTATAACACGCACTTTACGCCTTTAAGGTCTCTACATTAGATGATAGCATAACATAGAACATTAGGTCATGAATGATCACACATGGTTCCTAAAGAATCTTACCCTACTTCTCAATCTAATTACATATTAGATTTGTTATTATAGGTTCCGCTTTCCATTACGTCATTCTTACATTCATAAGTAATCGACTTAGTCTTAAACCTAAGTGTGCATACTTAAGTTCTAATATGTCTTAACAATGTTTCATTAAGATCTTCATTTAATTGTTTATCAATTACTAACCATGCTCTATATATAAACATTCATTATTGTCTCTGGTCTTGAGGTCAAGTGCGCGACGCACGGCTTACACACTTGTGTTGCATGCCACAGTACACCTATTATCGCTTAGAACCCGGACTCTGCACATGCGTCATGAGTCTCAAGAAAGTTAATGGTAGTGTTACAATGCCACTCTCCGAAGGTTATGGCTTTTTTCACTAAGTTTCGTCATGCACATGCAATAAATGGTTTTCAATTCAGCCATGCCACACCACTCTGCACCGTAAAATTTCCACAGATTTTTTAAATTTTGTGAGATTCCTGACTCAGAAACTTCTTCGTTATAAGTCCGAATTGGTTCGCTCAAGAGCCTACGTGTTCAAAAATCATATATTCTATGTATTCATTCAAGAATTTTATCTATTCGACTTTTGTTTGCTAAAATTTCACCTATTAGTCCATTTTTAACGAAAAACGATAAACGTCAGGAACGCTCAACGCCGCTTTCTTCGTTCTAAGTCGAATCCTACCATTTTTGAGTCCGCAACTCTATAATGCCAAATATGACTTGTCTCCATCGAAACCAACGTTTCCATTTATTTCAAACACAAAATACGACTTCCATTCCGAGAATTTCACTTAATTCGACGATTATCGTCCAATCGTGTGAATTCCTGAAACCTCATTACTAATCATTCTAGGTGGATTTTAATCAACATGAAGACATTACAAGTTACTTATTACACCAACTTAATATAAAGTAGGTTTTGACTTATTCTCATAAGTCAAATGACTTATTTCACTTATTATCTATAATTCTCATGCTTATGACAACAAATGGAAATTCTTCATAAGTTCATCAACTTATTTAGGTTCAAGTTGCTTATTCAACTTATTCGCTTAAGTTCATTCATCATCAACTTCTATTATGTTCTTATCATCAAGTTCATTAGATTCACTTCTCTATCAATCCTATTATGATAGAGATGGAAGAAACAAGATAATTTACCTTTTATGAACTAGTACTTCTTCTTTGAAAACTAACAATGGAAGGTTTAAGCTTCAAAGTGCTTTTGGGATCTAACAAATAAGTTGTTTATCTTGAGAGAAGTTGGATGAAATAACAAACTCTCAAATGAATGAAAAAAGGCTTGCTATTTATAGAGCTTTCAAGGTTAGGGTAATTAGGTCATTATGTCATCCCACCTCCTTAAACTAACCTCCTTACTATTCATTACTTGTTGCCCACAACTCTTATCCATTCCTTGGTTATTATTTTTAGTTCTTGCTCATCACTCCAAATGCTTGGTTACAACTTCACCTATTGGATCATCCTTTGGGCTTAGTAATCAATCTAGCAAATTCTTTGTTGGGCTTGCACTATAATAGTTTGGGCTTCACTTTATTAATTATTTGGGCTTAGTATAAATCCTACATAGGTTTACACCTTATAGCCTATGGACTTTTATTTTATGAAAAGTTACATTAATTCATTTCATTAGGTTTTAATACCTATTTTCCCAAATTAAGTCCACATGCAATTTATTGCATTTTCCATACTTAGATTATTATTACATAATCCATCTCGCCTCGATATTCTAACATTACGTATTTCTGAAGTTCAAAAATAATTTCTAGTAGTAAACGGTGAATAGTGTTTTTCGTAAACTTTCTCGGAAAATATTTATTTTTGTCTTTAAAATTCAAACACTTTAATTCTCTCACGTGGTTTCAAATACTAATATACTACGATCTTCGACATACATTTCTAGGTTATAGAAATCCATATACATCTTATTAACACATATAATAACATTAATGAAATAATATTATTTTATTCATTATTTAATTCTTTCAAATACTTTTTTTACAAAGGATCCGACTCTTATAAATTTCTTGTGAGATAAGAACTAGGAGGAGAGAGCGGGAATTCCTTCACTAATATGACCTACTTAAGTTTATTTGGTATTTAACTGGTTGGTCAGAGTATAGGGATAATATGTGATATATTAATTATCCCTTGTTTTGTGGTAGTTTGAAAAATGGCATCCAAAAATGTTGAGATAAGCAATGAAGCACATGAGATCGTGGAGTCACCACAGATTAATACTCAGGATAATGTGCAACAGGAAGACAATAATCCTCAGGTGAACAACAACACCGACCAAATGGCGAACAACGGAATGTTTAGGAGCTTTCTGCAATTCGTACAACATCAGGCAAGAGAAACTCCTGTCCAAAATGTAGGTGGAAACACTGGAAACTCTCTGACGGTCACCGCTAAACAGTTCAAGGAGCTGGGACCACCGGAGTTTATTGGAGAGCCAAAACCACTTAAGGCGGATGCATGGACAAAGTAGATCACCAAGATATTTGATGTCTTGGGATGCTCCGAGGAGCAAAAGGTTCCTTTTTCCACCTTTATGTTGCGAGGGGAGGCAGATTACTGGTGGGAATCTGTAAAGCATACCCAACCTGACGCACTCAAAATGTCTTGGGAGAAGTTGCAAGAGCTGTTCAACGACAAATACTTTCCCGAAAGTATTCGTCACATGAAGGAGGTGGAGTTTATCAAGTTGGAGCAAAATAATATGACCGTGTCGCAATACGAGGCTAAATTTGTGGAGTTATCTCGGTTTGCATCCCATTTGGTTGATAATGAGGAGCGAATGACGCGAATGTTTTTAAGAGGTTTAAAATCGGAGATACGTCAATATCTTATTTCTCATAAACTGTGTTTGTATTCAGATGTTGTAAATATGGCTCAGTTATTGGAGCGCGATAACGGGTCAATGCAACCAAGAGAAAGCAGCCGGCGGAATGAAAATACCAGTGGTAATAGTCATCGAAGTGGTGACAACAAACGTGGAGGGAATCAACATGCCAGAAATGGTAACCACTTCGGTGGTAATCATGGCCAAGACAATAAAAGTGGGAGTTTCAAGAAGAGGAGATTTAGTAATGATGGAAGGACGTCAGCACCAGCACCTGTTGTTAAGGAAGGAGAACGACCGCTGGTCGTATGTTACAAATGCGGAGGGGAGGGACACATCAGTCCAAACTGTACACAGCAGTCCAAAGCATGTTACAATTGTGGAAGAGAAGTTCACTTAGCCCGATTTTATCGTGCACCGAAATCAAGTCCAGCTGAGATGGAGGCATCAAAGTCTGTCCCAGACAAGACAGAACCGGTATTTCATGGGAAAGCGTTTGTTGTAACCTCCTAGAAAATAAGGAACCCAAACGAGGTCATCATGGGTAAGCTTATCATAAACTCTAGTGAAGTATATACCTTATTTGATACCGGCTCTACCCATTCTTTTATTTCTCCTACTTGCGCTCAACGTTTAAATTTGACTCCGGAGAAATTGGACTTTGACTTATCAGTTGAAACTCCGTTGGGAGAAACCTTCATTACATCCACAATTTATAAGTCTTGTTTGATTCAAATCGGTAACCGCACATTACCTGTCGATCTTATTTCTTGAAAAATACTTGCGTTTGACGTAATTCTAGGGATTGATTGGTTAACTACTCATCATGCAAAAATTGATTATTTTCATAAGGTTGTTAGTTTTCATATTCCTAATCAACCTATTATGCGAATTCAAGTGACCAAACCATTAAAATCAATCACGGTCATTTAAAGCCATAAGGCTATTCGTTTATTGAAAAACGGATGTCAAGCTTTCTTAGCTCATGTCACAGATTTAAACAAAAATACGTCAGTTTTGAATGATATTTCTTTTGTTAATAAATTTCCTGACGTATTCCCTGAAGAACTTTCTAGCCTACCCCCAGAGCATGAAATTGAATTTTGTATCGACCTTGAACCTGGTACAAAACCCATTTCCAAAGCCCCATATCGAATGACTCCTATTGAACTTCAGGAGTTAAAGACCCAGTTGCAGGAATTGTTAGACATTGGTTTCATTCGTCCTAGTACGTCTCCTTGGGGTGCTCCTGTTCTATTCGTGAAGAAGAAAGATGGGAGTATGCAACTTTGTATTAACTACCGAGAATTGAACCATGTCACCATCAAGAATAGGTATCTGTTACCTCGCATTGACGACCTGTTTGACCAGTTGCAAGGAGCACAATTCTTTTCAAAGATCGATCTTCGTTCTGGATATCATCAGCTAAAGGTTAAAATTGAGGATATTCCAAAGACTGCCTTCAGAACTCGGTACGTGCATTATGAATTCTTGGTCATGTCTTTTAGATTGACTAATGCTCCTGCTGCCTTCATGGATATGATGAACCGAGTATTCAAGGAATATTTGGATCACTTTGTGGTTGTCTTTATTGATGACATTCTCATATATTCCAAAAGCCATGAAGATCATGAGCAACACTTGAGGCTGATACTCCAAAAGATTCGTGAAAACAAGCTTTATGCCAAGTTGAAGAAATGTGAGTTCTGGCTTGAGGAAGTTGCATTCCTTGGCCATGTGATATCAAATCATGGAATATCTGTTGACCCAGCGAATATTGAAGCAATTCAAAGCTGGGAGCAACCAAAGTCAGTGACCGAAGTACGTAGCTTTCTCGGCTTAGCTAGTTATTATCGGAGATTCGTGGAAGGATTTTCTCAAATCGCTACTCCATTAACTCAGCTGACTCAAAAAGATACAAAGTTCAGTTGGAGCGAGGAATGTGAGAAGAGTTTTCAAGAACTCAAGGGAAGACTCATTTTAGCACCTGTTCTGACAATACCATCTGGCTCAGAGGGATTTGTCATCTACAGTGATGCTTCGGGCAAAGGGCTAGGATGTGTTCTCATGTAACATGGGAAAGTCATAGCATATGCCTCTCGGCAACTCAAAGAATATGAGAGGAATTATCCTACTCATGATCTAGAGTCAAGTACCGTTGTTATCTTCACGCAAGAGATTTGGAGGCATTACCTATATGGAGAGAAGGTGGCGATCTATATGGATCATAAAAGCCTCAAATATTTCTTCACCCAAAAGGAACTCAACATGCAGCAATGACGTTGGCTTGAACTATTGAAAGATTATGATCAAACCATTCAATACCATCCTGGTAAAACGAACGTAGTGGTAGCATCGAGTAGAAAGAAGATCATATGCGGCACGAGTGCAATATTGTCAACACAAAGGCCCATTTTGTATGACTTACGAAGGATGGAGATAGAGTTAAAGACTCCAGGAACCCATGTGATGATGGCGAATATACGAGTAGAACCGACTTTAATCGATAAAGTTAAAGTCGCTTTCAAGCTATGACACGAGTCGATACGTATAAGGAAGAAAGTGCAAGAAGGTGCTATTCCGGAAGCAAGAATCGATGAAGAAGGAATACTTTGAGTCAACTCTAGACTTTGTGTTCCTAACGACCCTGATTTAAAGTATAAAATCATGATGGAGGCGCACAACACACCGTTTGCAATCCATCCTGGGAGTACCAAAATGTATCATGATCTTCGACATACATTTTGGTGGAGCAATATGAAGAGAGAGATAGCGAAGTTTATCTCAAGGTGTTTAACTTGTTAAAGAGTCAAGGTGGAGCATCAAGTACCAAAAGGTCCATTGTAACCACTTGAAATTTCAGAATGGAAGTGGGAGCACATTACCATGGATTTTGTTACTGGTCTTCCCAAGGTTTCTCAAGGAATAGATGCAATTTGGGTCATTGTTGATAGATTGACCAAGTCTGCTCACTTCTTACCTATACGAGAAACTTATACACTTGAACGTCTTGCTCATATGTACATAAATGAGATTGTAAGACTGCATGGTATTCCAGTATCCATAGTTTCTGATCGAGGCCCAAGATTCACTTCACGATTTTGGGTTAGTTTGCAGAAAGCTATGGGCACGGATTTACAATTTAGCTCGGCATATCATCCTCAGACGGACGGGCAGTCGGAGAAGACTATTCAAACTCTTGAAGATCTATTAAGACTCTGTGTCCTTGATTTCAAAGGAAGTTGGGACAAGTTCTTATCGTTGGTGGAGTTTTCCTACAACAACAGTTATCAAGCAAGTATTGACATGGCTCCATTTGAGGTGTTGTATGGGAAAAAGTATCGTTCTCCAGTATGCTGGGATGAGGTGGGTGAGGTAACTTTGTTGGGACCGGAGTTGGTACGTATGACTACAGAAAAGATTCAAACGATCTGACAACGTATAAAAACTTCACAAGATCGACAAAAGAGTTATGCTGATCTTCATCGAAAGGACGTAGAATTCGATATTGGAGATCATATGTTGTTACGTGTTGCTCCATGGAAAGGAGTTACGAGATTTAGAAAGAGAGGAAAGCTCAATCCTCGATTCATTGACCCATTTTTAATTCTCGAGCGAGTAGGAATTGTGGCTTATAGACTCGCCTTACCGCCAAGTATGTCTCGTGTTCATAACGTTTTTCACATATCTATGTTACGTAAATATGTGAAAGACCCGAACCACATTATTGAGTTAGAACCAGACGAGATAAAGGAAGATTTAACGTATGAAGAGTTGGCTGTTAAAATCTTGGATAAGAAGGATCATGTTCTACGCTCCAAGATTATACCTCAAGTCAAAGTTTTGTGGAGAAACCACGATGTGGAGGAAATAACTTGGGAGTTAGAATCTGAGATGAAGTCAAGGTATCCTCATCTCTTTGACATACCAGGTATGTACCCTAATTTCGAGGATGAAATTTCATAAGAAGGGGAGGTTGTAAGACCCCAACTTTTATGAATAAAGAATAATTTTCTCGAAATATATTTTTCAATATTATGGTGTGGATTTGATATAATGTTATAGTTGTGGGTAATATTTATAAATTTTGCAAAGTAAGCAAGTGGTTATATAATATTCGATTGGTCGAGGAATATTTGTTTTAACAGGGAATATTCGTACGACGGCACAATCATTGGTGGACCCCACAACGGAAGTATTGTCGTAGTTAGAAAACGACAAAAATATCTTTTTATAAATATAACGGCGGAGGTGTTACCGTTAAACCGTTGAACTACCCGGTAGTAAAAGTACGATGAATACGCGTGGTTGCATAGTAGTACACGGTATTTATTATTGATGCTTACGTGAGAAGTCACTCGCTTATACTCAATTATTGCTACAAGAATTCTTCGATCATATCTCTCATATTATTGATTCAATTATTGTTACAAAGATCATCTACATAATATGATATATTATTAAATCAATAATTGAGACGAAAAGTTATTCATATTATTATTTGCAATATTGACAATGTCTAGAAGTTCTATCAAGGAGAGGTTTGGTCACCTAATTGTGCGCCAATAAGGAGAAATCCTTATCGGAAAGCCCCCTCTTTCCTGGGAACGACCTGGTTGTTAAATATTGTGAATTATAATATTAATGATGAATAAGTTCGTGTTGATTAAAGATGAATTTTATAGTTCCATTGTATTGGACTTATTTGTGTTAGTATAATTGATGTCTGGAGGTTATATTGTTCAATTGGGTATTCGGGACACTTTTTGTGTCGGAGTACTACTCACGAGTTACTATTCACGAGTTACTATTCACGAGTTAATATTCATGAGTCACTATTCACGGGGTACTATTCACCCGTAAGATATATTTATGTTCGGTCCAAATCATTTTTGGGTACAATATTATTTCATGAGGAGATGTGCTAATTTTTCAGACCGTTGGTTGAAGATATAATAGTAATCAATATGGACCGCTGGTGGAAAGTATAATAGTAAATCAATATGGATCGCTGATTTAAAGTTTTAATAGTAAATCAGTATGGACTGTTGCTTTAAGTTTTAATAGTAAACCAATATGGACCGTCCATTTAAAAGTAAATCAATCTGGACCGTTCATGAATTAGTTACTATTCAGTCTATTCTCCTATAAATAGAAGTTCATTCCTTCATTATTTCTTACAAATTCACTGAAACTCTAGAGAGAGAAACTATAGAGAGAAAGGAGAAAAGTATTCTGCTACTTCACTACTTCAGTATTCAGTTTTTCTAAGGTAGGGAATATTATTTGTTGTACTCATAAGGGTATTCTTTCTTTCTTATTCATGAAGAAAACTTCGTTATTCCATTCTTTATTATTCTGTTGGAATAACTCAGATACGCTGGATACCCTATACTTGGTGAAATTTTTTCGTTATTCCATTCTTTTTATTCTCATTGAATAACTTGTTTATCAAGTACCGCATACATGGTGAAATTCTTCTAATATTTATTTCTTTATTATTATTCGTTGAATATCCTCGTCGTGCGTTTACGCCTTTGGGACCGGATTCCATTATTTATTATTCGCTTAATATATCTGTATGCATGCGTTACGTCGGACTGGTTCCATTATTTATTATTTCGTCGAATATCCCGTCGGTGCGTTTACGCTGCATTCGGGTTCCATTACTTATTATTTCGTGGGAATAACTCGCTTTGCAAAATCTATCGCACGCATGGTGAATCCTTCGTTATTCCATTCTTTATTATTCTATTGGAATAACCTGTCTATGCGGATTACCACATTCATGGTGAATGATCCAGTGTATTCATTCCTTATTAAATTGTGAAAATGATCTGTATACGTGGATTACCGCATGGCGGGTGAAAATCTATTTACAGTTTCATATATTATATTATACTCAGTTGGTTAAAGCTTTATCTTCTATACTCCATGAAATTAGTGGAATATCCTTGATATTTGCGCTTCATCCAGTATCTTTTCATGGAAATATTCTTCCGAGCATTCTTGAATTTTATCGCACAAAGCAAAGATCATGTTCGACAATTTGGACGTTATTGAGTTCAGGATAAATTAACTTATAAATCTTTAAAATTTATTCTTGAACCTATTTTATTGAATTGTCATCATCCTCATCCTTATATTATATTTGAAAGTCATCTTTGGCTTACGTGCATAGATGGACTTGGTATGATTATGACCGAGGATTATTCGGTATAATCACGACCGTAATGTGATGAATGATGTGGTTAAAGTCCTCATTGGGCTCTGTAGTTCATTAGTGGGACGGTTGTTGGTATAATTATGACCATGGATTATTCGGTATAGTCATGACCATTGATGATTATATGAATATCCTTGGCCGTGGAGCGAGGATGATTCGATTTTATTTATTGTCGAGTCTCAAATGATAAAGTTGATGAAAAACTTTTAAATCATAGAAGACAGTAGATTTTATACTTTATTTGACTCTTCTAATGGATTGTTTATTCTGCTGTAGTTTTTGATCTAAAACTTGTTGTCTATTATATTATATCAGTTGTTATACTATTGAAGGCTATTGATAATTTATTCTGCATTATCTTAGTCATAATATTTCTTACTGGGCTAATTGAGCTCACCCTTTCTTTCACTGTTCTCTTTAGGAAATGAGAACGTAGCTGGGACTAGTCGGGGAACAGAGTGATGGTCCTAGATGGTGCATTAGTAGTCCTCACTATTCTGTGAAATAGTGTGATAATAAATGTAATGAGGACTCCATTGAGTGTGGATATTATCTAGATGACAATATTTGTATTAAAACTCACAAATTTTATGTTTTGTCGTATTTCACACATTCCATTGTATAATTAAGTTGTATTTGTATTCAGTACCTTGTATCTGGCGACCCAAGATGGGTGATGTATACCTATTTTGGGGGCGTCACAACTACCCCCATTATAAAATAAAAATTAAGCAAAATTTGTTAACATGTCTAAACTAAATAAATAATTTGATGTTTGGTATGATAGTTTTGTATTCTTTTTTTTCTTTCTAAACTAATGTAATTTGTCAGTTTTTTATTTATCAACTCCCCTTGTTTGACAATAAAAATTTCTTTGCCAATTTTTTTTAATGTTAATAGAAAGAGAAAAGTATTATAATAAATTTATCTTTACAATTTTCACTATAAGAAAAAAGCTTAGGTCCGACGGAATATTCCCTCAGAAATAAGCCTATTCAGTCGGAATTAGATTATTTTCGACGGAAACTTCGGTCGGAACTTCAGTCGTATATATACGCGTCGAAGATAAGATCCGTCAAAAACTCCGTCGGAACTGTCTTATCTTCGACGAACTTATCACCGACGAAAATGCGTCGAAAATAAGCTATTTACGAATGAATAAATAGGACGAAACTTTTTATCGAGTATAATATTTCTTATTTTCGACAGATCTATTCCCTTGGAAATAAGGTATTTTCGACTGAATATTAAAATAAACGAGTATTTATTTAAAATGGCTGATTATTAATTTCGACAATATTTGCGTCGGAGATAACTTAGTTCCGACGGATATATTCCCTCGGAATTAACTTATTTCTGACTGAAAAGTAAAATATAACCATATTTAATAAAAAATGGGTGATTATTGAATCCGACGGAATATTCGTCGGAAATAACTGTATTTTTTTAAAATACAGATTTGAAAAGTTCAGTTTTCAGGTGTTTAAACCCATTTATGTACCTGTAACCTGTCACATCCCAATACACAGTAATATAAACATGTATCTCACATTCAAATATTCAACGTAATGCTAAAACATAATATCCACCAAAACGTAATATCCAACTCATTATCATTCACATACATTCACATTCACATTCACATTCAAATATCTACCAAAACGTAATCTTCAACTTATTATCATCAACACTACTGAGCTAAGCAATTATAAATATAAGCTAATGTTCCATAAATGATAAACAATATAATTTACAATACTTGTACAGACGCAATTAGACACTACAATATATACAAATGTTCTAAAATAACATGAATACAAATGAACTATAAACTAGTAAAAGTATCATCATCGAACAGAGGTGAACGACGCTGCTCTGGTGTATGGAAATTAGAGTCGTGCGCCCGCTCGTCATCGCCAGTCTGCTCGCCATCGCCACCCTGTTGATAGAATTAAAAATATAAATCATTAGTCTGTATATATATATATATATATATGTGTGTGTGTGTGTGTGTGTGTGTGTGTGTGTGTGTGTGTGTGTGTGAGAGAGAATTAACAAGCTAGCTAGCCTTAATTAAAAAAAATAAACAATAAGAATACCTGAGTAGGTGGGGGCGGACGAAAAGCCTCCTCCGAGAGGGTAATCACCATCTGGAGCATCTCGGCGCTCCAAGCGTCGAACTGCTCCCGTGGTAATCACGTATTCTCTATAGAGGCCCCTGCTATAATATCCTGAGCAAGCTGGTGAAGACGAGAACTGGAAGGCAACTACTGATGCCGAAAGACCGAGTCGGTACGGAACCTATCCGACAAGGCCCCTATCAGCCGCCAAAAGATATTATCATCCAAGCCAGCGTCCGAATGAGATGGTCCGACATGTGTTCTCGGTCGCTGGCGCTGGCTGGAGCCTATAAAGAGATACAAATTCAATTACTAATAATAATTTATATAATGTGATAAATTCGAATAATTTCGTGAAACATAATAAAATATTACCTCCAGGAAGTGTATATGCGGGTATCCTATTAGGTTTGTAATATTCATGAACGCAATCAAATTGCAAAGATAAGCGGAAATGTGAAAAATCAGAGCGTTAAATTTTTACAAATCAGAGTTCACCTCCAATCTTTTTCGCGTCAACTTGAATCCACCGGTTTGGTTCCTTCCTTCGATTAACGTTAGCCACCCAAGTGTTTGGCCTCTAGAGGTGATCCACCAAGGAAGAAGAAAGATTCAAGAAGATGGGTATTTGGTTAAACCCTAGTTTTCTATCTCTATAGAAAAGAACGTACTCTCCAACTTATTGGAATTGCATCTCTAGATATCTGTTATAAGACTCCTATTAGAAAGATATCAGTTAACCCTTCTAATCTAATTAGAAAATAGGGTATTATTTAATTAAATTCTTTTAATTAATTAAGCTCCCTAATCTTATTACGGATAATTAATTAAACTCTTTTAATTAATTTAACCTCCTAATCTTATTAGGAATATATAAGAGTACTTTTATTAATTAATTCTCAAACTCCTTTAGAAATTAAATAATAATAATAGTAATAATAATAATAAGACTCCTCTTATTAATTTATATTTAATATTTCTAAAATATTAAATAATAAATATTAAGCTATTTAATTTATTCTATCACCATAGAATAAATTAAATATACTTAACTTATTATTACGATTATGCCATTAACTTCTTAAATAATTATTCTTCCTTTTATGGTGTGACCCTTTAGGTTCTCCATATTAAACCGGTTGTGAATAAATTAATTATAACAATTATAATCTTATTTAAATAAATAAATTAAATTATTAATTTATTTAAATAAATAATATTTATTCTACAATAGAGATAAGCCTCCCTAGTGATCAACGACTTTCCGGATAATATAGATTTCAACATTAATCATAAAAGAACCTTTGAGTAAATTGTTAACGCATAATTCAATCCTTCCACCACCATCAATGTCCTAATTAAATATAAGACATGGAATTCTTGTCAAGTCTTATTTTATTTAATTATATGTATTTCGACTCTTAAATGCACAACACCAAATAATACAAATTAGAAACTCCTTTCTAATTTTATTCGCCTTAACCCGAGGACTCTTTGGGTTGAAATTTATCGAATCACATAGGACATTTCTCTTCTTTTACTAGAAGTGGTATATTCTTTATTGATCATACATTATCTCCATGTACGACTTATTATACCCAAGCATACCCTTTGATATACTCTAAGGGTCTTAAGGAATAAGTCAAAGTATAATTCATTTTACACAAGATACTATGATGATCTCAAGTCCAAGGATCACTTGTACTACTATCACTACTGAAGAATTCATATTGATGAATAAATAAAACTCCATTAGGTATTCCTTAGCGAGCCAACGTTCGGTGAACTTATTCTCTAATAAGCACCTACATACTTGCTTTAGTGTCTCCACACAAATGATCATGAGATCAATCATCCTCATCCAATGAGCAAGCAACGTATGTACCAATCTATCCGGATTCACTAATTCCCAATTTAGTAATCCAACGATTGGGAACTATTTTATTTTTAAGCTTTCTAAGAATTTAGATCTCATTAGAATGATCATCATCATTATTCTAAAAGCATTGCTTAAAACTATGGGTTTATCATATATTATAAAACAGCATCATGTAGATAATTAAAAGTCTTTAATAAATTAATACTTTTTATTAATAAATGAATAAGATTGTTACAAAGTATATGCTTTATCATCAAACATGATTGGCTTGTGTGCATACTACATTCAATCTCCCACTTGCACTAAAGCCAATCGTCATGTTATCTCATACACTTCTTCTCTAAGTGACGATTATCCTTCTGTTGGATAAGCTTTAGTTAATTGATATGTAATGTTGTTCTTGAGAGTCCACTATCTCTATAGTGATTTTCCATCTTTCAATGATTCTTCTAACCAAATGAAAGTGCCACAACACATGTTTAGATCTAAGATGAGACTTATGAACTATTCCTAGTTCTGTAATGAAGTTTTCATCCAAACAATCAACTTGCAGCTTCAATTACAGCTATTTACTTTGTCTTTGTCACTAATCCAGCAACTCTTTGCTGTTTGGAACCTTTCCAACTCACTGCACCATCGTTCAAGGTAACGCTTTACCTTAAAGTGGATTTTCTGTCGTCTTGGTCTGTTTGAAAAACTTGAGTCTGTTAAGCCCTCTAGTTTTAATTTAGACCCACCATGAATATGATCACATCCTTAGTGCTGGTTAAGTACTTTAAGATATTTTTCACTGACTCATAGTGAACTTCTCTAGAATATGACTAATCAACATCAGGTCTCGTATATTTCATTGCATACATGATAGTTACTCATGCGATCTCTCTTTTTGGAGTCTTTGAGGACTATTAAGAGAGATACACTCCATGACTCATCAACATGAGACATCTCTTAGAGTTTGCCATGCTAAACGACTTTAGCATCAAATGAATATACGTTCCTTGGGTTTAGCTTAGTATCCTTTTAAATCTATCTATATAGATTTGTATCCCCAATAACGATACTCTTCCCATATCATTCATGGAAGAATGTTTAGACAACTTTATCCTTACTGATTCTAGCATTGACATGTCATTCCTTATCCGTATTATATCAACATATAGTACTAGGAATGTCACGAGGCTCCCACTGACCCTTTTGTACACACTAGGTACATTCTTATTTTTGATAAAATCAAACTCTTTTGATTATCTTATCAAAACGAATGTTCCATTTTTGAGAAGCTTGCTTCAATCCATTTCTCTGAGTGTCTACAACTCTTACCTCATCGTATGTAATCGGATCATCATCTTCTATGATACGTACCTCATCATCATCATCCATGATGAATCCATACCTCCCAAATATCTTTGGTACTATTCCAGATTTACGATTCAGTTGTGGTACAATAGGTCTATCTATATGTTCCGCTTATTTGACTTATAGTGTTTTATAGTTCTTAAACTCTTCAAGATCTATTATCCTCCCACTAGCCCCTTCAATGATAAACACATTTATCTTATAAGGCAGCGTGTTTCGCAATAAACACATTTTGCTAAGTAGGATTATAGAACATATACCCTAAACTTACTTTAGGATGTCCCACAAATCTGTACTTGTCAAATCTTGTCCCAAATTTATCCTTTGAAATCTTTTTCATATAAACTGGATAACCCCTTATCTTAACATACTTAAGATTAGAAATCCTTCATGTCCATAACTTTTATGGAGTCTTGTGGTCGGATTTTGAGGTTACCTTTTTCGTAGATATGCAGCCATTTCTAGGATATTATCCTAGAAGGAAACTGGAATGTCGGTAAAATCATTATGGACCGTACCATGTCCAAGGTATGATTTTTCTTTTCAGATACATTAATCAATTATTACATATCAGGAGGCGTCCATTATGAGAAAACCATTTGAGATGGTCTAGAAATTTATTGCACAAGTATTTATTCCTTGATCTAATCAAAGAATCTTAATACTTTGCCAATTTGTTTCACTTCTGAATTCTTTGAACCTTTCAAATTATTCACACTTGTATTTCAGCAAATACATACATTCAACTCTTTGAATGATCATCTCCTTTTCTTATACTAGTTTGTTCAATTTATAAAATATATTTTTATGTAAGTCAAGTACACCAAATCCATTAAGTAATATTTCAGTTCTATAAAAACATTATTATTATAAATAGAACAACAATTGTTCTTAATTATAATACCAAAAATTTTTATTGTCCAACAATAAAATGGAAATAATGTTTCTAACAAGAACTGGAATACAATAACAACTTATTGACTTAATAGATTTGTCCGTAGGCATTTCTAAACTATAAGTTTCTATGGCTAATGTGGCAACCTTTGCTTCATTTTCCCCACATAGGACTACTTATATTTGTTTAGCTTTCTACTTCTGCTTGGTCCCTTCATAAATCTATATTTATGATAACCAAAGTCGGTATCTAATACCCAAGTAGAACCTTGACTTAAAGAAAAATTTATTTCAATCATGAACAAAATAATATTTGTAACCGAAACTTCACTAAGCTTCTTCTGGTTATCCTCTACAAGATGCTTCTTGCAGTTTCTTTCCAGTGTCCAAGCTTATTGCAGTGGAAGCAAACTCCTTTGCTATCCGTATTAGTTTTATTCTTATTATCCTTTGTTTTTGCCTTTCTATTTACCTTCTTTGAATCGTTCTTCTTTTCAGAAGATCCTTTGGCCCCTACTAGTAAAACATGGTCTTTCTTGGTTGGAAAGTGACTCTCAACATTTTTCAACATGTTAAGCAAATCAGCGAGGCTGATATTTAGCTTGTTCATATTAAAAATTCACATAAATTGTGAAAGGAGTTCGGGAGTGAGTGCAAGATCAAATCTTGGCTCAACTCTCCATCCATGACAAAACTTGTTGTCCTAATTGATCAATCAAATTGATAATGTTAAGGACTTTTATCTGTACTGTAGTGTCATTGGTCATTCTAGATCGGAAGAGCTCCTTAGATATCTGATATCTATCAGTCCTACTTTCCTCACCATCAACTACTTGATGTGTAGGAATATAGTAGGAGCATCCATAGTTTCATACTGACGCTGAAGCACGTTACTCATGGATGCGAGCATGATGTATTGAGCCAACTGTGCATCATCTTGCCACTTTCTAGAAGTAGCAATCTCTTCCTCAGAGGCATTGTCTGCAACCATTGCAGGGATAGGCGCATTAAGGACATATGATAGCTTTTTAGCCATGAGAACTATTCTCAAATTCCTTAACCAATCAATTTAATTTGGTCCGGTTAAATAGCATCTAATATGCTTCACAGTGATAGTAATTTAGACATTATAAAATTCTGTAAATGAATTTGTAATTAACAACATTTTAGCATACATTCTTTTATTAATTACCAAAATAAATTAGGTCTTGTTTTAAATTGGTATCTCCCACTATTTTCTTCAAACTATATTACCCTCAATATATATAGTTCGGCAATATCTAATTAAAGATATGCAAGTGAGAATAAGGATCACATTTCAAATGTATATAGCCTTGTGTGTGCACAACAAACTATATATAAATAAATAGGTAGATAACTCTTGTCAATTACATCAACTATGTAACTCCTTGTATTTTGCCTCTTAAATCATAATGGTCAAGTGTATACACATCCGAACTAAAATGATCTAAGTTAAGTCAGACCCAACATTTCCATATAAATGAAGAGAAAACTACAGCCCTTGTGTGTGCACAACAAAGCAGTAATGTTCAATTCCTTATAAACATAATATGTAATAAAAATAACATCTTAAATATTTAATACTTGCCTTGTGTGTGCACAACTCATATTAAATATTCAATACTCTATTGTTTCTATCATGCTAGAAGGCGACGTTCGATATTCCAAATATCTTTGAACGTTATAACTTAATATAATTTATTTGAGAGTTTTGATATTAATTTGTCTCATCTTGTTTAGCGCGCATGCACATATATATATAAAATACGCGTCATATTAATTAACATGTGAAGCATGTTTGCATAATATATAATATATATAGTATAAGCATGCACATATAGAATACTATATTCTACCTGGATTGATTATGGACTTTATTCTAGTTTGGTTCACTAGAGTCATCAAGTGAACCAAAAGGTCAAACCTAGGGGTGCAAGAATTAATATTTAAATATAACTATTACATTTAAACCCGGGCTACATTACAAACGGGTCTTCAAGCGCTCCTTGATCCTTGATCTCCAATTCTTCAAAATTAATTCTAACTATTCCTATTACAAAACTATTTAAAATAAATAGAAACCTTGATCGTGATCGAGGGAAATGCATAGGAGGATGATAGAATTTACATTAAGAAAAATTTTAGAAGGCGAGTACTGTGAGACCCCATTTAATAAAACTCATACATTCATGTATCCAACTAAAATAAAATTCAATTACATTTAATTGATAGTCCATAATCAATCCCATTTATTATCAATACACATCACCATACGCATCGATAAATAACATTTATCTCATGAATAATAAATATTCAATATATATATTGATATCATTTAATGGGCAAATTTAGTTAGTATAAAATTTAATTTTGAATTAAAATAAACTCTTTTATTTTAATCAAATTTAAATCAAAATAAACCTCTTTTATTTTAATTTATCCAATTTTGAATAAAATAAACTATTTTATTTTAATCAAAATAAACTCATTTATTTTAATTAATTATGGAATCCAATTCCAAGTAAAAAAAAACTCCTTTATTAAAGGAAACACAGATTCTCTTTTCTATTCACAAATAAACTCTTTTATTTTGAATAATATGAAATCTTATTTCATATCTAAATAAACTCCTTTATTTAAGGAAACATGGATTCACTTTCCTATTCACAAATAAACGCTTTTATTTTAGGAAACATGGAATCCAATTTCAAGTAAAAAAAAACCCCTTTATTAAAGGAAACACGGATTCTCTTTCCTATTCACAAATAAACTCCTTTATTTTGAATAATATGAAATTTATTTCATATCTAAATAAACTCATTTATTTAAGGAAACATGGATTCACTTTTCTATTCATAAATAAACTCCTTTATTTTAGAAAACATGGAATCCAATTTCAACTCCAATTAGTTATCATGGAATCCAATTCCAACTCTAATTAGTTAGCATGAAATTTAATTTTAAAATTAAAATACACCTTTTTATTTTAATATTAAAATAAACTTTTTTTTATTTTAATTATAAAATAATTAAGAATATATGTATATATAGAATATATATATTAGTAATATATATATATATATATATATATATATATATATATATATCATGTTGCATGAATCCAAATGCGAGGAAACCAAAAGAGTCTAAAACACGTGATATATATATATATATATATGATTCACTACTTGGTCCACTTTTATGAATCAATTACACG
Organism: Panax quinquefolius; assembly: GCA_020205615.1. Lineage (NCBI taxonomy): Eukaryota > Viridiplantae > Streptophyta > Magnoliopsida > Apiales > Araliaceae > Panax > Panax quinquefolius. The sequence goes on along the minus strand of CM035170.1, from coordinate 13,472,736 downwards.
GACTCATCGCATGAACAGCCACGCTGAATCCCAGATTAAAAAATACGGTTCATAAAAACAAAAGTGATTCACGCCAACATCCATCAGCCACGCGAATCACAGTATTAAAAAAAAACAGTTTCGCGAAATTAATTTTTTTTTTTAAATAAATTGTATACAATAAAATTATGTCCAATTAAATTATTCTAAACACATATCAATATACATATCAAATTTAAAACAATTAATAATTCGCATAAAGATTTGGTTCTAATGCCACTGTTAGGTTTGTAATATTCATGAACGCAATTAAATTGCAAAGATAAGCGAAAACGTGAAAAATTAGAGTTTTAAAATTTTACAAACCATATACCCGGATCATCCTTTATGCACAATTATTAATTAAACCAAAAAAGTTAAAACAAGAATCGTACCCTTGAAGATTCGAGCTTTCTCAGGTATAAGTTCACCTCCAATCTTTTTCGCGTTCAACTTGAATCCACCGGGTTTGGCCTCTAGAGGTGATCCACCAAAGAAGAAGAAAGATTCAAGAAGATGGGTATTTGGCTAAACTTAGTTTTCTATCTCTATAGAAAAGAACTTACTCTCCAACTTATTGGAATTGCGTCTCTAGATATCTGCTATAAGACTCCTCTTATATTATTGGAATTGCGTCTCTAGATATCTGCTATAAGACTCCTCTTATAAAGATATCAGTTAACCCTTCTAATCTAATTAGAAAATATGGTATTATTTAATTAAATTCTTTTAATTAATTAAGCTCCCTAATCTTATTAGGAATAATTAATTAAACTCTTTTAATTAATTTAACCTTCTAATCTTATTAGGAATATATGAGAGTACTTTTATTAATTAATTCTCAAACTCCTTTAGGAATTAAATAATAATAATAATAATAATAATAATAATAATAATAATAATAAGACTCCTCTTATTTATTTATATTTAATATTTCTAAAATATTAAATAATAAATATTAAGCTATTTAATTTATTCTATCACCATAGATTAAATTAAATATAATTAACTTATTATTACGATTATGCCATTAACTTCTTAAATAATTATCCTTCCTTTTATGGTGTGACCCTTTAGGTTCTCCATATTAAACTAATTGTGAATAAATCAATTATAACAATTATAATCTTATTTAAATAAATAAATTAAATTATTAATTTATTTAAATAAATAATATTTATTCTCTGATAGGGATAAGCCTCCCTAGCGATCAACGACTTTCCAGATAATATAGATTTCAACATTAATCATAAAAGAACATTTGAGTAAATAGTTAACGTACAATTCAATCCTTCAACCATACAATGTCCCAATTAAATATAAGACGTGGAATTACTATCAAGTCTTATTTTATTTAATTATATATATTTCGACTCTTAAATGCACAACACCAAATAATGCAAATTAGAAACTCCTTTCTAATTTTATTCTGCCTTGGCCAAGGACTACTAGGTTGTCATTTATCGAATCACATAGGGCATTTCTCTTCTTTTACTAGAAGTGGTAGATTCTTTATTGATCATACATTATCTCCATGTACTACTTATTATACCCAAGCATACCCTTTGATATACTCTAAGGGTCTTAAGGAATAAGTCAAAGTATAATTCATTTTACACAAGATACTATGATGATCTCAAGTCCAAGGATCACTTGTACTACTATCACTATAGAAATTCCTATTGACAGACAAGTAAAACTTCATTAGGTATTCCTTAGCGAGCCAACGTTCAGTGATCTTATTCTCTAATAAGCACCTACATACTTGCTTTAGTGTCTCCACACAAATGATCATGAGATCAATCATCCTCATCCAATGAGCAAGCAACGTATGTACCAATCTATCCGGATTCACTAATCCCCAATTTAGTAATCCAACGATTGGGAACTATTTTAGTTTTAAGCTTTCTAAGAATTTAGATCTCATTAGAATGATCTTCATCATTATTCTAAAAGCATTGCTTAAAACTATGGGTTTATCACATATTATAAAACATGTAAAACCCCAACTTTTTGAATAAAGATGAATTTTCTATAAATATTATTTTTGAATATTATGGAGTGAAATTGATATGATATTATAGTTGTGAGTAATATTTAAAAATTTTGCAAAGTACGCAAGTTGTTATATAATATTCGATTAATTTGGGAATATCGTTTTTTAAGGGGAATATTAAATACAATGGCACAATCATTGGTGGACCCTACAGCGGAATTATTGTCGGATTGAGAAAATGACAAAAATACTTTATGAAAATAACGGCGAAAGTTTTCACTGTTAAGCTGTTGAAACACCCGGTGTTAAAAATACGATAATATGCATTGGTTGCATAGTAGCACACGATATTGATTATTGATGCTTACGTGAGAAGTCACTCAATTTTGTTCAATTATTGCTATAGTAATTGTTGTGAATTTTGCTTATTTTATGGACTCCCATTTATCCATTTTTCAAAATAATCGGTAGGAAATTATTTTTTAATAGTGGGCTCACATGTGGGGCCCGTGTGTGGAAGAAATTAGTGAAATGGGCATATTCACGAGAGTTGTTTTATATGGAAGGTAACATGATATTTATATATATATGTTTATATATATATGATGATTGGTGATTATATATATATATATATATATATATATATATATATATATATAATGTTTGATTTTGAAACGTGGGGGAGTACAATTATTTTGATGGCTTTGTTGACAAAGTGGGAGGAGTTCAATTATTATTAGTATATATATATATATATATATATATATATATATATAATATATATATATTTTATTTTATTTAAAATATTTTACTTTAAATATGGACCGTCAGATTAAAGTAAATCAATCTGGACCGTTCATGAGTTAGTTACTATGCATTCTATTTTTCTATAAATAGAAGCTCATTCCATTATTTTCTTACGAATTCACTGAACTCTAGAGAGATAAACTATAGAGAGAAAGAAGAAAGTATTCTGCTACTTCACTACTTATATATCTAGTACTCTTCTTCTTAAGGTAGGGAATACTATTTGTTGTACTCGTTAAGGGGTGTTATTCTTTCTTATTCATGAAGAGAACTGTTGTTATTCCATTTCTTATTATTCTGCTGGAATAACCAGTATACGCGGACTACCCTATACTTGGTGACCTTCTTCTATTATTCCATCTTTATTATTATTACATTGGAATATCACATGCGTATGCGCTTTTTACTTGGACACGGTTCCGTCTTTATTATTATTATTACATTGGAATATCATATACATGCGTTTACTGTTTGGACTGGATTCCATCTTTATTATTATTACATTGGAATATCCATGCATGCGCTTTTCGCCGAACACGGTTAAAATCTTTATTATTATACTGTTGGAACATCACATAGATTGCAATTTAATTTAACTTTGGTTCCGTTAATTATTTATTATTACATTGGAATAACTTTGTCTCATGCAATCCGCATGCATGGTGATTTCTTTTGTTATTCCATTCGTTATTATATTCAGTTGGTTAAAGTATTGACTTCTATACTCCATGAAATTAGTGGAATATCCTTGATATTTGCGCTTCATCCAGTATCTTTTCATGAAAATATTCTTCTGTGCATTCTTGAATTTTATTCTACAAAGCAGTATCATGTTGACAATTTGGACATTAATAGTTCCTGGATAAATTAATTCTTGAACTTATTTTATTGAATTTCTATATCATTGTCATCATCCTCATGTTTATATTATGTTGAAAGTGAAAGTAGTATGCACACAAGCCAATCATGTTTGATGATAAAGCATATACTTTGTAACAATCTTATTCATTTATTAATAAAAAGTATTAATTTATTAAAGGCTTTTAATTATCTACATGATGCTGTTTTATAATATGTGATAAACCCATAGTTTTAAGCAATGCTTTTAAAATAATGATGATGATCATTCTAATGAGATCTAAATTCTTAGAAAGCTTAAAACTAAAATAGTTCCCAATCATTGGATTACTAAATTGGGGATTAGTGAATCCGGATAGATTGGTACATACGTTGCTTGCTCATTGGATGAGGATGATTGATCTCATAATCATTTGTGTGGAACACTAAAGCAAGTATGTAGGTGCTTATTAGAGAATAAGTTCCTTTGAGCATTGGCTCGCTAAGGAATACCTAATGGAGTTTTATTTGCTGTCAATAGGAATTCTGTAGTGATAGTAGTACAAGTGATCCTTGGACTTGAGATCATCATAGTATCTTGTGTATGATGAGTTATACTTTGACTTATTCCTTAAGACCCTTAGGGTATATCAAAGGGTATGCTTGGGTATAATAAGTTGTACATGGAGATAATGTATGATCAATAAAGAATCTACCACTTCTAATAAAAAGAGAAATGTCTATGTGATTCGATAAATGACAACCCAGTGAGTCCTTGGGTTAAGCGAGAATGAAATTAGAAAGGAGTTTCTAATTTGCATTATTTGGAGTTGTGCATTTAAGAATCGAAATACATATAATTAAATAAAATAAGACTTGTGATAATTCCATGTCTTATATTTAATTGGGACATTGTATGGTGGAAGGATTGAATTGTACGGTAACTATTTACTCAAAGGTTCTTTTATGATTAATGTTGAAATCTATATTATACGGAAAGTCGTTGATCATTAGGAGGCTTATCCTATTGTAGAATAAATATTATTTATTTAAATAAATTAATTATTTAATTTATTTATTTAAATAAGATTAGAATTGTTCTAATTGATTTATTCACAATAGGTTTAATATGGAGAACCTAAAGGGTCACACCATAAAAGGAAGAATAATTATTTAAGAAGTAAATGGCATAATCGTAATATATATGTTATGTATATTTAATTTAATCTATGGTGATAGAATAAATTAAATAGCTTAATATTTATTATTTAATATTTTAGAAATATTAAATATAAATTAATAAGAGGAGTCTTATTAATATTATTATAATTATTATTATTTTAATTTCTAAAAGAGTTTAGGAATTAATTTAATATAAGTACTCTCATTTATTCTAATTGGATTAGGAAGAAAAATTAGTTAAAGGAGTTTAATTAATTATCCCTAATAAGATTAGGGAGCTTAATTAATTAAAAGAATTAATTAATTAAAACTCAATTCCTTAATTGTTAAGGTGGGTTGCCCACATCTATAAATAAGAGGAGTCTTATTATGGGTGGGGTGTGTTGTGACTTTTTTCAACATAATGACATAATTCCAATTGTTGGAAGAGTACACCCTTTCTATAGAGATAGAAAAACTAGGGTTTGAGCAATACCCTTCTTCTTGAATTTTCTTCTTCCTTGGTGGATCACCTCTAGAGGCCAAACATTTGGGTGGCTAACGTTGATCAAAGGAAGGAACCAAACCCGGGATTCAAGATTGAGCGAAAGGATTTGGAGGAGAACTTGTACGAGGAAGCTCGATCTTCAAGGGTATGATTTATTCTTTATCTTTTCGTTTAATTAATAATTGTGCATAAAGGGTGATCAAGGGTATATGGTTTGTAAATTTTTAAACTCGATTTTTACTCGCTCGCTTAATTTATGCAATTTGATTACGCATATGAATATAACAAACCTAACGGTGGCATCGAGCCAAACCTTTATGCTAATTATTAATTGTTTTAATTTATATATTGATATGTGTTTAGAACAATTTAATTGGGCATAATTTTATTGTATAAAATTTAATAAAAAAAAAAAATCAAGATTCGCCATCGCGTTTTATGGGAAACGGCAGGAAATCAAGTTTTTTTTTATTTGCTGCTAAATTAACCAAAAACTTGCCATGCACGGAAATCGAGGGACCTTTTAATTCACCTAAGCAACACAAAAAAAAAACAAATCTGCTGGTCACGGAAATCAAGCAGGCAGCGCACGGAATTTTTGCAAGCAACGGATTTCAACGGAATTTTTGGCAGGATTTTCGTGATTTTTTTTAAAGGATCAGGATGGCATATATAAATATATATATAAGTTACGGATATTATATATATATATATAAGATATATATAAATATTCAGTTATTATATATATATATATAATATTTTAATAATTTTATAATTAAAATTTAATTTAATTTTAATTTTAAAATAAAAGGTTTATTTTAATATTAAAATAAAAGATTTATTTTAATTTTAAAATTAGATTTCATGCTAACTAATTAGAGTTGGAATTGGATTCCATGATAACTAATTGGAGTTGAAATTGGATTACATATTTCCTTAAATAAAGGAGTTTATTTAGATATGAAATAAGATTTCATATTATTCAAAATAAAGGAGTTTATTTGTGAATAAGAAAGAATATCCGTGTTTCCTTTAATAAAAGATTTTTTTTACATGGAATTGGATTCCATAATTAATTAAAATAAAAGAGTTTATTTTAATTAAAGATTTTTTTTACTTGGAATTGGATTCCATAATTAATTAAAATAAAGGAGTTTATTTTGATTAAAGATTTTGATTAAAATAAAATAGTTTATTTTATTCAAAATAGGATAAATTAAAATAAAATAGTTTTATTTTGATTTAAATTTGGATTAAAATAAAGGAGTTTATTTTGATTAAAAAAATAGATTTTATACTAACTAAATTTGCCCATTAAATGATATCAATATATATATTAAATGTTTATTATTAATGAGATGAATGTTATTTATTGATGCATATGGTGATGTGTATGATAATAAATGGGATTGATTATGGACTATTGACCGATGCGATTGGATTTTATTTTAGTTGGATGCATGAATGTATGGGTTTTATTAAATGGGAATTCTGCGTGCCTCGTCTTCTCTAATTTTTCTTAATGTAAATTCTATCTCCTCCTATGTACTTTCCTCGATCACGATCGAGGTTTCTATTTATTTTAAATAGTTTTGTAATAGGAATAGTTAGAATTAATTTTGAAAAATTAGAGATCAAAAAGCGAGGAGCTTGAAGGCCGTTTGTAATGAAGCTTAGGGTTTAAATGTAATAGTTATATTTAAATATTATTTCTTGCACCCCCAAGGGTTTGACCTTTTGGTTCACTTGGTGGCTCTAGTGAACCAAAGTAGAATAAAAGTCCATAATCAATCCGGAATAGAATATAGTATTCTATATGCATGCTTATACTATATATATTATATATTATGCAAACATGCTTCACATGTTTATTAATATGACGTATTTTATATATATATGTGTATATGCACGCTAAACAAGATGAGACAAATTAATAACAAACCCCTCGATTTTTATATTAAGTCCTAAGCGTTCAAAGATATTTGGAATATCGAGCGTCGCTTTCTAGCATGATAAAATTAATAGAGTATTAAATATTTAATATGAGTTTGTTGTGTCACCACAAGGCAAGTATTAAGTATTTAAGATGTTAATTTATCACATTTGATGCTTATAAAGAAAATTGAACAATATTGTTTTGTTGTGTCACCACAAGGATGATATTTTCTTTTTTGAATATATGGAGTGCTAGGTCGGACTTAACTTGGATAATTTTGATTCGGATGTGCCACCACTTGATCAAAATAATCTAAGAGGCAAAAGAAAAGGAGTTGCATAGTTGATGTAATTGACAAAAATTGTCTACCTATTTATTTATATATAGTTTGTTGTGTCACCACAAGGCTATATACATTTGAAATGGGATCCTTATTCTCACTAGCAAATCTTTAATTAGATTTTGCCGAACTATATAAGTGAGGGTAATATAGTTTGAAGAAAATAGTGGGAGATACCAATTTAAAACAAGACCTAATTTATTTTGGTAATTAATAAAAGAATGTATGTTAAAATGTTGTTAATTACAAATTCATTTTACGTAATTTTACAATGTCTAAAATTACTAACACTGAAGCATATTAGATGCTAAATTAACGAGGGGCCAGAATTAAGCGGATTGGTTAAGGAATTTGAGAATAGTTCTCATAGTTGAAAAGCTATCTTATGTCCTTGTCGCTTTATATCCTGCAAGAATGGTTGTAGACAATGCCTCGAGGAAGACATTGCTACTTTTAGAAAGTGGCAAGATGATGCAGCGATTGGCTCGATGCATCATGCTCGCATCCATGAGTGCTTGAGCTTGAGCGTCGGCATGAAACTATGGATGCTCTCTACTATATTCCCCTGCACATCAAGTAGTTGATGGTGAGGAAAATGGGACCGATAGATATCGATATATCTAAGGAGCTCTTCCGATCTAGAATGGCCAATGGCACTATAGTACAAATAAAAAGTTCTTAACATTATCAATTTGATTGATCAATTAGGACAACGAGTTTTGTCATGGATGGAGAGTTGAGCTAAGATTTGATCTTGCACTCACTCCCGGACTCCTTTCACAATTATTGTAAATTTTTCATATGAACAAGCTAGATATCAGCCTCGCTGATTTGCTTAACATATTGAAAAATGATGAGAGTCACTTTCCAACCACGAAAGACCATGTCTTACTGGTAGGGGCCAAAGGATCTTCTGAAAAGAAGAACGATTCAAAGAAGGTATATAGAAAGGCATAAACAAAGGATAATAAGAACAAAACTGATACGGATAGCAAAAAGAGTTTGCTTCCACTACAATAAGCTTTGGACTTTGGAAAGAAAGCTGAGAAGCATCTTGCAGAGGCTAACCAAAGAAGCTTAGTGAAGTTTGATTTACAAATACGCTTTTTTGTTCATGATTGAAATAAATTTTTCTTTAAGTCAAGGTTCTACTGGGTATTGGATCTGACTTTGGTTATCATAAATATAGATTTATGAAGGACCAAGCAGTAGAAAGCTAAACAAATATAAGAAATCCTATGCGGGAAATGTAGCAAAGGTTGCCATATTAGCCATAGAAACTTATAGTTTAGTTAATACTACTGGGAAAAATCTATTAAGTCGATAAGTTGTTATTATATTCCGATTCTTGTTAAAAATATTATTTCCATTTTATTGTTGGACAATGAAATCTTTGGTATTATAATTAAGAACAATTGTTGTTCTATTTATAATAATAATGTTTTGTATAGAGCAGGAATATTACTTAATAAATTTTGTATACTTGACTTACATGAAAATAATTTTGCATATTGAACAAATTAGTATAAGAAAATGAGATGATCATTCAAAGAGTTGAATGTATGTATTTGTTGAAATACAAGTGTGAATTATTTGAAAGGTTCAAAGAATTGGAAATGAAACAAATTGACAAAGTATTAAGATTCTTTGATTAGATCAAGGAATAAATACTTGTCTTGATAAGTTTCTAGATCATCTCAAATGGTTTTCTCATAATGGACACATCCTCGATCTGTAATAATTGATTGATGTATACGAATGGAAAATTCGTACCTTGTTGGACATAGTGCGATCCATAATGATTTTACCAACATTCCGGTATCCCTCAGGATCATGTCCTAGAAATGGTCTGCATATCTACGAAAAAGGTAACCTCAAAATCCAGCCCCAAGACTCCATAAAAGTTATGGATGGGGAGGATTCTAATCTTAAGTATGTTAAGATAAGGGTTGTCCAACTTATGTGAAAAAAGGTTTCAAAGGATAAGCTTGGGAAAAGATTTGACGTATGCTGATTTGTGGGACATCCTAAAGTAAGTTTAGGGTATATGTTCTATAATTCTACTTAGCAAAAGGTGTTTGTTCTGAAACACGCTTCTAAGATAAAGGCGTTTATCATTGAAGGGGCTAGTGGGAGGATTATAGATCTTGAAAGTTCAAGAACCACAAAACACTATAAGTCAAATAAGAGGAACATGTAGATGAACTATTGTACCACAACCGAATCGTAAATACGGAATAGTACCAAGAAGATACCCGGAGGTATGGATTCATCATAGATGATGATGATGAGGTACACATCATAGAAGATGATGATCCGGTTATATACGATGAGGTAAGTGTTTAGACACTCGGAGAAATGGATTGAAGCAAGTTTCTCAAATATGGAACATTCGTTTTGATGAGGCAATCAAAAGAGTTTGATTTTATCAAAAATAAGAATGAACCTAGTGTGTACAAAAGGGACAGTGGGAGCGCCATGACATTCCTAATATTATATGTTGATATACTACGGATAAGGAATGACATACCAATGCTACAATCAGTAAAGATAAAGTTGTCTAAACATTCCTCCATGAATGGTTTGGGAAGAGTATCTAAATTGGGGATAAAATCTATATAGATAGATTCAAGAGGATGCTCGACTTAACCCAAGGAACGTATATTCATTTGATGCTAAAGTTGTTTAACATGGCAAACTCCAAGAGATGTCTCATGTCGATGAGCTATGGAGTGTATCTCTCTTAATAGTCTCCACAGACTCCTGAAAAGAGAGGTCGCATGAGTGACAATCATGTATGCAATGAAATATACGAGGCCTGATGTTGATCAGTCATATTATGGAGAAGTTCACTATGAGTCAGTGAAAAACATCTTAAAGTGCTTAACCGGCACTAAGGATGTGATCATATTCATGGTGGGTTTAAATTAAAACTAGAGGGCTTAACAGACTCAAGTTTTTCAGACAGACCAAGATGACAGAAAATCCACTTTAAGGTAAAGGGTTACCTTGAACAGTGGTGCAGTGAATTGGAAAGGTTCCAAACAGTAAAAAGAGTTCTTTGGTTTAGTAATAAAGACAAAGTATATAGCTATAAATGAAGCTACTGAGTTGATTGTTTGGATTAAAAGTTCATTTGAGAACTAGGAATAGTTCCTAAGTCTCATCTTGGATCTAAACATGTGTTGTGGCACTTTCATTTGATTATTAGAATCATTTGAAGATGGGAAATCACTATAGAGATAGTGGACTCTCATGAACAACATTAAATATCCATTAACTAAAGCTTATCCAATGTAGGATAATCGTCACTTAGAGAAGAAGAGTATGAGTTACCATGATGATTGGCTTTAGTGCAAGTGGGAGATTGAAAGTAGTATGCACACAAGCCGATCATGTTTGATGATAAAGCATATACTTTGTAACAATCTTATTCATTTATTAATAAAAAGTATTAATTTATTAAAGGCTTTTAATTATCTACATGATCTTTGTTTTATAATATGTGATAAACCCATAGTTTTAAGCAATGCTTTTAGAATAATGATGATGATCATTCTAATGAGATCTAAATTCTTAGAAAGCTTAAAACTAAAATAGTTCCCAATCATTGGATTACTAAATTGGGAATTAGTGAATCCGGATAGATTGGTACATCGTTTGCTTGCTCATTGGATGAGGATGATTGATCTCATGATCATTTGTGTGGAGACACTAAAGCAAGTATGTAGGTGCTTATTAGAGAATAAGTTCTTTGAGCATTGGCTCGCTAAGGAATACCTAATGGAGTTTTATTTGCTGTCAATATAGAATTCTCATTAGTGATAGTAGTACAAGTGATCCTTGGACTTGAGATCATCATAGTATCTTGTGTATGATGAGTTATACTTTGACTTATTCCTTAAGACCCTTAGGGTATATCAAAAGGTATGCTTGGGTATAATAAGTTATACATGGAGATAATGTATGATCGATAAAGAATCTACCACTTCTAATAAAAGAAGAGAAATGTCTATGTGATTCGATAAATGACAAACAAAGTAGTCCTTGGTTAAATGAGAATGAAATTAGAAAGGAGTTTCTAATTTGCATTATTTGGAGTTGTGCATTTAAGAATCGAAATACATATAATTAAATAAAATAAGACTTGACGGTAATTCCATGTCTTATATTTAATTGGGACATTGTATGGTGGAAGGATTGAATTGTACTTAAGTAACTATTTACTCAAAGGTTCTTTTATGATTAATGTTGAAATCTATATTATACGGAAAGTCGTTGATCGTTAGGGGAGGCTTATCCCTATTGTAGAATAAATATTATTTATTTAAATAAATTAATTATTTAATTTATTTATTTAAATAAGATTAGAATTATTCTAATTGATTTATTCACAAAGGTTTAATATGGAGAACCTAAAGGGTCACACCATAAAAAAGGAAGAATAATTATTTAAGAAGTAAATGGCATAATTGTAATAATATGTTATGTATATTTAATTTAATCTATGGTGATAGAATAAATTAAATAGCTTAATATTATTATTTAATATTTTAGAAATATTAAATATAAATTAATAAGAGAGTCTTATTAATATTATTACAATTATTATTATTTTAATTTCTAAAAGAGTTTAGGAATTAATTTAATATAAGTACTCTCATTTATTCCTAATTGGATTAGGAAGGAAAATTAGTTAAAGGAGTTTAATTAATTATCCCTAATAAGATTAGGGAGCTTAATTAATTAAAAGAATTAATTAATTAAAACCCAATTCTTTAATTGTTAAGGTGGGTTGCCCACATCTATAAATAAGAGGAGTCTTATTATGGGTGGGGTGTGTTGTTGACTTTTCAACATACGACATAATTCCAATTGTTGGAAGAGTACACCCTTTCTATAGAGATAGAAAAACTAGGGTTTGAGCCAATACCCCTTCTTCTTGAATTTTCTTCTTCCTTGGTGGATCACCTCTAGAGGCCAAACATTTGGGTGGCTAACGTTGATCAAAGGAAGGAACCAAACCCGGTGGATTCAAGATTGAACGCGAAAGGATTTGGAGTAGAACTTGTACCTGAGGAAGCTCGATCTTCAAGGGTATGATTTATTCTTTATCTTTTTGTTTAATTAATAATTGTGCATAAAGGGTGATCCGGGTATATGGTTTGTAAATTTTTAAACTCTGATTTTACACGCTTCCGCTAATTTTTGCAATTTGATTGCGTTCTTGAATATTACAAACCTAACAGAAAGTCATATGTGGCCTGTAGTGCATAGATGGACTTGGTTTGATTATGATCAGGGATTATTCGGTGTAATCATGACCGTAATGTTACAAATGATGTGGTAAAAGTCCTCATTGGCTCGTAGTGCATTGATGGACAGTTGTTGGCATGATCATGACCATTAATGAATACACAAATATTCTTGGCCCGTAGTGCATGGATAATTGTGGTCGTGATACTAAAGAATATCCTTGGCCAGTAAAAGGGGTGATTCGATGATGTGGATTATTTATTAAGTCGAGTCCAGTGATAATAGTGATGAAAACCTTTTAAATCATAAAAGATAGTAGATTTTATTTTCTACTTGACTCTTTTAATGGATTGCTTGTTCGCTACAGATTAAACTTGATGTCTATTATATTTTATCGGTTTAACATTGTTGGAGACTAATGATAATCTAATCTCGCATTATCTTAGTCATAATATTTCTTCTTTGGGCTAGTTGAGCTCACCCCTTTCTTTTCTTTATTCTCTTGAAATGAGAATATAATTGGGACGAGCCTGCAGTAGCTTGAGTGATGGTCGAGAGGATAGCATTAGTAGTCCTCACTATTCTCGTGAAATAGTGTGATAATAATTGTAATGAGGACTCTTTTTGAGTTTGTATAATCTCTAGTAGACAATATTTATATTCAAACTCACGATTTATGTTTTTTGTCGTATTGTATACTTACGTTATATTAGTAAGTTGTATTTGAATTCTGTACCATGTATCTAGCGATCCAAGATGGGTGATGTATACCTAATTTTGGGGGCGTCACAAAACAGCATCTTATAGATAATTAAAAGCCTTTAATAAATTAATACTTTTTATTAATAAATGAATAAGATTGTTACAAAGTATATGCTTTATCATCAAACATGATTGGCTTGTGTGCATACTACTTTCATATCCTCGGCAGACCCAACACTCGATATCTGTCGATACTGCTAGTAGGAGGATCCTGAGACGCGACCCATAGTCTCAGCTCCTCATCCTGATCTAATACTATATCGGGAAGAGGGGTGACAGAATCTAACGGCTCAGAACCCATCCTAATAGCCTCCAGCTCAGCTATACGCTTAAATATTTTTTATTAAATTTAATTTATTTATTAAATTAAATCAAATTTGTTTTGTTTTATTCAATTTAATTTAATTAAGTATTTTATATTATATTATATTATATTATATTATCTAATTTTTAAAATTTATTTAAGTTTATTATTATATTTTCTTTTATTTGTTTAATTTTTTAATTAATAAATATTATATTTTCTAATTTTTAAAATTTATACTATAGTATATTATATTATCTTATTTTTAAAATTTATTTTTAATTTTTTTAATTTTATTTAATTAAATTAAATTTAATATACATTAATTTAATTTAATTTATTTAATTAAATTAAATTTGACTTATTTTATTCAATTTATTTTATTATTATTTATTATATTATATTAACTAATTTTTAACATTTATTTTGTCTAATAAACTAAATTCAATTAAATTTATTTCATTTTATATTATATTAATTAAATAAAACATAAATATATTTGTAGGGCCCACAAAATTTTCAATTACAGATTTCTGACAGATATTCCGTTGGGAATTCCGTGGAAAATATCAAATATCACATTCTTATACACTGACATATATGTTATGATCCAAACACTGTAATTGTTATGACCCAAACACTGTAATTGCACAAATAAACTGTATACACTAACAAAAATTTTAATTGCACAAAATAAATCACAATTTCAGCAACATGCAACAATTTGCAGAATTGAAGTCAAATAATCCTAATTTGCAAAACAGTTTACAGCATGAACAACTTTCGCAAAATCAACAACTTTAGCAAAATAAATTTCATAACAGAAATGCCCAATTTCAGCAAATTAAAATATAAAACCCAATTTATGATACAACAAGAACTCCAAAATTATTCTCAGTAACACATGAACAACTTTAGCAAAATCAACAACACAAATCTACAAACTATATTTAATAATCTTAAATCATCATTTAGGATATCTTACCTTGAATTAAAGGAGGAGAAACGAGGAAGATAAAGGAGGAGCTAGGAGCTACCGTGGTTGGAGCTAGTGGTAAAGGGTGAAAATGGGCAATGGCCGACTTAACAAGGGAGATGAGAGGGAGTGAGGGGTACTGGGGTGGGTGGGGTGGGGGTATCGGGATAGGGTGGGGTGGGGATCGGGGAGAGGGGTGGGGTCACAGGGCGGTGGGGGGCCAGGGAGGAGTGGGGATGCACGGGGAGAGTGGGGAGACCTGGGGGAGGCAGTAGGGGGGAACAATGGCAGGGGGAGGGGTGGTTCGGTGACCGGATGGGTGGGAGCGGGGGGATGAGAGAGGGAATGAGAGTGAGAGAGAATGAGAGATAAAGCTGAGCGTCTGAAATGAAAAGGCAGAAGCTGAAAAGTTTATATTTGTTATTTCTGACGGAATGTCCGTCGGCCATAAGTCCCTCGGAAATAACTGAAATTCGACGAAACGTCTCTCGAAATTAACGTTTGTTCGTCGAAATTACTTTTCGCGGTGACGTGAAACTTGGTGCCAACTGGAGAGGTCTACGTTCGACGGAATTCCGTCAGAATTATGTTATTTTCGAGGGACTTATATTCGACGCATTATTCCCTCAGAATTAATCATATTTCGACCGAATTTAATCCGTCGAGGATACGTCCGTCGGAAATAACCGATTTTTTTTGTAGTGTTTATTATAATGTTATTATTACTAAGCTTAATATTTAATAATTTTTTTATTATTATTACTATTATTATTATTATTATTTTCAAAATGAGTGTGTATGTTGGAAGGGATCCACTATTATATTGGTAGGAAGTATATAATAGAAAATTGATATTTTCACATGACTTTTTGATATTTTTACATGAAAATTATCCCTATAAATCTTATAGCGGCGATTTTTACCGTCGCTATACATCTATAACGATAATTTTCATATAAAAATATTAAAAATTCATATAAAAATATTAATTTCCTATATAATATTCTCATCTTCCAGCTATCACTAATCTTTCTTAATTGCCGGCTTCTTTTGTTGTTCTACTGATATAGCCAAAAACAATTTTGGAAGCATCCGCTCATACTCCAATATTGGTTTTTAAATATAACATATTATTTATTTATTTCTTAAATCAACAAGTTCTCCAATTCTTTTTTAAAAATATTTCATTTAATTAATAACATATTGAATTGAATGCATGTAATATAGATATATTTAATTAAGACTTCTAGAAGAAAATTATCAAAATATTATTTTTTATTAGTGTAACTAATTCAACCATACAGTGTAAATTTTTTCGCTTAAATATTAATATAATCAATTTAATGTGATGTATAGTTATTAGGAAACATAGAAATAATTATTATATTAATAGATTTAACAATTATGCAACGTAATTTGATAAGAATTTAAGTTTTAATGAACTTGAACCTAGTTATGACACTAAGTTACTAAAGAAATTCGTAGTTAATTAAAATTAATATAATTAAACCCGTGATGTGTAATTAAGAATTTAAGTATTAATGAATATTAATTTAACTAGAAAACTAATTTAATAAGAAAAGTACATAATCAATAATATTATTAAACTGTGTGATATGTTCAAATTTTAAGTGTTAAAGAATTTTAATTTAATTAAGAAGAAAATTTTAATAAGAAAAATGTAGAACCAAAATCAAAACTAAAACCAAAACCAAAATCAAAACCAAAACCAAAACCAAGTTTGTGTTTTTAATTTGAAAATTAAAATTTTCACAAGTAGAAGTGATAATTCCACAAGCTTCTTCAAATCAAATGATTAGTAAATGGATTTCCTCACGTGAGAGAAGAACTTGTGGAACAATTATTTTTACTTGTTAAAATAATAATTTTCTTTAATTATATGGTAGCTTTAAGATATTTTTAATCTCAAAATTAATATAAATTCTTTTGATTTTAGTTAATTACAATGATCATATGGTAAGCTGCGTAAAAAGTATTCCCAAGTATAAAATATTGTTTTATAATTTTTAATGAGAGTCATATCAACTTTGTGTTTAAAAATATGTCAAATTAAGTATCAAAAATCAATAATAATCTTATACTCCACTGTTCCTTTTTAATTGACGTTTTAGGAGTAAACACATTTACGCACATATTAAAAATATGCAACTAAAACTTTGTTTAATTGATTAAATAGACATACACTTCTAAATTTATTATACCCTTCTAAATTTATTGGAAAGATTTGAGAGAAAAGAATTGAAGTAAATTTGTTGAATAGATTAGAGATAAACTGATTTGTGCTTAATGTTTAGGTATAATATGAAAAATTAAATAACTAATTTTTCTCAAAATTCAAACCGCATATAAATATAGAAACAAAATTTTCTATATGAAAAGACACATAAAAAATGTAGGAGTAATATAGAACAAGTTCAAATGGACATTGACACTACCATCCAAATGGTAGGGATCAAGAATTTGGAACTCATAATTGTACTAAGCTTAATTATCAAATCAGAGTTTGGCACAAGTCTATTCGTTAGTTAGTAGGTACACAAGTCTATTCGTTTATTTTGATACGTATAATTATGACTTTTGAAAGTCAATTTTAGATATTTTTAAATTTAAAATTGAGATGACTCATTAAAAATAATAAAATTTATAATGAATAATATTTTTTAGGTAGTTTAATTATAATATTTATCAATGTATTGATTAAAATTAAAAAAAATAAAATCAATTTTAAATTTAAAAATTTCGCGATTACTAAATAATATGGGACAGAATGAGTATTTATTTTTATTTTTATATTTTGCTAAAAAACAAGAAAATCAATAATTCATGCTGCTAGACAAACCAGAACACCTGCTGAATCGATTAGATAAGGACGACGGCAGGGATTGAAGAATCCCCCAGATTTTAGTTGATTCTTCCACTAGCCAACCAAATGTTGCCAGATTTAAACTTGCTGGATCTAGTGAGTACAAGACTGAGTT
This sequence comes from Panax quinquefolius, assembly GCA_020205615.1. Taxonomy (NCBI): domain Eukaryota; kingdom Viridiplantae; phylum Streptophyta; class Magnoliopsida; order Apiales; family Araliaceae; genus Panax; species Panax quinquefolius. The sequence goes on along the minus strand of CM035170.1, from coordinate 13,454,836 downwards.
GAGTCTGTTTATTATTTATCAGGCTTTTCATGCATGCATTTTGTATATTTTTTTATATCTTTTATCTTAATTTTACACCTCTCAGCTATATTAAGTCCAAGTTTGAGGGTATTTTCGTTCATCAAATTTCAAAAACTATATTCATTTGTATGTATATTTGCATTGTCTTTTTTATATATTACAGTTCCATGTATTTCAAATTTATTTTTTAATTCTGTCAATTGATGTTATTTGTATTTTAAAACTCTAAATAATAAAGAGTTAACTTATCTAGACTTTACTGTGTGCTACTTATATATTTTTTGAAGTAAAATAAGAGTATAAATTTATGGTAATGATATATATTGCGAATGTTTTACGTCGAGTTTTGATTGTCAGTTACGTGGATAAGTATTAATTGTAATATATTTTGGAGAGATGTGTAATAAGTGGAACCCTCCTATAATTCCTACCAATCTTATGTAATTTGGATAGATTTCTTAAATCTATCGCAATACATAGAAGAACTCTAAATTTATTAAAAGCATTGAAAAGTATTAAAAAAATATAAAGGGAGGCCTGAAAAAGCCCGAACCCCCATGAAACTGATGAGTGAGTTTTATGCCTACGAATCAGATACCGTACGTTTAAGCTTAATTCTTTGTTAACTTCAAGTATTTTTAGTATCATGTTACTTATTTTCGTGTTTCTTTTGTAGGACATGCATGGCTTTGGATGGTAAAAACGAAAAAATTGGGACATAATGACATTTCTGTGATGAATACGTTGGGGCGAATTTTCCTAATGTTAATGAACCGTTAATGAACCGGCCGAGGTGAATTGAAATATTGAATGCACTGGGGTGAGCTGTTAGGTTTGTAAGATTCATGAACGCAATCAAATTGCACAAAATAAGCGGAAGCAACCATATACCCGGATCATCTTTTATGCACAATTATTAATTAAACGAAAAGATAAAGAACAAGAATCATACCCTTGAAGATTCGAGCTTCCTCAGGTACAAGTTTACCTCCAAATCCTTTCGCGTTCAACTTGAATCCACCGGGTTTGGTTCCTTCCTTTGATCAACGTTAGCCACCCAAATGTTTGGCCTCTAGAGGTGATCCACCAAGGAAGAAGAAAGATTCAAGAATATGGGTGTTTGGCAAAATCCTAGTTTTTCTATTTCTTATAGAAAAAGAGCGTACTCTCCAACAATTGAAATCACGTCTATCTAGATATTTGATATAAGACTCCTTGTGACGCCCCCAAAATAGGTATACATCACCTATTCTGAGTCGTCAAATACATGGTACAGAATACAAATACAACTTAATTATACAACTGTCGTGTAAAGTACGACAAAACATAAGCTGTGAGTTTTAATACAAATATTGTCGTCTAGACAATATACAAACTCAAATTCAATATTATTACATTTATTTTCCACTATTTCACTGAATAGTGAGGACTACTAATGCTATCATCTGGTCCGTCACTCTGTTCCCCAACTAGTCCCTGCTACGTTCTCATTTCCTGAAGAGAACAATAAAAGTAAAAGGGTGAGCTTAAGTAGCCCTGTAGGAAATATTATGACTAAGATAATGCAGAATATATTATCGTTAGCTTTCAACAGTGTTAAACTGATACAATATAACAACCATCAAGTTTAACTACAGCGGAACAAGCAATCCATTAAAAGAGTCAAGTAGAGAATAAAATCTACTATCTTTTATGATTAAAAAGGTTTTTCACCACTTTTATCACGAGACTCTCGACTTAATAAATAATCCACATCATCGAATCACCCACCGCACTTTCTGCCCAAGGATATTCTTTAGTATCACGACCACAATTATCCATGCACTACGGGCCAAGAATATTTGTGTATTCATTAATGGTCATGATCATGCCAACAACTGTCAATCAATGAACTACGGGCCAATGAGGACTTTTACCACATCATTTGTAACATTATAGTCATGATTACACCGACTAATCCATGGTCATAATCATACCAAGTCCATCTATGCACTCACAGAGCCACGATGACTTTCAAAAATATAAACATGAGGATGATGACAATGATATAAGAATTCAATAAAACAAGTTCAAGAATTAATTTATACAGAACTAATAATGTCCAAATTGTCAACATGATAATCTTGCTTCAGAGAGTAAAATTCAAGAATGCTCGGAAGAATATTTCCATGAAAAGATCTTTGGATGAAGCGTTTAAATATCAAGGATATTCCACTAATTTCATGGAGTATAGAAGTCAAAACTTTAACCAACCGAGTATAACAAGGAATGGAATAACAAAAGAAATCACCGTGCATGCGATAGGATCGCACATGCAAAAGTTATTCCAATGAGAATAATAAATAACGGAATCAGTCCCAGTAAAGCGTATGCATACATGATATTCCAAATGTAATAATTAAGACGGAATCGGTAAATTGTAAAATGCATAGACAGGATATTCCAACAGAATAATAAAGACGGAACCAGGTCCGACGTAGAACGCACAGATAGAATGTTCCAACAGAATGATAAATAATGGAACCAGGTCCGGCGTAAACGCACAGACAGGATGTTCCAACAGAATGATAAAGAATGGAATAACAGAAGAATTTCATCAAGTATAGGGTAACTTGGCAAGGCATACAAAGTTATTCCAATAGAATAATAAAGAATGGAATAATGAAGTTCTCTTCATGGATAAGAAAGAAATAATACTCCCTACCTTAGAAAAAACTGGATCTTTGGAATAGTGAGGAAGTAGACTTCTCTTCTTCTTTCTATGATTTCTCTCTATAATAATCGCTCTAAAGCTTTTGTGAATTGGTGAGAAATGAAGGAAGAATGAGTTTCTATTTATAGGAAAATATAGTTTCGATAATTGCAAGTTTTGGGGCTCAAAAAATTATAGTACAATACCTCCAACTTTTCTTTCATTTTTAATTTAGTCCTGCAAGTATTATCAAACTTTCACCACCTCCCCTAATAGTAAATAATGTGAATCAATAGTATACACATGTGAACAAATAGTTATAATCATGTGAAATAATAACAATCAATTGCTCATTTATCCGGTTAAATACCCGATTGGTCAAAATAACCTCCAGACATCAATTTTTATCGAAATAAATGTCGATTTTCACTAACACAAATAATTCCAACATAATGAAACTATTTTTATCAAAATATAAATTTTGAAATTTTGAAGTTTGACTTTTCCCGAAAAAGTCAACTGTTGACTTTTTTGACCAAATAATAAAAATCGCAAATTTGTGTTTATAGTCTATTTTTACTAATTTCATCGTTAGGACTCAAATATCACGTCCGTGTCTCCAAATTCAACTCGAGCACAACTTCAATATTAATAACATTCACCATTAATATTATAACTCACAATATTTATCAACCCAGTCGCTCCTGTGAAAGAGGGGCTTTCAATAAGGATTTCTCCCTATCAAGCGCCGCAATTAGGTGACCAAACCTCTCCTTGATGTAACTTCTAGACATTGTAAATATTGTAATTTAATAATATGAATAACTTTGTCATCTCAATTATTGACTTAATAATATAAAATATTATGCAAATGATACTATGACAATAATTGAATCAATAATATGAGAGATATGATGCGGCAATTACTGTAGCAATAATTGAGTATAACTGAGTGACTTCTCACGTAAGCATCAATAATCAATACCGTGTGCTACTATGCAACCACGCCATTCAGCATTTACTTTTAACACCGGGTGTTTCAACTAGTTAACAGTAAAACTTCAATTTGTTATATTCATAAAGTATTTTTGTCGTTTTCTCAATCCGACAATAATTCCGTTGTGGGGGTCCACCAATGATTGTGCCGTTGTACGAATATTTCCTATTAAAACGAATATTCCCTGACCAATCGAATATTATATAACAACTTGCGTACTTTATAAAATTTGTAAATATTACCCACAACTATAACATTATATCAAAACCACACCATAATATTTAAAAATATATTTCGAGAAAATTATTCTATATTCATAAAAGTTGGGGTCTTACAACCTCCCATTCTTATGAAATTTCGTCCTCGAAATTAGGGTACGTACCTGGTATATCGAAGAAGTAAGGATATCTTGATTTCATCTCAGATTCTAACTCCCAGGTCATTTCTTCCACATCGTGGTTTCTCCACAAAACTTTGACTTGAGGTATAACCTTGGAGCGTAGAATATGTTCCTTCTTATCCAAGATTTTAACAGGAAACTCTTCATACATTAAATCTTCCTCTATCTCGTCTGGTTCTAATTCAATAATGTGGTTTGGGTCTTTCACATATTTACGTAACATAGATATGTGAAAAACGTTATGAACACGAGACATACTTGGCGGTAACGTAAGTCTATAGGCCACAGTTCCTACTCGATCGAGGATTAAAAATGGGCCAATGAACCGAGGGTTGAGCTTTCCTCTCTTTCCAAATCTCGTAACTCCCTTCCATGGAGCAACACGTAACAACACATGATCTCCAATATCGAATTCCACGTCCTTTTCGATGAAGATCAACATAACTCTTTTGTCGATCTTGTGAGGTTTTTATACGTTATCGGATCGTTTGAATCTTTTCCGTAGTCATACGTATTTCAACTCCCGGTCCCAACAACGTTGCTTCACCCACCTCATCCCAAAGATATCCGGAGAACGACACTTTCTTCCATATAACGCCTCAAATGGAGCCATGCCAATACTTACTTGATAACTGTTGTTGTAGGAAAACTCCACCAATGGTAAGAACTTGTCCCAACTTCCCTTGAAGTCAAGGACACAGAGTCTTAATAGATCTTCAAGAGTTTGAATCGTCCTCTCCGACTGCCCGTCCATCTGAGGATGATATGCCGTGCTAAATCATAAATCCGTGCCCATAGCTTTTTGCAAACTAACCCAAAATCTTGAAGTGAATCTTGGGTCTCGATCAGAAACTATGGATACTGGCATACCATGCAATCTTACAACCTTGTTTATGTACATACGAGCAAGGCGTTCAAGTGTATAAGTTTCTCGTATAGGTAGGAAATGAGCAGACTTGGTCAATCTATCAACAATGACCCAAATTGCATCTATGCCTTGAGAAAACTTGGGAAGACCAGTAACGAAATCCATAGTAATGTGTTCCCACTTCCATTCTGGAATTTCAAGTGGTTGCAATGGACCTTTTGGTACTTGATGCTCTGCCTTGACTCGTTGACAAGTTAAATACCTTGAGATAAACTCTGCTATCTCTCTCTTCATATTGTTCCACCAAAATGTATGTCGAAGATCACGATACATTTTGGTACTCCCAGGATGGATTGCAAACGGTGTGTTGTGCGCCTCTATCATGATTTTATACTTTAAATCAGGGTCGTTAGGAACACAAAGTTTGGAGTTGACTCGAAGTATTCTTTCCTCATCGATTCTTGCTTCCGGCATAGCACCTTCTTGCACTTTCTTCTTCATACGCATTAGCTCCTGGTCTGTAGCTTGAGCAGTTTTAACTTTATCGATTAAAGTCGGTTCTAATCATATATTTGCCATCATCATGTGGGTCCCTGGAGTCTTTAACTCTATCTCCATCCTTTGCAAGTCATACAAAATGGGCCTTTGCGTTGACAATATCGCACTCGTACTTGCATATGATCTTCTACTCAATGCGTCAGCTACTACGTTCGCTTTTCCAGGATGGTATTGGATGGTATGATCATAATCTTCAACAGCTCGAGCTAACGTCTTTGGCGCATGTTACGTTCGTTTTAAGTAAAGAGATATTTGTGGGTTTTAGAAATGGGTTTTGTACTGGGGTCAATACAAAATTCGATTTCACGCTCTAGGGGTAGGCTAAGAAGTCTTCAATAATACTTTAGGAAATTTATTAACAACAGAAATATCATTCAAAACTGACGTATTTTTGTTTAAATCCGTGACATGAGCTAAGAAAGCTTGACATCCGTTTTTCAATAAACGAATAGCTTTATGGCTTGAGATGGCCGTGATTGATTTTAATGGTTTGGTCGCTTGAATTCGCATAATAGGTTTATTAGGAATATGAATGGTAACAACCTTACGAAAATAATCAATTTTAGTATGATGAGTAGTTAACCAATCAATCCCTAGAATCACGTCAAGTGCAAGTATTTTTAAGGAGATAAGATCGACAGGTAACGTGCGGTTACCGATTTGCATCAAACAAGACTTATAAATAGTGAATGTAATGAAGGTTTCTCCTAATGGAGTTTCAACAGATAAGTCAAAGTCTAATTTCTCCGAAGTCAAATTTAAACGTTGAGCGCAAGTAGGAGAAATAAAAGAATGGGTAGAACCGGTATCAAATAAGGTATAGACTTCACTAGGGTTTATGATAAGCTTACCCGTGATAACCTCATTCGGGTTCCTTGCTTTCTGGGAGGTCACAACAAACGCTCTCTCTTACACTACCGGCTTTGACTTTTCTGGAACATCTTTTGGTGCCTCCATCCTAGCTGAATTTGTCTTCGGTGAACGACAAAATCGAGCTAAGTGACCTTCTCTTCCACAATTATAACATGCTTTGGACGACATCGCGCAGTTTGGACAGATGTGTCCCTCCCCTCCGCATTTGAAGCATATGATAGGTGATCGTTCTCCTTCCTTAACAATGGGTGCTGGTGCTGACATCTTTCCATCATTGTTGAATCTCCTTTTCTTGAAATGTCCATTTTTATTGTCTTGGGTATGATTACCACCGAAGTGGTTACCATTTCTGGCATGTTGATTCCCTCCACGTTTGTTGTCACCGCTTCGATGACTATTACCACTGGTATTTTCATTCTGCCGGCTGCTTTCTCTTGGTTGCGTTGACTCGTTATCGCGGTCCAACAACTGAGCCCTATTTACAACATCTGAATACAAACACAATTTATGAGAAATAAGATATTATCGTATCTCCGGTTTCAAACCTCTTAAAAACCTTTGGGTCATTCGCTCCTCATTATCAACCAAATGGGATGCAAACCGGGATAACTCTGCAAATTTAGTCTCGTATTGCGACACGGTCATATTGTTTTATTCCAACTTGATAAACTCCACCTCCTTCATGTGACGAATACTTTCGGGAAAATACTTGTCGTTGAACAGCTCTTGGAACTTCTCCCAAGACATCTTGAGTGCGTCAGGCTAGGTACGTTTTACAGATTCCCACCAGTAATCTGCCTCTTCACGCAACATAAAGGTGGCGAAGGGAACCTTTTGTTCCTCGGAGCTTCCCAAGATATCAAATATCTTGGTTATCTGCTTTATCCATGCTTCCGCCTTAAGTGGTTTTGGCTCTCCAATAAACTCCGATGGTCCCAGCTCCTTGAACTGTTTGGCGGTGACCGTCCGAGAGTTGTCAGTGTTTCCACCTGCATTTTGGATAGGAGCCGCTCTCGCCTGATGTTGCATGAATTACATGATCATGACCATTTTGGCAAATTTGTTTGCATGAGGATTGTCGCCTTCCTGATGCACATTATTCTGATTGTTGATCTGTGGAGACTCAACGATTTCTTGTGCTCCATTGTTATTCTCAATATTCTCGGATGCCATTTTCAAATACTGCCACAAAACAAGGGTTAATTGACATGCAACATATTATCCATATACTTTGACCAACCAATTAAATACCAAATAAACTTAGGTAGGTCATACTAGCGAAAGAATTTCCCGTTTCTCCCCTCCTAGTTCCAGTCTCACATCTTAGCCAGGGATCATATCCCTAAGCTTTGATATTAATTGTGGCGCCCCCAAAATAGGTATACATCACCTATTCGAAGTCGTCAAATACATGGTATAGAATACAAATACAACTTAATTATACAAATTGCCGTGGTAAAAGTACGACAAAACATAAGTCGTGAGTTTTAATACAAATATTGTCGCTCTAGACAATATACAAACTCAAATTCAATATTATTACATTTATTTTCCACTATTTCTTTGAATAGTGAGGACTACTAATGCTATCATCTCGTCCGTCACTCCGCTCCCGACTAGTCCTCGCCACGTTTTCATTTCTCAAGAGAACAATAAAAGTAAAAGGGTGAGCTCAACTAGCCCAAGATGGAAATATTATAACTAAGATAATGCGTAATATATTATCGTTAGCCTTCAACAAATGAGTGTTAAACCGATACAATATAACAACCATCAAGTTTAAGCTGCGGCGGAACAAGCAATCCATTAAAAGAGTCAAGTAGAGAATAAAATCTACTATCTTTTATGATTAAAAAGGTTTTCATCACTTTTATCATTGGGACTCGACAATAAAATAATCCACATCATCGAATCACCCCCCGCACTACTACCGAGGATATTCTTTAGTATCACGACCACAATTATCCATGCACTACGGGCCAAGAATATTTGTGTATTCATTAATGGTTATGATCATGCCAACAACTGTCCATCAATGCACTACGGGCCAATGAGGACTTTTACCACATCATTTGTAACATTATAGTCATGATTACACCGAATAATCCATGGTCATAATCATACCAAGTCCATCTATGCACTACAGGCCACAGATGACTTTCAAAAAATATAAACATGAGGATGATGACAATGATATAAGAATTCAATAAAACAAGTTCAAGAATTAATTTATACAGGAACTAATAATGTCCAAATTGTCAACATGATACTGCTTTGTAGAGTAAAATTCAAGAATGCTCAGAAGAATATTTCCATGAAAAGATACTGGATGAAGCGCAAATATCAAGGATATTCCACTAATTTCATGGAGTATAGAAGTCAAAACTTTAACCAACTGAGTATAACAAGGAATGGAATAACAAAAGAAATCACCAAGCATGCGATAGACCGCACAAAAAGGTTATTCCACAGAATAATAAATAACGGAATCAGTCAGACCTAAAACGCATGCACAGGATATTCCAATGAATAATTAAGGCGGAATCGTGTCCCGGCCAGTAAAACGCATGAACAAGATATTCCAATGTAATAATAAAGACAAAACCAGTCCGACGAGAACGCTTGCAGACGAGGATGTTCCAATGAATGATAAATAATGGAACCAGTCCTGCGTGTAAAACGCACGCACGTAATGTGCCAACAGAATGATAAAGAATGGAATAATGAAGAATTTCACCAAGTATAGGGTGGTAGCTTATATAGGTTATTCCAATAGAATAATAAAGAATGGAATAACAGAAGTTCTCTTAATGGATAAGAAAGAAATAATACTCCCTACCTTAGAAAAACTGGATACTGGAATAGTGAGGTAGCAGACTTCTCTTCTTCTTTCTATGATTTCTCTCTATAATAATCGCTCTAAAGCTTTTGTGAATTGGTGAGAAATGAAGGAAGAATGAGCTTCTATTTATAGGAAAATATAGTTTCAATAATTGCACGTTTTGGGGCTCAAAAAATTACAGTACAATACCTCCAACTTTTCTTTTATTTTTAATTTAGTCCTGCAAGTATTATCAAACTTTCACCACCTCCCCTAATAGTAAATAATGTGAATCAATAGTATACACATGTGAACAAATAGTTATAATCATGTGAAATAATAGCAATCAATTGCTCATTTATCCGGTTAAATACCCGATTGGTCAAAATAACCTCCAGACATCAATTTTTATCGAAATAAATGTCGATTTTCACTAACACAAATAATTCCAACATAATGAAACTATTTTTTTTATCAAAAATATAAATTTCAAAATTTCAAAGTTTGACTTTTTTTGAAAAAGTCAACTGTTGACTTTTTGACCAAATAGTAAAACCGGCAAATTTTGTGTTTATAGTCTATTTTTACTAATTTCATCGTTCCGGACTCAAATATCACGTCCGCGTCTCCAAATTCAACTCCGAGCACAACTTCAATATTAATAACATTCATCATTAATATTATAACTCACAATATTTATCAACCGTGTCGTTCGAGAAAGAGGGGCTTTCCAATAAGGATTTCTCCTATTGGCTTGCAATTAGGTGACCAAACCTCTCGTTCGATGTAACTTCAGACATTGTAAATATTATAATTTAATAATATGAATAACTTTGTCATCTCAATTATTGACTTAATAATATAAAATATTATGCAAATGATCTTTGTGACAATAATTGAATCAATAATATGAGAGATATGATGCAAAGAATTCATCGTAGCAATAATTGAGTATAAGCGAGTGACTTCTCACGTAAGCATCAATAATCAATACCGTGTGCTACTACGCAACCACGCCAGATTCTTGTATTTTTTAACACCGGGTGTTTCAATAGTTAACAGTAAAACTTCCGCCGTTATTTTCATAAAGTATTTTTGTCGTTTTTTTCAATCAAGCCAATAATAATTTCGTTAATGGGGGTCCACCAATGATTGTGCCATTGTATTTAATATTCCCTGTTAAAACTAATATTCACTGACCAATCGAATATTATATAACAACTTGCGTACTTTGCAAGATTTGTAAATATTACCCACAACTATAACATTATATCAAAACCACACCATAATATTCAAAAATATATTTTGAGAAAATTATTCTATATTCATAAAAGTTGGGGTCTTACACTCCTCTTATAAAGATATTAGTTAACCCTTCAAATCTAATTAGAAAGTAGGGTATTATTTAATTAATTAAATTCATTTAATTAATTAAGCTCTCTAATCTTATTAGGGATAATTAATTAAACTCTTTTAGTTAATTTAACCTCATAATCTTATTAGGATTATATGAGAATACTTTTATTAATTAATTCCCAAACTCCTTTTAGAATTAAATAATAATAATAATAGTAATAATAATAATAAGACTCCTCTTATTATTTTATATTTAATATTTCCAAAATATTAAATAATAAATATTAAGCTATTTAATTTATTCTATCACCATAGATTAAATTAAATATACTTAACTTATTATTACGATTATGCCATTAACTTCTTAAATAATTATTCTTCCTTTTATGGTGTGACCCTTTAGGTTCTTCATGTGACGCCCCCAAAATAGGTTTACATCACCTATTCTGAGTCGCCAAATACATGGTACAGAATACAAATACAAACTTAAATATACAACATGATTTGTGAGTTTTAATACAAATATTATTGTCTTACATAAAGATTCAAACTCAAAAGAAGTCCTCAATACATTTATTATCACACTATTTCACAGAATAGTGAGGACTACTAATACAACCATCTGGACCGTCAATCCATTCCCCGACTAGTCCCAGCTATATTCTCAGTTCCTGAAGAGAACATTGAAAGAAAGGGTGAGCTCAACTAGCCTAGTAAGAAATATTATGACTAAGATAATGCAAAATAAATTATCCTTAGCCTTCAACAATATAACAACTGGTAGAATATAATAGACAACAAGTTTTAGATCAACAACTGTAGAGGAATAAGCAATCCATTAGAAGAGTCAAGTAGAGCATAAAATCTACTATCTTCTATGATTTAAAAAGGTTTTCATCACTTTTATTGCTGATACTCAGCTTACTAAATAATCCACATCATTAAATCATCCCTGCACTACAGGCCAAGGATATTCTTTAGTATCACGACCACAAATTATCCATGCACTACGGGCCAAAGATAATCGTGTTCTCATCAACGGTTCTGATCATGCCATAAAATAATTCATCTTTTGCAGCCTTGGCTGAAGAGAATCCATAGCCATAATCATACCAAAAACTATCCATCAATGCACTACGGGCCAATGAGGACTTTTTCCACATCATTTGTAACATTACGGTCATGATTATACCGAATAATCTCTGGTCATAATCATACCAAGTCCATCTATGCACTACAGGCCACAGATGACTTTTAACATAATATAAGCGTGAGGATGATGACAATTCAATAAAACAAGTTCAAGAATAAATTTTAAAGATTTATAATTTAATTTATCCAGAAATCAATAACGTCCAAATTGTCAACATGATACTGTTTTATGGAGTAAAATTCAAGAATGCTCAGAAGAATATTTCCATGAAAAGATACTGGATGAAGCGCAAATATCAAGGGTATTCCACTAATTTCATGGAATATAGAAGCCAAAACTTTAACCGGTGAGTATAATAGAATATATGAACCATGAAATGGATTTTTTCCGCCATGCGGTAATCCACGTAGATGCATTATTCCAATGTAATAATAAAGAATGGAATAATGAAGAATTCACCAGCGATGCGTAATCCGTGACCGACAGCGAGTTATTCAACGAGTAATAATAAAGAATGGAACCGAAGTCACGCGTAACCGACGGGTAGGATATTCAACGAGAATAATAAAAAATGGAACCATGTCACGCGTAATCCGCATGCATGACGGGATATTCCAATGAGAATATTAAAGAATTGAACCAGTCATTCGTAATCCGCATGCATGTGATATTCAAATGAATATTAAAGAATGAAATAACAGAAGAATTTCACCATGTATGCGGTACTTCGCATAGACATGTTATTCTAACATAATAATAAATAACGGAATAACAACCCTTACGAGTATTGAAAGAAATAACTCTCTTCATGAATACGAAAGAATAATACCCCTTACCTTAAAAAGAAGAGTATTCCGACGGTAGGGCGATGATATTCTCGAAGAAAACTATACTGTTTTCTACGCTCAAAGCTTCTTAAAACTCTAAAGAAATACGTTCAAGATTATAGAAGAAGAATTCTCTGAATTTCTGGTGTGATTTTCAATTCTAACTAAGCATCCTATTTATAGGAGAATGGAAAGGATACTATGCTGCACTATGCAATAAAATATAATATATTCTATTTATAATCAAATAAAATAAAACTTTATAAAAAATATTTTGTTTTATATATAAAAGTTTTACTACGCAAACACTATGCATAATAAAATATAATATATTTTATTTAAAATCTAATAAAACAAATAACTTTATAAAAGTATTCATTTTATATAAAAAGATTTTACTATGCAAATACTATATCTGAGCACTATGCAAACACTATGCATAATAAAATATAATATATTCTATTTACAATCAAATAAAATAAAATTTTATAAAAAGTATTCTGTTTTATATAAAAAGTTTTTTGTTTTATTATATTTATAATAATAATAACATAAAATTTATCACCATTATTATAATTCACAATATTAATCGACCAGGTCGTTCCCAGGAAAGAGAGGGCTTTCCAATAAGGATTTCTTCCTATTGGCGCACAATTAGGTGACCAAACCTCTCCTTGACAGAACTTCTAGACATCGTTAATATTACAAATAATAATATTAATAACTTTGTCGTCTCAATTATCGATTTAATAATATATTAAATATTGATAATAATTGAATCAAATAACGTGAGATACTATGCAGCAATTACTGTAGCAATAATTGAACAAAACTGAATGACTTCTCAAGTAAGCATCAATAATCAATACTGTAGTGCTCTTATCGACCAACCATTCAGACATCGCACTTTTAACTTAGGGTGTTTCAACGATTAATGATAAAACTTCCATAGTTATTTTCATAAAATATTTTTGTCGCTTTTCTCAATCCGACAATAATTCCGTTAATAGGGGTCCACCAATAATTGTGCCGTTGTACGAATATTCCCTGCTAAAATGAATATTCTATGACCAATCGAATATTATATAACAACCTGCGTACATTGCAAAATTTATAAATATTTCCCACAACTATAACATTATATCAAATCTACACCATAATATTCAAAAAAAATATTTCGAGAAATTTAAATCTTTATTCATAAAATTTGGGGTCTCACACTTCATATTAAACCAGCTATGAATAAATTAATTAGAACAATTCTAATCTTATTTAAATAAATAAATTAAACTATTAATTTATTTAAATAAATAATATTTATTCTACAATAGGGATAAGCCTCCCTAGCGATCAACGACTTTTCAGATAATATAGATTTCAACATCAATCATAAAAGAACCTTTGAGTAAATAGATACCGTAAAATTCAATCATTCCACCATATAATGTCCCAATTAAATATATGACATGGAATTACTATCAAGTCTTATTTTATTTAATTATATGTATTTCGACTCTTAAATGCACAAATCCAAATAATGCAAATTAGAAACTCCTTTCTAATTTCATCCTGCCTTGGCCAAGGACTACTGGGTTGTCATTTATCGAATAACATAGGATATTTCACTTCTTTTACTAGAAGTGGTAGATTCTTTATTGATCATACATTATCTCCATATATAATTTATTATGGTGTGGTTATGATATAATGTTATAATTGTGGGTAATATTTACAAAATTTGCAAAGAAAGCAAGTGGTTATATAATATTCGATTGGTCGGGAAATATTCGTTTTAATAGGGAATATTCGTACGATGGCACAATTATTGGTGGACCCCACAACGGAAGTATTGTTGTGACGCCCCCAAAATAGATATACAACACTCATTCTGAGTCGCCAAATACATGGTACAGAAAGCAAACTACAACTTCAATAATACAATTGTCGTGCAAAATACGACAACACATACTGTGAGTTTAAATACAAATATTGTCTTCTAGACAATATCCACACTCAAATAAGTCCTCATTATAATTATTCAAACACTATTTTACAAAAATAGTGAGGACTGCTAAAACATCTTTCTAGAACCATCACTCCATACCCCGACTAGATCTTGCTATGTTCTCACCTCCTGAGAAGAAAAATGGAACAAAAAAGAAAAGGGTGAGCTCAACTAGCCCAGTAAAGAATATTATGACTCAGATAATATACAAAAAATTATCATTAGTCTTTAACAGGGAAAAAATCTGATAAAATATAATTGACAACAAGTTTTAGATCAACAACTGCAGCGGAAACAACAATCCATTAGAAGAGTCAAGTAGAGAATGAGTTCTACTATCTTCTAAGATTTAAAAGTCTATCATCAATATTTTATCCCTGTAACAACAATCAATATACATCTTTAATCAAATGTTCATCTTTGCAATACAGGCCAAATATATTCATTTGTATCACCAGTTGGTCATGTTCATCTCAACACCTATTCAACTTTACACTACGGGCCAAAGATATTCATCAGATAATAATTCATCTTTGCACTACAGGCCAAAGATATTCATCCAGTATCACATATTAAGGACTGAGGATGATGAAAAACATTTTAGAGAACGAATCCAGTGAGACAGAAGGACACATATTAGGGATTCGTATTTCGATTTATCCAAATTCAATAATACTCCATAATAACCAATTCTGAAGTAGAATTCAAAAATAAAGATCAAAACATGGATACAATCAAAGATAGTAACCATAATAGACATCTTGGAAAAAAGAAAAATTTCATTTTTCTATGAATAGTCTTAGATCACGTGAATAGTAACCTCGACACAAAAAGTTTCAAATTTGATAAAAGTTCGGACCAATATTTTGGCATAATGATATTGAAAGAAATAATATCATTTACTTAAGAAAATAACATCCCTTACCTCAAAATAACTAAGACTTACGATCGGAATATCGGATAGAAAGCCGAAGGAAATTTGTACCGAACAACAACTCTCAAAGTATCTAAATACTCACAAAAATACGCTCGACAATATAGAGAGAAAGAAAACTTGTTTTTGGTGTGATTTTCAATTCTAACTTAAGCGTCTATTTATAGGAAAATGCTAGAACGCCAAAGGAGACTAAAATAATAAAATAATAATATTTCTTTTCTTTTCTTCTACTTACCAACCATGGAAAAATCAGAGCTAGCCATCTTGGAAAATTTCCAGCAGCCCACATGTTTTAAAAACAAAAGTGGATCCCACCCACAATTTTAATAAAATCATTTAATTTCTGAAACTTCAATAATTCATAAAAAATAGCATGTTTATCAGAAAAATACGAATTTTATGTCCATTTCACACAAAATTGAATTCTCTACAACTTTGTAGCTTTGAGTTTTCCAAATTCCAAACAAAAAATATCCGAAATCCATAAACGGATGATTTTTAATACCTCCACACCGACAAAATACTGATAAAACACCTCAACATTGATTCCTTCATTTATAACCACATAAAATAAATAAATCCATAATTTATATCCACATCAAATAAATATTTCCTTATCATATAAATCAATAATTAATTATTCACAAATAATATTACAGAATCACAATTATGACAACC
The DNA here is from genome assembly GCA_020205615.1 of Panax quinquefolius. Classification (NCBI taxonomy): domain Eukaryota; kingdom Viridiplantae; phylum Streptophyta; class Magnoliopsida; order Apiales; family Araliaceae; genus Panax; species Panax quinquefolius. Next base: position 13,438,650 of record CM035170.1, on the reverse strand, counting down.
AGGCCGTTCCTAGGAAAGAGGGGGCTTTCCAATAAAGATTTCTCCTTACTGGCGCGCAATTAGGTGACCAAACCTCTCCTTGACTGAACTTTTTGGACATTGCCAATAATGATATCTAATAATATTATTCAAATAATATGAATTATTGATCTGATAATGGGAAATACTGTGCAGTGATAATTATTGAAACAACAATAATATAAAATATCAACGCAGCAATTATTGAATCAATAAAATAAAATATTAAATAGTAATTACTGTAACAATTATTGAGTAGTGCCTTCTTACATAAGAATCAATAATTCAACAATACTGTGCAATACCATGTGCTACTGTGCAACTACTCGTATTACTGTATTTTAACCACCAGATAATCCAACAGTGTTAACGGTAACAATTACGCCGTTATTTATAAAAACTTAAACTTGTCGTTTTCTTCATCAATGGTTATTACATTATGTGGCCCACAAATGATCAAGCTACTTGTTGCCTCTTACGAATATTCCCCGACAACAAGAATATTTCATGACCAAACGAATATTCCCCGACGACAATGAATATTTTATAACCACTTGCTTATTTTGCAAAATTTGCATATTTCCCCCACAACCAAAGTATTATATCAAATTATCACCTTATTATTCATAATAATAAATAGAGGAACTTCGATTTTATTCATAATAAGTTGGGGTCTTACAACCTCTCCTCCTTATGAAATTTAGTCCTCGAAATTGACGTACGTACCTGGTGTTTCGAAAAGGTGAGGGTACCTCGCTTTCATTTTCGATTCCAACTCCTAGGTCATTTCTCTAATAGCATGGTTCCTCCACAAAACCTTAACTTGTGGTATAATCTTGGTGCGTATGACATGCTCTTTTCTATCCAAGATCTTAACAGGTACCTCTTCGTACGTTAAATCTTCGGCTATCTCGTCTGGTTCTAACGCAATACTATGATGATCTCAAGTCCAAGGATCACTTGTACTACTATCACTACATGAATTCCTATTGACAGGCAAGTAAAACTCCATTAGGTATTCCTTAGCGAGCCCGCTCAAAGTGAACTTATTCTCTAATAAGCACTGCGATACTTGCTTTAGTGTCTCCACACAAATGATCATGAGATCAATCATCCTCATCCAATGAGCAAACAACGTATGTACCAATCTATTCGGATTCACTAATCCCCAATTTAGTAATCCAACGATTGGGAACTATTTTAGTTTTAAGCTTTCTAAGAATTTAGATCTCATTAGAATGATCATCATCATTATTCTAAAAGCATTGCTTAAAACTATGAGTTTATCACATATTATAAAGCAACATCATGTAGATAATTAAAAGCCTTTAATAAATTAATACTTTTTATTAATAAATAAATAAGATTGTTACAAAGTATATGCTTTATCATTAAATATGATTGGCTTGTATGCATACTACTTTCAATCTCCCACTTGCACTAAAGTCAATCGCCATGGTATCTCATACCCTTCTTCTCTAAGTGACGATTATCCTGCTATTGGATAAGCTTTAGTTAATGAATATGTAATGTTGTTCTTGAGAGTCTACTATCTCTATAGTGATTTCCCATCTTTCAATAATTCTTTTAATCAAATGAAAGTGCCGCAACACATGTTTAGATCCAAGATGAGATTTAGGAACTATTCCCGCTTCTGTAATAAACTTTTCATCCAAACAATCAACTTGCAACTTCATTTACAGCTATATACTTTGTCTTTATCACAAAATCAGCAACTCTTTGCTGTTTGGAATCTTTCCAATTCACTGCACCACTTTTCAAGGTAACGCTTTACCTTAAAGTGGATTTTTTGTCGTCTTGGTCTGTCTGAAAAAACTTGAGTCTATTAAGCCCTCTAGTTTTAATTCAGACCCACCATGAATATGATCACATCCTTAGTGCCAGTAAAGTACTTTAAGATGTTTTTCACTGTCTTACAGTGATCTTCTCCAGAATATGACTGATCAACATCAGGTCTCGTACATTTCATTACATACATGATAGTTACTCACGCGATCTGTCTTTTATGAGTCTGTGGGGACTATTAAGAGAGATACACTCCAGGGCTCATCAACATGAGACATCCCATGGAGTTTGCCATACTAAACGACTTTAGTATCAATTGAATATACGTTTCTTGGGTTAAGCCGAGCATCCTTTTAAATCTATCTATATAGATTTGTATCCCCAATTAAGATACTCTTTCCAAATCATTCATGGATGAATGTTTAGACAACTTTATCTTTACTGATTATAGCATTGGTATGTCATTCCTTATCTGTAGTATATCAACATATAATACTAGGAATGTCACAGCGCTCCCACTGACCCTTTTGTACACACTAGGTTCATTCTTATTTGTGATAAAATCAAACTCTTTTGATTTGTTTCATCAAAACGAATGTTCCATATTTGAGAAGCTTGCTTCAATCCATTTCTCTTCTTTAAATCATTCTTCTTTTCAGAAGATCATTTGTCCCCTGCCAGTAAGACATGGTCTTTCTTGGTTAGAAAGTGACTTTCAACATTTTTCAACATGTTAAGCAAATCAGCGAGACTGATATCTAGCTTGTTCATATGAAAAATTCACAACAATTCACAACAATTGTGAAAGGAGTCCAGGAGTGAGTGCAAGATCAAATCTTGGCTCAACTCTCCATCCATTACAAAACCTTTTGTCCTAATTGATCAATCAAATTGATAATGTTAAGGACTTTTATCTATACTGTAGTGTTATTGGTCATTCTAGATCGGAAGAGCTCCTTAGATATCTGATATCTATTAGTCCTACTTTCCTCACCATCAACTACTTGATGTGCATGAATATAGTAGGAACATTCATAGTTTTATGATGACGCTGAAGCACGTTGCTCATGGATGTGAGAATGATGCATTGAGCCAACTGTGCATCATCTTGTCACTTTCTAAAAGTAGCAATCTCTTTCTCAGAGGCATTGTCTACAACCATTGCAGGAATAGGCGTATTAAGGACATAAGATAGCTTTTCATCCATGAGAACTATTCTCAAATTCCTTAACCAATCCATTTAATTCGGTCCATTTATATAACATCTAAATATGCTTCACAGTGATAGTAATTTAGACATTGTTAAATTCTGTATATGAATTTGTAATTGACAACATTTTAGCACACATTCTTTTATTAATTACCAAAATAAATTAGGTCTTGTTTTAAATTGGTATCTCCCACTATTTTCTTCAAACTATATAATCCTCACTTATATAGTTCGGCAAAATCTAATTAAAGATATGCTAGTGAGAATAAGGATCCCATTTCAAATGTATATAGCCTTGTGGTGACACAACAAACTATATATAAATAAATAGGTAGACGACTCTTGTCAATTACATCAACTATGCAACTCCTTGTATTTTACCTCTTAGATTATTTTGATCAAGTGGTGGCACATCCGAATCTAATTTATCCAAGTTAAATCCAACCTAACACTCCTTATATTCAAAAAAGAAAAACATTATCCTTGTGGTGACACAACAAAACAATATTGTTTAATTTTCTTTATAAGCATCAAATGTGATAAATTAACATCTTAAATACTGAATATTTACCTTTTGGTGACACAACAAACTTATATTAAATATTTAATACTCTATTAATTTTTATCATGCTAGAAGGCGACGTTCGATATTCCAAATATCTATGAACGCTTAGGACTTAATATAAAAATTTGAGGGGTTTGCATGTTATTAATTCGTCTCATCTTGTTTAGCGCACATGCACATATATATATAAAATACGCGTCATATTAATTAACATGCGAAACATGTTTGCATAATATATAATATATATAGTATAAGCATGCACATATAGAATACTATATTCTACTCGGATTGATTATGGACTTTTATTCTAGTTTGGTTCACTAGAGCCACTAAGTGAACCAAAAGGTCAAACCCTAGGGGTGCAATATGACGCCCCCAAAATAGGTATACGCTACCCATCTTGGGTCGCCAAAAAATTACACTACTGATAACTCCATTTATACAATTGTCGTGCAAAATACGACGACTCATATACTGTGAGTTTCAATACAAATATTGTTACGTATATAATACGACAATATTCATATTTAAATTATTACAATGCCATATAAAGTACAACAGAAAGTATTTCAAGTCTTCAAAGGAATACGAAATGATTTATGTCCTCTTCATTCTAATGGAGTGCATTTTGACGCTTTCAAATTCGAGTTCGCATCACCCTATTTAGTTCACCAAATATAACTATTAAATGATGTATAAAATATGTCACGCATATTTTAAATTCTTAGTACAATTATTATTCTCCACCGTTTCATAATTTGATTAGGCTTGTGACTAATTCGTATCACAATTTTATACCCATGTTCTCTCTGCTAGTTCCAACTACACTTTTATTTCCTGAAAGGGGTGGTGAAATAAAAGGGTGAGCAAAAATAGCCCAGTAAAAAATATCATGACTTAAGATAATTAAATTATCAAAATAATTCAGATATTTAGAACATATGGTAGAAGATAAAAGATTTCAACCATAATAGCAGCGGAACCAACAATCCATTAGAAGAGTCAAGTAGAACATAATGTCTACTATCTCCTCTAGATTAGAAGTCCATCGTTAATATTTCATTCCTGTAATACTAATCAACAGTTCTTTGTTATACCCAAGACAAGGAGAACTCTCATCACATGTCTTCACTTGAACCACCACAGATTATAATTAAATCAAAATTCATATTTATAGTCAGGTAAATCAACAGTCCATCTTTGCAATACAAGCCTAAGACATACAACTGTAAAATCAATAACGCTGAGACTCAGCTCAATAGTATCACGACCATGAATTATCCATGCACTACGGGCCAAGGATATTCGTGTTTTCACCAATGGTCATGATTATACCGAATAATTCTTGGTCATAATCATGCCAATCAACTGTCCATCTTTGCACGTAAGCCAAAGATGACTTTTACCACATCATTTGTAACATTACGGTCATAATTATACCGAATAATCTCTGGTCATAATCATACCAAGTCCATCTATGCACTACAGGCCAAAGATGACTTTTACCACATCATTTGTAACATTACGGTCATGATTATACCGAATAATCCCTAGTCATTATCATACTAAGTCCATCTATGCACTACGGTCAATGATGACTTTCATCACATCATTTGTAACATTACGATCATGATTATACCGAATAATCCCTGGTTATAATTATAGCAAGTCCATCTATGCACTACGGCCAAAGGTGACTTTCAACACAATATAAGTATGAGAATGATGACAATGATATATAATGAATAAACATAAATAATCAGAATAATAAGATAACATAGATCTTAGTGATTTTTAACTTAATTATCCAGAGTCCAAATTGATAACATAATAATAGATGAAGCACAAACTATTAAGGATATTCTAATCCTTTCAGGACTTTTCACCATTTAATGATAAACTGAATAAACGAATAATAATATCTTACCATAATATGGAGTATGAAATAAAATGATATTCCTTTTATCATAAAAATGATACCCCCTTACCACAATAATGATATCCCTTACCTTAGCATGTGACTTGATTCTGCTTTCTGTGAAATTGATCAACTTAAACAATGCTTGCATTCCTTATCTACACTTGGAGTAACATTACACTCAATAGAAATACTCACAATATTGAAGTAAAAGAATTCTCTATTTTTAGTGTAGTGATGGTGTGTGTTTAGTTACTCAACCGAGCAACCTATTTATACTGAAAATTTAGTAAACAACTAGCACACCCTCTTTGACAAAATATCCAAATGAGGTATATAATAACGGTAGTGGAATTTATGGTCCCACAGAGAAAATTAAACCAACTTGTACACGTTTTAACAAAATTTATTCAATAATAGAGTTTTGGTCCATACTACTTTAGAAAAAGTAGAGTGTCGGCAAGTCCTGCTAATTTACTTTTGTAAAAAGAAAATAATTGAACAAACGTCTGTATATCATACTTATCTTTAATCAACACCTTTTATTCATCAATTAGTTACACATTTTCAATCTTTCAACAATTATTCACAGTTATTAGCATAGACTCACAATACTTCCAACTGGTATAATTATATCATATCAAATAATATAAGTCACTGTGCAATAACTACTGTGACAATTATTGAATAAAGACTGAGTGACTTCTTACGTAATTAAGAATCAATAATATAAATCACTGTGCAATAACTACTGTGACAATTATTGAATAAAATACTGAGTGACTTCTTATGTAAGAATCAAATCAATACCTTGCTATAAATAATTTAAATTTTATTAAAAGTAAGGATCAACATCAAATCATATTTATCTCGAATAACATATAAACCAACTAATAATTCATTATTCATTTAAGTTATCTTTATTTATCGCATAATATCATTATATTTAATAATGTTCATGTTTTACAACTTAGAACAACATCCTTTATCGTCGAAAACATTACACATTGCATATGTGCATGCCCGACGTCCCCCGATTGCCTCTGAATGCACATCAGTCCATAAAATAGACATTTTAGGCCTTGATCCCGACCTCAAATTTCAAAACATAAAGAATAAAAGTTTTAGGTCTACTCGTTGTCTTTTCGAATCATCCTTAATCACCTCAATCGGAGTTCGTATGAAAACTTTATGCCCAATTTTCTAAAAGACGTCCGGACAGATTTTGGCTTAACACTTGACCAGAGCCTAGGCGCCTAAATTTGGCCTTGGGCAAGCGCCTAGGCGCCCAATAACAGAGTCTAAGCGCCTATTCAAGCGCCTAGGCGCTCGACCCTTGACACTTAACTCCGATTTCCAGATTTTTGCAACTTTTGACGCACATAATTCAAATCTTCATAACTTCTTCATTTTAAGTCAGAATTAGTCCGTTTTCGAATATATGGAAAGCTTGTAACATGCTATACAAAATCCCCATGATTTCATAATGTTTTAGATTCATTAATTAGTCTGAAATTTGGCTCAAAAGTCCCCCAATACTAAGTTTTTCATCATTTAACATGTTTTACCAAAACTATCACCACGACTTCAATTTAAATCATTTTTAGTTCGTTCAAATTGGAATATTTCCATAACTTCTTAATCTATAGATCCTCCTCCTCAGATTTTGCACATAAATCAACCATCAACACTTTTACAAGTTTGATTTAAGTCATCAACATAACTTTTGTTCATCCTCAAACATATGCCCAACTTTTTGATCTTAAATTCTATTATGACATGGATTAAACATAAAATCTTTATCATATGCTTCCTTATTACTTTGGATCCATCATGACCCCCTATAACCCAACTTTTAACAAATCAAACTCTTAGGAAAATTAAAGAGATGAAAAGTTTTGGTTTTACTTTTTGAGTTCTTATTCTTCCTTCATGCTTTCATGGTTTCATCTTCTTCTTTCTTCCTTTCTTCCTTTCTTTCTCTTCTCTCTTCTCTCTTTTCTCTCTCTTCCTTTTCTTCCCTCCCTCTCTCTCTTTTCTGAAAACTTGGTACGAGAGTAATCCCCTCCCAAGAGCAGGCTGAAGAGAATGCATTATTAGGCTTAATAATTTGGCCAATATTCTTCCCTCATGTTCGACAAAATAAATGGTCCAATCAGCAAAATGTTAGGAAAGAAATTGGGGAAAGGCTTGGAAGTATCAGCAATCATCCCTCCCTTATCAGCCTTATCCGCCCATGTGGCCACATTCTATATAAGTTTAATATCTCCTCTTTTATTTACTCACTTATCCATTTAATTATATGTTTGACCATTTATCAATTTAACATTTAACAATTTTAGAATAATAATTATAAGAAAATTAAATATTTTCATTTCATAAAATTCGGGGTCTTACATGTAAGAATTTATATTTAAATATAACTATTACATTTAAATCCCAGGCTCCATTACAAACGGGTCTTCAAGCGCTCTTTGCTCCTTGATCTCTAATTTTTAAAAATTAATTCTAAGTACTCATATTACAAAACTATTTAAAATAAATAGAAACATTGATCAGCAGTCAAGGGGAAGTACATAGGAGGGAGGTAGAATTTACATTAAGAAAATTAGAGAAGACGAGGTACGCAAGACCCCATTTAATAAAACTCATACATTCATGCATCCAACTAAAATAAAATCCAATCACATTGGTCAATAGTGTGAGACCCCAGATTTTATGAATAAAGATTTAAATTTCTTGAAATATTTTTTTGAATATTATGGTGTGAATTTGATATAATGTTATAGTTGGGGGTAATATTTATAAATTTTGCAAAGTAAGCAAGTGGTTATATAATATTCGATAATTGGGGAATATTTGTTTTAACAGAAATATTAAATGCGACGGCACAATCATTGGTGGACCCCACAACGAAAGTATTATCCTAGTTAAAAATGATGTAATTATCTTTTTATAAAATAACGGTGAAAGTGTTACAGATTAAAAGCGTTGAACTACCCAGTAGTAAAAGTACAAGCGATGTCTGGCGTGGTTGTAGTAGCATGCGGTATTGATTATTGATGCTTACGTGAGAAGTCACTCGATTATACTCAATTATTACTTCTGATAATTCTTTGCATCATATCTCTCATATTATTGATTCAATTATTGTCACAGTATCATCTGCATAATATTTATTCTTATTAAATCAATAATTGAGACGACAAAGTTATTCATATTATTATTTGTAATATTGACAATGTCTAGAAGTTCTGTCAAGGAGAGGTTTGGTCACCTAATTGCGCGCCAATAAGGAGAAATCCTTATCGGAAAGCCCCCTCTTTCCTGGGAACGACCTGGTTGTTAAATATTGTGAGTTATAATATTAATGATGAATAAGTTCGTGTTGATTAAAGATGAAATTGATAGTTCCATTGTGTTGGGATTATTAGTATTAGTGGAAATCGACATTTATTTCGATAATAATTGATGTATGGAGGTTTTATTGACCAATCGGGTAATTAATCGGATAAATGAGCAATTAATTACTATTATTTCACATGCTTATAACTATTTGTTCACATGTGTGTACTATTGATTCACAATCATGTACTATTAGGGGAGGTGGTGCAAGATTGATAATACTTGCATGACTAAATTGAAAATGGAGGTATAGTTGAAGGTACTATACTGTAATTAGTTTTTTCATATGATTATACTATTGAGTCGAATGAATGAAGTATTAAATCACATTATTTACTATTAGGGGAGGTGGTGCAAATTTGATAATACTTGCAGAACTAAATTAAAAATGAAAAAAAAGAAGAAGGTATTATACTGTAATATTTTGAACCCCAAAACGTGCAATTATCGAAACTATATTTTCCTATAAATAAAAGCTCATTCTTCCTTCATTTCTCACCAATTCACAAAAGCTTTAGAGCAATTATTATAGAGAGAAAGAAGAAGAGAAGTCTGCTACCTCACTATTCCAATATCCAATTTTTCTAAGGTAAGGGGTATTATTCTTTTGTATTCATGAAGAGAATTATTTTCTTTAAATACTTGTATGGGTTGTTATTCCATTATTTATTATTATGTTAGAATAACATGTCTATGCGAAGTACCGCATACATAGTGAAATTCTTCTGTTATTCCATTCTTTATTATTACATTGGAATAACTTCGTCATGCATCTTGATCTATCGCATGCCTGGTGAATTCTGTTGTTATTCCATTTTTTATTATTATGTTAGAACATCCTGTTTGTGCAGATTACGCATGACCTGGTTCCATTCTTTATAAATATATTAGAACATCCTGTCTGTGCGGATTACGTATGACCTGGTTCCATTCTTTATTATTCTGTTGGAACATCCTATCTGTGCGAATTATACATGACCTGGTTTCATTCTTTATTATTATGTCGAAACATCCTGTCTGTGCGGATTAGGCATGACCTGGTTCCATTCTTTATTATTCTGTTGGAATAACTTTCTGCATGCGGATTACATACGCTGGTGAATTCTTACGTTATTCCATTCTTTATTATTGTTGGAATAATCGACTACGTGGATTCGCGGCATGACAAAAATCCATTTTGCGGTTTCATATATTCTATTATACTCGGTTGATTAAAGTTTTGGCTTCTATACTCCATGAAATTAGTGAAATATCCTTGATATTTGCGCTTCATCCAGTATCTTTTCATGGAAATATTCTTCTGAGCATTCTTGAATTTTACTCCACAAAGCAGTATCATGTTGACAATTTGGACGTTATTGAGTTCAGGATAAATTAACTTATAAATCTTTAAAATTTATTCTTGAATTTGTTTTATTGAATTATCATCATCCTCATACTTATATTATGTTGAAAGTCATCTGTGGCCTATAGTGCATAGATGGACTTGGTATGATTATGACCAGGGATTATTCGGTATAATCATGACCGTAATGTTACAAATGATGTGGAAAAAGTCCTCATTGGCCCGTAGTGCATTGGTGGACAGTTTTTGGTATGATTATGGCTATGGATTCTCTTCGGCCAAGGGTGCAAAGATGAATTGTTTTATGGCATGATCATGACCATTGATGAATACACGAATATCTTTGGTCCGTAGTACATGGATAATTTGTGGTCGTGATACTAATGAATATCCTTCGTAGTAGAAAAGGGGATGATGTGGTTTATTTATTAAAAGTGAGTCTCGATGATAAAAGTGATGAAAAACCTTTTAAATCATAGAAGATAATATATTTTATTCTCTACTTGACTCTTCTAATGGATTGCTTGTTCCGCTGCAGTTAAACTTGATGTTTGTTATATTTTATCAACACTGTTGAAGGCTAACGATAAATTATTCTGCATTATCTTAGTCATAATATTTCTTACTAGGCTAGTTGAGCTCACCCTTTCTTTTCTTCGTTCTCTTCGTGAAATGAGAATATAATTGGGATGAGTCGGGGAATGGATTGGCGATTCCCGATGGTTGTTTTTAGTAGTCCTCACTATTCTATAAAATAGTGTGATAATAAATGTAATGAGGACTCCATTGAGTGTGGATATTGTCTAGATGACAATATTTGTATTAAAACTCATAGCATATGTTTTGTCGTATTTTACACGACTGTTGTATAATTAAGTTGTATTTGGATTTTGTACCATGTATCTGGCCACCCAAGATGGGTGATGTATACCTGTTTTGGGGGCGTCACAGTTGATATCAAAGCTTAGGGATATGATCCCTGGCTGAGATGTGAGACAAGAACTAGGAGGGGAGAGACAGGGAATTCCTTCGCTAGTATGACCTACCTAAGTTTATTTGGTATTTAATTGGTCGGTCATAGTATAGGGATAATATGTGATATGTAAATTAACCCTTGTTTTGTGACAGTGTTTGAGAATGGCATCTAAAAATGTTGAGATCAGCAATGAAGCACATGAGACCGTTGAGTCACCAATGATCAATACCCAGGATAATGTGTAACAGGAAGATAATAATCCTCAGGTAAACAATAACACCGATGAAATGGTGAACGATGGGATGTTCAGAGGCTTTATGCAATTCATGCAACATCAGGCGAGAACGGCTCCTGTTCAAAATGCAGGTGGAAACACTGGCAACTCTCGGACGGTCATTGCTAAACAGTTCAAGGAGCTGGGACCACTAGGGTTTATTGGAGAGCCAAAACCAATTAAGGCGGAGACGTGGATAAAGCAGATCACCAAGATATTTGATATCTTGGGATGCTCCGAGGAGCAAAAGGTTCCCTTTGCCACCTTTATGTTGTGAGGAGAGGCAGATTACTGGTGGGAATCTATAAAATGTACCCAATCTGACGCACTCAAGATGTCTTGGGAGAAGTTCCAAGAGCTGTTCAACGACAAGTACTTTCCCAAAAGTATTCGTCACATGAAGGAGGTGGAATTTATCAAGTTGGAGCAAAACAATATGACCGTGTCGCAATACGAGGCTAAATTTGCGGAGTTATCCCGGTTTGCATCCCATTTGGTCAATAATGAGGAGCGAATGACGCGAATGTTTCTAAGAGGTTTGAAACCCGATATATGTCAATACCTCATTTCTCACAAACTTTGTTTATATTCAGATGTTGTGAATAGGGCTCAGTTATTAGAGCGCGATAATGAGTCAACACAACCAAAAGGTAATGAGCAACAACACGATAATAATCATACCGGTGGCAACGGCCATCGGAACAATGATAACCATCGTGGGGGAAATTATCATGCCAAGAATGGTAACCAATTCGGTGGTAATCATGGCCAAGATAATAGGAGTGGAAATTTAAGGAAGAGAAGGTTCAACAACGATGGAAATATAGCAGCACCAGCACCCGTTTTCAAGGAACGAGAACAACCACCTATCACATGCTTCAAATGCGGAGGGGAGGGACATATTAGTTCAAACTGCGCGATGCCATCCAAAGCGTGTTATAATTGTGGAAGAGAAGGTTACCTAGCCCGATTTTATCGTGCACCAACGTCAAGTCCAGCTGGGACGGGTCTGCACCAAAGGCGGATACGGACAAAACAAAGTCGGTGGTTTCAGGAAAAGCGTTTTTTATGACTTCTCAAAAAGCGAGTGACCCGAACGAAGTTAGCACGGGTTAGTTAATTATAAATTCTTGCGAAGTCTATACCTTATTAGATACCGGTTCTACCCATTCTTTTATCTCTCTTGCTTGCGCTCAACGTTTAAATTTGACTTCGGAGAAATTAGACTTTGACTTATTGGTTGAAACTTCGATAGTAAAAACCTTCGTTACCTCCACTGTTTATAAATCTTGTTGATTCAAATCGACACTTTCACGTTACCTGTCGATCTTATCTCTTTGAAATTACTTACCTTTGATGTGATTTTAGGAATCGATTGGTTAACTACTCATCATGCTTTTCGTAAGGTTTTTAGCTTTCATATTCCTAACCAACATGTTATGCGAATTCAAGCAACCAAACCACTAAAGTCAATCATTGTCATATCAAGCCATAAGTAAAGAGCCCCGATCCTTTCGTTGTTGACTTCCTTGTGTGGAATGCACTGAAGCCAGACTTTCTGTAGGCGACGTCGTGAATGACGATGACAAGTTGATAAGTATCAATGTGATGTACTATCCAAGTCTTGGATGAGAGTCACAGTTTAGAATGATATTTCTATTGTTAATAAATTTTCTAACGTATTCTTGAAGACTTCTTAGCCTACCACTAGAGCGTGAAATCGAATTTTGTATTGACCCCAGTACAAAACCCATTTCTAAAACCCTCAAATATTTCTTTACCTAAAATGATCGTATAATGCGCCAAAGATGTTGGCTCAAGATGTTGAAGACTACGAATATACCATTCAATATCATTGTGGAAGAGCGAACGTGGTAGCTGACGCGTTGAGTAGAAGATCATATGCGTTTATAAGTGCGATGTTGTTAACACAAAAACCCATTTTGTATAACTTAAAAATGATGAAGATAGAGTTAAAGACTCTAGGGACCCACGTGAAGATAACGTATATACGATTAGAATTGAATTTAATCGATAAAGTTAAAGCCGCTCAAGCTACATACTCAGAGCTGATGAATGTGAAGAAGAAGGTTCAAGAGGGCGTTATTCTAGAAGTAAGAATCGACGAAGAGAGGAAATCTCAACCCTCGATTTAATTGGCCCATTTGAAATCCTCGATCGAGTAGGAACTGTGGCCTATAGACTCGTTTTACCGCCAAGTATGTCGCGTGTTCATAACATTTTTCACGTATCGTTGTTAGTAAAAACTTAGTCTTGGGGGACTTTGGAGCCAAATTTCAGAATAATTAATGAATCTTAAAAATGGTGAAATCATGGGGGTTTTATAGAGCATGTTACAAGCTTTACATAGCCTCGAAAACGGACTAATTCCGATAACGGATGAAGAAGTTATAAAGATTTGAAGTATGTGCGTCAAAAGTTGCAAAATCTGAAAAATTGGAGTTAAGTACCAAAGGTCGAGCACCTAGGCACTAGGCTCGGTGCTTAGAATCTGTTCTTGGGCGCCTAGGCGCAAGTGAAGTGTTAAGCCAAAATCTGTACAGACGTCCTTTAGTAAATTGGGCATAACGTTTTCATACGACCTCCGATTGAGGTAATTCAGGATGATTCGGGAAAGATAACGAGTAGACCTAAAACTTTCATTCTTTATATTTTGAGATTTGAGGTCGGTATCAAGGCCTCAAATAGCTATTTTAGGGACTGATGTGTATTCAGACGCAATCGAAGGATATCGGGCATGCACGTATGCAACGTGTAATGTTTTCAACGATAAAGGTATTCAAGGTATCCTCACATCTTCGGCATACCAAGTAAGTACGTAAATTTCGAGGGCGAAATTTCATAAGTAGGGGAGATTGTGAGACCCCAGATTTTATGATTAAAGATTTAAATTTCTCGAAATATTTTTTTGAATATTATGGTGTGGATTTGATATAATGTTATAGTTGGGGGTAATATTTATAAATTTTGCAAAGTAAGCAAGTGGTTATATAATATTCGATTGGTCGGGGAATATTCGTTTTAACAGAGAATATTCGTATGATGGCACAATCATTGGTGGACCCCACAACGGAAGTATTGTCGTAGTTAGAAAACGACAGAATTATCTTTTTATAAAAATAACGGCGAAAGTGTTACCGTTAAAACTTTTGAACTACCCGGTAGTAAAAGTACGATGTCTGGCATGGTTGCGTAGTAGCACGCGGTATTGATTATTGATGCTTACGTGAGAAAGTCGCCAGATTATACTCAATTATTGCTACAAAGAATTCTTTGCATCATATCTCTCATATTATTGATTCAATTATTGTCACAAGATCATCTCGCATAATATTTATTATTATTAAATCAATAATTGAGACGACAAAGTTATTCATATTATTATTTGTAATATTGACAATGTCTAGAAGTTACATCGAGGAGAGGTTTGGTCACCTAATTGCGCACCAATAAGGAGAAATCCTTATCGAAAGCCCCCCTTTCACAGGAGCGACACGGTTGTTAAATATTGTGAATTATAATATTAATGATAAATAAGTTCGTGTTGATTAAAGATGAAATTAATAGTTCCATTGTGTTGGGATTATTAGTATTAGTGGAAATCGACATTTATTTCGATAATAATTGATGTCTGGAGGTTATATTGACCAATCGGGTAATTAATCGGATAAATGAGCAATTAATTGCTAATATTTCACATGCTTATAACTATTTGTTCATATGTGTGTACTATTGATTCATATTCATGTACTATTAGAGGAGGTGGTGCAAGATTGATAATACTTGCATGACTAAATTAAAAATAGAGGTATAGTTGAAGGTACTATACTGTAATTAGTTTTTTCACATGATTATACTATTGAGTCACATGAATGAACTATTAAATCACATTATTTACTATTAGGGGAGGTGGTGCAAGTTTGATAATAGTTGCAGTGCTAAATAAAAAATGAAGAAAAAGAGAAAGGTATTATACTGTAATATTTCGAGCCCCAAAACGTGCAATTATCGAAACTATATTTTCCTATAAATAGAAGCTCATTCTTCCTTCATTTCTCACCAATTCACAAAAGTTTTAGAGCAATTATTATAGAGATAAATTATAGAGAGAAAGAAGAAGAGAAGTCTGCTACCTCACTATTCTAATATCCAGTTTTTCTAAGGTAAGGGGTATTATTCTTTCGTATTCCTGAAGAGAATTATTTTCTTTCAATACTCGTAAGGGTTGTTATTTCATTCTTTATTATTATGTTGGAATAACCTGTCTATGCGAAGTACCACATACATGGTGAAATTCTTCTGTTATTCTATTCTTTATTATTTTGTTGGAATAACTTTGCTGTGCGATTCTATCACATGCACGGTGAATTACATTGTTATTCCATTCTTTATTATTACGTTGGAACATCACATGCATGCGATTCTGCATGTACGTTGGTTCCATTCTTTATTATTCTGTTGGAACATCATCATGCATGCGGATTACGGATGACTGGTTCTATTCTTTATTATTACATTGGAACATCCTATCTGCATGCGGATTCGCATGACACTTCGTTCCATTATTTATTATTCATTGGAATAACACATGCATGCGGATTACACACGCTGGTGAATTCTTACGTTATTCTATTCTTTATTATTACTGTTGGAATAACCTATCTATGCGGATTACGCACGCCTGGTGAATTCTTCTGTTATTCCATTCTTTATTATTCTGTTGGAATAATCTGACTACGTGGATTACCGCATGACGACAAAAATCCATTTGCGGTTTCATATATTCTATTATACTCAGTTGATTAAAGTTTTGGCTTCTATACTCCATGAAATTAGTGAAATATCCTTGATATTTGCGCTTCATCCAGTATCTTTTCATGGAAATATTCTTCTGAGCATTCTTTAATTTCACTCCACAAAGCAATATCATGTTGACTATTTGGATGTTATTGAGTTCAGGATAAATTAACTTATAAATCTTTAAAATTTATTCTTGAATTTGTTTTATTGAATTGTCATCATCCTCATGCTTATATTATATTGAAAGTCATCTGTGGCCTGTAGTGCATAGATGGACTTGGTATGATTATGAGCAGAGATTATTCGGTATAATCATGATCGTAATGTTACAAATGATGTGGAAAAAGTACTCATTGGCCCGTAGTGCATTGATGGACAATTTTTGATATGATTATGGCTATGGATTCTCTTCGGCCAAGGGTGCAAAGATGAATTGTTTTATGGCATGATCATGACCATTGATGAATACACGAATATCCTTGGCTCGTAGTGCATGGATAATTTATGGTCGTGATACTAATGAATATCATTTGCCGTTGTTCAGGGATGATATGGTTTATTTATTAAGTTGAGTCTCAGCGATAAAAGTGATGACAAACCTTTTAAATCATAGAATATAGTAGATTTTATTCTCTACTTGACTCTTCTAATGGATTGCTTGTTCCACTGCAGTTAAACTTGATGTTTATTATATTTTATCAGTTTAACACCGTTGAAGGCTAACGATAAATTATTTTGCATTATCTTAGTCATAATATTTCTTACTAGGCTAGTTGAGCTCACCCTTTCTTTCACAATTCTCTTCAGGAAATGAGAATATAGCTGGGACGAGTCGGAGAATGGATTGACGGTCCCGATAGTTGTTTTAGTAGTCCTCACTATTCTATAAAATAGCGTGATAATAAATGTAATGAGAACTCCATTGAGTGTGGATATTGTCTAGATGATAATATTTGTATTAAAACTCATAGCATATATTTTGTCGTCTTTTACACGACTGTTGTGTAATTAAGTTATATTTGGATTTTGTACCATGTATTTGGCGACCCAAGATGAGTGATGTATACCTATTTTGGGGGCGTCTCAAATAGTCCACAATCAATCCCATTTATTATCATACACATCACCATATGCATCAATAAATAACATTCACTCATGAATAATAAACTTTCAATATATATATTGATATCATTTAATGGGCAAATTTAGTTAGTATAAAATCTAATTTTGAATCAAAATAAACTCTTTTATTTTAATCCAAATTTAAATCAAAATAAACCTCTTTTATTTTAATATATCTAATTTTGAATAAAATAAACTATTTTATTTTGATCAAAATCATTAATCAAAATAAACTCATTTATTTTAATTAATTATGGAATCTAATTCAAGAAAAAACTCTTTTATTAAAGAAAACACGGATTCTCTTTCCTATTCACAAATAAACTTCTTTATTTTGAATAATATGAAATCTTATTCCATATCTAAATAAACTCTTTTATTTAAAGAAATACTAAATTGCATTTCTATTCACAAATAAACTCCTTTATTTTGAATAATATGAAATCTTATTTCATATCTAAATAAATTGCTTTATTTAAGAAAACATGGAATCCTTTTTCAACTCTAATTAGTTATCATGGAATTCAATTCCAACTCTAATTAGTTAGCATAAAATCTAATTTTAAAATTAAAATAAACCTTTATTTTAAGATTAAAATAAACTTTTATTTTAATTATAAAATTATTAAAATATATATATATATATATATATATATAATATAACCAAACCGATTTTAGTTATAATATATTTAATTAAACCGTGATTCACTTGAAGCATGTAATCAAGTAATCATATATATGCCCAAGTAATCAAGTAATCATATAACAATTCGTGGGATCTCCTGGTAACTATTACATATATATATATATATATATATATATATAAGTTATCCCATATTCTTAATTGCTCCGTGATCCACGCTATGCATGGCCACCAGATAATCCAGAATATATATTACGTTACAGGATTCATTAGAAAGCATTACATGATTTGCGAATAACAGGATCGGTTTTTGAAGAAAAAAAATAGCCCAAAACATGGATCAGCGAATTACGGCCTCCTTTTTTTTATAATAAATTTTATACAATAAATTATGCTCAATTAAATTATTCTAAACACATATCAATATACATATCAAATTAAAACAATTAATAATTCGCATAAAAGTTTGGCTCTGATACCACTATAAGGTTTGTAAGATTCGTGAACGCAATCAAATTGCACAAAATAAGCGGAAGCAGGGAAAATCAGAGTTTTAAAATTTTAAAAACCATATACCCGGATCATCATTTATGCATAATTATTAATTAAACGAAAAGATAAAGAACAAGAATCATACCCTTGAAGATTCGAGCTTCATCAGGTACACGTTCACCTCCAAATCCTTTCGAGTTCAACTTGAATCCACCGGGTTTGGTTCCTTCCTTTGATCAACGTTAGCCACCCAAATATTTGGCCTCTAGAGGTGATCCACCAAGGAAGAAGAAAGATTCAAGAAGATGAGTGTTTGGCAAAACCCTAATTTTTCTATTTCTCATAGAAAAAGAGCATACTCTCCAACAATTGGAATCACGTCTATCTAGATATCTGATATAAGACTCCTCTTATAAAGATATCAGTTAACCCTTCTAATCTAATTAGAAAATAGAGTATTATTTAATTAATTAAATTTATTTAATTAATTAAGTTCCCTAATGTTATTAGGGATAATTAATTAAACTCTTTTAATTAATTTAACCTCCTCATCTTATTAAGATTATATGAGAGTATTTTTATTAATTAATTCCTAAACTCTTTTAGAAATTAAATAATAATAATAATAAGACTCATCTTATTAATTTATATTTAATATTTCCAAAATATTAAATAATAAATATTAAGTTATTTAATTTATTCTATCATCATAGATTAAATTAAATATACTTAAGTTATTATTACGATTATGCCATTAACTTCTTAAATAATTATTTTTTCTTTTATGGTGTGACCCTTTAGGTTCTCCATATTAAACCGGTTGTAAATAAATCAATTAGAATAATTCTAATCTTATTTAAATAAATAATATTTATTCTACAATAGGGATAAGCCTCCCTAGCGATCAACGACTTTTCAGATAATATAGATTTCAACATTAATCATAAAGAACCTTTGAGTAAATAGTTACCGTACAATTCAATCCGTCTACCATACAATGTCCCAATTAAATATAAGACATGAAATTACTGTCAAGTCTTATTTTATTTAATTATATGTATTTTGATTCTTAAATGCACAACTCCAAATAATTTAAATTAGAAACTCTTTTTTAATTTCATTCTGTGAGACCCCGAATTTTATGAAATAAAAGTATTCAATTTTTCTATTTTGGTGAATGGTTAAATTGATAAAAGGTTAAAGTTAAGGGTGATATGTAAAAAAAATTCAAAGTAGACAAGTTGTCATAAAATACCCAGTTACTATTCACTCTAGTATTATTCACTCGGGTATTTGGGGCATTTTTTTTGTGTCAGAGTACTATTCACGAGTTACTATTCATGAGTTACTATTCACGAGTTACTATTCACGAGTTACTATTCACAAGTTACTATTCACAGGTTACTATTCACGAGTTACTATTCACGAGAAACTATTCACCCGAATAATATATTTATTTTCGGTCCAAATTATTTTTGGGTACAATATTATTCCATGAAGAGATGTACTAATTTTTTAGACCGTTGGTTGAAATTATAACAGAAAAACTTTTTATATAAAATAGAATACTTTTATAAAATTATTCTATAAATAGAATATATTATATTCTATTATGCATAGTATTTTGCATAGTAAAATCTTTTTATATAAAACATAATACTTTTATAAAGTTATTCTATAAATAAGATATATTATATTCTATTGTGCATAGTATTTTGTATAGTAAAATCTTTTATATAAAAATGAATACTTTATTAATGTTATTCTATAAATAGAATATATTATATTTTATTATGCATAGTGTTTGCATAGTGTTCGTGATAGTGTTTCAGATAGTAAAAATCTTTTTATATAAAATAGAATATATTATATTTTATTTAAAAATTTTGCTTTAAATATAATTTGTCCGATTAAAGTAAATCAATCTGGACCATTCATGGGTTGGTTCTTATTCATTCCATTCTTCCATAAATAGAAGCTCATTCTTTCATTATTTCTTACGAATTCAATTTGAAACTCTAGAGAGAAACTATAGAGAGAATTCTTCTTCTATAATCTTGAGCGTATTTCTTTAGAGTTTAAGAAAACTTTGAGAGTAGTGCAAGTTTTCTTCGAGTATATCCTCGCCCTACTAGTCAGAATACTCTTATTTGAAAGGTAAAGGGATATTATTATGGTAAGGGATATTATTTGTTGTACCCGTAAGGGGTGTTATTCTTTCGTATTCATGAAGAGAACTTCTGTTATTCCATTCTTTATTATTCTATTGGAATAACCTGTGTACGCGGGTTACCCTATACTTGGTGGAATGACATGTATATGCGGTTTACCCAATACTTGGTGATCTTCTTCTATTATTCCATTCTTTATTATTATGTTGGAATAACCTGTTTATGCGAAGTACCGCATACTTGGTGAAATTCTTTTATTATTCATTCTTTATTATTCGTTTAATATCATCGTATGGTGTAATTTCACCGACACGGTTCTATTATTTATTATTCATTGGAATAACTTGTATATCTGTGGATTCTCAGTATACCGGTGAAGTCTGTTGTTATTCCATTCTTTATTATTACATTGGAATAACTCAGATATCTGTGGATTCTAGTATACCGGTGAAGTCTCGTTGTTATTCCATTATTTATTATTTCATTCTTTACTATTCTCGCCGGAATATCCGTCTGCAATGCTTTTACACGGACTTGGTTCTATTATTTATTATTCCGCATTTATTATTCTGTTGGAATAACCTCTCTGTGCGAATTACGCACGCATGGTGAAATTCTTCAGTTATTCCATTCTTTATTATTATGTTGGAATAACCTGTCTATGCGAAGTATTGCATACATGGTGAAATTCTTTTATTATTCCATTCTTTATTATTATGTTGGAATAACTTGTCTATGCGAAGTACTGCATACATGGTGAAATTCTTTTATTATTCCATTCTTTATTATTATGTTGGAATAACTCGCCTATGTGAAATCTTTGTTGGTTATAGGTTTCTGAGTTGTATGTCTTTGGTTTTGTAGTGCAAAGATGATATGTTGTTGAATATCTTTGGCTGTAGTGCAAAGATGATCTATTGTTTTGATAGCTTTGACCGTAGTACGAAGATGGACATGTGTATGATATGATCATGACCACTAGTGATAATAACGAATATCCTTGGTCGTAGTGCATGGATAATTCAATGATGTGATTAAGCGGGATCATAACCATTAGTTAACGATTGAATGTCTTTGGTAGTAGTGCGGCGATTGCAGACAATTGATTGGTATGATCATGACCATTGGTTTTATAGTTGAATATCTTTGGCCCGTAGCAAAAGATAGACAATGATTGGTATGATCATTGTTATTACATTTGAATATCTTGACTTTTGGGGTAAGGATATTGAGTAAAAATTCTATTAATCCTTCGTGGTAAGGAGAAACTGTTGATTTACATGATTATAAATATGAATTGTGAACTTAATTAAAATCTTTAGTGGTTCAGGTGAAGACAGGTGATGAAAGTTCTCTTTGTCTTGGGTACAACGAAGAACTGTTGATGAGTATTACAGGAATGAAATATTAACGATGGATTTTTAATTTGGAGGAGAAAGTAGACATTATGTTCTACTTGACTCTTCTAATGGATTCTTGATTCCGCTGCAATTTTGGCGAACAACAATAGGGTGATGAGAACCCGACTTTGAAAGCGTCAAAAGTACACCTCATTAGAATAAACAAGATAGTAATCTTCTTTGGGGTCTTGAAATATTCTGCGCTGTATTTTATATGGCATTGTAATAATTTGAGTTTGGATACGGCCCTACGAGATAATATTGTATTAAAACTCACGGTTAAGCTTGTCGTACTCTGCACGATAGTTCAACAGTTGTATAAATGAAGTTTGTATTTAATTTTTATAGTGTGATATCTGGCGACTCAGAATGGGTCGGGTATACCTATTTTGGGGGCGTCACACATTCTGTCTTGGCCAAGGACTACTGGGTTGTCATTTATCGAATCGCATAGGATATTTCACTTCTTTTACTAGAATTGGCAGATTCTTTATTGATCATACATTATCTGTGACGCCCCCAAAATAGGTATACATCACCCATCTTGGGTCGCCAAATACACAGTACAAAATTCAAATACAACTTAATTATACAACAGTCGCGTAAAATACGACAAAACATAATCTAAGAGTCTTAATAAGAATATTGTCATCTAGACAATATCCACACTCAATGGAGTCCTCATTACATTTATTGTCACACTATTTAACAGAATAGTGAGGACTACTAATGCTATCAACTGGGCCATCACTCCGTTTCCCGACTAGTCCTGGCTACGTTCTCATTCCTGAAGAGAACAGTGAAAGAAAGGGTGAGCTCAACTAGTCCAATAAGAAATATTATGACTAAGATAATGCAGAATAATTTATCGTTAGCCTTCAACAAAATGATAAACCGATAAAATATAATAAACATCAAGTTTAGCTCTGCTTGGAACAAGCAATCCATTAGAAGAGTCAAGTAGAGAATAAAACCTACTATCTTCTATGATTTAAAAAGGTTTTCATCACTTTTATCGCTGAGACTTAGTTTAATAAATAAACCACATCATCCCTGCACTACGGCCAAGGATATTCATTAGTATCACGACCTCAAATTATCCATGCACTACGAGCCAAGGATAATCGTGTATTCATCAATGGTTATGATCATGCCAACAACTGTCCATCAATGCACTACGACCAATGAGAACTTTTACCACATCATTTGTAACATTACGGTCATGATTATACCGAATAATCCTTGGTCATAATCATACCAAGTCCATCTATGCACTACATGCCACAGATGATTTTCAACATATTATAAACACGAGGATGATGGCAATGATATAAGAATTCAATAAAACAAGTTCAAGGATAAATTTGTAAAGATTTATAATTTAATTTATCCAGAAATCAATAATGTCTAAATTGTCAACATGATACTGTTTTGTGGAGTAAAATTCAAGAATGCTCAGAAGAATATTTCCATGAAAAGATACTGGATGAAGCGCAAATATCCAGGATATTCTACTAATTTCATGGAGTATAGAACCAAAACTTTAACCAACTGAATATAATAGAAAATATGAAACTGCAAATGGATTTTTGCCCGCCATGCAGTAATCCACGTAGACATATCATTTCCATAATTTAATAAGAAATGAATACGAAGGATCATTCACCATGCATGCGGTAATGCATATAGACAGGTTATTCCAACAGAATAATAAATAATGGAATAATAGAAGAATTCACCAGGCGTGCGTAATCTGCACAGACAGGTTATTCCAACAGAATGATAAAGAATGGAACCGGTC
This sequence comes from Panax quinquefolius, assembly GCA_020205615.1. Classification (NCBI taxonomy): domain Eukaryota; kingdom Viridiplantae; phylum Streptophyta; class Magnoliopsida; order Apiales; family Araliaceae; genus Panax; species Panax quinquefolius. The sequence continues at coordinate 13,414,683 of CM035170.1, read as the reverse complement.
ATACGTAACCGCATGCATGAGGATATTCCAATGTAATAATAAAGAATGGAACCGGGTCATGCGTAATCCGCATGCATGTGATATTCCAATGAGAATAATAAAGAATGGAATAACAACGAGAATTCACGGTGCATGCGATAGGTAGCATGATGACAAGTTATTCCAATAGAATAATAAAGAATGGAATAATAGAAGAATTTCACCATGTATACAGTACTTCGCATAGACAGGCTATTCCAACATAATAATAAAGAATGGAATAACAACCCTTATGAGTATTGAAAGAAAATAACTCTCTTCATGAATACAAAAGAATAATACCCCTTACCTTAGAAGAAACTGGATACTAGAATAGTGTGGTAGCAGACTTCTCTTCTTCTTTCTCTCTATAATTTCTCTCTATAATAATTGCTCTTGTGAGACTTAGTGAATTGGTGAGAATGAAAGAAGAATGAGCTTCTATTTATAGGAAAATATAGTTTTGATAATTGCACGTTTTGGGGCTCGAAATATTACAGTATAATACCTTCCTCTTTTTCTTCATTTTTAATTTAGTCCTGCAAGTATTATCAAATTTACACCACCTCCCCTAATAGTAAATAATGTGATTTAATAGTTCATTCACGTGACTCAATAGTATAATCACGTGAAAAAACTAATTACAGTATAGTACCTTCAACTTTACCTCCATTTTTAATTTAGTCATGTATTATCAATCTTGCACCATCTCCCCTAATAGTACATGAATGTGAATCAATAGTACACACATGTTAACAAATAGTTATAAGCATGTGAAATATTAGCAATTAATTGCTCATTTATCCGATTAATTATCTGATTGGTCAATATAACCACCAGACATCAATTATTATCGAAATAAATGTCGATTTCCACTAATAATAATAATCCCAACACAGAATACTTTATTAATGTATTTTGTATAGTAAAATCTTTTTATATAAAACAGAATACTTTATTAATGTTATTCTATAAATAGAATATATTATATTTTATTATGCATAGTGTTTGCATAGTGCCTGCATAGTGTTTGCATAGTAAAAATCTTTTTATATAAAATTGAATATATTATATTTTATTTAAAAAATTTTGCTTTAAATATGGACTGTCCGATTAAAGTAAATCAATCTGGACCATTCATGGGTTGGTTACTATTCATTCCATTCTTCCATAAATAGAAGCTCATTCTTTCATTATTTCTTACGAATTCACTGAAACTCTAGAGAGAGAAACTATAGAGAGAATTCTTCTTCTATAATCTTGAGCGTATTTCTTTAGAGTTTAAGAAAACTTTGAGAGTAGTGCAAGTTTTCTTCGAGTATATCCTCGCCCTACTAGTCAGAATACTCTTATTTGAAAGGTAAAGGGATATTATTATGGTAAGGGATATTATTTGTTGTGCAGTAAGGGTGTTATTCTTCGTATTCATGAAGAGAACACATTATTCCATTCTTTATTATTTTGTTGGAATAACCTGTATGCTCGGTTTACCCTATACTTGGTGGAATGACATGTATATGCGGTTTACCCAATACTTGGTGATCTTCTTCTGTTATTCCATTCTTTATTATTATGTTGGAATAACTGTTTTTATGCCAATACCGCATACTTGGTGAAATTCTTTTATTATTACATTCTTTATTATACAGCCGGAATATAATATCGCGATTGTGATTTTCACGACTGGTTCTATTATTTATTATTACGTTGGAATAACTTTGTACGCGGATTCACCGTATACACCGGTGAAGTCTGTTGTTATTCCATTCTTTATTATTCTGTTGGAATAACTCAGTATATCTGGATTCTAGTATACTGTTGAAGTCTGTTGTTATTCCATTATTTATTATTTCATTCTTTACTATACAGCCGGAATATCCAAAATGCATGCGTTTCTGTGGGACTTGTTCTATTATTTATTATTAGCATTTATTATTACATTGGAATAACCTCTCTGCATGCGTAATTACATACGCATGGTGAAATTCTTCGATTATTCCATTCTTTATTATTATGTTGGAATAACCTGTCTATGCGAAGTATTGCATACATGGTGAAATTCTTTTATTATTCCATTCTTTATTATTATGTTGGAATAACTTGTCTATGCGAAGTACTGCATACATGGTGAAATTCTTTTATTATTCCATTCTTTATTATTATGTTGGAATAACCTGTCTATGTGAAGTACTGTTGGTTATAGGTTTTACAGTTGTATGTCTTTGGCCTGTAGTGCAAAGATGATATGTTGTTGAATATCTTTGGCCTGTAGTGCAAAGATGATCTATTGTTTGATAGCTTTGACCCGTAGTACGAAGATGGACATGTGTATGACATGATCATGACCACTAGTGATAATAACGAATATCCTTGGTCGTAGTGCATGGATAATTCAATGATGTGATTGGCAGGATCATAACCATTAGTTAACAGTTGAATGTCTTTGGCCGTAGTGCACTGACAGACAATTGATTGGTATGATCATGACCATTGGTTTTATAGTTGAATATCTTTGGGCGTAGTGCAAAAGATAGACAATGATTGGTATGATCATTGTTATTACATTTGAATATCTTCAGCCTTTGGGGTAAGGATATTGAGTAAAAATTCTATTAATCCTTCGTGGTAAGGAGAAACTGTTGATTTACATGATTATAAATATGAATTGTGAACTTAATTAAAATCTTTAGTGGTTCAGGTGAAGACAGGTGATGAAAGTTCTCTTTGTCTTGGGTACAACGAAGAACCTGTTGATGAGTATTACAGAATGAAATATTAACGATGGATTTTTAATTTGGAGGAGAAAGTAGACATTATGTTCTACTTGACTCTTCTAATGGATTCTTGATTCCGCTGCAATTTTGGCGAACAACAATAGGGTGATGAGAACCCGACTTTGAAAGCGTCAAAAGTACACCTCATTAGAATAAACAAGATAGTAATCTTCTTTGGGGTCTTGAAATATTTACTGCTGTATTTATATATGGCATTGTAATAATTTGAGTTTGGATACGGCCTACGAGATAATATTGTATTAAAACTCACAGTTAACTGTTGTCGTACTCTGCACGATAGTTCAACAGTTGTATAAATGAAGTTTGTATTTAATTTTTATAGTGTGATATCTGGCGACTCAGAATGGGTCGGGTATACCTATTTTGGGGGCGTCACACATTCTGTCTTGGCCAAGGACTACTGGGTTGTCATTTATCGAATCGCATAGGATATTTCACTTCTTTTACTAGAATTGGCAGATTCTTTATTGATCATACATTATCTGTGACGCCCCCAAAATAGGTATACATCACCCATCTTGGGTCGCCAAATACACAGTACAAAATTCAAATACAACTTAATTATACAACAGTCGTGTAAAATACGACAAAACATAATCTAAGAGTCTTATTAAGAATATTGTCATCTAGACAATATCCACACTCAATGGAGTCCTCATTACATTTATTGTCACACTATTTAACAGAATAGTGAGGACTACTAATGCAATCAACTGGGCCATCACTCCGTTTTCCGACTAGTCCTGGCTACGTTCTCATTTCCTGAAGAGAACAGTGAAAGAAAGGGTGAGCTCAACTAGTCCAATAAGAAATATTATGACTAAGATAATGCAGAATAATTTATCGTTAGCCTTCAACAGTGATAAACTGATAAAATATAATAAACATCAAGTTTAACTGCAGCGGAACAAGCAATCCATTAGAAGAGTCAAGTAGAGAATAAAACCTACTATCTTCTATGATTTAAAAGGTTTTTCATCACTTTTATCGCTGAGACTTAGTTTAATAAATAAACCACATCATCCCTGCACTACGGCCAAGGATATTCATTAGTATCACGACCTCAAATTATCCATGCACTACGAGCCAAGGATAATCGTGTATTCATCAATGGTCATGATCATGCCAACAACTGTCCATCAATGCACTACGACCAATGAGAACTTTTACCACATCATTTGTAACATTACGGTCATGATTATACCGAATAATCCTTGGTCATAATCATACCAAGTCCATCTATGCACTACATGCCACAGATGATTTTCAACATATTATAAACATGAGGATGATGACAATGATATAAGAATTCAATAAAACAAGTTCAAGGATAAATTTGTAAAGATTTATAATTTAATTTATCCAGAAATCAATAATGTCTAAATTGTCAACATGATACTGTTTTGTGGAGTAAAATTCAAGAATGCTCGGAAGAATATTTCCATGAAAAAGATCTTTGGATGAAGCGCAAATATCCGGATATTCTACTAATTTCATGGAGTATAGAACCAAAACTTTAACCAACTGAATATAATAGAAAATATGAAACTGCAAATGGATTTTTGCCCGCCATGCAGTAATCCACGTAGACATATCATTTCCACAATTTAATAAGAAATGAATCGAAGGATCATTCACCATGCATGCAGTAATGCATATAGGCGAGTTATTCCAAATGTAATAATAAATAATGGAATAATAGAAGAATTCACCAGCGTGCGTAATCGCATGCATGAGTTATTCCAATGTAATGATAAAGAATGGAACCAGTCATGCAGTAAACCGCATGCATGGGATATTCCAAATGTAATAATAAAGAATGGAACTGTGTCATGCGTAATCCGCATGCATGAGGATATTCCAAATGTAATAATAAAGAATGGAATAACAAATGAATTCACGGGCATGCGATAGACCGCGACATGACAAGTTATTCCAATAGAATAATAAAGAATGGAATAATAGAAGAATTTCACCATGTATACGAAGATTTAGCATAGGCAAGGCTATTCCAATATAATAATAAAGAATGGAATAACAACCCTTATGAGTATTGAAAGAAAATAACTCTCTTCATGAATACAAAAGAATAATACCCCTTACCTTAGAAGAAACTGGATACTAGAATAGTGAGGTAGCAGACTTCTCTTCTTCTTTCTCTCTATAATTTCTCTCTATAATAATTGCTCTTGTGAGACTTAGTGAATTGGTGAGAATGAAAGAAGAATGAGCTTCTATTTATAGGAAAATATAGTTTTGATAATCGCACGCTTTTTGGGGCTCGAAATATTACAAAGATAATACCTTCCTCTTTTCTTCATTTTTAATTTAGTCCCGCAAGTATTATCAAATTTACACCACCTCCCCTAATAGTAAATAATGTGATTTAATAGTTCATTCACATTGACTCAATAGTATAATCACGTGAAAAAACTAATTACAAATATAAGTACCTTCAACTTTACCTCCATTTTAATTTAGTCATGTATTATCAATCTTGCGCCATCTCCCCTAATAGTACATGAATGTGAATCAATAGTACACACATGTTAACAAATAGTTATAAGCATGTGAAATATTAGCAATTAATTGCTCATTTATCCGATTAATTACCTGATTGGTCAATATAACCACCAGACATCAATTATTATCGAAATAAATGTCGATTTCCACTAATAATAATAATCCCAACACAATGGAACTATCAATTTCATCTTTAATCAACACGAACTTATTCATCATTAATATTATAATTCATAATATTTAACAACCAGATCGTTCCCAGGAAAGAGGGGGCTTTCCGATAAGGATTTCTCCTTATTGGCGCGCAATTAGGTGACCAAACCTCTCCCTGATAGAACTTCTAGACATTGTCAATATTACAAATAATAATATGAATAACTTTGTCGTCTCAATTATTGATTTAATAATAATAAATATTATGCAGATGATACTGTGATAATAATTGAATCAATAATACGAGAGATATGATACAACAATTACTGTAGCAATAATTAAGTATAACTGGGTGACTTCTCACGTAAGCATCAATAATCAATACCGTGTGCTACTATACAACCCACGCCGACATTCATTGTACTTTTACTAAGGGTAGTTCAAAAGTTTTAATCTGTAACACTTTCGCCATTATTTTTATAAAAGATAATTTCGTGCGTTTTCTAACTACGATAATACTTCCGTTATGGGGTCCACCAATGATTGTCTTGTCATCGCATTTAATATTTCTGTTAAAATGAATATTTTTCGACCAATCGAATATTATATAACCACTTGCTTACTTTGCAAAATTTGTAAATATAACCCACAACTATAACATTATACCAAATCCACACCATAATATTCAAAAATATATTTCGAGAAAATTTAATCTTTATTTATAAAAGTTGGGGTCTTACAACCTCCCCTTCTTATGAAATTTCGTCATCAAAATTAGGGTGCGTACCTGGTATGTCGAAGAGGTGAGGATACCTTGATTTTATTTTAGATTCTAACTCCCAGGTCATTTCCTCAACATCGTGGTTTCTCCACAAAACTTTGACTTGAGGTATAACTTTAGAGCGTAGAATATGATCCTTCTTATCCAAGATTTTAACAGGTACCTCTTCATACGTTAAATCTTCCGCTATCACGTCCGGTTCTAATTCAATAATGTGGTTCGGGTCTTTCACATATTTACGCAACATGGATATGTGAAAAACGTTATGAACACGAGACATACTTGGCGGTAAGGCAAGTCTATAGGCCACAAGTCCTACTCGATCGAGGATTAACAATGGGCCAATGAATCGAGGATTGAGCTTTCCTCTCTTTCCAAATCTAATAACTCTTTTCTATGGAGCAACACGTAACAACACATGATCTCCAATATTGAATTCCACGTCCTTTCGATGAAGATCAGCATAACTCTTTTGTCGATCTTGTGAGGTTTTTATACGTTGTCGGATCGTTTGAATCTTTTTCGTAGTCATACGTACCAACTCCGGTTCCAACAATGTTGCTTCACCCACTTCATCCCAGCATACTGGAGAATGACACTTTCTTCCATACAACGCCTCAAATGGAGCCATGCCAATACTTGTTTGATAACTGTTGTTGTAGGAAAACTCCACCAATGGTAAGAACTTGTCCCAACTTCCTTTGAATTCAAGGACACAGAGTCTTAATAAATCTTCAAGAGTTTGAATAGTCCTCTCCGACTGCCCGTCTGTTTGAGGATGATATGCAGAACTAAATCGTAAATCCATGTCCATAGCTTTTTCAAACTAACCCAAAATCGTGAAGTGAATCTTAGGTCTCGATCAGAAACTATGGATACTGGCATACCATGCAATCTTATAATCTCGTTTATGTACATACGAGCAAGACGTTCAAATGTATAAGTTTCTCGTATAGGTAAGAAATGAGCCGACTTGGCCAATCTATCAATAATGATCCAAATCGCATCTATGCCTTGAGAAACCTTGTGAAGACCGGTAACGAAATCCATGGTAATGTGCTCCCACTTCCATTCTGTAATTTTAAGTGGTTGCAATGGACCTTTTGGCACTTGATGCTCCGCCTTGACTCGTTGACAAGTTAGACACCTTGAGATAAACTCCGCGATCTCTCTCTTCATATTGCTCCACCAAAATGTATGTCGAAGATCACGATATATTTTGGTACTCCCAGGATGGATTGCAAAAGGTGTGTTGTACGCCTCCATCATGATTTTATACTTTAAGTCAGAATCGTTAGGAACACAAAGTCTAGAGTTGACTCAAAGTATTCCTTTTTCATCGATTCTTGCTTCCGAAATAGCACCTTCTTGCACTTTCTTCCTCATACGCGTCAGCTCCAAGTCTGTAGCTTGAGCAGCTTTAACTTTATCGATTAAAGTTGGTTCTACTCGTATATTCGCCATCATCACATGGGTCCCTGGAGTCTTTAACTCTATCTCCATCCTTTGTAAGTCATATACAATGGGCCTATGCATTGACAATAATGCACTCGTACCCGCATATGGTCTTCTACTCAATGCATCAGCTACTACGTTCGCTTTTCCAGGATGGTATTGAATGGTATGATCGTAATCTTTCAATAGCTCTAGCCATCGTCGTTACCGCATGTTGAGTTCCTTTTGAGTGAAGAAATATTTGAGGCTTTTATGATCCGTATAGATCTCCACCTTCTCTCCATACAGGTAATGCCTCCAAATCTTAAGCGCAAAAACGACTGCTGCCAACTCTAGATCATGAGTAGGATAATTCCTCTCATATTCTTTGAGTTATCGTGAGGCATAGGCTATGACTTTCCTATGTTGCATGAGAACACATCCTAACCCTTTGCCTGAAGCATCACTGTAGATGACAAATCCCTCCGAACCAGATGGTATTGTCGTAGCAGTCTTTGAAATGAGTCTTCTCTTGAGTTCTTGAAAACTCTTCTCACATTCCTCGCTCCAACCGAACTTTGTATCTTTTCGAGTCAGCTGAGTTAATGGAGTAGCGATTCGAGAAAATACTTCCACGAATCTCCGATAATAACCAGCTAAGCCGAGAAAGCTACGTACTTCGGTCACTAATTTTGGTTGCTCCCAACTTTGAATTGCTTCAATCTTCGCCGGGTCAACAGATATTTCATGATTTGTATCACGTGCCCAAGGAATGTTAGTTCCTCAAGCCAGAACTCGCATTTCTTCAACTTGGCATATAACTTAGTTTCACGAAGCTTTTGGAGTATCAGCCTCAAGTGTTGCTCATGATCTTCACGGCTTTTGGAGTAAATGAGGATGTCATCAATAAAGACGACCACAAAGTGATCCAAATATTCCTTGAATACTCGGTTCATCATATCCATGAAGGCAGCATGAGCATTAGTTAGTCCAATAGACATGACTAGGAATTCGTAATGCCCGTACCTAGTTCTGAAAGCAGTATTTGGAATGTCATCAGTTTTAATCTTCAACTGATGATATCCAGAACGAAGATTGATCTTTGAAAAGAATTTGGCACCTTGCAACTGGTCAAACAGGTCATCAATGCGAGGCAACGGGTACCTATTTTTGATGTTGAAATGATTCAACTCCCAATAATCAATACAACGTCGCATACTTCCATCTTTCTTCTTCACAAATAGAACAGGAGCACCCCAAGGAGACGTACTAGGTCGAATGAAACCGATGTCTAACAATTCCTACAGTTGGGTTTTTAACTCCTGAAGTTCAATAGGAGCCATTCAATATGGGGTTTGGAAATGGGTTTTGTACCGGGTTCAAGGTCGATACCAAACTCAATTTCACGCTCTGGGGTAGGCCAGGAAGTTCTTTGGGGAATACGTCAGGAAAATTAATAACAATAGAAATATCATTCAAATCTGACGTATTTTTGTTTAAATTTGTGACATGAGCTAAGAAAGCTTGACATCCGTTTTTTAATAAACGAATAGCTTTATGGATTGAGATGACCGTGATTGATTTTAATGGTTTGGTTGCTTGAATTCGCATAATAGGTTTGTTAGGAATATGAAAGCTAACAACTTTACGAAAACAATGCATTTTTGCATGATGAATAGTTAACCATTCAATCCCTAAAATCACGTCAAATGCAAGTATTTTTAAAGAAATAAGATTGACAGGTAACGTGCTGTTACCGATTTGAATCAAACAAGACTTATAAACAGGGGATGTAATGAAGGTTTCTCCCAACAGAGTTTCAACCGATAAGTCAAAGTCTAATTTCTCCAGAGTCAAATTTAAACGTTGAGCGCAAGTAGGAGAAATAAAAGAATGGGTAGAACTGGTATCAAATAAGGTATAGACTTCGCTAGAGTTTATGATAAGCTTACCCGTGATGACCTCGTTCGGGTTCCTTGCTTTCTGGGAGGTTACGACAAACGCTCTCCCTTGAACTACCGGCTTTAACTTTTCTGGGACCGTCTTTGGTGCCTCCATCCCAGATGGACTTGTCTTTGATGCACGATAAAATCAGGCTAGGTGACCTTCTCTTCCATAATTATAACACGCTTTGGACTGCATCGCACAGTTTGGACTGATATGTCCATCCCCTCCGCATTTGAAGCATATGATTGGTGGTCGTTCTCCTTCCTTAACAACAGGTGCTGGTGCTGATGTCTTTCCATCATTGTTGAATCTCTTTTTCTTGAAATGTCCATTTTTACTGTCTTAGCCATGATTACCACAGAAGTGGTTACCATTTCTGGCATGTTGATTCCCTCCACGTTTGTTATCACTGCTTCGATGACTGCTACCACTGGTATTATCATTATGCTGGCTGCTTTCTCTTGGTTGATTTGACTCGTTATCGCGCTCCAATAACTGAGCCCTATTAACAACATCTGAATACAAACATAGTTTGTGAGAAATTAAGTATTGACGTATCTCGGGTTTCAAACCTCTTAGAAACATCCGCGTCATTCTCTCCTCATTATCAACCAAGTGAGACGCAAACTGGGACAACTCGACAAACTTAGCTTCGTTCTGTGACACGGTCATATTGTTCTGCTCCAACTTGATGAATTCTACCTCTTTCATGTGACGAATAATTTTGGGAAAGTACTTGTCGTTGAATAGTTCTTGGAACTTGTTGGGTAAATCTATATACGCTCAACACGCAAGTATACGTGGTCAACAAATAATATAATAGTAAGTAAAGTATCGTTCTCTCAGAGATTAACACAAATTTCCCTTGCAACTACCAATTTCCTACTAATCCAAATTTTATTAAACTAATCAATTTCAAATTTATATAGAAAATATCACAATCATTCAAAAATCAACTTAATAACCACAAACACTAAATCAGGATTTTCAAACAAGTATTGGAGAATTAGGCTTATAACTTCACTCTAAGCGCCCCTCTGATTAGTATCACCTTATTCGATTTAACTCACTATCCCAGCTTATTAATCAAGAACACATAAGTAGTATTAATCACCTCTCGATATATTAACACCATATTAACCCAATTCCACAATCAAGAAAGAATTAAGTCAAACACCTTAATTAATCAACTCACTATATCTCTATGTGAATTCCAATTAAGCAAGGTTTAATCCCAAGTTCTCTTCACGATTACATGTGATGTCAAGCATATCTCTACCTCAACAATAATCAATAATTTGCAATTCACAAATTTCATGACACATGCTATATTAACTAGGTCTAGATTTATATTTCATCTCTCGAGTTCATACAAATCCACATAAAATTGTTGATCAAGCAATTCATAAATTCAAGCTCCAATTAATATAGATAAAATGCATAATAGCTATATTAAACTGAAAACCAAGGTTACACAATCATCGTTCCACTTAGAGATTCATTAAAAGCCTAACTAATAATTTAGCCCATAATAAATGAATTAAACACTGAATAACTTAAAGGAAACATCATCCCAATTACAGAGATAGAAATTTAGAGAAGAATAATGATACACCACCCTTCTCCGCTTTCGATTCTGAAATCTTCGTGAATTTATTCCTGTTCTTCGTTCCTCCAATTCTTGCTCTTCCTAAATCCTTGTTCACGTAATAGAAAATATGATATCCTCTGAATGCTCTCCCAGTCTGCTTTTATCAGCCTTTATCTCCTCCTAAACCCATGACTCCTAATCCATCTCGAAGTTCTACCCAAGAGAGACTCCTCCAATTTACAACGACCCGACTCCCTTCAGTTCGCGCACCAGCGCGATCCGCGCCAGCTTCAATGCAGCAACAAGACTCAGGCTTCTAACTGTCAAGAACTTTTCTCATGCCCGGTAGCGTCGCGCGCACACAACTTATCGACGCTTCAGTAGCATTCCGGTGCTAGATAGTCGTGACTTCACATGTTGCTCCGAAATGTCCTCAAATGCTCCAAATTGCTACATGAGTCGGAATTACCTACAACAAACGCAAACCCTGTCAGAAATAACATGAAAGTACCCAAAAACTAACAAGATAACAAGCCATATAAACATAATTCATGGGTTAAAACCCACTCATCAGAACTTCTCCCAAGACATCTTCAGTGTGGTAGGTTGAGTACGCTTTACCGATTTCCACCAGTAATCTTCCTCTCCTCGCAGGATAAAGGTGGCAAATGGAACCTTTTGCTCCTCGGAGCATCCCAAAACATCAAATATCTTGGTGATCTGCTTTATCCACGCTTCCGCCTTAAGTGGTTTTGGCTCTCCAATAAACTCCGGTGGTCCCAGCTCCTTGAATTGTTTAGCGGTGACTGTCCGAGAGTTTCCAATGTTTCCACCTACATTTTGGATAGGAGCCACTCTCGCTTGATGTTGCATGAATTGCATAAAGCCTCTGAACATTCCATCGTTCATCATTTGGTTAGTGTTGTTGTTTGCATGAGGATTGTCTCCTTCCTGATGCACATTATTCTGATTATTGATCTGTGGAGACTCAACGGTCTCCTGTGCTCCATTGCTATTCTCAACATTCTCAGATGTCATTTTTAATTACTGCCACAAAACAAGGGTTAATTGACATGCAACATATTATCCCTAAAATCTGACCGACCAATTAAATACCAACTAAACTTAGGTAGGTCATACTAACGAAGGAATTACCCGTCTCTCCCCTCCTAGTTCTAGTCTCACATCTTAGCCAGGGATCATATCCCTAAGCTTTGATACCAACTGTGACGCCCCCAAAATAGGTATACATCACCCATCTTGGGTCGCCAAATACATGGTTCAAAATTCAAATACAACTTAATTATACAGCAGTCGTGTAAAATACGACAAAACATAATCTAAGAGTCTTAATAAGAATATTGTCATCTAGACAATATCCACACTCAATGGAGTCCTCATTACATTTATTGTCACACTATTTAACAGAATAGTGAGGACTACTAATGCTATCAACTAGACAGTCACTACGTTCCCCGACTAGTCCCGGCTACGTTCTCATTTCCTGAAGAGAACAATGAAAAAAAGGGTGAGCTCAACTAGCCTAATAAGAAATATTATGACTAAGATAATGCAGAATAATTTATCGTTAGCCTTCAACAGTTTTAAACTAATAAAATATAATAAACATCAAGTTTAACTGCAGCGGAACAAGCAATCCATTAGAAGAGTCAAGTAGAGAATAAAATCTACTATCTTCTACGATTTAAAAGGTTTTTCATCACTTTTATCGCTGAGACTCGACTTAATAAATAAACCACATCATCCCTACACTACAGCCAAGAAAATTAATTAGTATCACGACCACAAATTATTCATACACTACTGGCCAAGGATATTCATGTATTCATCAATGGTCATGATCATGCCAATAACTGTCCATCAATGCACTACGACCAACGAGGACTTTTACCACATCATTTATAACATCACGATCATGATTATACCGAATAATCCCTGGTCATAATCATACCAAGTCCATCTATGCACTACAGGCCATAGATGACTTTTAACATATTATAAACATAAGGATGATGACAATGATATAACAATTCAATATAACAAGTTCAAAGATAAATTTGTAAATATTTATAATTTAATTTATCCAGAAATCAAAAACGTCCAAATTGTTAACATGATACTGTTTTGTGGATTAAAATTCAAGAATGCTCAGAAGAATATTTCCATGAAAAGATACTGGATGAATCGCAAATATCCAGGATATTCTACTAATTTCATGGAGTATAGAACCAAAACTTTAACCAACTGAGTATAATAGAATATATGAAACTATAATCGGATTTTTGCCCGCCATGCGGTAATCCACGTAGAATTTAATAAGGAATGAATATGAAGGATCATTCACCATGCATGTGGTAATCAACATAGATAGGTTATTCCAACAAAATAATAAAGAAATGAATAACAGAAGAATTCACCAGGCGTGCGTAATCTGCACAGACATGTTATTCCAACAGAATGATAAAGAATGGAACCGAAGTCATGCCGTAAACCACATGCATGTGATATTCCAATGTAATAATAAAGAATGGAACCAGTCATACGTAATCCGCATGCACAGGATATTCCAATGAATAATAAATAATGGAATAACAATGAATTCACAGGCATGCGATAGACCGCATGCATGAGTTATTCCAATGTAATAATAAAGAATGGAATAACAGAAGAATTTCACCATGTATGTGGTACTTCACATAGACAAGTTATTCCAACATAATAATAAAGAATGGAATAACAACCCTTACGAGTATTGAAAGAAAATAACTATGTTCATGAATACGAAAGAATAATACCCCTGACCTTAGAAGAAACTTGATACTAGAATAGTGAGGTAGCAGATTTCTCTTCTTCTTTCTCTCTATAATTTCTCTCTATAATAATTGCTCTTGTGAGACTTAGTGAATTGGTGAGAATGAAAGAAGAATGAGCTTCTATTTATAGGAAAATATAGTTTCGATAATTGCACGTTTTGGGGCTCGAAATATTATAATATAATATCTTCCTCTTTTTCTTCATTTTTAATTCAGTCCCGCAAGTATTATCAAACTTGCACCACCTCCCGTAATAGTAAATAATGTGAATTAATAGTTCATTCATGTGACTTAATAGTATAATCATGTGAAAAAATTAATTACAGTATAGTACCTTCATCTATACCTCCATTTTTAATTTAGTCATGCAAGTATTATCAATCTTGCACCACCTCCCCTAATAGTACATGAATGTGAATCAATAGTACACACATGTGAACAAATAGTTATAAGCATATGAAATAATAACAATTAATTGCTCATTTATCCGATTAATTACCTGATTGGTCAATATAACCTCCAGACATTAATTAATATCGAAATAAATGTCGATTTCCATTAACACTAATAATTTCAACACAATGGAACTATCAATTTCATCTTTAATCAACACGAACTTATTCATCATTAATATTATAATTTACAATATTTAACAACCAGGTCATTCCCAGGAAAGAGGGGGCTTTCCGATAAGGATTTTTCCTTATTGGCGCGCAATTAGGTGACCAAACCTCTCATTGACAGAACTTCTAGACATTGTCAATATTGCAAATAATAATATGAATAACTTTGTCGTCTCAATTATTGATTTAATAATAATAAATATTATGCAGATGATATTGTGACAATAATTGAATCAATAATATGAGAGATATGATGCAACAATTACTGTAGAAATAATTGAGTATAACTAAGTGACTTCTCACGTAAGCATCAATAATCAATACTGTGGTGCTACTATGCAACCACGCCAGACATCGTACTCTTACTCTTGGGTAGTTCAATGCTTTTTTTAGCAGAACACGCTTTTAGTTATTTTTATAAAAAGATAATTTCGCCGTTTTCTAACTACGATAATACTTCATTGTGGGGTCCACCAATGATTGTGCCGTCGCATTTAATATTCCCTGTTAAAATGAATAATCCCCGACCAATCGAATATTATATAACCACTTGCTTACTTTGTAAAATTTGTAAATATAACCCACAACTATAACATTATACCAAATCCACACTATAATATTCAAAAATATATTTCGAGAAAATTTAATCTTTATTTATAAAAGTTGGGGTCTTACATTATCTCAGTGTAAAACTTATTATATCCAAGCATACCCTTTGATATACCCTAAGGATATTAAGGAATAAGTCAAAGTAGAACTCATCATACACAAGATACTATGATGATCTCAAGTCCAAGGATCACTTGTACTACTATCACTACATGAATTCATATTGACAGACAAGTAAAACTTCATTAGGTATTCCTTAGTGAGTCACGTTCAGTGAACTTATTTTCTAATAAGCATCTATATACTTGCTTTAGTGTCTCCACACAAATGATCATGAGATCAGTCATCCTCATCTAATGAGCAAGCAACGTATGTACCAATCTATCCGGATTCACTAATCCCCAATTTAGTAATCCAACGATTGGAAACTATTTTAGTTTTAAGCTTTCTAAGAATTTAGATCTCATTAGAATGATCATCATCATTATTCTAAAAGCATTGCTTAAAACTATGGGTTTATCACATATTATAAAACAACATCATGTAGATAATTAAAAGTCTTTAATAAATTAATACTTTTTATTAATAAATGAATAAGATTGTTACAAAGTATATGCTTTATCATCAAATATGATTGGCTTGTGTGCATACTACTTTCATGAGCTCCTCTAGGCATTGAATCCACTGGGGCGGATTCAATTGGGAAAAGGCAGTTGGCTTATTTTAAGAAGTTGGTTTGACAAGGATTCTGGTGGCTGATTTGGGAAGGAATTCAGAGAACATAAAAATAACAATTGGAGAGGCAGAGAGGAGATACAACAATACTCAATACACAAGGGATACACAGATTGGAACATTATACAAGGAGATTTTGAAGATCCTAGAAGGAGGATCATGCGAAGCTCAAGTGAAGGATTAGGATGAAGGATTTACTGCAGTTTATTCTTTCTTTTCTTTTCTTTTCTTGTGTTTTCAGATGTTTAATTCTTCTACAGATATTCACTTTTGTCATGAGTAACTAAATTTTATCTTAAGATTACAGTGGACTTTATTGTGTAGTTTAGATATATACAATTCCTTGTTAATTATAATTGACTATTATGGGATTGTCTATTATGGTTTGTTTTTAATTCTTTAATTGTTTGATCAACAATTACTGTGATAATCTATATGAATTCGAGAGATGGATTATAGGTTTAGATCCGACCATAATAACACGTGATTGTGTTTTATGCATGACAATTAAATTCATGATTTGTATTTTGGATAGAGATATATATACCTACACATCGCATTTAATTTGATAGAAAATATGTGTTTCAAATCCTTTTTAATTATAATTCACATAGAGATATAGTGAATTAGTTAACTAGGGTGTTCGTCTTAATTCTATCATATGCGGATTTAAGTTGATATGTTTATGGTGCGCATTGAGAGATGGTCATAAATACTGATGAATTCTTGATTAACAGTCCGGAATAGTTAATGTAATTTGACAAAAAATATATTGACCTAAATGAAGCAATAAGTGAAATTATAATCTTAAATCTCTTAATATTTGTTTTTGACCTTGTGTTATTTAGCTTTAGTTTAGTTAGTTGATAATTGTCAGAAATTCATAACTTAATCATTGGTTTAATAAAATTGAGTTAATATAAAATCAGGATTGGTTAAGTATAAAGGATAAATTACATATACTAGTACATTTTATAAATAATTACAAAATCATACTTCTATAAAATAATTACAAAAATAATACATTTTTTCATATTTATTTACAAAAATAATACATTTAGATATCCTTTGATTGTGATTCATGATTATCTCCTTATATCTCGCAAACGAAGTAAAACTCCTACATATATTAAGTCCCGGCTTCACATCGCTCGCAAACGGTATGGCTCCTCCATGATCGCCACCGGCTATGGGGAGGAAAATTATCTTTCAGTTTCCAGCGCAAAAGTTCAACCAATGGCCTCACTCCATTAAAAGACTCTCTCGTAATGCCTGAAGATGTTGATGAGCCCCTATTAGTTCAAAAACATAGAACCCCCGCTCCTCTTTTACGAAACACGGTGCTCATACACCAAAAGACTAAAAGATCATATGGTTTGGTTTGTGGGTCCGCCCATTTGTATGGTGTTTTGTGTGGCTCTCTTGGTGTTTGATAAAATGCATAAAAAGTGTATTTGGGAAGAAAGAAAGGTGATGAGATGGAGAAGGGAAAATGAAGTATTGTGATAGCTTTTTAGGGCGTATTGGTGGGGATTTTAGGGAGGAAGACAGGAAGTTGGAGAGAGACAGGAAGTTCTAGAAACATAACAGCTTCTGAGTTCTGAGGCTTATTTGTAAAAAGCAAGCAGGATATGAAAAGAGATTGGTAACCAAATCTTCATACCAAGGTTACCAAACTTTCATACCAAGGTAATCAAACCTTCATCTCAAGGTTACCAATCCACCATGTTCTCACCTGCTGTTCCTGGAGATCAAGGTAACCAATCCACACCTGTAGTTTTTTCATAGCGCAGTTGGTAACCAAACTTTCATCTCAAGGTTACCAAACTGTCATACTAAGGTAACCAAACTTTTATACTAAGGTAACCAAACTTTTATACCAAGGTAACCAAACTGTCATACCAAGGTAACCAATCCACCTCCACACCATCAGTTTTTTCATAGTGCAGTTGGTAACCAAACCTTCACACCAAGGTAACCAAACCTTCATACCAAGGTAACCTTGGTATAAAAGTTTGGTTACCTTAGTATAAAAGTTTGGTTACCTTGGTATAAAAGTTTGGTTACCTCAGTATAAAAGTTTGGTTACCTTGGTATAAAAGTTTGGTTACCTCAGTATAAAAGTTTGGTTACCTTGGTTACCAATGTTTGGTTACCTTGGTATAAAAGTTTGGTTACCTTGGTTACCAATGTTTGGTTACCTTGGTATAAAAGTTTGGTTACCTTAGTATAAAAGTTTGGTTACCTTGTTATAAAAGTTTGGTTACTAATGATCTTCTCCTTTGCAGTATCTCGAGAATTCCCTTTTATTACCAGAAAATGGTTGCTCTCGCCACTACCGCCCCAGCCTCCACCTCCATCGTCTTTGTAACCACCACTTGAGCCACTACCGCCATCTCCACCACCACCACCGTAAACGTGTTGGTTTTTTAGTGCCGCGTGTAATTAACCCAAAAAGTAAGTAAACAAGAAAAAGATAAAGAAACTTACTTACATAGGTAATGAATGTATTTGCTATGAAAGATGATTGTCAAGCTTTGAAAGTTTGAAAGGGCGCGGCGCTTGTTTTCTTCTGGTAAATTTCAGCTAAGAAAATAGAAGATAAATAAAAGAAGAGAGGGAAAATGGGAAAATTTGACACGTGGGGGGGGGGGGGGGGTGGCCTCCAGCTTGCATATGTTTCTGTGAATTTGAATGATTAGTTATGACAGTTATTTCTCCTTAATTTTAGGTTTCCTTATTAATATGAATTGCGTTATTTTTGTAATTATTTTGTGTATGTAATATTTTTGTAAATATTTTCTAATTGTTGTATATTAGTGTTAAGGACCCTAGTATAAATTATAATATTTTTTTTGTGTGAGAACGATATTCTACTTATCATTATATTATTTGTGAACATCGTATACTTGCATATTTGCTAGTATCAAATTTAGGCAAACCGCAGGCTTAGCCTGCATGCCCAAAACAGTCCATCATTTTAATCATAAAGGCAACCTAGACTGGCCTAGTTTGAGTAAAGGATTGGGTTTGGCCTAATCAAACTATGTCTATTCAGTTGACTTCAACCATTCAAGTTTTAATGGTTAAAATTCATTTGGTGAAAGTTTGTTCAAGGTAATGCACATGATCGACATTTGTCTAAGCACAAAATTTTACTTTCGTTTTCAATTTCTTTTGTTCAACCCAAAGTCTTTCTTTTATTTTGGAGTGCCAAATTTTTTTTCCGTATTTTATTTTTTATTTCAATAAAAAATTATCATATATAATATGTAAAATTAACTAACAATTTACAATAACAAACATCTATCAATATCGTATATAATATTCTTTTTTTTTTTTCTTTCAAAATATAAGATTATTATTATTTTTAAAATTAGTTAAAGAAATTTCAAATTGATATGATATTACAATATATAATATAATTATTTTAAAAATAAAAATAATCGACACTTTTTTACCATTTGATCATCATATAATTTTTTATCAAAATTTTAATGGATAAAAATTATTTTAAACTTTTAATTGTGAAAATAGTTTTTATGATTGAATTTTCTATTAACATAATTTTAGCATTACTAACAAAATTATTAAAATTAAATAATTGGTGTATTGAATGAAATTGGAAAGAATGTATAATAGAAGAGAGTAAAATCCTAAATTGTGTATTGCAATAGTATTTTAACGAATGACAATTGTGAAATATATTTCAATACACAAAATCAAATTAGATTATTTGGCCTGGTTCATGATATTACATCTTTCTTTAAAAGAATTATCTATCATATATATTTACATAACTGATAACAATATAATTAATACATAAAAGCCTAATATATGTCATTTTTCCTTATATATATGTGGTGTTATGTTGTTGCATATGTTAGTGTGGTTCCAGACTTGTAATCCTGACCCTTGATCTAGCAGGTAAATTAATAGCTTTTCAATAAAGTTAATAAGTAGGTAAAATATGTTATATTAATTTAATTAGACCACTAACAAGTAACATGTATTTAGTTGCAATACCCCTTTTGAACTCCATTTTTGTCACCTCTGCAATACCCCTTTTGCACCTTTGAAATACAAGAGATGACTTGCTCGTATTGATTGTAATGTCATTACTAAAAGTTTACCAAACTTGATCTGTGGAATGGAAAAGAAAGAAGATATTTCATAGGTGATGAAAAAAATTTAAATGTTTAGGAAAGAGTTTAAACTGTTGTGTGGGAAAAGCTTAAATCAGATAGCTATTTAAGAGAGAAAAAATATTGTAAAATGAGTAGCACTTCTATAAACCTCCTATCAAAATATAAGAGTTGTTTGTAATGATTATAATCCCCTATACAATCAGCTCTTCTTTATTCTCCAATAACAACATTTTCATATTTTTTTATTTCATTTCCGGTGTTTCTTTTTCTACTAGAAGTAGTGCTACTGGATTACTCCTCCAAAAGGGCTCAATTCCAAACCAGAGATCATTGATTACTATGACAAATCCCTAGAGAGAACCATAACTTACAACCACACAAAAACACAATCATGAAGCTGAGTTACAAGTAATTCACAAAAATTAATAAAATACACAACAAAAACCCTAGTGTGTAAAACACCATAATTCAATAAAATTTAAACCAGGCATAAAATAAGACAATACCCGGTACCCAATTCACACCAACAAACAACAATGAAACTTCTATATAACAAAAACTCAACAATGAGAAGAAGCATAACGATTGACAAACACATGTATATAAAACAAATCTGTTTGGGGGAGATGAGCTTGAGCGATTACTGATTTCGGAAACGGAAGTAAGCAATAACGGGGTCAGAGAAGAACATGCCAGATCGATTTCTCATTTTGCGGGAGAAGAGCTTGAACGATTTCTGATTTGGGAGGAAGCTATGATGATTTGGTGATTTGAGAAAGAGAAGCCTGTTTTTTAAAACAAATTTGCCAGAACGCGTCGCCATAGATATTCTGGGCTACGGGTGAATCATTGACATAGCCCAAAAAATTTGTCGCTATAGCCTAATTGTGTAATACATAACTGTCTATATAAATATAGCCCTATATATATATATGAAGAAAATAATTGAATTAATTGACAAAAAATGAATTAATTTATTAAAGAGCGGTGAAAAAATAATGAGAATAAAACTAAAGTTTATTATTGAGAGATAGAACTAGACATCTTTTTTTGTAAAATGACTTATGGATCTCAAATTCGTAAATCATTTTTCTGAGATAAAGGAAGAGTTTTTGGTTGATTGAAAATTGTTTTACGATTGACTGACATGTCAAACATTAAAAAAAATCAGAAAAACGTTTTACTTGAAACAAATGGAACCTGAACTATTATAAAGTTTTGTTAATGTCAAGATCTGACCGTTCATCGAATCACCAGACAACGAACAAAAAACCTCTACATGTAACAATCAACCACACCGAGAAGATTGACGGTTGGGGCCGTCGGAGGATTGCTCCGGTGTGAGAATAAGTACAAGCAAGAAATATTAATAATTGAGGTATTTGATTGTTTTAGCACGTAAATTATGTCGTACAGGAAACTTGAATTATGGTCGTGTATTTATAGTTCATCCACACTATCTCAATACGTCCGTCCCCGAGTAGGAATGTCTTATATAAAGTTTCCTTATAATTACAAACTTTATAATTAGATTGGATTTAGTTTACTTAAAAGTAAGAAGTCAAATAGAATAAAAATGTCACAAGTCAATTTAAACTATAGATCCGTTAAAATGTAAGAGCATCTCCATTGCATATGTTAATAAAGTATTGAGTAAATCTATACATACATCTCATTTACATCCTCCCTACCAAAACGCAATCCTTTCCGTCGTTTTTTTTTATTTTTTAAAAATTATTTGTCCCCTTCTCCTACAAATCCAGACCCAAAAAACCTAACCTGCGATCACTTTCCTTCCTTCTTCTTCTTCTTTTCCTGCTGATTCCTTTCCTCTTCCTTCCTCCCAAATAATACCCTCACAAATTTCCCTCTTCAAAATTAAGATTGTTACTCTCTTGCACCAGCTCAAAAAATGCACCAAGTACTAAATCACCCCACGAACAAAATTAAGATTGTTTCTCTCTACAGTTGCCCATGGTGGAGTAGAGGTCTAAAGTAGCTTCATAGATCTACTAAGTTAGCCGGAATTTTCATTTATAAGTTAACTACGGTACTTTTTCTACTTTCTTTTTCAGGTTTAATTAATCTAAGCTTCATATATACTATTTGATTGATGAATCACGATTCTTCTTCTAGTTACAATGGTTTTAGCTTGATTCTAAGTATCTATAGTGAATAGTTTGATGTATTTTGACCGAAAGTTGGTTGGTTTGTTTATGAATTACTAATATTAGGCATTTATAATATTTGGGTATTTAATAAATCTAAACAGAGCAATTGAGAATTTGGTATTTTAATTTGCTGGGTGATAGTTACTTAAAGTTTGTGCTTTTCTTTGTGATATCTTCTATGATCATGTGTTTAGAATAATATTTCATTGTTTTTGTAAATTTAATAACAGTGAAGCTCATAAAGTGTGTAAATTTAATATCTAGGACTACTAGTTCATTCCTCATTACTATTTCAGCTTATAAGTTGTAAGGTTGATGTGCTGTGTGCACCAAAATTAATGCTATTATATAATGTTAGCAGTTTTTGCTCCTGAAAGTTTCAACTAATACACCTTTGGTAGGTTCAAGATCAATTCCTGAAACCACTACATTGGATTTCATGCTTAAAAATCTTTGTGTGCAGAAGATGTGGCTCTGGGCATCGCTTACATCCACCAAGCATCAAGGCTCATTCATAACAACCTAAATTCCTCCAATATCCTTCTTGGTATAGATTTTGAAACACATCTCACATGACTATTGTGTTCTTATCCATGCTTGAGACTCTACTTGAATGATGATTTAAATTCGCAACACTATAAAGCCCCGTAGATATCATGAGTCCAAATCGCCGAGCTATAATCGGCTAAGAATGCTTGTTGAGGTAGCTATTTTTTGTAGCTTGACATCACCAGAACAGAGGCCCACAATGATTGTCAGTAGTGCATTGCATTATTTATTTCTTTTGATAATTGCCAAAAATTCTGAGTCTTCCTAGCTAGTTCTTACAGGTTCTAGATTCGGTTGTTGTTTCAAGGCCTATTTTGGACAGGACCTCTTCATAGTGAAACCTATCTTACAGAAATGATAAATTTGACTGAATAGTGGGGATAGATAGGCATTGATAGTGGGATGTTATAACACATAAGGTTCAGGGGATATTTACTGACGACTCTCAGGACAAGAAGAATAAGAAGAACATGAAGAAATCTTGTCATTTTGAAGCAACACCAACAGGATAAAGGGCATATTACTTATCAGATCATCTTTTTTTTAGTTACAGGGTATGCCCCTTGTAAACATGTAAATATTGATTATTATGTTTATGAAATAAAATCCATTTATTGTGTTCATTAATTTAGTCTGTTCTAATAGCTTCTCTTAGCCCGTCATATATTGTGTTTGTTTGGTAAATATTTAATGTCTATTGAGAGAAAATACTAAAGATGAAAACAAATAATCAGAAATAGAATACATCCATAAATAATCAAAATTAGAAAACATCCATAAATTTAGCTCTTTCAGCCCAATACAAAATTCATCTATAATATTGTATTCATCTCAATACATAAATTGTACCATATTCATCTGAATACACATTTTCTACAATGACAAATCTCTACACCGCTCCAAAAGTAATGACTTCATCCCAATAGAGTAATGACTTTAACCAACATTGGAAGTGCCTTCACCTATAGACCCAAAATTCCACACAACGCTAAGATTCAGAAGTTCATCTCCCCATATGGATTCCTACAAGTTAAATGAAGAACCATCGATGTCAAGTGAGTTCATACATCTAAAAAATGCTCACCAATAAAGTAAAAATAATAACTATAAGAATATGAGGAAAAAAAAATCATTACTCACATTCAAGTTAATATTTCCATGATGACTCTCTTGTGTCTCATGAAAAATAAGTGGCTGATTAATAGTCGTATCAAGCTTAAAGGCCTGAAATAAAAGAAGCATAATTTATCATTTTATAAGATAATATTAATTGCAAAAAAAGTTATAATATACAAAATGTATGTATATATATATATATATATATATATATATATATATATAGATAACAAATAGAAAAATCATACCTTCTTCATATTCTTTGTGTTTCTTAATTCAGACTTATTTCTACCATTTTTTTGTCCCTTCTGTTTGAATTTCTTCAAAACTTGTTCCATCTTACCTACCTTCATTTTACTAGGAGGACGCCCTTTACATATGTTCTTTTTTGGTGAAAGTAATTTTTGGATTTCATTTGGGCCGTCATTTTCAGATTCACTCGCGTTTGACTTTTGAGTAGGTTGACTTTTTTCACAAACTCTATCCTTCGTATTCCATTCCACCTTTAGTTCAAGAAGTCGATCTATAAGTTGATCACATCTTTTTTGAGTGTCATATGCAATGTCCGCAACCTCGAAAAAAATATTGCACACCTTGTCATATCTTTGTCCCGGTTCTGTGTCTTTCCAAACATTATAAGTGACTTTAGCTTTAGTATGACGTCGCTTTATGTCCTTTCTCCACCTCCTCAAAATGTATTTCGTTGGAACCGTAAATATAAACCTTTCAAAATGAAGTACCTTAACTATATGTTTACATAAAATTTCTCGAAATTTGAATAATTTATAGTTACACTTCACATCAAATTCAGATTCATTTTCCCCTTCAATGAAGCAAACTTTGAAGTTCACAATTTTTGGGTGATCTTTTTTTTCCCCAAAGTAACAAAGTTGTTTCACTTCGTAATGAAATATTTTATCATGAGATTCGATAAACCTTATATGGCAATACATTCCTCCATCCGCCACTTCTGTTTGAAACTCTATAAATTGGAATTAGTATAAACCTCTTGGAATTGTTTTTCAATGGCATGATGTGTAACACAAGGTACATGTGAAGTCAAAGAATGAGAGTTCGCTGCTATTTCTTTTTCCACTTTACTTCTTAACGCATTATCATATTGATCCACAAATTCTTTCAAGGAAGTTTTTGCATTGACAAATCCATCAAAAAAAGCATTCATACTTTCACTTCTTTGTGTCGTAGACATACCCGCCCAAAAATAATCTTTCACAAAACAAGGAACCCACCGATGCCTTTCAATATACAATCCTTCCAACCACTCATTGTTTTCAAGATCATAATTTTCTATCATTGCCTTCCATTCACATTCAAAATCATCTACACTCAAAGAATCACGCACAACGTTATGTAACGTGAATTTAATTGATTCATAATGCTCATACCCTTTTAATTTTTTAGGAACCTTCTTCATTATATGCCACAAACACCATCGGTGGCGAGCATTGGGAAAAACTATCTCAACCGCATTTTTCATCACTTTGTCTTGATCAGTGATAATGGCGTGTGGAGTTTTTCTAGACATGGAAGAAAGCCACGCATCAAACAACCAAACAAAAGTGTTAGTATCTTCATTCGATATCAAGCCACAACCAAGTAGTATGGATTGTCCATGGTGATTAACTCCAACGAAAGGAGCAAATGGCATGTCATATTTATTGGTCAAATAGGTGCTGTCAAATGTGATGACATCACCAAACTCCTCATATGCAACTCTAGACCTCGAATCCCCCCAAAATAAATTTCCGATCCGATTTTCCTCATCTGTGTCTATCACATAGAAAAAGTTAGAATCCACTGCTTGAACTTTAGCAAAATAATTTTGAAGTGAACTACTATCACCCTCAGCAAGCCTTAGCTTTTTTAATTTTCCCATATAATTTTCACAGTCTTTCTGTAAACAAGGCATTTCATTTCCTCCATACTCAATTCTAAGTGAATTATAACTTTTATTCATTGGTATCCCAACATCATTGTTTAGCTCAAGTCTCCTATTTATATAAGGAGTCACATGCCGATTACACCGGTGGAAGCAAGACTTACTTGGACTTAAACCATGATTATGTCCAAGCTCCAAAGTGGTTAATCCCCATTTTCCATCATTCAATAACTTGGCATAAATTTTAGCCTTACAACCTGCTTTGATAACCGGCTGCGGTTTTAGAGTAATCTTTGAGTTCTTCGTTGGCTCTCCATATTTGTGACATACAACTCTAAAATATTTAACCACCCCGTTCAATTTTTGAGTACTTCTTTTAGTCACTCCAAATCCTTGTTGCACACCATATTTCCTATAATATTCATAAACCTCATCAACATTGTCAAACATATATGTAATTTGGGCTCTTCCACTATTTGATTATTTTGTTTTTCATTATCTTCTACTTCATCATTCCTTTCGTTGCTAGACAGATCATAGACGTCAATATCCATATTTGTAGAGCTAATATCTATTTCCGATTCCATTGATTGAACTAGCACACTATTATAAAAGCTGCAAAGAAATTTTTTTCAACGTATGTTAATGTATATACTTTAAGAATAACATCAATAACAAATGAATATTCTAAAGTATTCCCTAACACAGTTCATTACTATCATCATTTGGAAGAAAAAAGAACACATACATCTTTAAGCTTGAATAAAAGTAACATTTTTTTTTGTCAAAAGGTGAAACATACCAAAAATAGTGCATATAATCTATCAAATAAATAGAATTCATATTTTCTTTTGAAAATTCTTTATTCAGTAAATACTCATTTTCTTGAATTTCAAAAGTAAATAAAAGGGCCAAACTGTTAAACATTTAAATCCCAACACAAAAGTTAATAATTTGCAAGTCATATACAAATTTTTAGAGAAATAGTGTACCATATCAAACACCAACTGAACAAAATAGACAAAAAGAAGAAAATAGTTTACCTAATTTCTTGCCTCATAACAGAGAACATACCTTAACGATATCACTAAAAAATTAATCTTTTCTAAAAAAATATAGATTAATTATACATAGACGTTGAATATTATTGATGTAGGTAAATAGGGTGAGATATAAACCTATAGATGATTTTCGACAGAGGCGATAGAGTCCAATTTCCTTGCTTTGATTGTTCTATTCACAGCCTGCCACCGAATATAGCAGTTCTTCAACCCGTTCCTATCCTACTATTCGAACTGCAGGTGTGAGATTTTTGGTTTTAGCAAATTTTGGGTTTGTAAATTGTATGTATAGAGAGAAAAAAAGAGACTATATGGTATTACTTGCGAGGAAGGAAGAGGAAGGAAATCAACAGGGGAAGAAGAAGAAGGAGAACAGGGGAAGAAAAAGGAGGGAAAGTGATTGGCGGGTTAGGTTTTTTGGGTGTGGGTTTGTAGGAGAAGGGGACAAATAATTTTAAAAAAATAAAAAGCAAAACGACGGAAAGAATTGCGTTTCGGTAGGGAGGATGTAAATGAGATGGATGTATAGATTTACTCTAAAGTATTTTGTTTCAGATTCTTATTTTAAAGTAAAAAAATGGCTGCATTATATATGTTAGGGAGGAGGTTAGTGGTGGGTCCCATGTGTTAGAACTTTATTTCTTTGTTAATTGTAACATGAAGTTTAACATTGACAAATGGTGGGGCCCAATAATGTAAAAATCTGTATAGCCGTTGAACTTGTTGGAGTTGTTGGAAGGGGGCGGTTGAAATTGAAAATAAGTCTTGAAATTGCAAAAGAGCTGTTGAGATGAACAAAAGTCTATCATTAATATATTTTGTGTCAAGAAAATAGTCGTTGGAGCATCAATTTTTATACCCTTTGAATAACAAATTTTTCCTATAAATTCTACTTTTCTCATATAAATCTTTACCTAAAAAAAACATCTCACTCTTGTGACGCCCCCAAAATAGGTATACATCACCCATCTTGAGTCGCCAAATACATAGTACAAAATTTAAATACAACTTAATTATATAACTGTCGTGTAAAATACGACAAAACATAATCTGAGAGTTTTAATACGAATATTGTCATCTAGACAATATCCCACTCAATGGAGTCCTCATTACATTTATTATCACACTATTTCATAGAATAGTGAGAACTACTAATGCAACCATCTGGACCGTCACTCCGTTCCCCGACTAGTACCAGCTATATTCTCATTTTCTGAAGAGAACAATGAAAGTAAGGGGTGAGCCCAACTAGCCCCGTAAGAAATATTATGACTAAGATAATGCAGAATAAATTATCCTTAGCCTTCAACATTATAACAACTGATAGAATATATTAGACAACAAGTTTTAGATCAACAACTGCAGCGAAATAGGCAATCCATTAGAAGAGTCAAGTAGAGCATAATATCTACTATCTTCTATGATACTTAAAAAAATATTTTGAGAAAATTAATATTTTTTCACAAAATTTGGGGTCTTACAATCTTCCATCCTTATGAAATTTTGCCCTCGAAATTTACGTACGTACCTGGTATGTCGAAGATGTGAGGATACCTCGTCAGATTCTAACTCTTGAGGTATAACCTTTGAGCGTAAAATATGTTTCTTCTTATCCAAGATTTTAATAGGTACTTCTTCATACGTTAAATCTTCTGTTATCTCGTCTGGTTCTAATTCAATAATGTGGTTTGGGTCGTCCACATATTTACGTAACATCGATACGTGAAAAAAATGTTATGAACACGCGACATACTTGGCGGTAAAGCGAGTCTATAGGCCACAGTTACTACTCGATCGATGATTTCAAATAGACCAATAAAGTCGAGGGTTGAAATTCCTCTCTTCGTCAATTCTTGCTTCTAGAATAACGCCCTCTTGAACCTTCTTCTTACATTCATCAGCTCTGAGTCTGTATCTTAAGCGGGTTTAACTTTATCGATTAAAATATGTTCTAATCGTATATTTAACATCATCACGTGGGTCTCTAGAGTAAGTTGTACGAAATGGGTTTTTATGTTAACAACGTCGTACTCGTAACTGCATACGATCTTCTACTCAACGCGTCAGCTACCACATTCGCTCTTCTATGATGATATTGAATGGTATGGTCGTAATATTAAACAGCTCGAGCCAACGTCTTTGGCTCATGTTATGTTCATTTTGGGTGAAGAAATATTTGAGAGTTTTGTACCGGGTTCAAGGTCGATACAAAATTTAATTTCATGCTCTGGGGGTAGGCCAGGAATTTCTTCAGGGAATACGTCAAGAAATTTATTAATAATAGAAATATCATTCAAATCTGACGTATTTTTGTTTAAATCCGTGACATGAGCTAAAAAAGCTTGACATCCGTTTTTCAATAAACGAATAACTTTATGGCTTGAGATGACATTGATTAATTTTAATCGTTTGGGTGCTTGAATTCGCATAATAGGTTGGTTAGGAATATGAAAGCTAACAACCTTACAAAAACAATCAATTTTTGCATGATGAGTAGTTAACCTATCAATCCCTAGAATTACGTCAAATGCAAGTATTTTCAAAGAAATAAGATCGACAGGTAACGTGAGGGTGCCGATTTGAATC
The DNA here is from genome assembly GCA_020205615.1 of Panax quinquefolius. Taxonomy (NCBI): domain Eukaryota; kingdom Viridiplantae; phylum Streptophyta; class Magnoliopsida; order Apiales; family Araliaceae; genus Panax; species Panax quinquefolius. The sequence goes on along the minus strand of CM035170.1, from coordinate 13,385,109 downwards.
AAACAAGATTTATAAACAATGGATGTAATGAAGGTTTCTCATAACAAAGTTCCAACAGATAAATCAAAGTCTAATTTCTCCGGAGTCAAATTTAAACGTCGAGCACAAGTAGGAGAAATAAAAGAATGGGTAGAACCGGTATCAAATAAGGTATAAACTTCGCTAGAGATTATGATTAGCTTACCCGTGATAACTTCGTTTGGGTTCCTCACTCGTTGGGAAGTCATGACAACCGTTCTCCCTTGAACTACCCGGCTTTGACTTGTCTGGGGCAACATTTGGTGTCATCATTACCATTGGAATTGACTTTTCTATAGAGCATATTCCACCCTCAACTGCTTCGTCGTACTCCTGATTCATGATCTGAATCATCAATCTTTAATCCATATCGAATTGAGGTTGACCTCTTTGTATAGGGTAATTCAAAACTCGATGTTGGGTTCTCCCAATAGATGTCCAAAAAGAGAAATACACATCATCCATTTTAGCCTTTTTGGATCGAACGTCTCTTTCTACAATATCAACACGTTGTGCGGCTTTTACCCATGCATCTACCATTCTTACTCATTCAGTTGTTTCTTCTTTTAGCTGATCCTTGACATTTAAATTCTCAGATTCCAGCTTTAATATCTTACACTTTGCCAAAGAGTGTTTCTGCTCAAGCATCACATATCGGGTAATACAATTTTGAATTATTGCATCGCTTTGCTCCACGACCGCCTGTCGTTCTTCAACCTGTTCTTCTAACTCACGAATACGATCTTGCAGTTCTACATTTCGATCAAAAAATTCTTCTAATAAATTTTCCTCAGGTTCCTCTTCTTCCTCACTCTCAGCTGCTACCTCTGCGACTAGCTCGGGTGCAACTATTAATTCTTCCCTCACCATAGGGATATCTCTAATTCCTTCTTCGCATGACATCACATTATCATGGTTGGTGATTAGAGGTGTCTCTACGGTCTCATTCACTCCATTGTTAACATTTTCAGCTGCCATTCTCAAATACTCTCACAAAATAAGGGTTAATTAAAGAAATTAACATGCCACATAATATCCCTATATTCTGATAGACCAATTAAATAACAAATAAACTTAGGTAGGTCATACTAGCGAAGGAATTACCCGTCTCTCCCCTCCTAGTTCTAGTCTCGCATCTCAGCCAGAGATCATATCCCTAAGCTTTGATACCAACTGTGACGCCCCCAAAATAGATATACATCACCCATTTTGAGTCGCCAAATACATGGTACAAAATTTAATACAACTTAACTATACAACTGTCGTGTAAAATACGATAAAACATAATCTAAGAATTTTAATACGAATATTGTCATCTAGACAATATCCACACTCAATGGAGTCCTCATTACATTTATTATCACACTATTTTATAGAATAGTGAGAACTACTAATGCAACCATCTGGACCGTCACTCCGTTCCCCGACTAGTACCAGCTATATTCTCATTTCCTGAAGAGAACAATGAAAGTAAAGGGTGAGCTCAACTAGCCCAGTAAGAAATATTATGACTAAGATAATGCAGAATAAATTATCTTTAGCCTTCAATAGTATAACAATTGATAGAATATAATAGACAACAAGTTTTAGATCAACAACTACAGCGGAATATGCAATCCATTAGAAGAGTCAAGTAGAGCATAATATCTACTATCTTCTATGATTTAAAAAGTTTATCAAAAGTTTTATCGCTGAGACTCAGCTTAATAAACAATCCACATCATCCTTGCTGTAAGACCCCAATTTTTATAAATAAAGATTAAATTTTCTCGAAATATATTTTTGAATATTATGGTGTGGATTTGGTATAATGTTATAGTTGTGGGTTATATTTATAAATTTTGCAAAGTAAGTACGTGGTTATATAATATTTGATTGGTCGGGGAATATTCATTTTAATAGGAATATTAAATGCGACGACACAATCATTGGTGGACCCCATTAACGAAAGTATTGTCGTAGTTAGAAACGCATGTAATTATCTTTTATAAAAATAATGGCGAAAGTGTTACCGTTAAAACCTGTTGAACTACCGGTAGTAAAAAAGTACGAATCTGGCGTGGTTGCATAGTAGCACACGGTATTGATTATTGATGCTTATGTGAGAATTCACTTGGTTATACTCAATTATTACTCTGATAATTCTTTGCATGATATCTCTCATATTATTGATTCAATTATTGTCACAAGATCATCTCGCATAATATTTATTATTATTAAATCAATAATTGAGATGACAAAGTTATTCATATTATTATTTGCAATATCGACAATGTCTAGAAGTTACATCGAGGAGAGGTTTGGTCACATAATTGCGCTACCAATAAGGAGAAATCCTTATCGGAAAGCCCCCTCTTTCCTGGGAACGATCTGGTTGTTAAATATTGTGAATTATAATATTAATGATGAATAAGTTCGTGTTAATTAAAGATAAAATTGATAGTTCTATTGTGTTGGAATTATTAGTGTTAGTGGAAATCGACATTTATTTCGATATTAATTAATGTTTGGAGGTTATATTGACCAATCGGGTAATTAATCGGATAAATGAGCAATTAATTGCTATTATTTCACATGCTTATAACTATTTGTTCACATGTGTGTACTATTGATTCACATTCATGTACTGTTAGGGGAGGTGGTGCAAGATTGATAATACTTGCATGACTAAATTAAAAATGAAGAAAAAGATGAAGGTATTATACTGTAATATTTCGAGCCCCAAAACATGCAATTATCGAAACTATATTTTCCTATAAATAGAAGCTCATTCTTCTTTCATACTCATCAATTCACTAAGTCTCACAAGAGCAATTATTATAGAGAAAAATTATAGAGAGAAAGAAGAAGTGAAGTCTGCTACCTCACTATTCCAGTATCCAGTTTCTTGTAAGGTAAGGGGTATTATTCTTTCGTATTCATGAAGATAGTTATTTTCTTTCAATACTCGTAAGGGTTGTTATTCCATTCTTTATTATTATGTTGGAATAATCTGTCTATGCGAAGTACCGCATACATGGTGAAATTATTCTATTATTCCATTCTTTATTATTCTGTTGGAATAACCTGTCTGTACGGTCTATCGCATGCTTGGTGAATTTTATTGTTATTCCATTTTTTATTATTCTATTGGAATATCCTATCTGTGCGGATTATGCATGACTTAGTTCCATTCTTTATCATTCTGTTGGAATAACCTGTCTGTGCGAATTACACACGCCTGGTGAATTCTTCTGTTATTCCATTCTTTATTATTCTATTGGAATGACCTGTATATGTGGATTACATCATGTATGGTGAATGATCCTTCATATTCATTCCTTATTAAATTGTGGAAATGATCTTTCTATGTGGATTACCGTATGGCGGGCAAAAAATCCATTTGCAGTTTCATATATTCTATTATACTTAGTTGGTTAAAGTTTTGGTTCTATACTCCATGAAATTAGTAGAATATCCTGGATATTTGCGCTTCATCCAGTATCTTTTCATGAAAATATTCTTCTGAGCATTCTTGAATTTTACTACACAAAGCAGTATCATGTTGACAATTTGGACGTTATTGATTTCTGGATAAATTAAATTATAAATATTTAAAAATTTATCCTTGAACTTGTTTTATTGAATTCTTATATCATTGTCATCATCCTCATGTTTATAATATGTTGAAAGTTATCTGTGGCCTGTAGTGTATAGATGGACTTGGTATGATTATGACCAGGGATTATTCGGTATAATCATGACCGTAATGTTACAAATGATGTGGTAAAAGTCCTCATTGGCCGTAGTGCATTGATGGACAGTTGTTGGAATGATCATGACCATTTATGAATACACAAATATCCTTGGCCCGTAGTGCATGGATAATTTGTGGTTGTGATACTAATGAATATCTTCGTCAGTAGTGCGGTGTGACACTCAAAATTTTACGTCACTCATCGTTATTAACATTGCAGGAAGATGATTCGCTCTTTTAAGAGAGAACCACGAAAAGACAATCCAAATCCATACCGGATACTACCGAAAGTGCAGCATCAACCCCGGACCCTAAATGAATCTCGATTTCGCTTAACCCAGTATATCGTTGTCACATCATCGGGTCAAATGTAAACCTTTTCTCGGTTGTGTTGGTACAACCATTTAAAAACCAATGGCGACTCTTAACAGTTCCATCATCAACATTATACATTTCGGACCTTTTTCACTTGTTTTTTTAAACAAATCTCACCTAAAATGAGAACACCAAAGAACAAGTAACGGAAAGGGACACCCAAAAATCCCGACGTCGACAGGTGGAGACTCTGCTGGGGACTCCAGTAAGAGGACTTAAGTAGCTACTACAATCTTTTCAAAACTATTATATGCTTATGTGTGGATGTTACATTTACATTGGATGAATGTGTATGAATGCATGTCTTGTTTGAGCTTAGTGCTTCGCATCATATCTACGTGTGATGTTAGTGCTTCGCACTATAAACTGTTTATGATATTAGTGCTTCGCACATGTCATCATTTCATACGCGATGTATATGATTGTATGTTGTGTGGTCCCTCTACCAGGAGGCTATCCCGTCGGTGTTTGATTACTGGACTCGTGAGAAGACTAATTCTCCGAGGCTCAGGAAAGGCACCACCCAAATTCGCTCCAGTTGAAAGACTGGATTAACTTCCCGTCTAGTAGATTGCGATGATTTGGGAACCTTCATGCCAAAAAGCCGCAAGAGTAACCTAAGATAGGTCAGCCTCTGATAAACCCAAACGAAGGAAAGTCTCTTCATGCTCTCATGTTAATTACTTGTAAACACAGTTACTTGTAATTTCATTCCATATATATCTCCATGTAATGCTCCAAATAGCTGACACCCGTTTGCAGGATAAAATTCCTAAAATGGACACATCACATAGCATGTCATTATACACCTTCCCTAAGGACTAAACTATGCCAGTCTTTCGCAGGGAATCAATCGGACCTACTACCCGGTAAAGTCCAAAAAGGCAACGAGCCTACAAATAATCATGTCATGTCATCCCACTGCATGAACTTAATCCATTTCGCAAAGAATTCGACGGGTTAAGCAAACAGATTCTGATTTGGCTATTCTATTAAAAGAATTACACCGCCTACATGTGGTCGAAAATACCCGACATACCGAGCCCTCCACACAAGGAGGAATTTTGGCCATTACCATACGAGCCACGGTTGGATACGACCAACAAAACTCATGATGTTGCCCATTCCAATCGGAGATCCGCATAATGGTGACATCAAAAAGAAAGTCCTCCAAATGGAAGAGACCATTCGTGCTATCAAAGGAATTCGAACACACGGGAGTGTTTCATATGCTGATCTATGTATTTTTCCTGGTGTTCACTATCCAGAAAAATTTAAAACTCCTGACTTTAAAAAATATGACGAGTTAGGGGATCCTTATACACATTTAAAAGTCTTTATTGGAGAACTGGGATCCTATGCAGAGGATGAAAAACTCAGAATGTAATTGTTCCAAAAGAGTCTAACTGGAGAAGCTCGTTTGTGGTACACAAGATTAGACAACTCCAAAATCCACAGCTGGGAAGAGCTAGCACATGCCTTCCTCACTTAATATAGTTTTCAAACTCAAATGGCTCCTGATCGGTATCAGATTACCAAGATCAAGAAACAGTCTAACGAGTCTTTTAGTGAGTATGCTTAAAGGTGAGAGCGACTGGTCGCCCAAGTTAGTCTGCCATGTCGAGAATCGAAATGGTCATGACATTCATAGACATACAAGAAGCTCCCTTCTATGAGAGAGTTTTAGCAAGCATCGGTAAACCATTTTCTGAAATGGTTAAACATGGGGAGATGGCTGAAATAGGATTGAAGTCAGGAAAGATTCAAGACCTAGCCGCACTCAAAGTCATTCACGATCACATCCAACTGAAATTATGGGAACAACCCCCGGAGGGTCCATAAAAAGAAAGAGGAAGATGTTTTCCTGATACTACATGGACAAAAAGGCAATCAAAGTATGCCCATTCAAAGGAGAAACTACACTCCCTTTCCAAAGACAAATCAAACCCTCCAAAGACCAAAAGGTGGAGAAGTCAAACGCCATCGAGTGTTTACACCCTTAGGGGATACCCTCGAGAACATTCTTAATCTTCTGACAACACAAAAGAAAATTACGCATCTTCTTCCACCACCAAAATTACCACAATGGACGAGGTTTCATCTTTGCTTAGAAATGTGCTTATCATGCCGGGGCACCTAGACATGATACTCAGGATTGTTGGGCCTTGAAACACAAGATCCAGGACCTAATAGATAATGGGGAGATCGTTGTGACGCCCCCAAAATTAGGTATACATCACCCATCTTGGGTCGCCACTTACATGGTACAGAATTTAAATACAACTTATTAACATAACTGTTGTGTACAATACGACATAAACTGTGAGTTTAAATACAAATATCGTCTACTAGATATTATACAAACTCAAAAAAAAGTCCTCATTATAATTATTATCACACTATTTCACAGAATAGTGAGGACTACTAATGCTATCTTCAGGACCATCACTGCGTTTCCAGACTCGTCCCCGACTATATTCTCATTTCACGAAGAGAACGGTGAAAGAAAGGGTGAGCTCAACTAGTCTTAAGAAGAAATATTATGACTAAGATAATGCGAATAAATTATCAATAGTCTTCAACAATGTTAAACCGATAAAATACAATAGACAAACCGGTTTAAGCTGCGGTGGAATAAGCAATCCATTAAAAGAGTCAAGTAGAAAATAAAGTCTACTATCTTTTAGGTTTTAAAAGGTTTTTCATCACTGTTATAGCTGAGACTCGGCTTTAATAAATATTCCACATCATCGAATCACCCCGCACTTTACTGACGAGGATATTCTTTAGTATCACGACCACAATTATTCATGCACTACGGGCCAAGAATATTTGTGTATTCATTAATGGTCATGATCATGCCAACAATCATCCACCAATGCACTACTGACCATCGAGGATTTTTATCACATCATTTGTAACATTACGGTCATGATTACAAAGAATAGTCTCGGTCATAATCATACCAAGTCCATCTATGCACTACTGTGCCATGAGATGACTTTCAACATAATATAAACATGAGGATGATGACAATGATATAAGAATTGATAAAACAAGTTCAAGAATTATTTTATCCGGGAATTAACGCGTCAAATTATCAACATGATCTTTGTTTTGTAGAGTAAAATTCAAGAATGATCGGAAGAATATTTCCATGAAAAGATCTTTGGATGAAACGCAAATATTAAGGATATTCCACTAATTTCATGGAGTATAGAAGTCAAAGTTTTAACCAATTTGGGTATAATAAAGAATAGAATAACAAAAGAAATCACCATGCATGCGATAGGCCTTGACAGTGAGTTATTCCAACAGAATAATAAATAACGGAACCGAAATAAAGTCCGTAAAACGCACAAACAGGATGTTCAACGAGAATAATAAAGAATGGAACCAGTCGTAAAACACATGCATGAGGATGTTCCAGCAGAATAATAATAAAGATGGAACCAGTCAGGTGTAAAACACACGCATGAGGATGTTCCAATGTAATAATAATAAAGACGGAACCGGTTAGGTGTAAAACACATGAATAGGATGTTCCAACGAGAATAATAATAAAGAGCGGAACCAGTAGGTGTAAAACACATGCACGAGGATGTTCCAACAGAATAATAGAAGAATGTCACCAAGTATAGGAATTCACAGCGTATCAGAGTTATTCCAATGAGAATAATAAGCAATGGAATAACAACAGTTCTCTTCATGAATAAGAAAGAATAACACCCCTTACATTTGGTAGGAGATTGAATATCTGCGGCGGTGTAGTAACAAAATACTCTTCTTCTTTCTCTCTTATTCTCTCTATACTTTCTCTCTCTATAGCTTGAATGAATTAAGTGAAAATAATGAAGCCCTAGGCCTCTATTTATAGAAGATTTCTAGCTTAGCACTGCTTAGTGTAAAAAGGCAAGTAAGCAGCGACTAATGATGTGAAAAGAAAAGTGGTTTGGCCTTTTGTAATGTGAAACGACAAGTGGTTCGACGTCTGGTAAAGGTAATTACTATTAATGAAGGTAAATACTATCGATTGAAGGTAAATACTATTCACAAGGGTAATTACTATTGATGAAGGTAATTACTATTGTGAAGGTAAATACTATTCACAAGGGTAATTACTATTGGACGAAGGTAATTACTATTGATTTTGAAGGTAAATACTATTCACAAGGGTAATTACAATTGTGAAGGTAATTACTATTGACGAAGGTAAATACTATTGTGAAGAGACTCTTAGATGATGACATATGAGCCCCATAAAATAATCAAACTTACCACAAATCATTTTTTTTTTCATCAACACATATTTAATCTTTCAACAATTATTAATCATTTATAACTTGTCGTCTCAATTATTGATTTAATACTATAACATATTATACGAGGATGATCTTGTGACAATAATTGAATCAATAATATAAGAGACATGATGCGATAATCATTGTAGTAATAATTGAGCATAGGTGAGTGACTTCTCACATAAGCATCGATAATCAATAGTGTGCTACTATGCAACCACAGCGTATTCATTATTACTTTACCACCGTGTAGTTCAACGGTTTTAACGGTAACACCTCCATAGTTATTTTTATAAAATATTTTTGTCGTTTTCTCGATCAAACAATAATTACATTTAATGGGGTCCACCAATGATTGAGTAGTTGTACGAATATTCCTAACAAAAAGAATATTTCCCCAGAGCAAACGAATATTTTATAACAACTTGCATACTTTGCAAAATTTATAAATATTACCCACAACTATAACATTATATCAAATTTATTCCATAATATTCAAAAATAATATTTATAGAAAAATTCATCTTTATTTATAAAAGCTGGGGTCTTACAATCGTAGTCACCAAACCCGATCAGCCTCATGTACAAGACAACCCTCTTCCTCAACACAAAGAAGAAGAGGTCAACATGATTAATTGGGAGCGGTGGACAAAGTTCAAACTTGGTGTGATTCCTCCCGGATCATCAAAGGCGGTGATGACAGATGGGATTATGCCAAGTTCCAATTCACAATGGAGCGAAAGATCAAAGCTCTCAAGAATAAGTTGAAGTAATTGGCCGAATCGGTGACTTATCAGCATCAAGTAACTCGCCAATTAATCAGCCAGGAGCATGCCAGTCTCCTACCTATCGTCATGAATATTCCCTCATCACTTGCAGAAAATGAAATGCTGGAAGACAAAGTGACGAAGAGAGCAAATGCCAAAGCCCGTCGGGATTTCGCCAACAAACGGGAATTCACCTATTTGGGCCAACCCATGTTAATCAATGAAGGAAGGATCAGTTCCCTTCTACCTCCAATCAACCCCTGTTCGGGACGTTACAACTCTGATGGAGTATGTCAATACCACTCCCAGTCTCGCGGTCATAGCACAGAAGAATGCTGGGCACTCCGCTACCTTATTCAAAATCTAATCGACAGTGGTGTACTGCGCTTGGCAGATAACGACACTGTATTACATGCAAGTGAGAATGCAGGCCTTACTAAGTGGAAAAGTGTGGTAGCAGTTATATCTACTAAAGTTGAAGGGATTAATACTTTGCTCACAACACCGATAATTCAGCTCAAAGGAGGAAACAATCCTTTGAAAGTGGCCGCTCCCGAGCCAATCAACTTGCCATGCAGAGCACAATATTCTGTTGTTAGCTTGCGCAAGGTTCCGTGGAATTATGGAGAAGGTGAAGGATCCACCTCACATACCACTGCTGCAGTGTCGAAGGAAAATCCACTGTATATTCCCCATCGGGTGATGAACCCCATCACCAAATCAAAGGGGAAATACCCATGGAGAAGATTGAAAAATTCCTCCGCGTTGTGGGTCATAACGAAGCCTTAGTGGTTTTAAGCTTGAAGGAAGCTCCACCACAAATATCAATTTTGGACTTGGTCGTAACCTCTGAGAATCACCGGAAGGTCTTGTTAAAGGTTCTAGAAGAAGCCTATCTCCCGACATCAGTGGATACGGAAAAGTTTCAACACATGGTTGATCACATTTTCAATAACAATGTGATATCCTTCATTGATGATGACATACCATCCGAAGGGACCGGTCATTGCAAACCGTTGCACATTGCGGTCTTATCCTCCGGATATATGGTGGCTGTAGTATTAATAGATGGAGGTTCCTCTATGAATATCTGCCCATATGCCACTTTGGTGAAGATGAATATCAATCTCAACCGAATTCGGAGTAGCCATACTATCATCAAAGCTTTTGATGGAGCCCGCCGTAACTCGGTTGGAGTAATTGAGCTGCCAATCGAAATTGGCTCTCATACATTCTGCGTATCCTTCCATGTGCTCAAGATAGATTTGGGATACAACCTGCTCTTGGGACGACCATGGATCCACATGGCAGGGGCAGTCCCCTCCACCCTTCACCAACAATTGAAGTACATTATCAACAATAGTATGGTCACGGTCAACGCTAAACTAGAGATTCCTCAGCATGAGGACATTCCGTTCATCAATGCCAATGAAGACGTAGAAACAGTCAGTTTTCATGCTTTGGAAATAAGCAACACCCAATACCACGCTATTGGAGCACCATTGCCCGAACCCCACATTTCTGCTGAGGTGATGTCAGCCACTCAAGAAATGATGTCGTTGGGACATAAGCCAGGACAAGGGTTGGGTAAAGACGACCAGGGTATCCAGTACCCCATTCGATTAACAAAGCAAGTTGGAACAGTTGGACTAGGCTATTCTGCCAGCTCTAGTCATAGGAATCCTCATAAGCATCAACAGATTCCTTCAGCTTCAACCATGTGGCGTTCGGCTTCGCCTTCAAGCTCTAAGTCCGCACAACCTCCAGTAAAGGTGCCAGCCAATGTCATGGCCATGTTATTTCCTAAGCCGAAACCGGTGGAGGAAAACAAAATCGTTATACCAGATCCCGCAATCGAAGAAGAGGAGCGGAGAATCAAGGAAAACGTTGTCCGAATATTTTCGGGCATGCGCATCATCATCCATAATGAACATACCAACAGATACACCCCAGACAATGATTGCCCTGACGTAATGGCCATCATTCGGGACAGAGAGAATGAAGACAATCCCTCCATCACTGCAGTCCACCCGGACTTTACCCTTACCAATTGGAACAGCATTCCTTGCTTTGGTCGACAAGGGTAAAGCGGGCAGAAATTCTTTTCTGCCCTGTAGATACAATAACTGCTTACTTTTTTGTACAGTATTAGCAGTTTATTTTGCTAGTATATGCTAACATTGTGTATTTTCAACTCATTTCATATATACTAAGTGAAAGCATATTTTGTTTCAGGACTTTAAATTTAGATGTGCTGATTTTGCGGATCGTCATTTCTCTACACAAGGATTGTACCTTTGATGTAGAGATGAATTCAGCCTTGATGGATCTCCAAGATGACATTGAGGTGCCTCCAGAAATTCAAGAATGGGTCAAAGATAAACCCAAACCTAACCTTGATCAAACCACTTCTTTCAATCTCGGAACCTTAGAAAGCCCTAAGTTAATCCAGATTGGTTCAGACCTTACCCCAAACCAACGGAATGACATAGTTACGCTATTAACCCAATTCCAAGATGTGTTTGCATGGTCTCATGAAGACATGGTGGGTTTATCCACTGACATTGTCCTCCATCGCCTTCCCATTAAAGAGGAATTTAAGTCAGTCAAGCAAAAGTTTAGGCGATTGAAACCTGAGTGGAGTTTAAAGGTGAAAGAAGAAATTATGAAACAATTTCAAGTCGGCATCATCATGGTGTCTACATATCCTGAATGGATATCCAACATCGTGCCCGTACCTAAACCCGGAGGGAAGGTGCGAGTTTGCGTGGATTACCGGGACTTGAACAAAGCTTGCTTAAAAGATAGTTTTCCCGTGCCATTTATCCACATTCTCATTGACAATACTGCACAATACGACATGTACTCCTTTGCTGATTTCTTTGCGGGGTACCATCAGATCATGGTTGCCAAGGAAGATCGTGAGAAGACTGCTTTCATCACTCCTTGGGGAACTTTTTGCCATAGACGGTTGTTATTCGGCCTCATCAATGCTGGAGCTACCTATCAACGAGCTATGATGGCTCTTTTTCACGACTTAATGCATAAAGAGATTGAGATCTATGTGGATGACATCATTGTCAAGTCCCGGAAGGAGAATGACCATCTAGACCATCTCAGAAAGTTGTTCAACAGGTTGCGTAAGTACAAATTGAAGTTGAATCCAGCTAAGTGCACCTTTGGCATTAAATCAGGCAAGTTGCTAGGATTTCTAGTCAGCCACAAAGGGATTGAGCTGGATCCTACCAAAATCTAAACCATCACGGAAATGCCCATTCCTCAGACAGAGAAGGAAATACGAGGATTTTTGGGAAGGATCAACTTCATTGCCGAGGTTTATCTCCCAACTTACAAAGAACACCGTGAGCCAATCTTCAAGTTATTAAGGAAGAACTCCTCCATGAAATGGAATGATGAGTGCCGAATGCCTTCCTTACAATCAAGAAACAATGACTAGTCAAAGCTCCTATCTTGGTACCACCGAGGATGATGTTCCCCTGTTCATGTACACATCCATAAGTGACAATGCCATGGGTCGTATCTTTGGGACGAGAAAGACGATAGAGGCTAAGAACGAGCTATCTATTACCTCATTTCAAAGAAGAAGTGAACACAAGTACACTCTGATCGAAAAGACGTGTTGTGCTTTAGCATGGGCTTCCATGAGGTTACTGATTACCTACATGGTCACACAACCCATCTCATATATCGCGTGGATCCTCTCAAGCACGTGTTCAACAAACCCATGTTGAATTATCGGGTCATCCGGATGGCGATTGATCCTACAACAATTTGACATCGTATATGTGACTCAAAAGTCCATCAAAGGTTAAGGAATCGCGGATCAACTGGCCGCCGCGCCTTCAAGGGATTTCAAACCCTTGTAAACATATTTCCCCGATGAAGGAGTAATGACAGTGCAGCAACACCATCAATATAATACACGCCAATCATGGAAGATGTATTTTGATGGAGCTGTTAACATGGAAGGTTCTGGAGCTGGAGCAATTCTAATATCTCGATCGGGGGAGAGAAAGATTCTTGTCATCAAATTATAGTTTGTCAGCACCAACAATACGGCTGAGTATGAAGGCTGTCTCATGGGGATAAAACTTGTCCGTTCAATGGGTATCAAGCAGTTAACTGTCCTTGGAGATTCGGAGTTGGTAATCAGATAATCCACCGGAGTCTATCAAACCAAGGAACTACACTTGCTGCCTTACCATCAGCAGGTCTTAAAGATGGCTTTGGAGTTCGAAGAAATCTCCTATCTATATGTTCCTCGTAATAGGAATGACTTTTCGGATGCATTAGCAACCCTGGCCTCCTTGATTCGTATATCAGACAAGGAACACTTGCCAAGCGTCACAATTTCCCTACACAAGGCCCCAGCCTATGGGAATTATGTTGGAGAAGTATCGGATGAGCTACCTCCCATCCAACCTCATTGGTATCAGCATATCAAAGAATATCTGCGAGATGGATCTACACCCGATGAGGCGAGCCTGACTGAGAAAAGGCGGATCCATCGACTTGCCATGAAGTTCTACCTGAGTGGAGATGCGCTCTACAAAAGAGATGCAAGACTGGGTTTCCTCAGGTGTTTAGACAAAGATCAAGCCCAAAGGCTTATGGATGAAATCCATGGTGGAGTCTGTGGCCCCCATATGAGTGGCCCCCTCCTTGTCAAGAAAGTCCTCAGGATGGGACATTATTGGCTATCTCTCAAGGCTGATTGCCATGACCACGTCAAAAGATGCTATCAGTGCCAGATTCATGGGAATGCTATACACGCCCCTCCACGAGAGCTCCACAATATGAGTTCACCTTGGCCCTTCTCAATGTGGGGAATGGACGTTATCGGGCCCATCGAGCCTAAATCCAGTAATGGTCACCGATTTATCTTCACCATGATCGACTACTTCACCAAGTGGGTAGAAGTAGCCTCCTTCCCCAGGATCACTAAAGAAGTCATCATTGCTTTCATCAGAAACAATGTCGTTTGTCGATATGGACAACCAGAGGTGATTGTGTCAAACAATGCCAAAAACCTCAACAACAAAATGATGGAGGAGTTATGCAGTAAATTCCACATCAAACATCTTAACTCTCGTCATCTATCGTCCAGAAGATGAAGCGGTCTTTGTTGAAGTGGCTAACAAAAACATCAAGAATATTATGCAAAAGATGTCCGCCAACCACAAAGATTGGCCTGACCTATTGCCTCTGACTCTGTTAGCCTACAGGACCACAATGCGTACTTCAACTGGGGCAACACCTTATGCTTTAACCTATGGGATGGAAGCAGTGCTCCCCATAGAAGTTGAGATGGAATCTCTCAGAGTGTTGATCGACGCTCAGCTGGATGAAAACCAATGGGTACAAGACAGGTATCACCAATTGTCTCTAATAGACGAAAGGCGAACCGCGGCTATCTTCCATGGTCAGTTATATCAGCAAAGGATCGCCAGATCCTACAACAAAAAAGTCCGGCTACGACAATTTAAACAACATGACTTGGTTCTGAAGAAGATTCTTGACAACCAAGATCAGGCCAAAGGAAAATTCGCTCCTAACTGGGAAGGCCCGTTTATTGTCAAAGAAGTATTGACAGGAGGCACTCTCAGATTACAAGAAATGGACGGTGATAAATTTCCACAAATCATCAACTCGGACACCGTGAAACGGTATTAGGTCTGAAGTAACCAGCAAATACCCTGGTGCATCATCATCAGGTCACTAGTCATTCTGGTTCTTTAACCCTTTACCGCATACAACTTATCTACACTTTGCCCCTCAGGGAAACATACTCTTCAAGCCAGCAGCCTGGCTTTCTCCTTTGAGCTCATACAACTTAGGTCATCCCACCGCGGATTGAACCTCTTATGCATCATAGCCATACCCATACATGGGATCAAACTTCTCCTCGCCTGCAGATTTATCCTCTACTCAGATTAAACTTTCTCTCCCCGCACTCTGACCTGCACATGGGATTACGCTTTTCTTCTCGCCTTGAGGGGCGAACTATGTCGACCTGATCTCCTCTTCAATAGGAGTACGTAGGCAACCATGTTACATGGCCCAGTCGCAATAAAAAAAAACAAAAAAAAAACATTTCTACCCTCTTCTCCTCACAAAAATAACCAAAAATATTCCTACACCATGTCAGCCATATATACGTTGTTGAACCTCTTACACCGAGTTGAACTACTAAACCCCGATCTCTCTTCAATAGAGTACGTAGCGACCATTCATGGTGCGGTCTCACCCCCAATAAAACACAAACCATTGTCAACAAGTATTGGGATTCTCTTTCAATCCACTATATTTCATTCGGCTTCAGACCAAAGGGATGGAATTACCTGAACTCCTCCCAAATAGGAGATTCGGCGACCATCTAAGTTGTGGTCGTACCTCAAAGAGCAATACCAATCCATAAGAGATGGAATTAACTAGGCTTCTCCTAAATAGAAGTATTGGCGACCATCTGTGGTGCGGTCAATCTCAGAGAGGAAAGCCACACTCCTCTCTACATTTCCATTCAGAAACAAGTCCCAAGACACCAAAGATGGTAGGGATACACATAGATCAATGATCCATTCTGAACTATCCGAAGACAGCTTAATGTCCATCCACCAAGGAAGAATTCAGAATTCATCAAGATCACAAGCCCTGAAGCAGCAGGCAAAATATCAAGCAAATAGCAAGGCATATCTAAAAGGGAAGTGATCCAAAAATATATTTCCTTGTCATATATAATGTTGTTTGATATATATACAATGTGACTCGTATATGATAAAATGGCTAAGCTAGTGCATGCAGGTGTAAATACAAGCTCATCTACGAATCAGGGTACATGCGAGCTAGCAAGACCAACATGGCATCCCTCTCAGATGAAGGAGGTAAAGTTGTAGTCTCCTTCATAAGAATATCCACACGACCCAATAAATCTGTAGCCATCTGCATGATGACCATATGCTCATCGATATAAGTGCTCATCTCTATGATCATACCAGTGGTAAGGGACCTCATTGCGAAGATTATCTGTGATGACCACATCCCGGCAGAGATATAAGACTATCCCGCTCAACTATCATCTGCGTCTACGTCGACTGGCCTCATCCTGCTCAACAACAGCGGCATCTCTACGAGCTAATGCCTCGTCTCTCTTTAATAGGGTGGTGTCCCTCACATCCAGAGCATTCGACATCATAGATCGGATCTGATCTCTCTCAAAGGTCATCAGATGAAGACTCAGCTCTAAATACTGTGCCGAGTGATGGATCATAAAAGTACTAGTACTAGGAGAATCCGGAAGAAATGCTGGCAACACAGCAGCGGGCTCCTCCTCGATGTAGGTATCAATGTCCTCCGCAGGCTTTACATCGTCTGACTCAATCTCCCAGATCGCAAAATATCGCTACATGTACCGATAAAACCTCCGTCTCCATCCATGCGAGTACTGCAGAATAATCGAGACAACGGGGTGAAGCGGCTAGCTCACGCCGATCCCAAAGAAGCGATATACGAGATCGGTCCTTGGTCGAGAGGTATCGAGAAGGTGAACGCCGACCGCCCCCATCGAAAGGATGAAAATCTCGGGCGGGTCAAATCGCGACATCACTACCAATGGATGATAAGTCGTCACGCCCTCAAGCCGACTAAAGGAGGAAATCCATGCCCGGAGCATGAGTAATGAAGTCAGTATAGTGAGTAAAGCCCCAAGCACAGCAATATACTAAATGGATCTCTGATATCTGCTAACAATGCAGACCAAGATTGAGTATCTGTACACTCCGATGGATGAAAGGAGTACGACATAGCCACCTCATGGGAAAAACAATACCCGTGCCATCTAAAGGTACCAACCGGTCTCAAGTGTGACATAAACCACACATACAAAGATGACCATAGAACTCCCAAAGAACACACACGATGGGTAAATCATCGCAGATGAGGATGCTGATCGCAGGGTCTCTACCACGATCATAGGTACAATGGTACGACCCTCCCTGAGAGCTCTCACGGCCATGATAACTCCTATGTCTATCTCATCCATATACCGCGGCATGTACACGTATGACAGTACACATAATATCAGCACATCAACTCTGGCCAAACGCCAATGATCCTCCGACCTGGTGAAATCCCCGGAATATCGTGAGTAGCTATCCTCCGCGCCAAATCTATCATACAGAAAACGCTGAGAGATCACGTGCCCAGATGTCAGCTCATCCTGTACCACTCTGCGCCTCAATCCTGTGAGAGTCATGAATCGCTCACTCATGTCTCCCAAAGCCATGTGTACGCAAGGTCGGTCTAGAGGCGAGATTGTCAAAACCAGGCATACTCCTACAGAGTAGAGTCGACTCATGGGGCCAAAGCGGAATACCGCCTATCGTAGCCAATGCTCTATCATCCGATCCATGAATCCTGCGGGGAACCTAAAATGCCAAAAGGGTCATGGTATGTTGTAATAATAGATCTACAATCACCCTATCCGGTGGTGACATGCTATCGCATCACTGCAAGATACTCAATGCCCCCAATCGACGGTGGGGTATGATCTATACTGACTAATCGTCGAAGAAGACATCTCGTCATGGGCCATGTCATAAGACCATCCAGGGGTCAATACCGTGTATCTCTGGACATACATACATATGCATAACATGATACATGCATAACAGATAATGGATGGCAATATGATATAGGGAATGAAAAAATGGTGCATACATTCCTAAATATATCATCATCTAATACATCAGCTCTATACAGCTACAAATACATGAAAATGGGGCACAAACGCCCTATTACTAACAGAGGCCTATCAAAAGATATAGCGAGAATGGGGAACATCCACCCAATATCTAATAGAGGCCTATCAAAAAATATAACGAGAATACACATCAGAAGAAGACAATGGTCTCGATGTCCACATACTCAATCCTGTCCACCTGATGTAACTCCTCCTGAGTCACTGGATCTCTATCAACAGGGATGTCAGGGCTTACAAAGGGAGGATCTGCACGCAAGAAAACCAAATGGGTCGTTCGAGGGGCACCAGCCGAGGAGAACGAATGTCTCGCCTCTTTGGATCTCGCCCCAAATGTCGAATAAATATCTGTGCCCGATCCAACTGCCGGGTCAAGCTATCAATCTGGGTCATATGGGTCGGAGCTCAAACACAAGCTACCCAATCCGTCATCATCAATGATCCAGGAACCATGTCCCCCATAAACTGTGTGGCACGGGACTGGACCCCAATAATGCGAGGGAGCCACCAGCGCTGGAATATCTCCTGAGTACATGGACCCTTTGATAAATCAAAACCGTCAACTCCCAACAATGGAATATCAGTGACGGGTGACTGCGATATAGGCCAATGACGCCTGACAGGAAGCAAGATTGGTATACGAATCTCCCCTGTGGTGCTCCTAATATTACGCTCTCCTAAATAGAGCTCCCAGCCTCCATATGTGAAGAGAGGAAATCTCCGGGTGGAAATCAAATACTCTACTCCAGTAGGGTGTCCATCCTCAAAACCGATGATCAAATGATCCCCTGAGTATGGAAGCCATGTGATGGCGTCAGCCGTCAGCAACTCCAGCTGCATACGGTAATGAGAGAAGCCCTCAGATACAGGGACCTCTGGCAAAATAAAATTGTGCCATCGTCGTCCACGTGGATAGGTATCTAAGCCTAACACACTCATAGGACGCAAACATGGAAGCCTCTCATAGGCCCAAAACTGCCAACACAATGGCAAAACATCTGCTATCGATAAACACTCTTAACCCTGTGAAGGAAAAGACAAGAGAAATACTCACCGTGCAGAAAACGGGTAAAATCTCCTAGCCAAGCCTCGGCCAAAACCTCGTGAGCGCAGACATTTACGCCCCGGAGGAAATAGGCAAAGGTGTAAGAGCCCCAGTCATACTCTCCTATACGGTCTACATCGCGTGTAGCGCTGACCAAAGCGAAAGATACCGTTGAAGAGTTATCTGCTATGAAGCAACCTCGAATGATTATCAGGAACAATCGCCACAGAACGCGATCCCTGATCCTAATATCATCAGGCATGGGCTCACTCAATAGCCCGCTCATAACATCTACGCTCAAAGGACCTGAACGGACAGTCCTACCTTTGAGCGCACCAGCCGGAACTCCTAACAAGGACCGGACGACAGTAGGGGTGATATTCTCCATTCAAGGCACTGGCTCCCCTCCAAACTCTATACCTATGATAAATTGCCAATCCATAAGCGTCATTATCACCTCGCAATCCAGCAGGTGGAGTGACTGAGTCTGATGAAACCATCGCTCAGACAATGCCCTGAGGTAACCCCAGGGACAACGACGGGGAAGGATGGAGAAAAATGCCCCAAATCCCCACTCATGCACTACTGTTCTATAATTAGGATGAAGCGCGTGGTACATGGAGTGGATGCTAAACCAGTTCTCCCGAGACTGTGTAAAACCTGGAACCTGCATGAAGCACACATCAACATCATAACCCATTTAATCCTCATCAATAGAAAAAAATGAAGATAAAGTCTAACGTCATACCTCGTTAGCATGCAAGTACATCGATGGGTGTCTACCCAAATCACCTAGCAACTCTGGGTTCACCACCTGGATGCTCGGAAGCTCCCTGCGAGGGATATGTATAGTAGGAGCGGGATCCTCAATATCCACCTCCTCATCCTCGACGTCTGGAACATCTGCCTAGACGGGACGAATCACAGCCTCCACCAACCGACGAGGCTGTGATTAAAACAAATTTTTTCTTGTAAAACGATAATTTTTTAGGAACGGAGAAAATATTTTTCTCCCCTCCTTCAAATATTATAATACTCTCATTCCTAAAATTTATGAATATATTAATAATTTTTTATGTACTCCATTTGTCTTATATATGACGTTTTAAAGATGTGTACAATAATTAAAAAAATGATTATATAAAAATATAGTATGAATTATTTATAATATTTTTTACCATACTTATCTTATACTATCCATCTCTCTAATCGGTAATATATATTTTTTTATGAAGGATAATTTTAAAAAATTATGACTAATCCTTCTAAATTATATAAAACATAAAATAATTTTAAAAAATAAAATCATTTAAAACGTCATATATTATGAGACGGAGGAAATAACACTAAAAATAATAAAATTCTTAGTTTAGTAATATGATATGATAATAAATTTCTAGCGGTGAAGTTAATGATATTCGGTTAACTTATAGGGGAGCACTATTTTCACATGTGTTTTTAATATTTTTATATGATTCATTCTCACATGAATTCTCACAGAACGGGGATGAGGCACTTCAGAAGCCCTCCGCCGTACGCCAGAAACGGTCCTATAGGAACTGTTTGGCTGATCTGGATCCATAATATTTGGACAACAAATCTCCAAATCACCTCAGAAAGGGTGTGGTATTTCCTTACCTGGAGCTTTCTAAAATGCATTATATGACTATATGCATGCATGCATTTACTTTAACATATAATAGAGTTAGAATGCATGACTACCCAATGCCTACATTTAAAAAAAAATTTGCCATAGTCCCCTTTGAAAATAGGACTATCCACACATGACATGAGCATGTCAGATGGCCATTCAATGATGCACATGCCCCAAAGTCATATACCTAATATATGCATTAAAATTCAAAATTATCATGCATAAGGCCAACCTCAATGCTAGGAGTATTTTGCCTTTCTACCTTTGGCTCATTGGACCTCAAATAGGACAAAAAATAGCAGAAAAAGGTTCTAATTTGACTGTCTCAGAAGTCAAATTTTTTCACATCATTATGTTCAGCATAGTTTAATACTAACATTTACTATGTTGAATATTTTTTATCAAGTCATTTGTGCATACATAATCACTACTATATGTTTAGATGAATTTTGTGCGATATCTCACAATCTAACGGACAGAAACTGGAAAAAAATACATGCATACGTTACCAGGATAGTGTAGAACACTTGTATGGTGACAAAATTTGCAGAAAGGAGCCCAAACTCAGCAAATCTGAAAGTGCCTCACGGTTTTTTCTAGAGAGAAACAAGTTGAAAGTGACTTGTGAAGGCAGGCTGCTGGGGTTTATCATCCACGCCTGGCCGCAGGCTCACCTGCGGCTGCAGCAGGTACACTTGTGGCTCCTCTATGTGGGCCCCACCCCTCCGGCTCTGTCCAGTTCGAGTTGAAATGGAGTTCTTACAGACTAAAAAGGTCAAATCGGGAATAAAAATTCCACGCGATTGAGCAAAACAGCATACAATCCTGGTCTTCTCAGATGAGACTTTGAATCTGCACATCACTCATTGGTAGTCGCCTGAACACAAGGTATACTCTGCCGATGACCTCAGTTGTCACAAATCACATACGGCAATACCTTATACAGGTCCGATACCGCCTACTCGTGTCGTTACCTACATGAATCCTCGACGGGTTCTAACGTGAATCCCGACGGGGTTACAACGTAGATCCCGATTGGGGGTTATAACACGTTCATCCGTTGCTACGTGTCAAGTAACGAAGGTCAAGCGACCTTGACATCATTTCAGCTGATAACATTTAAACCTGTCAGAGCTATAGAGCTATTCGAGGTTCTCATACCCACCTTTCATATTCCCCAAATGGATCCCCTATGGGGTCACAACGCAATGCTCCGTTGATCTACACATCAGCAAAGGTCAAGTAACCTCGACGATCTCCTCACAGAGTTTTAGCCATTGATTCACACGTTAGCGAAGGTCAATCAACCTTGACAGTATATCCCACAGGATGTTTCAGCCGTTGATTCACACGTCAACGAAGGTCAGGCATCCCCGACGGCAGATTTGTCGCTGCGATAAATCCAATAGAATCATGACATATCTCAGCGATACAAACCAGAGAGGTCAACATTATCAAAGAGGATAGATGATGGAATATGTTATACACATCCTCAAACAGATCAAGCTTTATCCCCACGATCTCTTTTACATAAGAGATACCCTTTGAAGATCAAGTCATTATCAAGAACACAGAATTTGGTGATAACTCCAACACCAATATCCTAACAGATTCTGGCTTGCACATCGATCTGGTCAAGATTGCCAATCCCGGTTGAAGTAACAGGAACCAAAGAATCATCCCCAAAGCATGTTGGGCCACAACCCCATACACATGCATCATACATTTGCATCATGTTGCTACCCTTAGTACCATGTTTATCTTGTTATGTTTCAAGTGTCTTGGATTCTTTATCCTACCTAGGCATCGCCATACATGAGTGTGATAAAGAGGGGCATCTGTAGACACTCAAAATTTTCTATACTACTGTTACTAACATTGCAGGAAGACAGATTCGTCTTTTAAGAGAGACCCCTGAAAGACAATCCAAATCGATACCGGATACTACCAGAAGTGCAGTAATCAACCCCAGACCCTAAATGAATCTCGGTTTCGCCAACCCGTATATTAGTGTCACATCACTGGGTCAATGTCCAAACCTTTTCTCGGTTGTGTTGGTACAACCATTTAAAAAACCAACTGGCGACTCTTAACAGTCCCATCGTTGACATTATACATGTCAGACCTTTTTCACTTGTTTTTTCAAACAAATCTCACCTAAAATGAGAACACCAAAGAACAAGTAACGGAAAGGGACACCCAAAAATCCCGACGTCGACAGCAGGGATGATGTGGTTTATTTATTAAGCTGAGTCTCAGCGATAAAAGTTATGCAAAACCTTTTAAATCATAGAAGATAGTAGATTTTATTCTCTACTTGACTCTTCTAATGGATCGCTTGTTCACATCATGCGGTAAAACTTGATGTTTATTATATTTTATCAATTTAACACTGTTGAAGGCTAACGATAAATTATTCTGCATTATCTTAGTCATAATATTTTTTATTGGGCTAGTTGAGCTCACCCTTTCTTTCACTGTTCTCTTCAGAAATGAGAACATAGCGGGACTAATCTGGGAAGCGGAGTGACGGTCCGATTGATAGCATTAGTAGTCCTCACTATTCTGTTAAATAGTGTGACAATAAATGTAATGAGGACTCCATTGAGTGTGGATATTGTCTAGATGACAATATTCTTATTAAGACTCTTAGATTATGTTTTGTCGTATTTTACACGACTGTTGTATAATTAAGTTGTATTTGAATTTTGTACCATGTATTTGGCGACCCAAGATGGGTGATGTATACCTATTTTGGGGGCGTCACAGTTGGTATCAAAGCTTAGGGATATAATCGTTGGCTAAGATATGAGAATAGAACTAGGAGGGGAGAGACGGGGAATTTCTTCGCTAGTATGACCTACCTAAGTTTATTTGGTATTTAATTGGTCGGTCAGATTTTAGGGATAATATGTTGCATGTCAATTAACCCTTGTTTTGTGGCAGTATTTGAAAATGACATCCGAGAATGTTGAGAATAGCAATGGAGCACAGGAGACCGTTGAGTCTCCACAGATCAATAATCAGGATAATGTGCATCAGGAAGGCGACAATCCTCATGCAAACAACAACACTGACCAAATGATGAACGATGGAATGTTCAGAGGCTTTATGCAATTCATGCAACATCAGGCGAGAGGGGCTCCTGTCCAAAATGTAGGTGGAAACACTAGAAACTCTCGGACGGTCGCCGCTAAACAGTTCAAGGAGATGGGACCACCGGAGTTTATTGGAGAGCCAAAACCACTTAAGGCGGAAGCGTGGATAAAGCAGATCACTAAGATATTTGATGTTTTGGGATGCTCCGAAGAGCAAAAGGTTCCATTTGCCACCTTTATGCTGCGAGGAGAGGCAGATTACTGGTGGGAATTGATAAAGCGTACTCAACCTACCGCACTGAAGATGTCTTGGGAGAAGTTCCAAGAACTATTCAACGGCAAATACTTTTCTGAAAGTATTCGTCACATGAAAGAGGTAGAATTCATCAAGTTGGAGCAGAACAATATGACCGTGTCACAGTACGAAGCTAAGTTTGTCGAGTTATCCCGGTTCTCGTCTCACTTGGTTGATAATGAGGAGAAAATAACGCGGATGTTTCTAAGAGGTTTGAAACCCGAGATACGTCAATACTTAATTTCTCACAAACTGTGTTTGTATTCAGATGTTGTTAATAGGGCTCAATTATTGGAGCGCGATAACGAGTCAAATCAACCAAGAGAAAGCAGCCGGCATAATGATAATACCAGTGGTAGCAGTCATCGAAGCGGTGACAACAAACGTGGAGGGAATCAACATTCCAGAAATGGTAACCACTTCGGTGGTAATCATGGCCAAGACAGTAAAAATGGACATTTCAAGAAAAGGAGATTCAACAATGATGGAAAGACGTCAGCACCAGCACCCATTGTTAAGGAAGGAGAACGACCACCTATCATATGCTTCGAATGCGGAGGGGAGGGAAATATCAGTCAAAACTATGCGATGCAGTCCAAAGTGTATAATTGTGGAAGAGAAGGTCACCTAGCCTAATTTTGTCATGCACCAAAGGCAAGTCCAGCTGGGATGGAGGCACCAAAGACCATCCCAGAAAAGTCAAAGCCGGTAGTTCAAGGGAGAGCGTTTGTCGTAACCTCCCAGAAAGCAAGGAACCCGAACGAGGTTATCACGGGTAAGCATATCATAAACTTTAGTGAAGTCTATACCTTATTTGATACCGGTTCTACCCATTCTTTTATTTCTCCTACTTGCGCTCAACATTTAAATTTGACTTCAGAGAAATTAGACTTTGACTTATCGGTTGAAACTCTATTGGGCGAAACCTTCATTACATCCACTGTTTATAAGTCTTGTTTGATTCAAATCGGTAATCGCATGTTACCTGTCGATCTTATTTTTTAAAAAATACTTGCATTTGACGTGATTCTAGGGATTGATTGGTTAACTACTCATCATGCTAAAATTGATTATTTTTGTAAGGTTGTTAGCTTTCATATTCCTAATCAACCTATTATGCAAATTCAAGTGACCAAACCATTAAAATCAATCACGGTCATCTCAAGCCATAAAGCTATTCATTTATTGAAAAACGGATGTCACAGATTTAAACAAAAATACGTTAGATTTGAATGATATTTTTGTTGTTAATAATTTTCCTAACGTATTCCTCGAAGAACTTCCTGGCCTACCCCCGGAGCGTGAAATCGAGTTTGGTATCGATCTTGAACCCGATACAAAACCCATTTCCAAAGCCCCATATTGAATGGCTCCTATTGAACTTCAAGAGTTAAAAACCCAACTGCAGGAATTGTTAGACATCGGTTTCATTCGACCTAGTACGTCTCCTTGGGTTGCTCCTATTCTATTCGTGAAGAAGAAAGATGGAAGTATGCGACTTTGTATTGATTATCGGGAGTTAAATCATGTCATCATCAAAAATAGGTACCCGTTGCCTCGTATTGATGACCTATTTGACCAGTTGCAAGGTGCCAAATTCTTTTCAAAGATCGATCTTCATTCTGGATATCATTAGTTGAAGATTAAAACTGATGACATTCCTAAGACTGCTTTCAGAACTCGGTACGGGCATTACGAATTCCTAGTCATGTCTTTTGGACTAACTAATGCTCCTGCTGCCTTCATGGATATGATGAACCGAGTATTCAAGGAATATTTGGATCACTTTATGGTCGTCTTTATTAATGACATCCTCAGTTACTCCAAAAGCTGTGAAGATCATGAGTAACACTTGAGGCTG
This sequence comes from Panax quinquefolius, assembly GCA_020205615.1. Taxonomy (NCBI): domain Eukaryota; kingdom Viridiplantae; phylum Streptophyta; class Magnoliopsida; order Apiales; family Araliaceae; genus Panax; species Panax quinquefolius. The sequence goes on along the minus strand of CM035170.1, from coordinate 13,359,183 downwards.
ATACTCCAAAAGCTTCGTGAAAATAAGTTATATGACAAGTTTATGAAATGCGAGTTCTGGCTTGAGGAAGTAACATTCCTTGGGCACGTGATATCAAATCATAGAATATCTATTGACCCAGCGAGGATTGAAGCAATTCAAAGCTGGGAGCAACCAAAATCAGTGACCGAAGTTGTGATACAACAGATTTTATGAATAAATATTTAATTTTCTCAAAATATTTTTTTTTGAATATTATGGTGTGGATTTGATATAATGTTATAGTTATGGGTAGTATTTATAAATTTTGCAAAGTATGCAAGTTGTTATATAATATTCAATTGGTTGGGGAATATTCTTTTTTGTCGTGAATATCGCATTGACGACATACAATCATTAGTAGACCCCCACAAACGAAATTATTGTCGGAATGAGAAAAAAGACAAAAATATTTTATGAAAATAACGGCGGAAGTTTTTCATTAACAATTGTTGAACTACTCGGTAGTAAAAGTACAGTAATATGCGTGGTTGCATAGTAGCACACGGTATTGATTATTGATGCTTACGTGATAAGTCACTCAGTTTTATTATTGGTATTATTAATGTAATAAAGCAGAATACTTTAATAAAGTTATTCTATAAATAGAATATATTATATTCTATTATGCATAGTGTCTGCATAGTGTTTTGCTTAGTAAAATCTTTTTACATAAAACAAAATACTTTTATAAAGTTATTCTATAAATATAATATATTATATTTTATTATGCATAGTATTGCATAGTACTGCGCATAGTGTTTTCAGATAGTAAAATCTTTTTATATAAAACAAAATACTTTTATAAAGTTATCATTTTATTAGACAATAATTAGAATATATTATATTTTATTATGCATAGTGGTTTGCAGATGATAAGTGTTTGCATAGTAAAATATTTTATAAAGTTATTCGTTTTATTAGATTATAAATAGAATATATTATATTTTATGTAAAAGATTTTGCTTTAAATATGGACCGTCAGATTAAAGTAAATCAATGGACCGTTTCATGAGTTAGTTACTATGCGTCCATTTTTCTATAAATAGAAGCTCATTCCTTCATTATTTTCTTTAATTCCTTTGAAACTCTAGAGATAAACTATAGAGAGAAAGAAGAAAAGTATTCTCGCTACTTCACTACTCATATATCCAAAGACTCTTCTTCTTAAGGTAGGGAATATTATTTGTTGTACTCGTAAGGGGTGTTATTCTTTTGTATTCATGAAGAGAACTTATGTTATTCCATTATTTATTATTCTCATTGAATAACTCAGATATGTGCTACCCTATACTTGGTGACATTCTTCTATTATTTCGTCTTTATTATATTCTGTTGGAATATCACATGCATGTGTTTTACGTCGGACTCGATTCCGTCTTTATTATTCTCATTGGAATATCCTATTCAGACATTTTACGCCGGACCGGTTCCGTCTTTATTATTATTCTTGCTGAATAATATCGTATCAGACGCTTTTACGCTTTGGGACCGATTCCGCCCTTATTAGTATTTCGTTGGAATAACTTGTCTCACGCAAGTACCGCATGCATGGTGATTTTGTTGTTATTTCATTCTTTATTATTCTCATTGGAACATCCCGCTTGGGTGTAAATTTTGCACGACCGTTCCGTTATTTAGTATTCTCGTTGGAATAACTCCGTCTATGCGTAAGTACCGCATGCATGGTGATTTCTTTTGTTATTCCATTCTTTATTATACTCGGTTGGTTAAAGTTTTGACTTCTATACTCCATGAAATTAGTGGAATATCCTTGATAATTGCGCTTCATCCAAAGATCTTTTCATGAAAATATTCTTTCGAGCATTCTTGAATTTTACTCTACAAAGCAGTATCATGTTGACAATTTGGACGTTATTGGTTCTTGGACAAATTAATTCTTGAACTTGTTTTATTGAATTCTTATATCATTGTCATCATCCTCATGTTTATATTATGTTGAAAGTCATATGTATTCAGAGTGCATAGATGGACTTGGTATGATTATGACTGGGGATTATTCGGTATAATCATGACCGTAATGTTACAAATGATGTGGAAAAAGTCCTCATTGGCCCGTAGTGCATTGATGGACAGTTTTTGGTATGATTATGGCTATGGATTCTCTTTGGCCGTAGTGTAAAGATGAATTGTTTTATAGCATGATTAGGACCGTTGATGAAAACATGATTATCTTTGGACCGTAGTACATGGATATTTGTGGTTGTGATACTAAAGAATATCCTTGGCCTGTAGTGCAGGGATGATTTGATGATGTGGATTATTTATTAAGCTGAGTCTCAGCGATAAAAGTCATGAAAAACCTTTTAAATCATAGAAGATAATAGATTTTATTCTCTACTTGACTCTTTTAATGGATTGCTTGTTCCGCTGTAATTAAACTTGATGTTTGTTATATTGTATCAGTTTAACACTGTTTAAGGCTAATGATAATTTATTCTCGCATTATCTTAGTCATAATATTTCTTCTTGGGCTAGTTGAGCTCACCCTTTCTTTCACCGTTCTCTTGTGAAAATGAGAATATAGCCGGGACGAGTCTGGGAGCGCGAGTGATGGTCGAGAGATGATAGTATTAGTAGTCCTCACTATTACGTTAAATAGTGTGACAATAATTGTAATGAGGACTTCTTTTGAGTTTGTATACTCTCTAGTAGACAATATTTGTATTCAAACTCACGATTTTTATGTTTTGTCAGTATTGTACCACCACGGTTGTATTATTAAGTTGTATTTGAATTACGTACCATGTATCCTGGCGACTCAAGATGGGTGATGTATACCTAATTTTGGGGGGCCAGGTTGGTATCAAAGTAGGATATGATATCAAAGCTTAGGAGGAGGATATGATCTTCTTCGCTAGATGACCTACCTAAGTTTATTTGATATTTAATTGGTCGGTTAGAGTATAGAGATAATATGTGATATGTTAATTAACCCTTGTTTTGTGGCAGTATTTGAAAATGGCATATGAAAATGTTGAGATAAGCAATGGAGCATAGGAGACTGTTGATTCTCTACAGATCAATAATCAGGATAATGTGCAATAGGATGACGATAATCCTCCTGTAAACAACAACACTGATCAATTGACGAACGACGGTACGTTTAAGAGCTTTTTAGAATTCATGCAACATCAGGTGAAGGCGGCTCCTGTTCATAATGCAAGAGGAAACAATGGCAACCCACGGTTGGTCACCGCTAAGCAATTCAAGGAGCTAGGACCACCGGAGTTTTTGGGAAAGCCAGAACCACTTAAGGCGGAGACGTGGTTAAAGCAGATCACCAAGATATTTGATGTATTGGGATGCTCCGAGGAGCAAAAGGTTCCCTTTGCCACCTTTATGTTGCGTGAAGATGCAGATCACTGGTGGGAATCTGTAAAACGTACCTAGCCTGACGCACTCAAAATGTCTTGGGAGAAGTTCCAAGAGCTGTTCAATGACAAGTACTTTCCCAAAAGCATTCGTCACATGAAGGAGGTGGAATTTATCAAGTTGGAGCAAAACAACATGACCGTGTCGCAGTACAAAGCCAAGTTTGCCGAGTTGTCCCGATTTGCGTCCCACTTGGTTGATAATGAAGAGAGAATGATGCGGATGTTTTTAAGAGGTTTGAAACCTGAGATACGTCAATATCTTATCTCTCATAAACTGTGTTTGTATTCAGATGTTGTTAATAGGGCTAAGTTATTGGAGCGCGATAATGAGTTAACCAAACCAAAAGAGAGCAGCTGGCAAAATGATAATACCGGTGATAACAGTCATCAAAGCGGTGACAATAAGCATGGAGGGAATCAACATGCCATAAATGGTAACCACTTCGGTGGTAATCATGGCCAAAACAATAAGAATGGACATTTCAAGAAGAGAAGGTTCAACAATGACATAAAGACGTCGGCACCAGCACCCGTTTCAAAGGAAAAAGAATGACCACCGGTCGTACGTTTCAAATGCGGACAGGAGGGACACATCCGTCCAAACTGTACGCAGCAATCCAAAACGTGTTTTAATTACGGAAGAGAAGGTCACCTAGCTCGATTTTGTCGTATGGTGAAGTCAAGTCCAGCTGGGATAGTGATGCCAAAGGATGTCCCAGACAAGCTAAAGCCGATAGTTTAAGAAAGAGCATTTTTTTTCTGACAAGGAACTTGAATAAAATTATCACGGGTATGTTAGTCATAAACTCTTGCGAAGTCTATACCATGTTAGATACCGGTTCTACTCACTCTTTTATTTCACCTAGTTGTGTTCAATGTTTGAAGTTAACTCCGGAGAAGTTAGACTTTGATATATTTGTTTAAACTTAGTTCGGAGAAACCTTCGTTACCTCCACTATTTATAAATCTTGTTCAAATCAACACTTTCACGTTATGTGTTGATCTTGTCTCTTTGAAAATACTTGCCTTTGATGCGATTTTAGGAATTGATTGGTTAACTACTCGTCATGCTTTTCGTAAGGTTGTTAGCTTTCATATTCCTAACCAACATGTTATGCGAATTCAAGAAACCAAACCACTAAAGTCAATCATTGTCATATCAAGCTATAAGTAAAGAGCCCCGATCCTTTCGTTGTTGACTTTCTTGTGTGGAATGCACCGAAGCCAGACTTTCTGTAGGCGATGTCGTGAATGACGATGGCAAGTTGATAGGTATAAATGTGACGTACTATCCAAGTCTTTGATGAGGGTCACAGCTTTGAATGATATTTCTATTGTTAATAAATTTCCTGACGTATTCTTGAAGTCTTCTTAGCCTACCCCTAGAGCGTGAAATCAAATTTTGTATTGACCCCAGTATAAAACTCATTTCTAAAACCCTCAAATATTTCTTCAACTAAAACGAACGTATAACGTGCCAAAGACGTTGACTCGAGCTGTTGAAGATTACGATCGTACCATTCAATACCATGGTGGGAAAGCGAATGTGGTAGCTGACGTGTTGAGTAGAAGATAGGATACGTTTAAGAGTGCGATGTTGTTAACACAAAGACTCATTTCGTATAACTTACAAGTGATGAAGATAGAGTTAAAGACTCTAGGGACCCACGTGAAGATAACGAATATACGATTAGAATAGACTTGAATCGATAAAGTTAAAGCTGCTCAAGCTACATACTCTGAGCTGATGAATGTGAAGAAGAAGGTTCAAGAGGGCATTATTCTAGAAGCAAGAATCGACGAAGAGAGGAAATCTCAACCCTCGATTTAATTGGCCCATTTGAAATCCTCGATCGAGTAGGAACTGTGGCTTATAGACTCGTTTTACCGCCAAGTATGTCGCGTGCCCATAACGTTTTAAACGTATCGATGTTACGTAAATATGTGGACGACCCGAACCATATTATTTAATTAGAACTGGACGAGATAGCAAAAGATTTAACGTATGAGGAGATACGTGTTAAAATCTTGGATAAGAAGGATCATATTCGATGCTCAAAGGTTATACCTGAAGAGTTAGAATTTGAAGTGAAGTCAAAGTATCCTCACCTGTTCGGCATACCAGGTACGTACGTAAATTTCGAAGGCGAAATTCCATAAGGAGGGGAGATTGTGATACCCCAGATTTTATGAATAAATATTTAATTTTCTCAAAATATTTTTTTTTTGAATATTATGGTGTGGATTTGATATAATGTTATAGTTGTGGGTAGTATTTATAAATTTTGCAAAGTATGCAAGTTGTTATATAATATTCGATTGGTTGGGGAATATTCTTTTTTGTCGGGGAATATTCGTACAACGGTACAATATTGGTAGACCCCACAATGGCATTATTGTCGGAATGAGAAAGCGACAAAATATTTTTATGAAAATAATGGCAAAAGTTTTACCGTTAACACTGTTGAACTACTCGGTAGTAAAAGTACAGTAATACGTGTGGTTGCATAGTAGCACACGGTATTGATTATTGATGCTTACGTGATAAGTCACTCAGTTTTGTTATTGGTATTATTAATGTAATAAAGCAGAATACTTTTATAAAGTTATTCTATAAATAGAATATATTATATTCTATTATGCATAGTGTCTGCATAGTGTTTTGCTTAGTAAAATCTTTTTATATAAAACAGAATACTTTTATAAAGTTATTCTATAAATATAATATATTATATTTTATTATGCATAGTGTTGATATAGTGCTCATGATAGTGTTTTGCATAGTAAAATCTTTTTATATAAAACATAATACTTTTATAAAGTTATCTCATTTTATTAGACAATAATTAGAATATATTATATTTTATTATGCATAGTATTTGCATAGTGCTTGCATAGTGTTTGTATAGTAAAATCTTTTATAAAGTTATTCGTTTTATTAGATTATAAATAGAATATATTATATTTTATATAAAAGATTTTGCTTTAAATATGGACCGTCAGATTAAAGTAAATCAATCTGGACCGTTCATGAGTTAGTTACTATGCAGTTCATTTTTCTATAAATAGAAGCTCATTCCTTCATTATTTCTTACGAATTCAATGAAACTTTAGAGAGATAAACTATAGAGAGAAAGAAGAAAAGTATTCTGCTACTTCACTACTCATATATCCAGTACTCTTCTTCTTAAGGTAGGGAATATTATTTGTTGTACTCGTAAGGGGTGTTATTCTTTTGTATTCATGAAGAGAACTTATATTATTCCATTCTTTATTATTTTATTGGAATAACCTGTATACACGGGCTACCCTATACTTGGTGATATTCTTCTATTATTCCGTCTTTATTATTTTGTTGGAATATCCTGTCTGCAGCATTTTACGCGGACTGGTTCCGATCTTTATTATTATTCTGAATTTGTAATATCGTTTACGCGTCGTGCTCATTTTTTATTGGGACTGGATTTCAAAGTCCTTATTATTATTAGTATTCTGTTGAATAACCTGCCTATGCCAAATACCGCATGCATTGTGATTTTGTTGTAATTTCATTCTTTATTATTCTCGTTGGAACATCCCGCATCGGCATTAAATTACCGACCTGGTTCCGTTATTTAGTATTCTGTTGGAATAACCTGTCTATGCGAAGTACCGCATGCATGGTGATTTCTTTTGTTATTCCATTCTTTATTATACTCAGTTGGTTAAAGTTTTGACTTCTATACTCCATGAAATTAGTGGAATATCCTTGATAATTGCGCTTCATCCAGTATCTTTTCATAAAAATATTCTTCTAAGCATTCTTGAATTTTACTTTACAAAGCAGTATCATGTTGACAATTTGGATGTTATTAGTTCTTGGATAAATTAATTCTTGAACTTGTTTTATTGAATTCTTATATCATTGTCATCATCCTCATATTTATATATTTTGAAAGTCATCTATGGCCTGTAGTGCATAGATGGACTTGGTATGATTATGACCAGGGATTATTCGGTGTAATCATAACCGTAATGTTATAAATGATGTGGAAAAAGTCCTCATTGGCCCGTAGTGCATTGATGGACAGGTTTTGGTATGATTATGGCTTTGGATTCTCTTTGGCCGTAGTGCAAAGATGAATTGTTTTATGGCATGATCAGGACCGTTGATGAAAACATGATTATCTTTGGCCCGTAGTGCATGGATAATTCGTGGTCGTGATACTAAAGAATATCCTTGGCCTGTAGTGCAGGATGATTTGATGATGTGGATTATTTATTGTCGAGTCTCAAATGATAAAAGTGATGAAAAAACCTTTAAATCATAGAAGATAATAGATTTTATTCTCTACTTGACTCTTTTAATGGATTGCTTGTTCACCGTAATTAAACTTGATGTTTGTTATATTGTATCGTTTAACTTTGTTTAAGGCTAATGATAATTTATTTCGCATTATCTTAGTCATAATATTTCTTCTTGGGCTAGTTGAGCTCACCCTTTCTTTCACCGTTCTCTTCGTGAAATGAGAAATATAATTTGGGACGAGTGGGGAAGCGAGTGATGGACCTAGATGATAGTATTAGTAGTCCTCACTATTCTGTTAAATAGTGTGACAATAATTATAATGAGGACTTCTTTTGAGTTTGTATACTCTCTAGTAGACAGTGTTTGTATTCAAACTCACAGTTTATGTTTTGTCGTATTGTAAACGACAGTTGTATTATTAAATTGTATTTGAATTTTGTACCAAGTATCTGGCAACTCAAAATGGGTGATGTATACCTAATTTTGGGGGCGTCACAGAAGTTCGTAGCTTTCTCGACTTAGCTGGTTATTATCGGAGATTCGTGGAAGGATTTTCTCAAATCGCTACTCCATTAACTCAGCTGACTTGAAAAGATACAAAGTTTGGTTGGTGCGAGGAATATGAGAAGAGTTTTCAAGAACTCAAGAGAAGACTCATTTCAGCACCTGTTCTGACAATACCATCTGGCTCGGAGAGATTTGTCATCTCTGATGATGCTTGAGGCAAAAGGTTAGGATGTGTTCTCATGCAACATGGGAAAGTCATAGCCTATGCCTCACGACAACTCAAAGAATATGAGAGGAATTATCCTACTCATGATCTAGAGTTGGCAGCAGTCATTTTTGCGCTTAAGATTTGGAGGCATTACCTGTATGGGGAGAAGGTTGAGATCTATACGGATCAAAAAAGCCTCAAATATTTCTTCACTCAAAATGAACTCAACATGCGGCAACGATGATGGCTCGAGCTATTGAAAGATTACGATCATACCATTCAATACCATCTTGGAAAAGCGAACGTAGTAGCTGATGTATTGAGTAGAAGATCATATGCGGGTACGAGTGCATTATTGTCAATGCAAAGGCCCATTGTATATGACTTACAAAGGATGGAGATAGAATTAAAGACTCCAGGGACCCATGTGATGATGGCGAATATACGAGTAGACCCGACTTTAATCGATAAAGTTAAAGCTGTTCAAGCTACAGACCTAGAGCTGACGCGTATGAGGAAGAAAGTGCAAGAAGGTGCTATTTCGGAAGCAAGAATTGATGAAGAAGGAATACTTCGAGTCAACTCTAGACTTTGTGTTCCTAATGATTCTGACTTAAAGTATAAAATCATGATGGAGGCGTACAACACACCGTTTGCAATCCATCTTGGGAGTACCAAAATGTATCGTGATCTTCGACATACATTTTGGTAGAGCAATATGAAGAGAGAGATCGCGGATTTTATCTCAAGGTGTCTAACTTGTCAACGAGTCAAGGCGGAGCATCAAGTGCCAAAAGGTCTATTGCAACCACTTGAAATTCCAGAATGGAAGTGGGAGCACATTACCATGGATTTTGTTACCGGTCTTCCCAAGGTTTCTCAAGGCATAAATGCGATTTGGGTCATTGTTGATAGATTGACCAAGTCGGCTCATTTCTTACCTATACGAGAAACTTATACACTTGAACGTCTTGCTCGTATCCATAGTTTCTGATCGAGACCCAAGATTCACTTCACGATTTTGGGTTAGTTTACAAAAAACTATGGGCACGCATTCCTCAAATGGACGGGCAATCAGAGAGGACTATTCAAACTCTTGAAGATTTATTAAGACTTTGTGTCATTTACTTCAAAGGAAGTTGGGACAAGTTCTTACCATTGGTGGAGTTTTCCTACAACAACAATTATCAAGCAAGTATTGACATGGCTCCATTTGAGGCGTTGTATGGAAGAAAGTGTCGTTCTCCAGTATGCTGGGATGAGGTGGGTGAAGCAATGTTGTTGGGACCAAAGTTGGTACGTATGACTACGGAAAAGATTCAAACGATCCGACAACGTATAAAAACCTCACAAGATCGACAAAAGAGTTATGTTGATCTTCATCGAAAGGACGTGGAATTCAATATTGGAGGTCATGTGTTGTTACGTGTTGCTCCATGAAAAGGAGTTATGAGATTTGGAAAGAGAGAAAAGCTCAATCCTCGATTCATTGGCCCATTTTTAATCCTCGATCGAGTAGGAACTGTGGCCTATAGACTTGCCTTACCGCCAAGTATGTCTCGTGTTCATAACGTTTTTCACATATCCATGTTGCGTAAATATGTGAAAGACCCGAACCACATTATTGAATTAGAACAGGACGAGATAATGGAAGATTTAACGTATGAAGAGGTACCTGTTAAAATCTTGGATAAGAAGGATCATATTCTACGCTCTAAAATTGTACCTCAAGTCAAAGTTTTGTGGAGAAACCACGATGTTGAGGAAATGACCTGGGAGTTAGAATCTGAAATTAAATCAAGGTATCCTCACCTCTTCGACATACCAGGTACGCACCCTAATTTCGAGGATGAATTTTCATAAGAAGGAGAGGTTGTAAGACCCCAACTTTTATAAATAAAGATTAATTTTTCTCGAAATATATTTTTGAATATTATGGTGTGGATTTGGTATAATGTTATAGTTGTGGGTTATATTTACAAAATTTGCAAAGTAAGCAAGTGGTTATATAATATTCGATTGGTCGGGAAATATACGTTTTAACAGGGAATATTTGTACGATGACACAATCATTGGTGGACCCCACAACGAAAGTATTGTCGTAGTTAGAAAACGACAGAATTATCTTTTTATAAAAATAACGGCGAAAGTGTTACCATTAAAACTGTTGACCTACCCGGTAGTAAAAGTACAGTAATACGTGTGGTTGCATAGTAGAACACGGTATTGATTATTGATGCTTACGTGAGAAGTCACTTAGTTATAGTCAATTATTGCTACAGTAATTACTGCATCATATCTCTCATATTATTGATTCAATTGTTGTCTCAGTATCATCTACATAATATTTATTATTATTAAATCAATAATTGAGACGACAAAGTTATTCATATTATTATTTGTAATATTGACAATGTCTAAAAGTTCTGTCAAGGAGAGGTTTGGTCACCTAATTGCGCGCCAATAAGGAGAAATCCTTATCGAAAAGCCCCCTCTTTCCTGGGAACGACCTGATTGTTAAATATTGTAAATTATAATATTAATGATGAATAAGTTCGTGTTGATTAAAGATGAAATTGATAGTTCCATTGTGTTGGAATTATTAGTGTTAGTGAAAATCGACATTTATTTTGATATTAATTAATGTCTGGAGGTTATATTGACCAATCGGGTAATTAATCGGATAAATAAGCAATTAATTGCTATTATTTCACATGCTTATAACTATTTGTTCACATATATGTACTATTGATTCACATTCATGTACTATTAGGGGGGTGGTGCAAGATTAATTGCATGACCAAATTAAAAATGAAAAAAAAGAGGAAGGTATTATACTGTAATATTTTGAGCCCCAAAACGTGCAATTATCGAAACTATATTTTCCTATAAATAGAAGCTCATTCTTCTTTCATTCTCACCAATTCACTAAGTCTCACAAGAGCAATTATTATAGAGAGAAATTATAGAGAGAAAAAAGAAGAGAAGTCGGCTACCTCACTATTCCAGTATCCAGTTTCTTCTAAGGTAAGGGGTATTATTCTTTCGTATTCATGAAGAGAGTTATTTTCTTTCAATACTCGTAAGGGTTGTTATTCCATTCTTTATTATTATGTTGGAATAACTCGCCTACATCAAGCAATCGCATACATAGTGAAATTCTTACATTATTCCATTCTTTATTATTACATTGGAATAACTTTGTCTATGCGATCTATCGCAGGCCCGGTGAATTCTGTTGTTATTCCATTCTTTATTATTATGTTGGAATATCCCGCATGCGGATTACGCATGACACGGTTCCATTCTTTATTATTCTATTAGAATATCTGTTTGTGCGGTTTACGCATGACAGTTCCATTCTTTATCATTACATTTGAATAACTTTGCATGCATGCGGATTACGACGCGTCTGTGAATTCTTACGTTATTCCATTCTTTATTATTACATTGGAATAACACATCTATGTGGAATACCGCATGCATGGTGAATGATCCTTCGTATTCATTCCTTATTAAATTGTGAAAATGATCTGTCTACATGGATTACCGCATAGCAGGCAAAAAATCCATTTACAGTTTCATATATTCTATTATACTCAGTTGGTTAAAGTTTTGGTTCTATACTCCATGAAATTAGTAGAATATCCTGGATATTTGCTCTTCATCCAGTATCTTTTCATGGAAATATTCTTCTAAGCATTCTTGAATTTTACTCCACAAAACAGTATCATGTTGACAATTTGGACGTTATTGATTTCTGGATAAATTAAATTATAAATCCTTACAAATTTATCCTTGAACTTATTTTATTGAATTCGTATATTATTGTCATCATCCTTATGTTTATAATATGTTGAAAGTCATCTGTGGCCTGTAGTGCATAAATGGACATGGTATGATTATGACTAGGGATTATTCGGTATAATCATGACCGTAATGTTACAAATGATGTGGTAAAAGTCCTCATTGGCCGTAGTGCATTGATGGACAGTTTTTGGCATGATCATGACCATTGATGAATACACGAATATCATTGGCCCGTAGTGCGTAGATAATTTATGGTCGTGATACTAATGAATATCATTGGTCGTAGTGCAGGGATGATGTGGTTTATTTATTAAGCTGAGTTTCAGCGATAAAAGTGATGAAAAACCTTTTAAATCATAGAAGATAGTAGATTTTATTCTCTACTTGACTCTTCTAATGGATTCCTTGTTCCGCTACAGTTAAACTTGATGTTTATTATATTTTATCAGTTTAACACTGTGGAAGGGTAACGATAAATTATTCTGCATTATCTTAGTCATAATATTTCTTATTGGGCTAGTTGAGCTCACCCTTTCTTTCACTGTTCTCTTCAGGAAATGAGAACGTAGCTGGGACTAGTCGGGGAACGGAGTGACGGTCCAGTTGATAGCATTAGTAGTCCTCACTATTCTGTTAAATAGTGTGACAATAAATGTAATGAGGACTCCATTAAGTGTGGATATTGTATAGATGACAATATTCTTATTAAAACTCTTAGAATATGTTTTGTCGTATTTTACACGACTGTTGTATAATTAAGTTGTATTTGAATTTTGTACCATGTATTTGGCGACCCAAGATGGGTGATATATACCTATTTTGGGGGTGCCACACCTGCACTATGGCCAAGGATATTCATTAGTATCACGACCAAAAATTATCCATGCACTACGGCCAAGGATATTCGTGTTTTCATCAATGATCATGATCATGCCAACATCTGTCCATCAATGCACTATGGACCAATGAGGACTTTTACTGCATCATTTGTAACATTACGGTTATGATTATACTGAATAATCCCTTGTCATAATCATACCAAGTTCATCTATGCAGTACGGCCAAAGATGACTTTCATAACAATATAAGCATGAGGATGATGACAATGATATAAGAATTCAACTAAAAGAAAACAAATGATAAATTTTTAAAGATTTAAAATAATTTAATTTATTCAAATTTCAATAATGTCTAAATTGTCAATATGATACTGCTTTATGGAGTAAAATTCAAGAATAATATTGTACCACAAATAATTTAGACCGAAAAGAAATCAATTTTTGTCATGAATAGTACCCCGGGTGAATAGTAACCGAGTGAATAGTACCCCATGAATAGTACTTCGGGAATAGTAACCCAGTGAATAGTACTCCGACATGAAAAAGTTAAAACTTATCAAAAATGCTCAGAATAATATTTTCATGAAAAGATACTGGATTAAGAGTAAATATCAAGGATATTCTACTAATTTCATGGAGTATAGAAGCCAAAACTTTAACAAAATGAGTATAGAATTCGGAATCTGAAACGAAATAATATTACTTAATACTACAGAGTATGAGAGAAAATATTATTTTATATGAATACTGAACAAAAATAATATCCCTTACAACTGTTGAACGAAAATAATATTCCTTATGAACATTAAACGAATATAATATTCCTTACGAATATTAAACTGTAATACCCAGTAATAAAAAAAATAAAAAATTCTTTGTTTTAAAACATATTAATTGGACTTTGTCTTTTAATTGGGTCAAATTGTATTTAATTATTGTGGATCATAATAAGTAAGTGATAACATTAATTTGGGCCTCTATTTTAATTGAGTTTAATATATATATATGTAAGTAAAATCAAAATTCTATTAAAATTGGGGGAGTTCATCAATTATATAAATAAATATTTAAACCCTAACCTATTTCACGTTCATCTAATAACTGATTAAGAAAAGGAAAAAAAAAAAAAAAAAAAACACAGCCGCCGCAGCAGGAAAGAGGAGAAACGTATTTTTTTTTCACTGCAATTTGAAGAAGAGGAACCGACCTATACCTTTTCTGTTTTCGGTAAGTGTTAATAACAGTGATGGGAGTAGGTATAAATATATAAAATTTGTTTGTCAGATTACTTGTTGTTTTTTTTTTTGCCGGAAGCTATTGAACCGCTGCAAAAAAAAAAGAAAAAGAAAAAGGTTGCTGTCTAGTAATAGTATTATAAATAAGCTATGCTTATTGATTATATAAGGCACCTGTGAAAGGCACCTGTTTTGGTTGCCTGTAATGTTGACTTCGTTATAGATTATATATATTTATATTACCTTTTAATAGGTACTCAGCAGTCAGCCTTGAAGCTTATAATTAGAATTTATAAATCAAATTGATGTTATCTATATTAATTGAATTAATTAATACTGACATAATTATAAAAGTTTTGAATAATAAATTTAATTGTATTATGTTATTAATGATTTGATTGTAATAAAAATTTTATTAAATTATTTAGATTGAACGGAGAGAGAGTCTAAGCGAGTTTTGGAATATACTTTGGGTATTACATTGCTTAATCCAGGTACGGATTCCGTACTCTTTCAGCGATACTTTTGTTAAATTTGATTTATTCGTTTTGTTCCTCGTTTCAAATTCTGTTATTATTTCATATAATTGTTTCTTGTGAAATTCATATATTTGTTTCATTTTGGAGTTGACACATTGAACTCGTATTTGTACTCTTTGAATTAGGATATCATGTTTAGTATTTATTTTTGATAATTGTAGAGTAATGTACATGTATTCACGCCTTCTTTTTGAAACCTTGTGACTATAATTTGATTTGGTTCAACATGTACATATAGAACTCTTTTGTTAGTATTATGTCGCATGTGTTGTGACATGATATTTTTGTTAGAATATACCATAGGGTATACCTGAGCTATAACCACCTGTGGGGGTACCACAGGCATGTCCTCTTGGCACCGAGGTATGACACCTTCCGTGGTGGTGTGATCAGTCCATGGCGTCTCCGTTTTTGTGCTCGATGGGAGTTGGCCATTTGGTGTTTTGTTGTGGGAGGCGTATGGGTCGACCCCTAGTTTACGATACATTACATTATGCGGATTGGTGATGTTTGTGCCAAACACGCCTTCCGATTTTTCATGCATTGGATTCGCGGTCCAATGTGTGTGACTTGCCTGTGTGGCATTATGTGATTTGCCTGTGTGGTATTATTTGACTTGCTTGTGTGGCAAGGTATATTCTATTTTGTTCTGAGCTCGGTATGAAATAACACCCAGCCATTTGATTCAGCCTATTATTTCGTTGTGTTAGTTTTGTTCGTTTCGTTTCAGTTCGTTCGTTTCATTTCATTTAATTGAGTTAGTTATTTCGGTTCATTATTTGTATTCTATATCCGTACTGGGCATTTGGCTCATCTTTGTGTTTTTTCTTCGGCAGTGTCGGGGGACCAAGGGCAAGTGTGACGAGAGCTTCCTTTAATCCAATAGTTTTGATATATTTTATTAGGTTTCAATACATTGATTTATTTAAAGTTGTAATAAGTATTTTAGATTGTGGATTGAGCCAGTGTGGCGTTTATTATGGTTTGTCTTATGACATTGAATTATTATGAGATTATTCTTTTGTGGTTTAGAGCCCTGTGATCTTCCTTAGTTTTGTTGTGTTATGAGTAACCTCTCTTTCTATTTTGGGAAGGGGGTGTTACAGAGTTGGTATCAGAGCCAGGTTCTTTCTTGTAGAAAACCTATTTAGGTTTGACCTGTGAGTTATGGGTAGACTTATGGGTTAGGTTTTTGTTCTGTTTGATTTTCTGTTCAGCTATCATATCCGCTATATTCAAATTTGTCTCTAATCTTCTTTGTTTATATTCGTGATCTCTTTCTTAGATGGCTCGAAGATCAACTAGAGATTCTTTGGGAGCGCGAGGTAACAATAGGGGAAGAGGTGAAGGTCGGTCAATGAGCAACCTAATGATCGATTAATGCTCAATTGGCTACCTTGGTGAATCGAGCGATGAACCGAGCTTTACCTCGGTTGGTTGCATGTGGTATATGCAATGCAATCTGTTGTGCCACCGAGAGAAATTCTGGCGGGAGAACCCGGAAATAATGGTCCGCAGACAAACATTGAGGAAAGGAATCGAGATGATGGTCATGGTCATGAGGGGTTCCGATGTACGTGTGGTTGGAAAGGTTTGAAGCGAAACCACGATCCTTGATTCGGCTCAACTCCAATTGATGCAAAGAATTGGATTGCTCGCCTAGAGAAGATTTTTGATGTATTGGGGTGCTCGGATAATCGAGAGAGTATTGCTTGCGGTTTACAAGCTGGAAGGGATGCAGAGGTGGTGGAAAGCGTTGAAAGCGATAAAGGGTGATGGCTATGTTGAGACACTTAGTTGGGCGGAGTTTTGTGAGGTCTTATGTTGATACTTCCAATTGGCGATAAAGAGGCCTATGCTTAGGGACTATCATCCATTGACGAGAGAAGATGATGAGTCCATCACGGACTTCATGATGAGGTTTACTAGGTTGGCGGGATTTGCGGGAACCTCGCAGAGTCTGCTGCTTGTGAACAAAGCGGAGAAGTTCAAGTGGCGGATTCATTATAGGTATCGCTTGACATCTTAATAACAACAAGTTTCAGACGTGTCGTGATGGCCAATCGCGCCAAAAATATTGAGATGAAGCGACAGGACTTTCGGTCTTCTAAACCGAGGGGAGTCGAAAGAGGGACGAAGAGATGACCGGCGAGGTCAAGCTTGATTGGCATGGGAGAAGTCAAGGTGGCGATTGAATAGGAATCGTGGTGGCAGCGAAGCGATGGCGTGGCGAGAATCGAAGCGGGGTTATCAACAGATGCCTCGGCGAGGGCAAAATCGTCGACCGGCTACCTTGGTATGGACAAAATCGTCGCCAGGACGAGAATCGTCATGAGGGCAAAATCGGTCGTTATCCACGACATTGGTGGTGGGGTAACCCGAATCTAATTCCGATAACTCCCTGTGCTACTTGTGGGGCAAATCATCCAGGAAGGCAGTGCCACAGACTCACTGGTGCATGCTTTTTGTGTGGACGGATGGGTCATATTGCTAGGGATTGTCTTGGGTCCACGCGGAAATGGTGGAGGTGGTGGTGATAATGGTGGCAATGGAGGTCGTTGTCGGTGGTCGAGTATTTGCCTTGACATATAATCGGTAGAGCAGTGCACCGGTATTTTTCGGCACTCTTTTAGTTGGTAATCGCGAGGCTTCTATTCTATTTGATCTGGGTTCTACTCATTCCGTTGTTGCTTTCGGTTTTTTGTTCGGACTGGGCGTGCCATCTCGATCTTTAGATTACATTATGTCTATTGCTACCCGATGGGGACTTCATTGTTATTTCGATTTGTATCAAGGGTGTCCGATAAGTTTTGGGGATAAGATCCGTAGCGTTAATCTTCTTTCGATGTGTATGCACGATTTTGATGTCATTCTTGGGATGGACTGGTTGGATAAACACCAAGCCACTATTGATTGTCAGGCGAAGAAGGTTATATTTGGAGATGTGAAGTCTCCAGAATTCGTGTATCAGGGTTCTCAGCCGAGTAGAGTGGTGAAGTTAATTTCAGCTTTGAAGGCTGGAAAATTGGTGGCAAAGGGTTGTGATGGGTATTTGGCGTTTGTGAAAGATACCTCTAAGGGTGAGTCTCGTATTGAGGATGTTCCGATTGTCCGTGACTTTTCCGATGTGTTTCCTGAGGAGTTGTCAGGGTTGCCACCATAGCGGAAGTGGAATTTTCTATTGAGCTTGTTTAGGGTGCGAGCCTATTTCTAAGGCGCCAGATCGGATGGCACCATTGAGTTGCGAGGAGTTAAAGGCGATTCACGAGGAACTATTAGATCGTGGTGTAATTTGCCCGAGTGTTTCACCGTAGGGTGCTCCAGTCTTGTTTGTGAAGAAGAAGGATGGGTCTATTTGGCTGTGTATAGACTACCGAGAGTTGAACAAGATCACCATCAGGAATCGGTATCCATTGCCAAGGATTGATGACTTGTTTGACCAACTTCAGGGGGCGAAATATTTTTCGAAGATAGACTTGAGGTCGGGCTATCATCAGTTGAGAGTGAGGGATGAGGATATCCCTAAGACGGCTTTTCGTACTCGATATGGGCATTACGAGTTTCTGGTGATGCCTTTCGGTGTGACTAACGCTCCGGCGGTGTTTATGGATTTGATGAATCAGATGTTCAGAGAGTACTTAGACCAATTTGTCATTGTCTTTATTGATGATATTTTGGTTTACTCCAAGTCTAAGGAAGAGCATGAGGAGCATCTTTCAGCATAGTGTTGGGGATTTTTGAAGAAGAAATTGTATGCTAAATTCTCTAAATGCGAATTTTGGTTGGAGCGAGTTGCATTTTTGGGCCCACGTTGTTTCTCTTTGAAGGCATTAAGGTGGATCTACGAAGGTTGAGGCTATCACTAAATGGCCAAGACCTACTACGGTGACAAGAGATTAGGAGTTTCTTGGGTTTGGCGAGGGTATTATAGGCGGTTTGTGGAAGGATTTTCCTTACTCGCCTTACCATTGACTCGATTGATGAGAAAGGGCACGAAGTTTGTGTGGAATGAGGGGCGGAGAAGAGTTTCGTGGAATTGAAGAAAGCGACTCGTGTGACTCCTATACTTGCATTCTTGCCGTCGGGGATAGGAGGGTACAGATTTATAGTGATGCTTCTAAGAAGGGCTTGGGGTGTGTTTTGATGCAACACGGTAAGGTGATTGCTTATGCTTCTAGGCGACTTAAACCTTATGAGGTGAACTACCCCACACATGATTTGGAGTTAGCGGCGGTGATCTTTGCCTTAAAGATTTGGAGGCACTATTTGTATGGAGAGACTTGATATCTTCACCGATCATAAAAGTCTTAAATACATTTTCACTCGAAGGAGCTCAATATGAGGCGAGGCGTTGGTTGGAGCTTTAAAGGATTATGATGCTAGAATTGGTATCACCCGGGAAGGCAAATGTGGTTGCAGATGCTCTTAGCGAGAAGAGTTCGAGGGAGTGTAGCGACCCTTATTACACAACCTCGACTTATTTTGGATATGGAGCGGATCGAGTTGGAGTTGTATGTACGAGGTTCAGATGGGCATTTGGCGGGTATGAGAGTGGAGCCCTCTCTTATCTCATGGTCAAAGAAGCTCAAAAGGAAGATGGGGAGTTGTGGAGTATGACGCTTGAGAATCTAGAGGAGGCAAGCGATCGAGTTTTCGTATTGATGACCATGGTGTGATTTGGTTGGGTGAACGATTGTGTGTACCATCGGATCCAATCATTCGAGAGGCTGTGTTGGCTGAAGTTCATAGTTCGCCATTTTTAATTCATCCAGGTTCTACAAAGATGTATAGGGATTTGAAGAGGAATTTTTGGTGGAATGGGATGAAACGAGATGTGGCTAAGTATGTTGGGAAGTGCCTCACTTGTCAGCAAGTGAAGATAGAACATCAACGAGCTAGTGGCTTGTTGCAACAGTTAGACATTCCAGTGTGGAAGTGGGAGAATATCACGATGGATTTTGTGACTGGTTTGCCGAAGACTTTCAGGAAGAATGATGCCATTTGGGTAGTGGTGGACTGGTTGACCAAATCGGCACACTTTTGGCTATCCATGAGGGTTACTCGGTGGATAGATTGGCACATATCTTTCGGTGAGGAGATTGTAAGACTTCATGGTACTCGGTGTCTATTATTTGGATCGGGACCCCGGTTCACTTCAAGGTTTTGGAAAGGGTTTCAACGAGCTTGGGGTACTCGGCTCAACTTGAGTATTTCTTTTTTTCATCCATGAACCGATGGGCAATCTGAAAGGACTATTCGAGACGTTGGAGGACATGTTGAGGTCTTGTGCACTTGAGTGGTCAGGTAATTGGGATGACTATTTGAGCTTAGTTGAGTTTGCTTACAACAACAGCTGGCATACAAGTATTGGAATGGCCCCATTTGAGGCATTGTATGGTAGGAAATGTCGGGCACCAACTTGTTGGGATGAAGTTGGCGAAAGGGCCATAGAAGGGCCTGAGTTAGTACAAATCACTACGGAGAAGGTAGCGGTGGCTAAAGAGAAATTGAAGTCGGCTCGATCACGGTAGAAGTGTTATGCTGATAAGCATAGGAGGACTTTAGAATTTGAACCTGGTGAGCACGTGTTTCTAAAAGTTTCTCCTTGGAAGGGCATTCGTCGATTTGGGTTAAAAGGGAAGCTTAGTCCACGTTATATCGGTCCATTTGAGATTTTGGAAAGGGTTGGTGAAGTTGCGTATCGGTTAGCTTTGCCTCCGCAGCTAGCTCACGTGCATAATGTGTTCCATGTGTCGGTGTTAAGGAGTTATCATTATCATCCGTTGCATGTGGTGCAATATCCATTCGATAAAATTCGGGAGGATCTTACTTGTGAGGACCAAGCCGAGGCGATTTTGGATTGTAAAGAGCGAATTATGAGGAGGAAGACTATTCCATTTGTTAAAGTTTTATGGAGAAATCATTCGGAGCGGGAGGCTACATGGGAGATGGAGGAGTCTATTCGAGCGGAATATCCGTATCTCTTTGAAAATTAGGTGCGTTCTATTCTTTTGATTCCGGGGACGGAATCCTTTTTAAGGGGTAGGTGATGTAATACCCAGTAATAAAAAAAAAAAAAAAATCTTTGTTTTAAAACATATTAATTGGACTTTGTCTTTTAATTGGGTCAAATTGTATTTAATTATTGTGGATCATAATAAGTAAGTGATAACATTAATTTGGGCCTCTATTTTAATTGAGTTTAATATATATATGTAAGTAAAATCAAAATTCTATTAAAATTGGGGGAGTTCATCAATTATATAAATAAATATTTAAACCCTAACCTATTTCACGTTCATCTAATAACTGACTAAGAAAAGTAAAAAAAAAAAAAAAAAAGAACATTGTATGCAAGAGAGAGAGAGAAGAAATATTTTTTTTTCAACGCAATTTGAAGAAGAGGAAAGAGCCTATACCTTTTACATTTCGGTAAGTGTTAATAATGAAATGATGGGAGTAGGTATAAATATATAAAATTTGTTTGTCGGATTACTTGTTTTTTTTTTTTTTTAGGAAGCTATTGAGCCGTAAATGCGATTTTTGGTATATAAAAAAAAAAAAATATATATATATAAAGGTTGTCATTGTCTAGTAATAGTATTATAAATAAGCTATGCTTATTGATATTATATAGGCACATTGTGAAAGGCATTTTTTTTTTTTTTGCTGTAATGTTGACTTCGTTATAGATTATATATATTTATATTACCTTTTAATAGGTACTCAGCAGTCAGCCTTGAAGCTTATAATTAGAATTTGTAAATCAAATTGATGTTATCTATATTAATTGAATTAATTAATACTGACATAATTATAAAAGTTTTGAATAATAAATTTAATTGTATTAAGTTATTAATGATTTGATTGTAATAAAAATTTTATTAAATTATTTAGATTGAACGGAGAGAGAGTCTAAGCGAGTTTTGGAATATACTTTGGGTATTACATTGCTTAATCCAGGTACGGATTCCGTACTCTTTCAGCGATACTTTTGTTAAATTTGATTTATTCGTTTTGTTCCTCGTTTCAAATTCTGTTATTATTTCATATAATTGTTTCTTGTGAAATTCATATATTTGTTTCATTTTGGAGTTGATACATTGGAACTCGTATTTGTACTCTTTGAATTAGGATATCATGTTTAGTATTTATTTTGATAATTGTAGTAGTGATGTACGTTCTTGCCTTCTTTTTTGAAACCTTGTGACTATAATTTGATTTGGTTTAACATGTACATATAGAACTCTTTTGTTGATATTATGTCGCATGTGTTGTGACATGATATTTTTGTTAGAATATACCATAGGGTATACTTGAGCTATAACCACACGTAGGGGTACCATGAGCATGTCCTCTTGGCACCGAGGTATGACACCTTCAAGTGGCGGTGTGATCGATCCACAGCGTCTCCGTTTTTGTGCTCCGGTGGGAATTGGCCATTTGGTGTGTTTTGTTGTGGGAGGCGTATGGGTGCGACCCTAGTTTTTCGATTACATTACATTATGCGGATTGGTGATGTTTGTGCCAAACACGCCTCCGATTTTCATGCATTGGATTAGCGGTCCAATGTGTGTGACTTACTGTGTGGCATTATGTGATTTTACTGTGTGGCATTATTTGACTTTTGTGTGTGGCAAGGTATATTCTATTTTGTTACGAGCTCGGTGTGAAATAACACCCACCATTTGATTCAACCTATTATTTCGTTGTGTTAGTTTTGTTCGTTTCGTTTCGTTTCGATTCGTTCGTTTCATTTCATTTAATTGAGTTAGTTATTTGGTTCATTATTTGTATTTTATATCCGTCTTGGGCATTTGGCTCATCTTTGTGTTTTCTTAGAAGCGGTGTCAGGGGACCAAGGGCAAGTGTGACGAGAGCTTCCTTTAATCCAATAGTTTTGATATATTTTATTAGGTTTCAATACATTGATTTATTTAAAGTTGTAATAAGTATTTTAGATTGTGGATTGAGCGGTGTGGGCATTTATTATGGTTTGTCTTATGACATTTGAATTATTATGAGATTATTCTTTTGTGGTTTAGAGCCACATGATCTTCCTTAGTTTTGTTGTGTTATGAGTAACCTCTCTTTCTATTTTGGGAAGGGGGTGTTTACAGAGTTGGTATCGAGCAGGTTCTTTCTTGTAGAAAACCTATTTAGGTTTGACCTGTGAGTTATGGGTAGACTTCTGGGTTAGGTTTTTGTTCTGTTTGATTTTCTGTTCAGCTATCATATCCGCTATATTCAAATTTGTCTCTAATCTTCTTTGTTTATATTCGTGATCTCTTTCTTAGATGGCTCGAAGATCAACTAGAGTTGCTGGGAGGCGAGGTAACAATAGGGAAAGAGGTGAAGGTCGGTCCAATGAGCAACCTAATGATCAGATTAATGCTCAATTGGCTACCTTGGTGAATCAGGCAGTGAACCAGGCTTTACCTCAGTTGGTTGCATATGTGTATGTGTAACGCAATCGTGTTGCCACCGAAATTCTGGCGGGAGAACCCGGGAAATAATGGTCCACAGACAAACATTGAGGAAAGGAATGCAGATGGTCATGGTCATGAGGGGTTCCAATGTGCGTGTGGTTGGAAAGGTTTGAAGCGAAACCACGATCCTTGATTCGACTCAACTCCAATTGATGCTGAAAGAATTGGATTGCTCACGCTAGAGAAGATTTTTGATGTATTGGGGTGCTCGGATAATCGAGAGAGTATTGCTTGCGGTTTACAAAATTTGGAAGGGATGCAGAGGTGGTGGAAAGCGTTGAAAAGCGACAAAGGGTGATGGCTATGTTGAGACACTTAGTTGGGCGGAGTTTTGTGAGGTCTTTATCGTGAGTACTTCCGGTTCTGGCGATAAAGAGGCCTATGTTAGAGGACTATCATCCATTCGACGGAAAGATGATGAGTCCATCACGGACTTCATGATGAGGTTTACTAGGTTGGCGAGGATTTGCGGGAACCTCGGCGAGGGCTGCAATGAACAAGCGGAGAAGTTCAAGTGGCGGATTCATTATAGGTATCGCCAACATCTTATTAACAACAAGTTTCGGACGTGTCGTGATGGCAATCTGCCAAAAATATTGAGATGGAGCGGCAGGACTTTCGGTCTTCTAAATGGGAGGGGAGTCGAAGAGGGACGAGAGATGACCGGCGAGGTCAACTTGATTCGACATGGGAGAAATCAAGGTGGCAGTTGAATAGGAATCGTGGTGGCGGCGAGGCGATGGCGTGGCGAGAATCGAAGCGAGGGTTATCGGCGAGATGCCTCGGTGAGGGCAAAATCGTCAAACCGGCTACCTTGGTATGGACAAAATCGTCGAGGGGGATGTAATCGTCGCGAGGGCAAAATCGAGGTCGTTATCCGGGACCGGTGGTGGGGTAACCCGAATCTAATTCTGATAACTCCCTGTGCTACTTGTGGGGCAAATCATCCGGGAAGGCAGTGCCACAGACTTACTGGTGCATGCTTTTTGTGTGGACAGATGGGTCATATTGCTAGGGATTGTACCGGTCCACGCGGAAATAGTGGTGGTGGTGGTGATAATGGTGGCAATGGAGGTCAGCGTCAGGGTGGTTGAGTATTTGCCTTGACATATAATCAGGCGGCAGGTGCACCAGGTATTGTTTCTGGCACTCTTTTAGTTGGTAATCGCGAGGCTTCTATTCTATTTGATACGGGTTCTACTCATTCTGTTGTTGCTCGGTCTTTTGTTCTTTTTGGGCGTGCCATCTCGATCTTTAGATTACGTTATGTCTATTGCTACCCGATGGGGACTTACATTGTTATTTACGATTTGTATCGAGGGTGTCCGATAAGTTTTGGGGATAAGATCCGTAGCGTTAATCTTCTTCCGATGTGTATGCACGATTTTAATGTCATTCTTGGGATGGGTGGTTGGATAAACACCAAGCCACTATTGATTGTCGGCGAAGAAGGTTATATTTGGAGATGTGAAGTCTCCGAATTGTGTATCGGGGTTCTCGGTAGTAGAGTAGAAGTGGTGAAGTTAATTTGACTTTGAAAAATTTGGAAAATTGGTGGCAAAGGGTTGTGATGGGTATTTGGCGTTTGTGAAAGATACCTCTAAGGGTGAGTCTCGTATTGAGGATGTTCCGATTGTCCGTGACTTTTCCGATGTGTTTCACGAGGAGTTGTCGGGGTTGCCACCGCTTGAGCAATGGAAGTGGAATTTTCTATTGAGCTTGTTTCAGTGCAGAGCCTATTTCTAAGCGCCAGTGTCGATGGCACCATTGGAGTTACGAGGAGTTAAAGGGCGATTGCGAGGAACTATTAGATCGTGGTGTAATTTAATTAGAGTGTTTCACCGTAGGGTGCTCGATCTTGTTTGTGAAGAAGAAGGATGGGTACATGAGAAACGTGTATAGACTACAGAGAGTTGAACAAGATCACCATCGAGAATCGGTATCCATTGCCGAGGATTGATGACTTGTTTGACTTCAGGGGGTGAAATATTTTTGAAAGATAGACTTGAGGTCGGGCTATCATCAGTTGAGAGTGAGGATGAGGATATCCCTAAGGCGGACACCATTACTCGATATGGGCATTACTGAGTTTACGGTGATGCCTTTCGATGTGACTAACGCTTTCGGCGGTGTTTATGGATTTGATGAATCGGTGTGTCAGAGAGTACTTAGACCAATTTGTCATTGTCTTTATTGATGATATTTTGGTTTACTCCAAGTCTAAGGAAGAGCATGAGGAGCATCTTTGCATGCGGTGTTGGGGATTTTGTAGAAAAGAAATTGTATGCTAAATTCTCTAAATGCGAATTTTGGTTGGCAGCGAGTTGCATTTTGGGCCACGTTGTTTCTGCTTTGAAGGCATTAAGGTGGATCCTACGAAGGTTGAGGCTATCACTAAATGGCCAAGACCTACTACGGTGATGAGAGATTAGGAGTTTCTTGGGTTTGGCGAGGGGGTATTATAGGCGGTTTGTGGAAGGATTTTCCTTACTCGCCTTACCATTGACTTCGATTGATGAGAAAAAGGCGTGAAGTTTGTGTGGAATGAGGAGGCGGAGAAGAGTTTCGTGGAATTGAAGAAGCGACTCGTGTGTGACTCCTATACTTGCATTCTTTAAGTCGGGGATAGGAGGGTACCAGATTTATAGTGATGCTTCTAAGAAGGGCTTGGGGTGTGTTTTGATGCAAACACGGTAAGGTGATTGCTTATGCTTCTAGACGACTTAAACCTTATTAGGTGAACTACCCCACACATGATTTGGAGTTAGCGGTGTGATCTTTGCCTTAAAGATTTGGAGGCACTATTTGTATGGAGAGACTTGTGATATCTTCACCGATCATAAAAGTCTTAAATACATTTTCACTCAGAAGGAGCTCAATATGAGGCAGAGGCAGAGGCGTTGGTTGGAGCTTCTAAAGGATTATGATGCTAGAATTGGTATCACACGGGGAAGGCAAATGTGGTTGCAGATGCTCTTAGTAGAAAGAGTTGAGGAGTGTAGCGACCCTTATTACACAACCTCGACTTATTTCGGATATGGGGCGGATCGAGTTGGAGTTGTATGTACGAGGTTCGGATGGGCATTTGGCGGGTATGAGTGGAGCCCTCTCTTATCTCATGGTCAAAAAAAAGCTCAAAAGGAAGATGGGGAGTTGTGGAGTATGGACGAGAATCTAGAGGAGGAAAGCGATCTCGAGTTTCGTATTGATGACCATGGTGTGATTTGGTTGGGTGAGCGGTTGTGTGTACCATCGGATCCAATCATTCGAGAGGTTTGTGTTGGTGAGGTTCATAGTTCGCCATTTTCAATTCATCCAGGTTCTACAAAGATGTATAGGGATTTGAAGAGGAATTTTTGGTGGAATGGGATGAAACGAGATGTGGCTGAGTATGTTGGGAAGTGCCTCACTTGTCAGCAAGTGAAGATAGAACATCAACGAGCTAGTGGCTTGTTGCAACAGTTAGACATTCCAGTGTGGAAGTGGGAGAATATCACGATGGATTTTGTGATTTGGTTTTAGAAGACTTTCGGGAAGAATGATGCCATTTGGGTAGTGGTGGGTGGTTGACCAAATCGGCACACTTTTGGCTATCCATGAGGGTTACTCGGTGGATAGATTGGCACACATATCTTTCGGTGAGGAGATTGTAAGACTTCATGGTACTCCGGTGTCTATTGTTTCAGATCGGGACCCCCGGTTCACTTCAAGGTTTTGGAAAGGGTTTCAACGAGCTTGGGGTACTCGGCTCAACTTCAGTACTTCTTTTCATCCATAACTGATGGGCAATCTGAAAGGACTATTCAGACGTTGGAGGACATGTTGAGGTCTTGTGCACTTGAGTGGTCAGGTAATTGGGATGACTATTTGAGCTTAGTTGAGTTTGCTTACAACAACAGCTGGCATACAAGTATTGGAATGGCCCCATTTGAGGCATTGTATGGTAGGAAATGTGGGCACCAACTTGTTGGGATGAGGTTAGCGAAAAAGGGCCATAGAAGGGCTGAGTTAGTCCAAATCACTACGGAGAAGGTAGCGGTGGCTAAAGAGAAATTGAAGTCGGCTCGATCACGGTAGAAGTGTTATGCTGATAAGCATAGGAGGACTTTAGAATTTGAACCTGGTGAGCACGTGTTTCTAAAAGTTTCTCCTTGGAAGGGCATTCGTCGATTTGGGTTAAAAGGGAAGCTTAGTCCACGTTATATCGGTCCATTTGAGATTTTGGAAAGGGTTGGTGAAGTTGCGTGTCGGTTAGCTTTGCCTCATGACTAGCTCACGTGCATAATGTGTTCCGTGTGCCGGTGTTAAGGAGTTATCATTATCATCCGTTGCATGTGGTGCAATATCCATTCGATAAAATTCGGGAGGATCTTACTTGTGAGGACCAAGCGTAGAAGCGATTTTGGATCGTCAAGAAGCGAATTATGAGGAGGAAGACTATTCCATTTGTTAAAGTTTTATGGAGAAATCATTATTGGGCGGGAGGCTACATGGGAGATGGAGGAGTCTATTGAGCGGAATATCCGTATCTCTTTGAAAATTAGGTGCGTTCTATTCTTTTGATTAGGGGACGGAATCCTTTTTAAAGGGTAGGTGATGTAATACCCGAAAAAATAATAATAATAATAAAAAAAAAAAATCTTTGTTTTAAAACATATTAATTGGACTTTGTCTTTTAATTGGGTCAAATTGTATTTAATTATTGTGGATCATAATAAGTAAGTGATAACATTAATTTGGGCCTCTATTTTAATTGAGTTTAATATATATATGTAAGTAAAATCAAAATTCTATTAAAATTGGGGGAGTTCATCAATTATATAAATAAATATTTAAACCCTAACCTATTTCACGTTCATCTAATAACTGACTAAGAAAAGGAAAAAAAAAAAAAAAAAGAACAAAATAATGCAGAGGAGGAAAGAAAGCGATTATTTTTTTAAGCGCAATTTGAAGAAGAGGAACCAGAGCCTATACCTTTTTACATTTTTGGTAAGTGTTAATACTTGATGATGGGAGTAGGTATAAATATATAAAATTTGTTTGTCAGATTACTTGTTGTTTTTTTTTTTTTTTGCCGGAAGCTATTGAACCGCTGCAAAAAAAAAGAAAAAGAAAAAGGTTGCTGTCTAGTAATAGTATTATAAATAAGCTATGCTTATTGATTATATAAGGCACCTGTGAAAGGCACCTGTTTTGGTTGCCTGTAATGTTGACTTCGTTATAGATTATATATATTTATATTACCTTTTAATAGGTATTTTTCAGTGATCGACCTTGAAAGCTTATAATTAGAATTTGTAAATCAAATTGATGTTATCTATATTAATTGAATTAATTAATCTTGACATAATTATAAAAGTTTTGAATAATAAATTTAATTGTATTATGTTATTAATGATTTGATTGTAATAAAATTTTATTAAATTATTTAGATTGAGCGGAGAGAGAGTCTAAAGCGAGTTTTGGAATATACTTTGGGTATTACATTGCTTAATCCAGTCACGGATTAGTACTCTTTCAGCGATACTTTTGTTAAATTTGATTTATTCGTTTTGTTCCTCGTTTCAAATTCTATTATTATTTCATATAATTGTTTCTTGTGAAATTCATATATTTGTTTCATTTTGGAGTTGACACATTGGACTCGTATTTGTACTCTTTGAATTAGGATATCATGTTTAGTATTTATTTTGATAATTGTAGTAATGGTACATGTTCTGTTGCCTTCTTTTGAAACCTTGTGACTATAATTTGATTTGGTTCAACATGTACATATAAAACTCTTTTGTGTTGATATTGTCGCATGTGTTGTGACATAATATTTTTGTTAGAATATACCATAGGTATATACGAGCTATAACCACTGTGGGGGTACCACAGCATATCCTCTTGGCACCGAGGCATGACACCTTCCGTGGCGGTGTGATCGATCCCCTGGCGTCTCGTTTTGTGCTCGATGGAGTTGGCCATTTGGTGTTTTGTTGTGGGAGGCGTATGGGTCGACCCTAGTTTTACATTACATTACATTATGCAGATTGGTGATGTTTGTGCCAAACACGCCTTCCGATTTTACATGCATTGGATTAGCGGTCAATGTGTGTGACTTACTGTGTGGCATTATGTGATTTGCACTGTGTGGCATTATTTGACTTACTGTGTGGCAAGGTATATTCTATTTTGTTACATATTTCGGTATGAAATAACACCCTGACCATTTGATTGACTATTATTTCGTTGTGTTAGTTTTGTTCGTTTCGTTTGATTCGTTTCGTTTCATTTCATTTAATTGAGTTAGTTATTTCGGTTCATTATTTGTATTCTATATCCGTCTTTGGGCATTTGGCTCATCTTTGTGTTTTTCTTCCGGCGGTGTCGGGGGACCAAGGGCAAGTGTGACGAGAGCTTCCTTTAATCCAATAGTTTTGATATATTTTATTAGGTTTCAATACATTGATTTATTTAAAGTTGTAATAAGTATTTTAGATTGTGGATTGAGCCAGTGTGGCATTTATTATGGTTTGTCTTATGACATTGAATTATTATGAGATTATTCTTTTGTGGTTTAGAGCCCTGTGATCTTCCTTAGTTTTGTTGTGTTATGAGTAACCTCTCTTTCTATTTTGGGAAGGGGGTGTTACATAAACGAATATAATATTCCTTACGAATATTAATTGAATATAATATTTTTTGTGAATATTGAACGATATAAAATTTCTTACGAATACGAAAAATAATATCGTAAGCGAATATGAAATAAATAATACCCCTTACGATTGTTGAACGAAAATAATATTCTTTATGAATATTGAACGAAAATAATATTCATACGAATACGAAAAATAATATCTCTTCTGAATATGAAATAAATAATACCCCTTACCTCAAAAAGAAGAGTATTCCAATTGGTATAGCGGAGATATTCTTGAAGAAAACTTTCACTGTTTTCTACACTCAAAGCTTCCTTAAATTCTAAAGAAATACGCTCAATATTATAGAGGAAGAATTCTCTGATTCTGGTGTGATTTTCAATTCTAACTAAGCATCTTATTTATAGGAGAATGAAAAGGATACTATTTGAAAATTAAAATCACGGACTGCACAGTTTTTCTTCACGGGTTGCAACTGATCGTCTGGAATTTTTTTATGATTTATTATGCAAATAGTATGCAGACACTATGCAAATACTATGCATAATAAAATATAATATATTTTATTTATAATCTAATAAAACAAAACCTTATATAATATATATAGAGTCCGGTTCCAGTCTGGATGCTCGGATTTTAGTCTTGTCCGGACTTTTTTTTTTTTTAAAAAAACAACTACAAAAAATAATTAATATTTTATGGAATTGAATTTTTTTCATAATACAGTGTTTTGGGTGTGATTTGGGTACGTTTAACAAAACATATGCATGCGATGCATGCGGCACTGTACATATATTTTTGGTATAGGTATCCAAATCACGCCCAAAACATTGTATTATGAAAAGATTTCAGTTCCATAAAATATTAAACTTTATTTTTAGTTGTTTTAAAAAAAAGCAAAAAAATAAAATAAAATTTTGAGGTTCGTATTTTACTCCAGTCCGGGCGTCCGGACTGGATCCTCTCTCTCTCTCTCTCTCTATATATATATATATATATATATATATATATATATATATATATATTCACTACCCACACCATACGGTATGTCACCACATCTTCCTTTATATATATAAACCTTATATATCTTCCGGCACCACCACACATATCGATCACCCATACACACCATTATTACACACACACACATATCACACACATATTATATATATACAATACACTCCACCTTTTCCACCATCCTCCACTAATATATATATATATATATATATATATATATATATATATATATATATATATATATATATATACTAACACTCCCTTCCAAACACGTTTCTCCCCCACCCAATACCCCATTTTATTTTTTTTCCACGTGGGCCCTACGTGTTCCCCTCCCACCAACATGTCACCATCATAGGTGGGTACCATTATATATATATTGAATAACTTTTTACCGATTATTTTGAAAAATGGGTAAATGGGGGTCCAAATAATAAGCAAAATTTACAATAACTACTTTAAAAAATCTCCTCAATATTTTTAACAATATTTATTCATCACTATTATTATTCGCAATATTTAACAACCAGATCGTTCCAAGGAAAGAGGGGGCTTTCCGATAAGGATTTCTCCCCATTGATGCGCAATTAGGTGACCAAACCTCTCCTCGACAGAACTTTCTAAACATCGTCAATACTGCAAATAAAAATATGAATAACTGTATCGTCTCAATTATTGATTTAATAATATATAAAATATCAACAATAATTGAATCAAATAACGTGCGATACTATGCAGCAATTACTGTAGCAATAATTAAACAAAACTGTGAGACCCCAGATTTTATGAATACAGATATAAATTTCTCGAAATAATTTTTTTAATATTATGGTGTGGATTTGATATAATGTTATAGTTGTGAGTAATATTTATAAATTTTGCAAAGTAAGCAAGTGGTTATATAATATTCGATTGGTCGGGAAATATTCGTTTTAACAGGAAATATTCGTACGACGACACAATCATTGGTGGACCCCACAACAGTATTATTGTCGTAGTTAGAAAACGACAAAATTATCTTTCTATAAAAATAACGGCGGAGGTGTTACCGTTAAAACTGTTGAACTACCCGGTAGTAAAATACGATGTCGCATGGTTGCGTAGTAGCGCAGCGGTATTGATTATTGATGCTTACGTGAGAAGTCACTTAGTAATACTCAATTCTCGCTACTGATAATTGCTTTGCATCATATCTCTCATATTATTGATTCAATTATTATACAAATTATCATCGCATAATATGTTATATTATTAAATC
This sequence comes from Panax quinquefolius, assembly GCA_020205615.1. NCBI lineage: Eukaryota > Viridiplantae > Streptophyta > Magnoliopsida > Apiales > Araliaceae > Panax > Panax quinquefolius. The sequence continues at coordinate 13,326,930 of CM035170.1, read as the reverse complement.
AATAATTGAGCGGCAAAGTCATTCATATTATTAATTGCAATATCGACAATGTCAGAAGTTACGTCGAGAGAGGTTTAGTCACCTAATTGTGCGTGATAAGAAGAAATCCTTATCGAAAAGCCCCTCTTTCCTGGGAACGATCTGGTTGTTAAATATTATGAATTATAATATTAATGATGAATAAGTTCGTGTTGATTAAAGATAAATTTTATAGTTCCATTGTGTTGGAATTATTTGTGTTAGTGGAAATTGACATTTGTTTCGATAATAATTGATGTTTGGAAGATATATTGTTCAATCGGGTATTCAGGACACTTTTTGTGTCGGAGTACTATTCATGAGTTACTATTCACGAGTTACTATTCACAAGTTACTATTCACGGGGTACTATTCACCCGTAAGATATATTTCATTTCGGTCCAAATCATTTTTGGGTACAATATTATTCCATGAGGAGATGTGCTAATTTTTCATACCGTTGGTTGAAGATATAATAGTAAATCAATATGGACCGCTGGTGGAAAGTTATAATAGTAAATCAATATGGATCGTTGGTTTAAACTTTTAATAGTATATCAATATGGACCGTTGCTTTAAGTTTTAATAGTAAACCAATATGGACCGTCCGTTTAAAAGTAAATCAATCTGGACCGTTCATGAATTAGTTACTATTCAATCCATTCTCCTATAAATAGAAGCTCATTCCTTCATCATTTCTTACGAATTCACTGAAACTCTAGAGAGAGAAACTATAGAGAGAAAGAAGAAAAGTATTTTGCTACTTCACTACTCCAATATCCAGTTTCTTCTAAGGTAGGGGATATTATTTGTTGTACTCGTAAGGGGTATTATTTTTTTTATTATTCATGAAGAGAACTTACATTATTCCATTCTTTATTATTACATTGGAATAACCTATATCATGAGGATACCCTATACTTGGTGAAATTCTTCATTATTCCATTCTTATTATTACATTGGAATAACCTTTTTATGCAATACCGCATACGTGGTGAAATTCTTCTAATATTCCGTCCTTTATTATTACATCGGAATATCACGTATATGTGTGTTTATGTGGGACCTAGTTCCATTATTTATTATTCTCGTCGAATATCATGTGCATGCGTATTTACTGGGACTGGTTCCATTATTTATTATTACATTGGGAATAAACATCATGCAGATCTATCGCGCATGGTGAATCTTTCTTTTATTCCATTCTTTATTATTCTGTTGGAATAACCTGTCTATGTGGATTACCACATCTATGGTGAATGATCCTTCGTATTCATTCCTTATTAAATTGTGGAAATAATTTGTCTACATGGATTACCGCATGGCGGGCGAAAATCCATTTGTAGTTTAATATATTCTATTATACTCAGTTTGTAACGCCCCCAAAATAGGTCTAATCCAACCAACCTATTCTGAGTCGCCAAAAACATGGTACAGAAAAAAATTACAACTTTATTACTATAATTGTCGTGCAAAATACAACAACACATATGTTGTGAGTTTTGATATAAATATATACCAACTGTGACTCACATCCCAACCATGGATAGCATGCCACAATGGCACCTTACATGAAGGTATAGTCAAAAACTGTTTTAGAAATTAAAATTTTTGGGAAGTGCTCAAGGAAACCTTAGTACATGGGAGGCCACGCGTCTAGGTTATGATAGATATCATATGCCCACAGAATTATCCTTGGTTGACCCAATAAACCCCAAAGAAAAATGAGAAGATTACTATCATATTCTTTCCAATGGTGAGTCTTCTCTTGACATATCATTATCTCCACCGTCTCTAATTGAGAATTATACTTCAACTAAACTCCAAGATCATATAGGTAGTGCTTGTAAATATATTCACAAGTGGATGTGCACAACCATGTCTTATGATAACACGAGTTTGTATGTCATTAGAAATTTTGTATGAACGTTGGGTTCGCCTCACCCTATTCATATCTCAAAGAAATACATAATCATTTCAGAATTTATATAAACCATAATTATAACCATGTTGATCAATTCACCTTGCACTTAAGCTAAAAATATTCCATTGTAAATTCAATGGTCATGATCATACTAGTCAACAATTCAACTTTGCACTACTGGCCAAAGAGAACCCATAGTCACGATCATACCAATACTTTACCCATCTTTACACTCAAGTCAAAGAGAAATTCCATCACCAGGCTTATAAAAATGTTATATATGATAATAAAAACAATAGGATCAACAACTACATTTAATTTCAAGAGCAATATTCATAAATCAACGATAATTTGGTCAGAAAAAGAAACCAATTTTGTCATGAATAGTACCCGTGAATAGTAACTCGTGAATAGTAACTCATGAATAGTAACTCGTGAATAGTACTTCGTATTCGTACATAGTACCGTATATGTAAAAAAATGTCATATATATGAATAGTGTCGTATACGTGAATAGTGTTATATACGTGAATAGTGCTGTATACGTGAATAGTAATCCCAACACAAAAAGGTAGAACTTCCACAATAGAATCCATACCAATATTTCGGTATAATGATATTGAAAGAATAACATCATTATGAAAAAAATATCCCTTACAATCCCTTAAAATCCTTTACTATCCCTTACCTCAAAAAGACAAGATGCCGATTTGGAATATTGGATATAGTCTTTGAAGGAACTTGCCGTAGTATAGCAACACTCAAAATATTAAAATACTCACAAGAATACGCTCGATAATATAGAGAGAGAAAGAGAGAGAAAACTTTAGTTTCTGGTGTGATTTTCAATTCTAACCTAAGCACCGTATTTATAGGAAATTGCTTAGAATGCCAAAGCAAAAAATTTAATAAAAGATTAATATATTTATATTATTTTCTTATGCACACCTCGCCATCTGAATTCAGCCACAAAAATAGCCCACCATAATGCCAAAAACGTTTTTCTAAACAAAAATATTTAAAACTTCCAAAATTTAATTATTTCGGAACTTCAATAATTCATAATAAATAGCTCTTTTGTCAGAAAAATTTAAAACACATGTCTTTTTTATAGGAAATTCCATTATCTACAACTTTGCAGAAGAAAGTTTTTCCAAATTCCAAACAGAAATTGACCGAAATCCAAAAACGACCGATTTTACAGGCTATAATCAAATTTTCGAAGAAATGGGGTCCTAAACATGAAAAATATGTTTTAATCATTTAATGCAACAAAAATATTCTTCCTCCTTATATACTCATATATCCCACATTCATTATAAAAATATCATCATTATTATATTATTAAAATATAATAATATATTTAAATGAATTATTTTATCAAAAAAAGATAAAATATTAATTTTTAACAATTGTCACTTTAAAAATTTTCTCCATCTATATCCACATAAAATCAATATTTTCCTCATCATATAAATCAATAATTGTTCACAAATAATATTACAAAATCACAATACTGACAACTAGGTCGTTCTCAGGAAAGAGAGGGCTTTCCAATAAGGATTTCTCCTTACTGGCGCGCAATTAGGTGACCAAACCTCTCCTTAGACAGAACTTTCTAGACATTGCCAATAATGTTATCTAATAATATTATTTAGATAATATGAATTATTGCTCCGATAATAGAAAATACTGTGTAGTGACAATTATTGAAACAACAGTAATATAAAATATCAACGTAGCAATTATTGAATCAATAAAACAAAATATTGAACAGTAATTATCGTAACAATTATTGAGTAGTCTTAGTCTTACGTAAGAATCAATAATTGGTGCAATACCGTGCTATCTTCGTGCAACGACGCATATTATCGTGTTTTAACCAAGGGTATTCCAAAAGTATTAAGGTAATAATAACTACGCTGTTATTTATAAACAACTTATACTTGTTGTTTTCTTCATCCAATCATTTTTTTCGTTATGGGGCCCAAATAAATGGTTGCGTGCCGCATTTAATATTCCAAACGGGAAGAATATTCCACGACTAAACGAATATTCCCCGACAACAATGAGTATTTTATAACCACTTGCTTATTTAAAATATTTGCATATATCACCTTTAACTTTAAAATTTTATCAATTTAACCATTTACTGAATAGTAATTATAAGAAAATTGAATACTTTTATTTCATAAAATTCGGGGTCTTACAATCTCCCATCTTTATGAAATTTCGTACCCGAAATTTACGTACCTGGTATTTCAAAGAGTTGAGAATACCTTGCTTTCATTTCAGATTCCATCTTCCCTGTCATCATGATTTCTCCATTGCTCATCTCCCGTATTTAGGATATCATTCTAGAATATGACTTCAAAACAAGGGTTAATTGAACAAATTAACATATCACATAATATCCCGATATTATAACTGACCAACAAATAAGCTTAGGTAGGACACACTAGCGAAGGATTTACTCATCTCTCCCCTCCTAGTTCTATTCCCCGATCTCCGCCAGAGACCACATCTCTAAGCTCTGATACCAAATGTAACGCCCCCAAAATAGGTCTAATCCAACCAACCTATTCTGAGTTGCCAAAAACATTGTACAGAAAACAACTACAACTTTATTACTATAATTGTCGTGCAAAATACAACAACACATATGTTGTGAGTTTTGATACAAATATATACCAACTGTGACTCTCATCCCATCCTTGGATAGCACGTCACAATAGCACCTTACATAAAGGTATAGTCAAAAACTGTTTTAGAAATTAAAATCTTTGGGAAGTGCTCAAGGAAACCTTCGTACATGGGAGGCCATGCGTCTAGGTTATGATAGATATCATATGCCCACAGAATTATCCTTGGTTGACCCAATAAACCCCAAAGAAAAATGAGAAGATTACTATTATATTCTTTACAATAGTGAGTCTTCTATTGACATATCATTATCTCCACCGTCTTTAATTGAGAATTATACTTCAACCAAACTCCAAGAGAATATAGGTAGTGCTTGTAAATATACTCAGCAAGTGGATGTGCACAACCATGTCTTATGATAACACGAGTTTGTATGTCATTAGACATCTTGTATGAACGTTGGGTTCGCCTCACCCTATTTGATTAACCAAATATAACTACTAAATGATGCATAGAATACAACACACTTTTCTATACTGTTTAGGGAAAACCTCCACAGCTAGAGACCATCGTTTTATTCTCCTGTTACCCCCGCTCGACTCAGCTACACTCTTATTACCTGAAAGGAATTGTGAAGCAAAAGGGTGAGCACAAATAGCCCAATAAAGAATATTATGACTAAAGATAATTAAATTCTCAATAGCCTTCATCAATAATAAATCAGAGATTTAGAACATATGGTAGATGATAAAACTTTTCAACCATAGTTGCAGCGGAACGAGAAATCAATTAGAAGAGTCAAATAGACCATAAAGTCTATTATCTTCTCCATGTTAAAAGTCCACCAACAATGTTTTAACCCTGTAACATCAATCAACAGTTCCTGTCCACAATCATATGAATAACTCATAATCATAATTGTGGTTCTAAATTTCTCTTCTCATCCAAGACGAAGATAATTTTCATCACCTGTCTTTACCTGAAACATCAAAGATCATGGTTATACCAAATCACAGTTCCTGTTCATAATCATACTAATAAATTCATATTTGCACTACAGGCCAAAGATATTCATCAACAGTTCATCTTTGCACTACAGACCAAAGATATTCAACAACAGGTCATCTTTGAAATACAGGCCAAAGATATTCATATCTCAAAGAAATACATAATCCTTTCGGAATTTATATAAATCATAATTATAACCATGTTGATCAATTCACCTTGCACTTAAGCTAAAAATATTTCATTATAAATTCAATGGTCATGATCATACTAGTCAACAATTCAACTTTGCACTACTGGCCAAAGAGAACCCATAGTCACGATCATACCAATACTTTACCCATCTTTACACTCAATTCAAAGAGAAATTCCATCACCATGGTTATAAAAATGTTATATATGATAATAAAAACAATAGGATCAACAACTACATTTAATTTCAAGAGCAATATTCATAAATCAACGATAATTTGGTTAGAAAAAGAAACCAATTTTGTCATGAATAGTACTCATGAATAGTAACTCGTGAATAGTAACTCGTGAATAGTACTCAAGATATTCATACATAGATCGTATACGTAAAAAATGTCATATACATGAATAAGTGTCGTATCGTGAATAGTCTTTGTATACGTGAATAGTAACCCGACAAAAAGGTAGAACTTTCACAATAGAATCCATACCAATATTTCGGTATAATGATATTGAAAGATTAACATCATTACGAAAAAAACATCCCTTAAAATCCCTTACCTCAAAAAGACAGTACTTCTGACTGGAATACTAGATATAGTGCTGAAGGAACTTGCACCGTATAGCAACACTTAAAATATCAAAATACTCACAAGAATACGTTCGATAATATAGAGAGAGAAAACTTTAGTTTCTGGTGTGATTTTCAATTCTAACCTAATCACCCTATTTATAGGAAATTGCTTAGAACACCAAAGTAGAAAATTTAATAAAATATTAATATATTTATATTATTTTCTTACGCACACCTTGCCATCTGAATTCAACCACAAAAATAGCCCACCATAATGCCAAAAACGTTTTTCTAAACAAAAATATTTAAAACTTCCAAAATTTAATTATTTCGGAACTTCGGAACTTCAATAATTCATAATAAATAGCCCTTTTGTCAGGAAATTCCATTATCTACAACTTTGCAGAAGAAAGTTTTTCCAAATTCCAAACAAAAATTAACCGAAATCTATAAACGGGCGATTTTACAGGCTATAATCAAATTTCAGTCAAGAAATGAGGTCCACAAACATGAAAAAACATGTTTTAATCATTTAATGCAACAAAAATATCCTTCCTCCTCATATACTCATATATCCCACATTCATTGTAAAAATATCATCATTATTATATTATTAAAATATAATAATATATTTAAATGAATTATTTTATCAGAAAAAGATAAAATATTAATTTTTAATAATTGTCACTTTAAAAATTTTCTCCATCTATATCCACATAAAATCAATATTTTCCTCATTATTTAAATCAATAATTATTCACAAATAATATTATGTAATCACAATCATCGATAACTGCACTGCTCCGAGAGAGAGAGGGCTTTCAATAAGGATTTCTCCTTCTTTGGCCTTGCAATTAGGTGACCAAACCTCTCCTTAGATGTAACTTTCTAGACATTGCCAATAATGTTATCTAATAATATTATTCGGATAATATGAATTATTACTCCGATAATGGAAAATCTTGTGTAGTGACAATTATTAAAATAATAAAGTAATATAAAATATCAACGTAGCAATTATTGAATCAATAAAATAAAATATTGAACAATAATTCTGTGTAAAAATTATTATGTAGTGCCTTCTCACGTAAGAATCAATAATTGGTGCAATACTGCAAGTAGCTATCTCTGCAACGAGCGCCAGCGTATTATGTGTTTTAATCATACGGATATTCCAACAAGATAATTCAGTAATAACTACGCCAAGTTATTTATAAACAACTTATACTTGTCGTTTTCTTCATCCAACCGCTTTCGTTATGGGGCCCACAAAGCTGCTACCGTCGCATTTAATATTTCCGAGCGGAAGAATATTCCACGACCAAATGAATATTCCCCGACAACAATGAGTATTTTATAACCACTTGTTTATTTAAAATATTTACATATATTACCTTTAACTTTAAACTTTTATCAATTTAACCATTTACTGAATAGTAATTATAAGAAAATTGAATACTTTTATTTCATAAAATTCGGGGTCTTACACAGTTGGTTAAAGCTTTGGCTTCTATACTCCATGAAATTAATGGAATATCCTTGATATTTGCGCTTCATTAGTATCTTTTAATGGAAATATTCTTCTGAACATTATTGAATTTTACTCTACAAAGAAGTATCATGTTGACAAATTGGACGTTATTGGTTCCTGGATAAATTAATTTATAAGTCTTTAAAATTTATTCTTGAACTTATTTTATTGAATTATTATGTCATTGTCATCATCCTCATGCTTATATTGTGATGAAAGTCATCTTTGGCTTACGTGCATAGATGGACTTAGTATGATTATGATCAGGGATTATTCAATATAATCATGACCGTAATGTGACGAATGATGTGGTAAAAGTCCTCATTAGCCTGTAGTTCATTGGTGGACAATTGTTGGTATAATTATGACCAGGGATTATTCGGTATAGTCATGACAATTGATGATTACATGAATATCATTGGCCGTGGAGCAGGGATGATTCGATTTTATTTATTAAGCTGAGTCTCAGCGATAAAGTTGATGAAAACTTTTTAAATCATAGAAGATAGTAGATTTTATACCTTACTTGACTCTTCTAATGGATTGCTTGATCCGCTGCAGTTAAACTTGTTGTCTATTATATTCTATCAGTTTAACATTGTTGAAGACTAATGATAATTTATTCTGCATTATCTTAGTCATAATATTTCTTACTGGGCTAGTTGAGCTCACCCTTTCTTCATTGTTCTCTTCAGGAAATGAGAACGTTGCTGGGACTAGTCGGGGAACAGAGTGATGGTCCTAGATGGTGCATTAGTAGTCCTCACTATTCTGTGAAATAATGTGATAATAAATGTAATGAGGACTCCATTAAGTGTGGATATTGTCTAGATGATAATATTTGTATTAAAACTCACAAACCTATATTTTGTCGTATTTTTATTTAATTGTTGTATAATTAAGTTATATTTGTATTCAAGACCTTGTATCTGGCGACCCAAGATGGGTGATGTATACTGTTTGGGGAGTCACAAAATTGAGTGACTTCTCACGTAAGCATCAATAATCAATACCGTGTGCTACTATGCAACCATGCGTATTACTGTACTTTTATCACCGGGTATTTTAACAATTAACGGTAAAACTATCGCCGTTATTTTCATAAAAAGATATTTCTGTCGTTTTCTCATTCCGACAATAATTCTGTTGTGGGGTCCACCAATGATTGCGTCGTTGTACGAATATTCCCTGTTAAAATGAATATTTTTCGACCAATCGAATATTATATAACAACTTGCATACTTTGCAAAATTTATAAATACTACCCACAACTATAACATTATATCAAATCCACACCATAATACTTAACAAAATATTTTGAGAAAATTAATTTTTATTCACAAAATTTGGGGTATTAAAACTCTTCTCATTCTTAGTTTTCTTTTTTCACCCCATATCATGGATCCCCCACCTCCAATTTTTAATTCTCAAGTCAATCAATGCTACAATTCTCAACCACCACCGCCACCACAAACTAATTCACATTCGTTTACTTAAACACCGCAATTCGATTTTCAATCAAATCCTCAACAATTTCCATTCAATCCACAATATTACCCTACATTATTCAATCCTCAATTTTTTCCTGGACAACCTCAATTTTCATTTCATCAACCTGTCCAACCTACTAATTTAGAGCCTACCACAATGAAAAAAAATTGTGATCAACAAAGTAAAAGGAATTGAAATTGGACTAAGAAAGAAGATGAAGTATTATGTAAAGCGTGGGTACGAGTGTCAAAAAGTCCTATCACGGGCACAGATCAAACGCGACTGAATTTGTGGGAAAATATTTTGCATGAATTCAAAATCGTATTAGGTACTAGTATAGACCGTCCTAGTAATAGTTTATCCAATCGTTGGTTAATCCTTCAAAGGGAGCTCAACACATACTACATGTGTACATAGGGTGAATAGCGCTCCAACAAGCGGATTTAACATGGAAAATACTGTAAGTTATTACGTGAATTTTTTTTATTCATACATGACTAAATAAAGTGACTGTGATTAATTATTTATTTATTTTTATTTTTTTAGATTGAAGCTTACAATCAAACATTTTTTGAAATCCACAAGAATTAATTTAAGTATTTTGGTTGTTGGTTAATTCTTAAAGATTGTGAAAAATTGTTCAAATATACTAAAGACCAAGAGGAGAAACAACGAATAATTAAGCACAGGAAAAGAACTTGTTTGAATTTAGATGTTGATAGCACTGAAAAATCATCCAATCCGTCTACTCCAATGATACCAATTTCGGCCACAGCCTCAATTAACCTTGACGATGATGTTTTGCCATTCAGTCAAGGATTGCATGAACTACAATGACCCATAGGTCGCAAACAAGCGAAGAACAAACGTTCCAAAAAAAACTTTGATGGTATGAACTTATTCGCTGAACAATTTGACAATATGAGAAAGAGCCAAATAGAAATTGCAAAAAAGGAATTCATTATGGCACGTGAACGGGATGAGTGGAGGTTTCAAATAAAACATGATCAAGAAAGACAAAGGCAAGAAACTAAATTGGAACAAGAGCGAATGAGAATTGAAACAAAATATAAGCAAGAACAAAAGAAGATAGATAAGGAGCTTATGATGACAGATCCAAATTCGCTTCCTACTAAAGAAGGAAAAGCTTGGTTAATTGCACAACAAAAAGAAATATGGGCGCGCATGCAAGGAGGCGTTGAAGACCACTCAAATGGGAGTGGAGTTTAATTTAATATTATGTGATGTAGTAAGTTTATTTATTTTTTAATTTTTTATAATGTTGTAGTAAGTAATTTTTTTATGTGATGTAGTAAGTTTATTTATTTTTTAATATTAAATGGTTCGATCACCGAATATTTTCAACAAATGTTCCAAGAGATCAGACCTCAATGTCCTATTTGTGTCTCTATCATGAATTAATTCTAGCAAAGCTGGATAAGATATGTGCTGCCAAAATTGTTAGATTTTGAGTGTATTCTGGAGGAGATATAATTTCATCTGATGGAGGCCTCCATGTTTCGACATTGGTGCCACGTTCGTCTTCAATGATCATATTATGTAATATAATTCATATTTTCATTATGATGTAAAGATCATCTTTTTCCAGAATTTCACTGGTCCTTGTGTTATACCCCACCTAATCTGACAACACGCCAAATGCTCATTTCAAATCCTTCCTAACAGCCTCTTGTTTTTGAGCACATAATTTCTCTTTTACTGTTGTTGGATGAACAATGGTTTGAGTAAAAGTTGCCCACTGGGGGTAGATACCATCAGTTAGGTAATACTCCATAGTATAACGTCGACCATTTACCTCGTAATTAACTGGAGGCATGTTACCGTGAATGAGATTGTCAAATATTAGGGAATGATCTAAAACAGTTAAGTCATTATATGTACCTTCCATACCAAAGAAAGCATGTCAAATCCATAAATCTTTCAATGCAACTACCTCCAATATGAGGATAGGTTTATGATTGTGGCCCCTATGCATTCCATGACATGCAGTAGGGCAATTTTTCCATTCCCAATGCATACAGTCTAAAGAGCCAAGCATACATGGGAATCCACTCTCATCGCCTTCTTGAAGCAAACACGCGATGTTTTCTTCGTTTGGCGAGCGCATGTATTATTCCTCGTACAATGAAATGACAGTATTGCAAAGAGCATTAAGCTCTTTATTGCAGTGCTCTCCCCAATCTTCAAGTATTTATCATAATAATCTGTTGCAAATCCATAGGTGAGTATTCATATTGCAACTGTCATATTTTGAATAGAAGAGCACCCTAAACGATCACAGGCATCCTTCTTTTGGACGAAGTACTCTTCATATGTTTCAACGTATTTAAAATGCGAAAAATAACTCTCGTCGCATCCGGTATCGACGGTGAAAGTAATTAGCAGGATATTTGTTGATGGCTTCCTTCTAGGTTATGAAGAATATATCGTCTCGTATTCGACTGTTAGTGTACTTCTATCATTTGCACTGCCGATAACAAATTCGTCATTATTTGTACTCGTTTATTATAACGGTGGGAAATCGTCTTGTGCTCTTCATCGAATGAGCTCTCATTGCTTAGAGAGCTGGATGATGTAGAAGAACTAGACTTCTTCATAGAAATAAATCGAGATGACAATGCCATTAGATTATTGAAAATATAAGATGAAAAAAAAATAATGTATGAAAGTTTATGGTTTAAAGAAGTATGAAGTGGTGTTTATATAATGAATTGTAAATATTATCGTGAGTATTGTGTTTTGTGGGATGGTCTCAGTTTTTTGATTGATTGATGTGGAAGTGTTACTAAACACTTCTACTACAATGAATGAGCTTTTAATAATTTTATATTTACTACTCCCTCTGTTCCTAAAAGATGTCACTGCTTCGATGACTGCTGTGACGCCCCCAAAATAGGTATACATCACCCATCTTGAGTCGCCAAATACATGGTACAAAATTCAAATACAACTTAATAATACAACTGTCGTGTAAAATACGACAAAACAAAAACTGAGAGTTTTAATACGAATATTATCTTCTAGACAATATTTAACTCAAATGGAGTCCTCAATACATTTATTATCACACTATTTCATAGAATAGTGAGGACTACTAATGCTATCATCACGATGATCACTCCGCTCCCCGACTAGTCCATTTTACGTTCTCATTTCCTGAAGAGGACAATGAAAGCAAAAGGGTGAGCTCAACTAGCCCAATAAGAAATATTATGACTAAGATAATGCAGGATAATTTATCGTTAGCCTTCAACAGTGTTAAACTGATAAAATATAACAAACATCAAGTTTAACTGCAGCGGAACAAGCAATCCATTAGAAGAGTCAAGTAGAGAATAAAATCTACTATCTTCTATGATTTAAAAGGTTTTTCATCACTTTTATCACTAAGACTCAGCTTAATAAATAAACTACATCATCCCTGCACTACGGCCAAGGATGTTCATTAGCATCACAACCACAAATTATCCATGCACTACGGGCCAAGGATATTCGTGTATTCATCAATGGTCACGATCATGCCAACAACTGTCCATCAATGCACTACGGCCAATGAGGACTTTTACCACATCATTTGTAACATTACGGTCATGATTATACCGAATAATCTCTAGTTATAATCATACCAAGTTCATCTATGCACTACAGGCCACAGATGACTTTCAACATATTATAAACATGAAGATGACAACAATGATATAAGAATTCAATAAAACAAGTTCAAGGATATATTTTTAAAGATTTATAATTTAATTTATCCAGAAATCAATAACGTCCAAATTGTCAACATGATACTGTTTTGTGGAGTAAAATTCAAGAATGCTCGGAAGAATATTTCCATGAAAAGATCTTTGGATGAAGCGCAAATATCCAGGATATTCTACTAATTTCATGGAGTATAGAAGCCAAAACTTTAACCAACTGAGTATAATAGAATATATGAAACTGTAAATGGATTTTTTGCCCGCCATGTTGTAATCCACGTAGACAGATCATTTCCACAATTTAATAAGGAATGAATACGAAGGATCATTCACCATGCATGCGATAATTCACATAGACAGGTTATTCCAACAGAATAATAAAGAATGGAATAACAGAAGAATTTACCAGGCATGAGTAATCCGTACAGACAAGTTATTCCAATAGAATGATAAAGAATGGAACCAGGTCATGCGTAACCCGCACAGACAGGATATTTCAACAGAATAATAAATAATGGAACTAGGTCATGCGTAATTCGCACAGATAGGATATTTTAACAGAATAATAAAGAATAGAATAACAGAGGAATTTCACCATGTATGCGGTACTTCGCATAGACAGGTTATTCCAACATACTAATAACGAATGGAATAACAACCTTACGAGTATTGAAAGAAAATAAGTCTCTTCATGAATACGAAAGAATAATACCCCTTACCATAGAAGAAGACTGGATACTGGAATAGTGAGGTAGCAGACTTTTCTTCTTCTTTCTCTCTATAATAATTGCTCTATAGCTTTAGTGAATTGGTGATAAATGAAGGAAGAATGAGCTTCTATTTATAGAAAAATATAGTTGCGATAATTGCACGTTTTGGGGCTTGAAATATTACAGTATAATACATTCCTCTTTTTCTTCATTTTTAATTTAATCCTACAAGTATTATCAAACTTGCACCACCTCCCCTAATAATAAATAATGTGAATTAATAGTTCATTCATGTGACTTAATAGTATAATCATGTGAAAAAACTAATTACAGTATAGTATCTCCATCTATACCTCCATTTTTAACTTAGTCATGCAAGTATTATCAATCTTGCACCACCTCCCCTAATAGTACATGAATGTGAATCAATAGTACACACATGTGAACAAATAGTTATAAGCATGTGAAATAATAGCAACTAATTGCTCATTTATCCGATTAATTACCCAATTGGTCAATATAACCTCCAGACATCAATTATTATCGAAATAAATGTCGATTTCCACTAATACTAATAATCCCAACAAAATGGAACTATCAATTTCATCTTTAATCAACACGAACTTATTCATCATTAATATTATAACTCACAATATTTAATAACCAGGTCGTTCCCAGGAAAGAGGGGGCTTTCCGATAAGGATTTCTCCTTATTGGCGTGCAATTAGGTGACCAAACCTCTCCTTGACAGAACTTCTAGACATTGTCAATATTGAAAATAGTAATATGAATAACTTTGTCGTCTCAATTATTGATTTAATAATAATAAATATTATGCAGATGATTTTAAGACCCCGAATTTTATGCAGATGAAGAAAACAATAAATTTAAGTTTTTATAAATAACGACGTAATCGTTACCGTTAACACTATTGGAATACCCGATGGATAAAGTAAAGTAATATGTGTTGTTGCACAGTAGCACACGGTATTGCACAGTATTTTTGTATTATTGATTTTTATATAAGAAGGCACTACTCAATAATTGTTACAGTAGTTACTGTGGGACCCCGAATTTTATGAAATAAAAGTGTTCAATTTTTCTATTTTAGTGAATAGTTAAATTGATAAAAGTTTAAAGTTAAGGGTGACATTTGAAAATTTTTCAAAGTAAATGATGATGAAGTTTTGTTTTATTAGTATTATTAATGTAATAAAACAGAAAAGCTTTTTATATAAAACAGAATACTTTTATAAAGTTATTCTATAAATAGAATATATTATATTCTATTATTATAGTATTTTGCATAGTAATATCTTTTTATATAAAATGTAATACTTTTATAAAGTTATTCATTTTATTAGATTATAAATAGAATATATTATATTTTATTTAAAAGATTTTTCTTTAAATGAAGACCGTCGATTAAAGTAAATCAACTGGATCGTTCATGAGTTAGTTACTATGCAAATCCATTCTTCTATAAATATAAGCTCATTCATTCATTATTTCTTATTTAATTCAACGAAACTCTAGAGAGAGAAACTATAGAGAGAATTCTTCTTCTATAATCTTGAGCGTATTTCTTTAGAGTTTAAGAAAGCTTTGAGCGTAGTACAGGTTTTCTTCGAGTATATCATCGCCCTACCAGTCAGAGTACTCTTTTTTCAATGGTAAGGGATATCATTATTGTGTAAGGGATATTATTTGTTATACCTGTAAGGGGTGTTATTCTTTCGTATTCATGAAGAGAACTTCTGTTATTCTATTCTTTATTATTCTGTTGGAATAACCTGTATAAGCGGACTCCTCTATACTTGGTGAAATTCTTTTGTTATTTCATTCCTTATTATTATGTTCGAATAACCTGTTTATGCGAAGTACCGCATACATGGTGAAATTCTTCTATTATTCCGTTCTTTATTATTCTGTCGGAATATCCTGTCGGTGCGAATTTTGCCTGACTTGGTTCCATCATTTGTTATTCCGTATTTATGATTCTGTTGGAATATCCTATTTTTACGTTTTACGCCGGACCTGGTTCCGTCATTTATTATTCCGTATTTACGATTCTATCAAAATATCCTGTCTGTGCGTTTTACGCCGGACCTGGTTCCATTATTTATTATTCTGTTGGGAATAACCTGTCTGTGCGATCTCCATCGCATGCATGGCGATTTCTTCTGTTATTCCATTCTTTATTATTCTGTTGGAATAACCTGTCTATGTGGATTATCACATGCATGGTGAATGATCTTTTGTATTCATTCCTTATTAAATTGTGGAAATGATCTGGTTACGTTGATTATGATGAGAGTCATAATAAAACCATTGGACTGATGAAAATCATGGGTATATGTAGTAATAGTAAGTGTTATAATGAGTTATTTTGGTAATTATGTGAAAACATGAAAGTTTCCTAGAAATCACAAAGGGTTAAAAAATCAGATTTTGGTAAAATGGAACATGAAATTCAATTGACCATATCTCCTATTATATTTTGAATTTTTGAGTTTGGTCAGGTTCTAGAGTTAGATCTATGAGTTTTGTAGCATCTCCAAGTGGAATCACTGGAAAAGGTGTTGTAGATTTTCGTGTGGACTGATTTTAGCAAAAGAGTCAAAAGCTGAAAATTACCAAAGTGCTACTGTCCAAATTTTTAGAAGGGATGTTTCGGCCACTTAATTTGTGAGAAACATTCTGGCCTTTTGGGACATAAAAGTATATGGTATAAAGTACCTCCTGTCCAAAAATGAGCTCATTCCGACTTAAAATGAGTAAGTTATGACCATTTCAATATTTAGGTTTTTTCGACGAGAAATGCTATAACCGGAGTTCTATAACTCCGATGACCATGAAATTTAAACTGGAAGCTCACGTTAAAATGTGTAAGATCCTGCTAAGATTTGGGAATTTCTGGAGTTAAATTTAAGGTAGCTAATTTCTTAAGGAATTAATTAGAAATTAATTTTTGAAAAATAGTAAATGAATTTTAAAAATTTCGAGAAAAATATATATTCAATATGGGACTATGTTATGCTTAATCTCAGAAAAGAATAATTTTTGGGACTGATTTGGTATTTTTTATGAAAATAATCTAGTTACGAGTAAATGAGACGTTATTAGTTCTTGGTTAAATTAATTCTTGAACTTGTTTTATTGAATTCTTATATCATTGTCATCATCCTCATATTTATATTTTGTTAAAAGTCATCTGTGGCCTGTAGTGCATAGATGGACTTGGTATGATTATGACCAGGGATTATTCGGTATAATCATGACCGTAATGTTACAAATGACGTGGTAAATGTCCTCATTGGCCCGTAGTGCATTGATGTATAGTTTTTGGTATGATTATGGCTATGGATTCTCTTCGACCAAGGGTGCAAAGATGAATTGTTTTATAGCATGATCTGGACCATTGATAAAAACACGATTATCTTTGGCCCGTAGTGCATGGATAATTTGTGGTTGTGATACTAATGAAAAAGTCCTCATTGGCCCGTAGTGCATTGATGGACAGTTTTTGGTATGATTATGGCTATGGATTCTCTTCGGCCAAGGGTACAAAGATGAATTATTTTATGGCATGATCAGGACCATTGATGAAAACACGATTATCTTTGGCCCGTAGTGCATGGATAATTCGTGGTCGTGATACTAAAGAATATCCTTGGCCTGTAGTGCAGGGATGATTTGATGATGTGGATTAATTATTGAGCTGAGTCTCAGCAATGAAATATTAATTCATGGATGTGATAATAATGAATATCCTTGGCCGTAGTGCATGGATAATTCATGGATGTGATATTAACGAATATCTTTGGCCGTAGTGCAGGAGTGATTTGATGATGTGGATTATTTGTTAAGCTGAGTCTCAGCATTATTGGTTTTACAGTTGTATATCTTTGGCCTGTAGTGCAAAGATGAATTTATTAGTATGATTATGAGCAGGAATTGTGATTTGGTATAACCATGATTTGTGATATTTCAGGTGAAGATAGGTGATGAGAATCATCTTCGTCCTGGGTGCGAAAAGGGAATTCAGAATCACAATTATGATTATGAGTTATTCATATGATTGTGGACAGGAATTGTTGAATGATGTTACAAGGATAAAACATTATTGGTGGACTTTTAAATGGAGAAGATAATAGACCTGGTGGTCTATTTGACTCTTTTAATGGATTGCTCGTTCCGCTGCAACTATGGTTGAAAAGCTTTATCATATACCATATGTTCTAAATCTCTGATTTATTATTGACGAAAGCTATTGATAATTAAATTATCTTTAGTCATGATATTCTTTATTGGGCTAGTTGTGCTCACCTTTTTGCTTCACAATTCCTTTCAGGTAATACGAGTGTAGCTGGGTCGAGCGGGGATAACAGGGGAATAAAACGGTGGTCTATAGCTGTTGAGGTTCTCCCTAAATAGTATGAAAATAATTTTGTTAAGAACTTTAGATAAGTGTGACGTATTGTATACGTCATTTGATATTTAATTTTGGTGAACCAAATAGGGTGAGGTAAACCCAACTTTGGAAGGGTGTTTTGCCACTATCATACAATATGTCTAATGACATACAACCTCATGTTATCATAAGACAGGGTTGTACACATCCACTTGTTGAGTATATCTACGAGCACTACCTATATGATCTGGGAGTTTATTTGAAGTATAATTTTCACTTGGAGACAATGCAGATAGTTATAAGTCAAGATAAGATTCACCATTGGAAAGAAGATGATAGTAATCTTCTCGTTTTTCTGTGGGGTCTATTGGGTCAACAAAGGATAATTCTGTGGACATATGATATCTATCATAACTTAGACGCATGGCCTCCCATGTACGAAGGTTTCCTTGAGCACTTCCCAAAGATTTTAATTTCTAAAATAGTTTTTGACTGTACTTTTATGTAAGGTACCATTGTAAGGTTGAGGCACCATGAGAGTTACATACATTTGTATTAAAACTCACAGTTAACTGTGGTCGTATTCCACATTACAATTCAACAGTTGTATAAATGAAGTTTGTATTTGATTTTTATAATGTGATATCTGGCGACTCAGAATGGGTGATGTATACATAATTTTGGGGCGTCACAGTTACTGTTCAATATTTTATTTTATTGATTCAATAATTGCTGCGTTGATAGGTTATATTATTGTTGTTTCAATAATTGTCATTGCACAGTATTTCCCATTATCAGATCAATAATTCATATTATTTGAATAATATTATTAGATAGCATTATTGGCAATGTCTAGAAATTTCTATCAAGGAGAGGTTTGGTCACCTAATTGCGCGCCAGTAAGGAGAAATCCTTATCGGAAAGCCCTCTCTTTCCTAGGAACGGCCTAGTTGTCATAATTGTGATTCTGTAATATTATTTGTGAATAATTAATTATTGATTTATATAATAAGGAAATATTTATTTAATGTGGATATAAATGATTGATTTATTTATGTGGTTATAAATGAAGGAATTAATGTTGAGGTGTTTTATCAGTATTTTATCGGATTGGAGGTATTAAAAGATCAAATCGGTGTTCTTAAAGTTCTATTGTGTGAGTTATAATTTTAATCTGACCGTTGGATCGTTGTGATATTTGGATATATTATACATATACAAGTTGAGTATATATCCACAAATTTTGAACCGTTAAAAATTAACGTATGATTTGTTATGAATTTTAAAAGGTGTTGAAAATCGTCCGTTTGTGAATTTCGGATATTTTTTGTCTGGAATTTGGGAAAACTTAAAGCTACAAAGTTGTAGAGAATTCGATTTCGTGTGGAATGGACATAAAATTATTATTTTTCTGATAAGAGGGCTATTTTCTATGAATTATTGAAGTTTCAGAAAATAAAATGATTTTTATTAAAATTATGGGCAGGACCCACTTTTGTTTGAAAACATGTGGGCTGCCAAAAATCCTTCCAATATGCCTGCTCAAACAATTCAAATGGAGGAGGCGTAGGAAGAAAGAAAGAAAAATTAATATTTTATTAATTTAGTCTCCTATGGTGTTCTAGCATTTTTCTATAAATAAGCGCTTAAGTTAGAATTGAAAATCACACTAGAAACATAAGTTTTCTCTCTCTATATTATTGAGCGTGTTTTTGTGAGTATTTAGATACTTGGAGAGTTGCTATTCAGTGCAAGTTTCCTTCGGCTTTACATCCGATATTTCAGCCAGAAATACTGCTCTTTTGAGGTAAGGGATTTTAAGGGTTATTATGTTTTTCAGTTTCATAATTTTTTCGACCTTCAAAAATTCTGGAAAAATTTGAAATGATAATTTGATGAGTTTTCTAGATTGTGTCCAAAAATGGCGATTTTTAGATGTATAGATTAGGAGTTATGAATTTTATGAGAAAAGACTATCTTAAAAATAAACCCTTATAACTCCTTGTGATTAAATCCAAAATTGGTGAAATTTTTATTGGGAGTACATGTATATAATAAAAGTATACTCTGCAAATTTTGGAATTTTTGGATAAAAGTACAGTTTATGATAAATGTCTAAATATTCGGTTGTTTTGGCCATATGAAAAATAGTAAATGAATTTTAAAAATTCCGAGAAAAATATATGTTCAATATGGGACTATATTCTAATAAATCGCAGAAAATAAAATTTGTTTGTACTGATTTGGTATTTTCAATGAAAATAGACTAGTTATGAATAAATGAATTAAATATGTTATGTGAGGTAAGAAAATTGGAAAATAAGATTTTATGGGTTGAGAATCCTATATAAGGTATAAGCAGATTTTTGATGAGAGTTTTGGTTATTGGTGATGAAATCTTATGAGTTTGGCATTTTAGGATGATTAAATGCATTAATTAGTAAAGTGTAAACAATTAAAATAAATTGTTTATAAGTTCAAGAAATGTTATTCTTTCAATATCATTATACTGAAATATTGGTATGGATTTTATTGTGAAATTTCTATTTTTTTCATGTTGGGGTTACTATTCATGAATTACTATTTATGAGTTACTGTTCATGAGTACTATTCACAACAAAATTGCTTTCTTTTTCTAACCAAATTATCGTTGATTTATGAATCTTACTCTTGAGATTAAATCTATATGTTGATTATATTGTTTTTATTATCATATATAACATTTTTATAACCCTAATGATGATAATTCTCCTTGACTTGAGTGTAAAGATGGGTAGATTATGGGTATAATCGTGACTATGGGTTCTCTTTGGCCAGTAGTGCAAAGATGAATTGTTGACTGGTATGATCATGACCATTGAATTTATAATTAAATATCTTTAGCTTAAGTACAACGGTGAATTGATTAACATGGTTATAATTATTGTTTATATAAATTCTGAAATGATTATATATTTCTTTGAGATATTAATATCTTTGGCCTGTAGTGAAAAGATGATCTGTTGTTGAATATCTTTGGCATGTAGTGCAAAGATGATCTGTTGTTGAATATCTTTGGGCCGTAGTGCAAAGATGTCTTGTTGTTGAATATCTTTGGCCAGTAGTACAAAGATGAACTGTTGACAAATATCTTTGGCCCGTAATGCAAAGATGAATTTATTAGTATGATTATGAACAGAAACTATGATTTGGTATAACCATGATCTTTGATGTTTTAGGTAAAGACAGGTGATGAAAATTATCTTCGTCATGGATGAGAAGAGGAATTTAGAACCACAATTATGATTATGAGTTATTCATATGATTGTGAACTAGAACTGTTGATTGATGTTACAGGGATAAAACATTGTTGGTGGACTTTTAACATGGAGAAGATAATAGACTGTATGGTCTATTTGACTCTTCTAATGGATTGTTCGTTCCGCTGTAACTATGGTTGAAACGTTTTATCATCTACCATATGTTCTAAATCTCTGATTTATTATTGATAAAGGCTATTGATAATTTAATTATCTTTAGTCATGATATTTCTTCATTTTTAATTTAATCCTGCAAGTATTATCAAACTTGCACCACCTCCCCTAATAGTAAATAATGTGAATTAATAGTTCATTCATGTGACTTAATAGTATAATCATGTGAAAAACTAATTACAAAGATAGTATTCCATCTATACCTCCATTTTTAACTTAGTCATACAAGTATTATCAATCTTGCACCACCTCCCCTAATAGTACATGAATGTGAATCAATAGTACACACATGTGAACAAATAGTTATAAGCATATGAAATAATAGCAACTAATTGCTCATTTATCCGATTAATTACCCAATTGGTCAATATAACCTTCAGACATCAATTATTATCAAAATAAATGTCGATTTCCACTAATACTAATAATCCCAACACAATGGAACTATCAATTTCATCTTTAATCAACACGAACTTATTCATCATTAATATTATAACTCACAATATTTAACAACCAGGTCGTTCTCAGGAAAGAGGGGGCTTTCCGATAAGGATTTCTGTGACGCCCCTAAAATTAGGTATACATCACCCATTTTGAGTCGCCAGATACATAGTACAAAATTCAGATACAACTTCATTTATACAACTGTTGAGCTATCGTATAGAATACAACAACAGTTAACTGTGAGTTTTAATACAAATGTATGTAACTCTCATGGTGCCTCGACCACAACCTTACAATGGTACTTTACATAAAAGTATAGTCAAAGACTGTTTTAGAAATTAAAATCTTTGGGAAGTGCTCAAGGAAACCTTCGTACATGGGAGGCCATGCGTCTAGGTTATAATAGATATCATATGGCCACAGAATTATCCTTGGTTGACCCAATAAACGTCAAAGAAAAACGAGAAGATTACTATCATCTTCTTTCCAATGGTGAGTCTTCTCTTGACATATAACTATCTCCACTGTCTCCAAGTGAATATTATATTTCAAATAAACTCCAAGATCATATAGGTAGTGCCCGTAGATATACTCAGTAAGTGGATGCGCACAACCCTATCTTATGATAACACAAGGTTGTATGTCATTAGACATCTTGTGTGATAGTGGCAAAACACCCTTCGAAAGTTGGGTTCGCCTCACCCTATTTGATTCACAAAATATAACTACTAAATAATGTATAGAATACAACACACTTTTCTATACTATTTAGAGAGAACCTCCACAGCTAGAGACCAACTGTTTCTATTCCCTCGTTATCCCGGCTCGACCTAAAGGCAACACTCTTACGGCAACACTCTTATTACCTGAAAGGAATTGTGAAGCAGAAAGGGTGAGCACAACTAGCCCAGTAAAGAATATTATGACTAAAGATAATTAAATTATCAATAGCTTTCATCAATAATAATTGTGATTCTGAATTCCCTTTCCACCAATAATGTTTTATCCCTGTAACATCAATCAACAATTCCTGTCACAATCATATGAATAACTCATAATCATAATTGTGATTCTGAATTCCTTTTTCACACCCAGGACGAAGATTATTCTCATCACCTATCTTCACCTTAAATATCACAAATCATGGTTATACCAAATAACAATTCCTGCTCATAATCATACTAATAAATTCATCTTTGCACTACAGGCCAAAGATATACAA
Source organism: Panax quinquefolius (assembly GCA_020205615.1). NCBI lineage: Eukaryota > Viridiplantae > Streptophyta > Magnoliopsida > Apiales > Araliaceae > Panax > Panax quinquefolius. The sequence goes on along the minus strand of CM035170.1, from coordinate 13,303,564 downwards.
CTGTAAACCCAATAATCTTTGAGACTCGACAACAAATAATCCACATCATCGAATCACCCTCGCAAGATGCGGCCAAGGATATTCGTTAATATCACATCCATGAATTATCCATGCACTACTGACCAATGATATTCATTATTATCACATCCATGAATTAATATTTCATTCTTTGAGACTCATTTCAATAATTAATCCACATCATCAAATCATCCCTGCACTACAGGCCAAGGATATTCTTTAGTATCACCACCACGAATTATCCATGCACTACGGGCCAAAGATAATCGTGTTTTCATCAAAGGTCCTGATCATGCCATAAAACAATTCATCTTTACACCCTTGGTCGAAGAGAATCCATAGCCATAATCATACCAAAAACTATCCATCAATGCACTACGGGCCAATGATGACTTTTTCATTAGTATCACAACCATAAATTATCCATGCACTACGGGCCAAAGATAATCGTGTTTTTATCAACGGTCCTAATCATGCTATAAAATAATTCATCTTTTCACCCTTGGCCGAAGAGAATCGATAGCCATAATCATACCAAAAACTGTCCATCAATGCACTACGGGCCAATGAGGACTTTTACCACGTCATTTGTAACATTACGGTCATGATTATACCGAATAATCCCTAGTCATAATCATACCAAGTCCATCTATGCACTACAGGCCACATATGACTTTCAACAAAATATAAATATGAGGATGATGACAATGATATAAGAATTCAATAAAACAAGTTCAAGAATTAATTTAACCAAGAACTAATAACGTCTCATTTACTCGTAACTAGATTATTTTCATAAAAAAAAATACCAAATCAGTCCCAAAAATTATTCTTTTCTGGGATTAAGCATAATATAGTCCCATATTGAACATATATTTTTCTCGAAAATTTTAAAATTCATTTACTATTTTTCAAAAATCAATTTCTAATTAATTCCGTAAGAAATTAGCTACCTTAAGTTTAACTCTAGAAATTCCTAAATCTTAGCAGGATCTTACACATGTTAACATGAGCTTCCAGGTTAAATTTCATAGTCATCGGAGTTATAGAACTCCGGTTATAGCGTTTTTCGTCAGAAAAACCTACATATTGAAATGGTCATAACTTGCTCATTTTAAGTCGGAATGAGCTCAGTTTTGGACAGGAGGTACTTTATACCATATACTTTCGTGTCCCAAAAGGCCAGAATTTTTCTCATAAATTAAGTGGCCGAAACAGCCCTTTTAAATTTCCGGGCAGTAGCATTTTTCTCTTTTGCAGCTTTTGACTCCTTTGCTAAAGTCAGTCCACACGAAAATATACAACACCTTTTACAGTGATTCCACTTGGATAAGTTACAAAACTCATAGATCTAACTCTAGAACTTGACCTCACTCAAAAATTCAAAATATAATAGGAGATATGGTCAATTGAATTTTATGCTCCGTTTTCACCAAAATCTGATTTTCAACTCTTTGTGATTTCTAAGAAACTTTCATGTTTTCACATAATAAGCAACATAACTCATCATAACACTTACTAATACTCAAAACATATGAGGACATCATGTATACAGATAATTTCCACAATTTAATAAGGAATGAATACACAAGATCATTCACCATGCATGTGGTAATCCACATAGACAGGTTATTCCAATAGAATAATAAAAAATGGAATAATAGGAGGATTCAGCATGCGTGTGATAGACTGCACAGACAGGTTATTCTCAACAGAGTAATAAATAATGGAACCAGGTCCGGCGTACGCGTTACGATGCAGGATATTCTAATGAGAATAGTAAAGAGGCGGAATCGTGTCCGGCGAAACGCGCTTGCATGAGGATATTCTAACAGAATAATTAAAAATAGAATAATAGAAAAATTTCACCAAGTATAGGGTAGCCCGCATATACAGGTTATTCCAACAGAATAATAAAGAATGGAATAATAGAAGTTCTCTTCATGGATAAGAAAGAAATAATACTCCCTACCTTAGAAGAAACTAAATATAGAAGTAGTGAAGTAGCAGAATACTTTTCTTCTTTCTCTCTATAATAATTGCTCTATAGCTTTAGTGAATTGGTGAGAAATGAAGGAAGAATGAGCTTCTATTTATAGGAAAATGTAGTTTCGATAATTGCACGTTTTGGGGCTCGAAAAATTACAGTACAATACCTCCAATTTTTCTTTCATTTTTAATTTAGTCCTGCAAGTATTATCAAACTTGCACCACCTCCCCTAATAGTAAATAATGTGAATCAATAGTTCAATCATGTGAATCAATAGTATAATCATGTGAAAAATACAAATTACAGTATAGTACCTCCCATCTATACCTCAATTTTAACTTAGTCATGCAAGTATTATCAATCTTACACCAACTCCCTAATAGTACATGAATGTGATTCAATAGTACACACATGTGAACAAATAGTTATATAAGCATGTGAATTAGTAGCAATTAATTGCTCATTTATCCGATAAATTACGACGATTTATCAATATAACCCCTAGACATCAATTATCATCGGAATAGATGTCGATTTCCACTAGCACTAATAATCCCAACACAATGGAACTATCAAAATTCTATTTTAATCAACACAACTTATTCATCATTAATATTATAACTCACAATATTTAACAACCAGTTCGTTCCCAGGAAAGAGGGGGCTTTCCGATAAGGATTTCTCCTTATTAGCGCGCAATTAGGTGATCAAACCTCTCATTAAGTGTAACTTCTAGACATTGTCGATATTACAAATAATAATATGAATAACTTTGTCATCTCAATTATTGATTTAATAATATAATATATTATGCAAATGATCATGTGACAATAATTGAATCAATAATATGAGAGATATGATGCAAAGCCAATTATCGTAGCAATAATTGAGAATAAGCGGTGACTTCTCACGTAAGCATCAATAATCGATACAAGTGTGCTACTACGCAACCACAGCGTAGACATCGTACTTTTACTACTTGGGTAGTTCAACGGTTTAACGGTAAAACTTTCGCCATTTTTTTATAAAAAGATAATTACGTAATTTTCTAACTACGACAATACTTCCGTTGTAGGGTCCACCAATGATTGTGTCGTTTATTTAATATTCCCTGTTAAAATGAATATTCCCGAACCAATCGAATAATATTATATAACCACTTGCTTACTTTGCAAAATTTATAAATATTACCCACAACTATAACATTATACCAAATCCACACCATAATATTAAAAAATATATTTTGAGAAAATTTAATCTTTATTCATAAAAGTTTGGGTCTTACAACCTCCCCTTCTTATGAAATTTTGCCCTCAAAATTAGGGTGCGTACCTGGTATGTCGAAGAGGTGAGGATACTTTGACTTCATTTCAGATTCTAACTCCCAGGTCATTTCCTCAACATCGTGGTTTCTCCACAAAGTTTTGACTTGAGGTATAACCTTGGAGCGTAGAATATGATCCTTTTTATCCAATATTTTAACAGGTAACTCTTCATACGTTAAATCTTCCTCTATCTCGTCTGGTTCTAATTCAATAATGTGGTTCGGGTCTTTCACATATTAACGTAACATAGATATGTGAAAAACGTTATGAACACGAGACATACTTGGCGGTAAGGCGAGTCTATAGGCCACAGTTCCTACTCGATCGAGGTTTATAAAAGGGCCAATGAATAGAGGATTGAGCTTTCCTCTCTTTTCGAATCTCGTAACTCTTTTTCATGGAGCAACACGTAACAACACATGATCTCCAATATTGAATTTCACGTCCTTTCGATGAAGATCAGCATAACTCTTTTATTGATCTTGTGAGGTTTTTATACGTTATCGGATCGTTTGAATCTTTTCCGTAGTCATACGTACCAACTCTGGTCGCAACAACGTTGCTTCACCCACCTCATCACAGCATACTGGAGAACGACACTTTCTTCCATACAACGCCTCAAATGGAGCCATGCCAATACTTGGTATATAACTTTTGTTGTAAGAAAACTCCATTAATGGTAAGAACTTGTCCCAAATTCCCTTGAAGTCAAGGACACCGAGTCTTAATAAATCTTCAAGAGTTTGAATAGTCCTTTCTGACTGTCCGTCCGTTTGAGGATGATATTTCGAGCTAAATCGTAAATCCGTGCCCATAACTTTCTACAAACTAACCCAAAATTGAGAAGTAAATCTTGGGTCACGATCAGAAACTATGGATACTGGCATACCATGCAGTCTTACAATCTCATTTATGTAAATACGAGAAAGACGTTCAAGTGTATAAGTTTCTCGTATCGGTAAGAAATGAGCAGACTTGGTCAATCTATCAACAATGACCCAAATCGCATCTATGCCTTGAGAAACCTTAGGAAGGCCGGTAAAGAAATCCATGGTAATGTGCTCCCACTTCCATTCTGGAATTTCAAGTGGTTGCAATGGACCTTTTGGCACTTGATGCTCCGCCTTGACTCGTTGACAAGTTAAACACCTTGAGATAACCTCTTCTACCTCTCTATTCATATTGCTCCACCAAAATGTATGTCGAAGATCATTATATATTTTGGTACTCCCAACATGGATTGCAAACGGTATGTTGTGCGCCTCCATCATGATTTTATACTTTAAATCAGGGTCGTTAGGAACACAAAGTCTGGAGTTGACTCAAAGTATTCCTTCTTTATCGATTCTTGCTTCCGGCATAGCACCTTCTTGCACTTTCTTTCTCATACGCATCAGCTCCAGGTCTGTAGCTTGAGCAACTTTAACTTTATCGATTAAATTCGGTACTACTCGTATATTCGCCATCATCACATGGGTCCCTGGAGTCTTTAACTCTATCTCCATCCTTCGTAAGTCATACAAAATGGGTCTTTGCATTGAAAATATTACACTCGTACCCGCATATGACCTTCTACTTAATGCGTTAGCTACTTCGTTCGCTTTTCCAGGATGGTATTGAATGGTATGATCATAATATTTCAATAGCTCAAGCCATCGTCGTTGCCGCATGTTGAGTTCCTTTTGAGTGAAGAAATATTTGAGGCTTTTATGATCCGTATAGATCTCCACCTTCTCTCCATACAGGTAATGCCTCCAAATCTTAAGCGCAAAAACGACAGTTGCCAACTCTAGATCATAAATAGGATAATTCCCCTCATATTCTTTGAGTTGTCGTGAGGCATAGGCTATGACTTTCCCATGTTGCATGAGAACACATCCTAACCCTTTTCCTGAAGCATCACTGTAGATGACAAATCCCTCCGAGCCAGATGGTATTGTCAAAACAGGTGCTTAAATGAGTCTCCTCTTGAGTTCTTGAAAAATCTTCACACATTCCTCATTCCAACCGAACTTTGTATCTTTTTGAGTCAGCTGAGTTAATAGAGTAGCGATTCGAGAAAATCCTTCCACGAATCTCCGATAATAACCAGCTAAGCCGAGAAAGCTACGTATTTTGGTCACTGACTTTGGTTACTCCCAGCTTTGAATTACTTCAATCTTAGCTGAGTCAACAGATATTCCATGATTTGATATCATGTGCCCAAGGAATGCTACTTCTTCAAGCCAGAACTCGCATTTCTTCAACTTGGCATATAGCTTATTTTCATGAAGCTTTTGGAGTATCAGCCTCAAGTGTTGCTCATGGTCTTTACTAGTTTTGGAGTATATGAGGATGTCATCAATAAAGACGACCACAAAGTGATCCAAATATTCCTTGAATACTTGATTCATCATGTCCATGAAGGCAGCAGGAGCATTAGTCAATCCAAAAGACATGACTAGGAATTCATAATGCCCGTACCGAGTTCTAAAAACAGTCTTTGGAATGTCATCAGTTTCAATCTTGAACTGATGATATCCGGAACGAAGATCAATCTTTGAAAAGAATTTGGCTCCTTGCAACTGGTCAAACAGGTCATCAATGCGAGGCAATGGGTACCTATTTTTGATGGTGACATGATTTAACTCCCGATAATCAATACAATGTCGCATACTTCCATCTTTCTTCTTCACAAATAGAATAGGAGCACCCCAAGGAGATGTACTAGGATGAATGAAACTGATGTCTAACAATTCTTGTAGTTGGGTTTTTAACTCCTGAAGTTCAATAGGAGCCATTCGATATGGGGCTTTGGAAATGAGTTTTGTACCGGATTCAAGGTCGATACAAAATTCAACTTCACGCTGTAGGGGTAGGACAGGAAGTTCTTCAAGGAATACGTCAGGAAATTTATTAACAATAGAAATATCATTCAAATCTGGAGTATTTTTATTTAAATCCGTGACATGGGCTAAGAAAGCTTGACATTCGTTTTTCAATAAACGAATAGCTTTTTGGCTTGATATGATAGTGCTTGATTTTAGTGGTTTGGTTGCTTGAATTCACATAATAGGTTGGTTAGGAATATGAAAGCTAACAACCTTACGAAAATAATCGATTTTAGCATGATGAGTAGTTAAACAATCAATCCCTAAAATCACATCAAATGCAAGTATTTTCAAGGAAATAAGATCGACAGGTAACATGCGGTTACCGATTTGAATCAAACAAGACTTATAAACAGTGGATGTAATGAAGGTTTCTCCCAACGGAGTTTCAACAGATAAGTCAAAGTCTAATTTCTTTGGAGTCAAATTTAAACGTTGAGCGCAAGTAAAGGAAATAAAAGAATGGGTAGAACCGGTATCAAATAAAGTATAAACTTCGCTAGAGTTTATGATTAGCTTACCCGTAATGACCTCGTTCGGGTTCCTTGCTCTCTGGGAGGTCACAACAAACGCTCTCCCTTGAACTACCGATTTTGACTTTTCTGGGACGTCCTTTGGTGCCTCCATCCCACCTGGATTTGTCTTCGGTGCATGACAAAATTGGGCTAGGTGACCTTCTCTTCCACAATTATAACACGTTTTGGACTGCATCGCGCAGTTTGGGCTGATGTGTCCCTCTCCTCCGCATTTGAAGCATATGATAGATGGTCGTTCTCCTTCCTTAACAATAGGTGTTGGTGCTGACGTCTTTCCATTATTTTTGAATCTCCTCTTCTTGAAATGTCCATTCTTATTGTCTTGGCCATGATTACCACCGAAGTGGTTACCATTTCTAGCATGTTGATTTCCTCCACGTTTGTTGTCACCGCTTCAATGACTGCTACCACTAGTATTATCATTTTTCCGGTTGCTTTCTCTTGGTTGGGTTGACTCGTTATCGCGCTCCAATAATTGAGTCCTATTTACAACATCTAAATACAAACACAGTTTATGAGAAATTAGATATTGACGTATCTCGGGTTTCAAACCTCTTAGAAACATCCGCGTCATTCTCTCATTATCAACCAAGTGAGATGGAAACCAGGGCAACTCGGCAAACATAGCTTCATACTGCGACACGGTCATATTGTTCTGCTCCAACTTGATGAATTCTACCTCTTTCATGTGACGAATACTTTCGGGGAAGTACTTGTCATTGAATAGTTCTTGGAACTTCTCCCAAGACATCTTTAGTGTGGTAGGTTGAGTACGCTTTACCGATTCCCACCAGTAATCTGCCTCTCCTCGCAACATAAAGGTGGCAAAGGGAACCTTTTGCTCCTCAAAGCATCCCAAGACATCAAATATCTTGGTGATCTGCCTTATCCATGCTTCCGCCTTAAGTGGTTTTGGCTCTCCAATAAACTCCGGTGGTCCCAGCTGTGACGCTCCCAAAATAGGTTTACATCACCCATTTTGAGTTGTCAATACATGGTACAGAAACAACTACAACTTTATTATTACAACAGTAAAACTGTGAGTTTGAATACAAATATTATCTTCTAGACAATATCTATACTCAAATAAATCCTCATCACATTTATTGATACATTATTTTACAAAAATGGTGAGGACTACTAAACAACTCTCTCTAGAACCTTCATTCCATACCCGAGCTTGCACTCGCTATATTCTCGCCTCCCCGAGAAGAAAAATGGAACAAAAAGGAAAAGGGTGAGCTCAACTAGCCCGATAGAAGAATATTATGACTAAGATAATATACAACAAATTATCATTAGTCTTCAACAGGGAAAAAAATCTAATAGAATACAATAGACAACAAGTTTTAAATCAATATTCGCAGTGGAAATAATAATTCATTAGAAGAGTTAAGTAGAGAATGCAACTACTATCTTCTATGTATGAATTTTAAAGTTCATCGTCTATCTTTTATCCTGTAACATCAATCAATATATATACGGAATCAAATATTCATCTTTGCACTCTGAGGCCAAAGATATTCATCGATTGGTCATGTTCATCTAAACACCTGTTCATCTTTGCACTACGGCCAAAGATATTCATCAGAAATCATTCATCTTTGCATTACAGGCCAAAGATATTCCATAATATCATCATTTAAGAGTGAGGATGATGAAAAATATTTTTAAAGAAATGAATCCAGTGAAACAAAATGACAAGGATTAAGGATTAAGGATTAGTACTTTGTTTTATCCACGCCCAAAAATACCTCAAAAATAATCATAGTGGTGTAAAATTCAAGAATGATCAAAACATGGATACAATCAAAGCTAGTATCCGAATAGATATTTTTGATTTAAAAGGAAAATTTTCATTTTCTATGAATAGTGTAAATATTCAGTAAATAGTGTCGTATACATGAATAGTCTTAGTATACGTGAATAAGTAACTCCGACAACAAATGTTCCAAATTTGATAAAACTTGAGATCAATATTTCAAAGATAATGATATTGAAGAAATAATATCATTCTGAAAAAAATAATATTCCTTACCTCACAAAGACGAGACTTCTAGTTGAAACACAGGATATTAACTATAACTTGAACTTGATCTTGTATAGCAATACTCAAAGTATACTCAAAATACTCACAAGAATCGCCTAATAATATAGAGAGAGAAAACTTCAATTTTCGGTGTGATTTTCAATTCTAACCTAAGCACCCTATTTATAGGAAAATGCTTAGAACACCAAAGCGAAAATTTAATATAATATTATTATTTATAATAAAATTTCCACGCCTCTTAGAATTCAGCTCCTAGCATTTCCCACATGCTCACCTTCTAGAAAAAGTAATAAAAACGTTTTTCCAATTTAAAATATTTTAAACTTCCAAAAATCAATTATTTTGACTTGAACTTCAATAATTCATAATAAATAGCCCTTCTATCGGAAAATTGAATCTCGCATTTATTTTATAGGAAATTCAATTCTCTACAACTTTGCGTAAGAAAGTTTTCCCAAATTCCAAACAAAATTGACCGAAATCCACAAACTGGAGATTTTACGAGGTTATAATCAAATTTCAAATCGATAAATGGGGTCCGCAGAGCATGTTTAACATGTTTTAAACATTTATTGCAAAGAAAATACTCTTCCTCCTCGTATACTCATATATCCCACATTCGTTGTAAAATATCACCATTATTATAATATTAAATTATAATAATATATTTAAATGAATTATTTTATCGAAAAAGATAAAATTTCAATTTTCAACAATTGTCACATTAAAATTTTCTCCATCTATATCCACATAAAATCAATATTTTCCTCATCATATGAATCAATAATTATTTATTCACAAATAATATTCTGAGAATCACAATATTGACAACCTGTGCGGTTCTCAGGAAAGAGGGGGCTTTCCAATAAGAATTTCTCCTTACTGGCGCGCAATTAGGTGACCAAACTGTTAGGTTTGTAATATTCAAGAACGCAATCATATTGCAAAAATAAGCGGAAACGTGTAAAAATCAGAGTTTAAAATTTTTACAAACCATATACCCGGATCACCCTTTATGCACAATTATTAATTAAACGAAAAATTGAAGAACAAGAATCATACCCTTGAAGATCAAAGCTTCCTCGTGTACAAGTTCACCTCCAATTCTTTTCGCGTTCAACTTGAATCCACGGGTTTGGTTCCTTCCTTTGATCAACGTTAGCCACTTAAGTGTTTGGCCTCTCAGAGGTGATCCACCGAGGAAGAAGAAGGATTCAAGAAGATGGGTGGTTGGCTAAACCCTAGTTTTTCTATCTCTATAGAAAGGAGCGTACTCTCCAACCATTGGAATTATTACGTCGTCTTAATATCCGATATAAGACTCCTCTTATAAAGATATCAAGTAACCCTATTAAAATAAGGTATTATTTAATTAAACCCTTTTTAATTAAAGGGCTCCCTAATCTTATTAGGGATAATTAATTAAACTCCTTTAACTAATTTTCCTTCCTAATCCAATTAGGAATAAATGAGAATACTTATATTAAATTAATTTCTAAACTCTTTTAGAAATTAAAATAATAATAATAATTGTAATAATATTAATAAGACTCCTCTTATTAATTTAAATTTAATATTTCTAAAATATTAAATAATAAATATTAAGCTATTTAATTTATTCTATCACCATAGATTAAATTAAATATACATAACTTATATTATTACGATTATGCCATTAACTTCTTAAATAATTATTCTTCCTTTTATGGTGTGACCCTTTAGGTTCTCCATATTAAACCGGTTGTGAATAAATCAATTAGAACAATTCTAATCTTATTTAAATAAATAAATTAAATAATTAATTTATTTAAATAAATAATATTTATTCTACAATAGGGATAAGCCTCCCTAGCGATCAACGACTTTCCGGATAATATAGATTTCAACATTAATCATAAAAGAACCTTTGAGTAAATAGTTACCAAAATACAATTCAATCCTTCCACCATACAATGTCCCAATTAAATATAAGACATGGAATTTCTGTCAAGTCTTATTTTATTTAATTATATGTATTTCGACTCTTAAATGCACAACACCAAATAATGCAAATTAGAAACTCCTTTCTAATTTCATTCTGCCTTGGCCAAGGACTACTGGGTTGTCATTTATCGAATCACATAGGACATTTCTCTTCTTTAATAAGTGGTAGATTCTTTATTGATCATACATTATCTCCATGTACAACTTATTATACCCAAGCATACCCTTTGATATACCCTAAGGGTCTTAAGGAATAAGTCAAAGTATAACTCATCATACACAAGATACTATGATGATCTCAAGTCCAAGGATCACTTGTACTTTACTATCACTATAGGAATTCCTATCGATGAGCAAGTAAAACTCCATTAGGTATTCCTTAGCGAGCCAATGCTCAAATGAACTTATTCTCTAATAAGCACCTACATACTTGCTTTAGTGTCTCCACACAAATGATCATGAGATCAATCATCCTCATCCAATGAGCAAGCATGTACCAATCTATCCAGATTCACTAATCCCCAATTTAGTAATCCAATGATTGGGAACTATTTTAGTTTTAAGCTTTCTAAGAATTTAGATCTCATTAGAATGATCATCATCATTATTCTAAAAGCATTGCTTAAAACTATGGGTTTATCACATATTATAAAACAACATCATGTAGATAATTAAAAGCCTTTAATAAATTAATACTTTGATTAATAATGAATAAGATTGTTACAAAGTATATGCTTTATCATCAAACGTGATTGGCTTGTGTGCATACTACTTTCACAAACCTCTCCTTAGACAGAACTTTCTAGACATTGCCAATAATGTTATCTAATAATATTATTTAGATAATATGAATTATTGCTTCGATAATGAAAAATACAAACAACAACAATATAAAATATCAACGCAGCAATTATTAAATCAATAAAATCTTTGAAGCAATTAATTATCGTAACCATTATTGAGTAGTGCCTTTCACGTAAGAATCAATAATTGGTGCAATACCGTAATCTTCGTGTGTTTTAACCAATTTAGTATTTTAACAAGATAATTGGTAATAACTACGTCGTTATTTTTAAACAACTTATATTTGTCGTTTTTCTTCATCCAATCGCTTTCCGTTATGGGGCCCACACATGGTCGCTACCATATACGAATATTCCCCCACAGCGATCTGAATATTCCACGACCAAACGAATATTCCCAAACAACAATGAATATTTTATAACCACTTGCTTATTTTGAAATATTTGCGTATTTTACCCATAACTATCCACATTAATCAAATCAACCCTTACTATTTCAAAATAATAAATAGAGAAAATTAAATTTCATTAATAATAAGTTGGGTCTTACAACCTCCCTCCTTATGAAATTTCGTCCTCGAAATTGACGACGCATTACAGTGTTTCAAAAGGTGAGGATACCTCGCTTTCATTTCCGTTTCCAATTCCCTGTGTCATTTCCTCTATAAGCATGATTCCTCCACAAAACTTTAACTTGTGGTATGACCTTTCATGGCGTAGGACATGCTCCTTCCTATCCAAGATCTTGACAGTACCTCCTCATACGTTAAGTCTTGGCTATCTCATCCGGTTCTAACTCTATAACATGATTCGGGTCTTTCACATATTTATTTAAATGCATGATATGTGAAACACATTATGAACACGAGACATACTTTTGGAGGTAACGCGAGTCTATAGGCTACATTTCCTACTCGGTCAAGAATTTGAAATGGACCAATAAATCGTGGATTGAGCTTTCCTCTCTTCCCAAATCTTGTAACTCCCTTCCATGGAGCAACTCGCAACAAACACATGATCCCCTATACTAAATTCCACGCCCTTCGATGAAGATCCGCATAACTTTTTGTCGATCTTGTGCCCTTTGTATACGTTGTCGAATCATTTGGATCTTTTCGGTAGTCATACGTACTTAACTTTCGGGTCCCAACAATGTTGCTTCACCCACCTCATCCCAACATATTGGAAGCGACACTTTCGTCCATATAATGCTTCAAATGGAGCCACACCTATACTTGCTCGATAATCTGTTGTTGTAGGAGAATTCCACCAATGGTAAATACTTATCCCAACCGCCCTTGAAATCTAGGACACGTAGTCTTAATAGATCTTCAAGAGTTTGAATAGTCCTCTCGATTGTCCGTCTGGTTTGAGGATGGTATACCGAACTAAATCGCAAATCCGTGCCCATAGCTTTTTGCAAGCTAACCCAAAATCTTGTAGTGAATCTTGGGTCACGATCCGAAACTATGGATACAGCATGCCATGCAACCTCACAATCGTATATACTAGCAAGACGTTCAAGGAATAAGTCTCCGTGATCGGCAAGAAATGAAAGCGAGACTTGGTTAATCTATCAACAATAACCCAAATAGCATTGATGCCTTGAGAAACCGTAGGAAGACCCAGAATAAAAATCCATGGTAATGTGTTCCTACTTCCATTTCGGAATCTCAAATGGTTTGCAACGGACCCTTAGGTACTAGATGCTTCGCCTTTACACGTTGACAAGTTAAACACATTGAGATAAACTTTGCAATCTCTCTCTTCATATTGTTCCACCAAAATGTATGTCAAGATCACGATACATTTTAGTACTTCCGAGATGGATTGCAAATGGTGTATTGTGTGCCTCCATCATAATCTTGTACTTCAAATCAGTCGTTAGGAACACAAAGTCTAGAGTGGACTCAAGTATTCCTTCTTCATCAATTCTCGCTTCGGAATAGCTCCTTCTTGTACTTCCTTCTTCATACGCATCACTCAAGATTGGTGGCTTGAGTAACCTTAACTTTTCTATTAAAGTTGGCTCTACGCAGATACTTGACATCATCGCACTCGTTCTGCATATGATCTTCTACTCAACGCGTCACCTACCACGCTCACCTTTTCGGGATGGTATTGAAATAGTGTGGTCGTAGTCTTTCAATAGCTCGAGCCAACGTCATTGCCGCATGTTGAGTTCTTTTGAGTGAAGAAATATTTAAGGCTTTTTATGGTCCGAATATATCTCCACTTTCTCCCATATAGATAGTGCCTCCATATCTTTAGAGCGAAAACGATCACGCCAACTCTAGATCATGAGTAGGATAATTTCTCTCATACTCTTTAAGTTGTCACGAGGCATAGGCTATGACTTTCCCACGTTGCATGAGAACACATCCTAACCCTTTGCTCAAGCATCGTCAGAGATAACAAATCCATCCGAACCAGATGGTATTGTTAGAACAAAGTCCGAAATGAGTCTCCTCTTGAGCTCTTGGAAACTCTTCTCGCATTCTTTGCTCCAAACGAATTTTGTATCCATCGAAAGTTAGCTGGGTTAATGGAGTAGCGATTCGAGAAAACCCTTCCACGAATCTCCGATAATAACCAACTAAGCCCAAAAACTACGTACTTGATTCTCGACTTGATTGTTCCCAACTTTGTATTGCTTCAATCTTCGTCGGATCAACAGATACTCCATGTTTCGACACCACGTGCCCAAGGAATGCTACTTCCTCAAGCCAAAACTCGCATTTCTTCAATTTGGCATATAGTTTGTTTTCACGAAGCCTTTGGAGTACCAAATTTCAAATGGTGCTCTCATGATCTTCACGACTTTTGGAATATATAAGGATGTCATCAATAAAGACAACAACAAACCGATCCAAATATTCCTTGAATACTTGGTTCATCATATCCATGAAAGTCTGCAGGAGCATTAGTCATCCGAAAGACATGACTAAGAATTCATAATGCTCATACCGAAGTTCTAAAGGCGATCTTTGAATATCCTCGATTCTAATCTTGATTGATGATATCCAGAGCTAAGATCGATTTTTGAAAAGAATTGTGCCCCTCAGAATCGGGTCAAACAAGTCATCAATACGAGGTAGAGGATACCTATTCTTGATGGTGACATGGTTCAATTCCCGATAGTCAATATAAAGTCGCATACTCCCGTCTTTCTTCTTTACTTAATAAAAAACAGAGCACCCCAAGGAGATGTCTTAGGACGAATGAAACCGATGTCCAACAATTCCTCGTAGTTGGACCTTTAACTCCCGGAAGTTCAATAGGAGCCATTCGATATGGGGTTTTAGAAATGGGCTTTGTATCGGGTTCAAGATCAATAAAGAATTCAACTTCACGTTCGGGGGTAGAAGGAAGTTCTTCAGAAAAACGTCGGGAAAGTCAATAACAACAGAATATTATTCAAATTTGACGTGTCTTTATTCAAATCCATAACGTGGGCTAAGAAAGCTTGACATCCGTTTTTCAATAAACGAATAGCTTTATGATTAGATATGATGTTGATTGATTTTAATGGTTTAGTTGCTTGAATTGCATACAAAGGTTGGTAAGGAATATGAAAACTAACAACCTTATTTAAAACAATCAATTTTGGCATGATGAGTAGTTAACCAATCAATCCCTAAAATCACATCAAAAACAAGTATCTTTAAAGAGATAAGGTCAACGGTAAGGTGATGGTGCCAACTTGAATCAAACAAGATTTATAAACAAGTGGATGTGATGAAAGTTTCTCCTAACGGAGTTTCCACAGATAGGTCAAAGTCTAATTTCTCCTGAGTCAAGTTTAAACGTTGAGCACAAGTAGGAGAGATAAATGAATGGGTAGCACTTTAGATCAAGTAAGGTATAAACTTCACAAAAATTTATAAATAGCTTACCCGTAATCACCTCGTTTGGGTTCCTCGCATTATGACCAAATCACAACAAACGCTCTTCCAGAACCGCTGACTTTGACTTTTTCTCGGGACGATCTTTTGAGTCACCGTCCTCACTGAACTAGGTTTTGCTACCGCACAATCTCGAGCGATATGTCCTTCCTTTCCACAATTATAGCATACCTTGAACTGTGTAGGACAGTTTGGTGATATGTCCCTCTTTCCCGCATTTATAGCATATAATGGGTGGTCGTTCTCCTCCTTAGAACCGATTCTTTCTTTGGTAATTGCGTCTTCACATGGTCGTTGTTAAATCTCCTCTTTTTAAAATCTCCTCCGACTCATTTCTTCTATTTTCACGGCTATGATTACCACCAGAGTGGTTACCATTTTTGTCTCTTTTTTCTTTCTCCGCCGATTATCGTTGTTTTGTTGATCGCCATCTCCTAGATGATCCTCGGTTTGTGGTCCCTCGGTTGACCGTATTTCGTTATCTCGCTCTAATAATTGAGCCTCTGTTTACAACATCCTAATAGAGAGAAAATTTATGAGAAATGAGATATCGACGTATGCCGGGTTTCAAACCTCTAAGAAACATCCGCCATACGTTCCTCATTCTCCACCAAATGAGGTGCAAACTCGATAACTCGCAAACTTTGCCTCGCATCGAGACACCGCCACGTTGTTTTGCTCTAATCGATGAACTCCACTTCCTTCATATGATTTAACACTTTCGTGAAAGTATTTGTCATTAAATAGTTTTCAAACATCTCCCAAGACATGCCGAAAAGGGTGGATGGTACGCTTGCTGCACTCCACACCAAGAGTGATCGCTTCGCCACTTAAACATAAAGGTGGCGAATGGAACCTTCGTTTCCTCCCGTGCATCCCAAGACATCGAATATCTTGGTAATTTGCTTGACCCATGTTTCCTCCATGATCGGATCCGCTTTCCCTTAATTTTCGTGGTCCCAACTCTTTGAATCGCTTGGTCGTGACAACCCGTGAATTGCTATCATTTCCTCCTCAGATTTTGAACACGAGTCTCCTCGTTCGATTTTGCATGAACCGCAAAAAGCTTCTAAACATCCCTCGTTCATCATCTCGCTTCATTGGTGTTGTTCACGGGAGGAACATTGCCAACTGTTGCACGCTCTCCTCGTTGGTGAGTACAGCGTCTCCACGGTCTCATTTTCTTTGTTAATATTCTCACGACATTCTCAAAATACCGCCATAAAACAAGGGTTAATTAAGGAAATTAATATATCACATAGTATCCCTATATACTTGACCTAACTAACAAATAAGGTAGGACACGCTTAGCGAAGGATTTACTCTGCTCTCCCTCCTAGTTCTATTCCCGATCTCCGCCAGAGATCATATCCCTAAGATCTCGATACTAATCGTGGACGCCCCCAAAATAGGTTTACATCACCCATTTTGAGTTGTCAATACATGGTACGTAAACAACTACAACTTTATTATTACAACAAGAAATCGTGAGTTTGAATACAAATATTATCTTCTAGACAATATCTATACTCAAATAAATCCTCATCACATTTATTGATACATTATTTGACAAAAATGGTGAGGACTACTAAACAACTCTATCTAGAACCTTCATTCCATACCCGACTCGCACTCGCTATATTCTCGCCTCCCGAGAAGAAAAATGGAACAAAAAGGAAAAGGGTGAGCTCAACTAAGCAAGAATAAAGAATATTATGACTAAGATAATATACAACAAATTATCATTAGTCTTCAACAGGAAAAAATCTAATAGAATACAATAGACAACAAGTTTTAAATCAATATTCGCAATGAAATAATAACTCATTAGAAGAGTTAAGTAGAGAATGCAACTACTATCTTCTATGTATGAATTTTAAAGTTCATCGCTCTATCTTTTTATCCTCGTAACATCAATCAATATATATCCGAATCAAATATTCATCTTTGCACCACTAAAAGCCAAAGATATTCATCGATTGGTCATGTTCATCTAAACACTGCTCATCTTTGCACTACTACCAAAGATATTCATCGAAATCATTCATCTTTGCACTACAGCCAAAGATATTCCATAATATCATCATTTAAGACCGAGGATGATGAAAATATTTTTAAAGAAATGAATCCAAATTGAAACAAAATGACAAGGATTAAGGATTAAGGATTCGTATTTTGTTTTATCCACGCCCAAAAATACCTCAAAAATAATCATAGTGGTGTAAAATTCAAGAATGATCAAAACATGGATACAATCAAAGCTAGTATCCGTAATAGATATTTTAGACGAAAAGGGAAAATTTTCATTTTTCTATGAATAGTGCCGTATTCGTAAATAGTGTCATATACGTGAATAGTGTATACGTGAATAGTAACTCCGACACCAAATGTTCCAAATTTGATAAAACTTCAGATCAATATTTCAAAGATAATGATATTGAAGAAATAATATCATTACGTAAAAAAAAAAATATCCCTTACCTCACAAAGACAGTACTTCTAGTTGAAACACCGGATATTGACTATAACTTGAACTTGTTCCGTATAGCAATACTCAAAGTATACTCAAAATACTCACAAGAATACTCTCGATATTATAGAGAGAGAAAACTTCAATTTCTGGTGTGATTTTTAATTCTAACCTAAACACCCTATTTATAGGAAAATGCTTAGAACACCAAAGCAGAAAATTTAATATAATATTATTATTTATAATAAAATTTCCTACGCCTCTTAGAATTCAGCTCCTAGTATTTCCCACATGCTCACCTTCTAGAAAAAGTAATAAAAACGTTTTTCCAATTTAAAATATTTTAAACTTCCAAAAATCAATTATTTCGGAGCTTCGGAACTTCAATAATTCATAATAAATAGCCCGTCTATCAGAAAATTCGAATCTCGCGTGTTTTTATAGGAAATTCAATTCTTTACAACTTTGCGTAAGAAAGTTTTTCCAAATTCCAAATGTAAATTTGACCAAAAATCCACAAACGGGGAGATTTACACAGGCTATAATCAAATTTCAACCAATAAATGGGGTCCACCGACATGTTTAACATGTTTTAAACATTTATTGCAACAAAAATACTCTTCCTCCTCAGATACTCATATATCCCATATTCGTTGAAAAATATCACCATTATTATATTATTAAAATATAATAATATATTTAAATGAATTATTTTATCAGAAAAAGATAAAATTTCAATTTTCAACAATTGTCACATTAAAAATTTTCTCCATCTATATCCACATAAAATCAATATTTTCCTCATCATATGAATCAATAATTATTTATTCACAAATAATATTACAGAATCACAATATCGACAACAGTGCAGCTCCCAAGAAAGAGGGGCTTTCAATAAGAATTTCTCCTCATCTTGGCGCAAGCAATTAGGTGACCAAACCTCTCCTTAGATGTAACTTTCTAGACATTGCCAATAATGTTATCTAATAATATTATTGAGATAATATGAATTATTGCTTCGATAATGAAAAATGTCGTAATGACAATTATTAAAACAACAAAGAATATAAAATATCAATGCAAAGAATTATTAAATCAATAAAATATCTTGAAGATTAATTCGTAACAATTATTGAGTAGTGCCTTCTTACGTAAGAATCAATAATTGGTGCAATACCCGTGCTACCGTGTTTTAACCAATTTAGTATTTTAACAAAGATTAATCTCAGAATAACTACGCTCGTTATTTTTAAACAACTTATATTTGTCGCTTTCTTCATCCAATCGCTTTTCATTACTGGCCCACACACACGGGTCGCTACCGGCAGCATTTAATATTCCCCGACAAAGATTTAATATTCCACGACCAAACGAATATTCCCCGACAACAATGAATATTTTATAACCACTTGCTTATTTTGAAATATTTGCGTATTTTACCAATAACTATCCACATTAATCAAATCAACCCTTACTATTTCAAAATAATAAATAGAGAAAATTAAATTTCATTAATAATAAGTTGGGGTCTTACACCAGCTCCTTGAATGGTTTAGCGGTGAACGTCCGAGAGTTGCCAGTGTTTCCACCTGTATTTTGGACAGGAGTCGCTCTTGCCTGATGTTGCATGAATTGCATAAAGCCTCTAAACATTCCATCATTCATCATTTGGTCAGTGTTGTTGTTTGCATGAGGATTGTCGCCTTCTTGATGCACATTATCCTAAATATTGATCTGTGGAGACTCAACGGTCTCCTGTGCTCCATTGCTATTTTTAACATTCTCGGATGTCATGTTCAAATAGTTCCACAAAACAAGGGTTAATTGACATGTCACATATTATCCCTATACTTTGACCAACCAACTAAATATCAAATAAACTTATGTAGGTCATACTATCGAAGGAATTCCGCGTCTCTCCCCTCCTAGTTCTTGTCTCACATCTCAGCCAGGGATCATATCCCTAAGCTTTGATACCACCTGTGACTCCCCCAAAATAGGTATACATCACCCATCTTAAGTCGCCAAATACATGGTACAAAATTCAAATACAACTTAATAATACAACTATCGTGTAAAATACGACAAAATATAAACTGAGAGTTTTAATACGAATATTTTCTTCTAGACAATATTCAACTCAAATGGAGTCCTCAATACATTTATTATCACACTATTTCATAGAATAGTGAGGACTACTAATGCTATCATCTGGACCGTCACTCTGTTCCCCGACTAGTCCCGGCTACGTTCTTATTTCCCGAAGAGGACAATGAAAGCAAAAGGGTGTGCTCAACTAGCCCAGTAAGAAATATTATGACTAAGATAATGCAGAATAATTTATCGTTAGCCTTCAACAAAGTTGTTAAACCGATAAAATATAACAAACATCAAGTTTAAGCTGCGAGTGGAACAAGCAATCCATTAGAAGAGTCAAGTAGAGAATAAAATCTACTATCTTCTATGATTTAAAAGGTTTTTCATCACTTTTATCACGAGACTCAAATTTTAATAAATAAACAACATCATCATCCACGCACTACTACTTAAGGATATTCATTAGTATCACGACCACAAATTATCCATGCACTATGGGCCAAGGATATTTGTGTATTCATCAATGGTCATGATCATGCCAACAACTGTCCATCAATGCACTACGGCTAATGAGGACTTTTACCACATCATTTGTAATATTACGGTCATGATTATACCGAATAATCCCTAGTCATAATCATACCAAGTCCATCTATGCACTACAGGCCACAGATGACTTTCAACATATTATAAACACGAGGATGATGACAATGATATAAGAATTCAATAAAACAAGTTCAAAGATAAATTTTTAAAGATTTATAATTTAATTTATCCTGAAATCAATAACGTCTAAATTGTCAACATGATACTGTTTTGTGGAGTAAAATTCAAGAATGCTCAGAAGAATATTTCCATGAAAAGATACGGGATGAAGCGCAAATATCCAGGATATTCTACTAATTTCATGGAGTATAGAAGCCAAAACTTTAACCAACTGAGTATAATAGAATATATGAAACTGCAATTGGATTTTTTACCCGCCATGCGATAATCCACGTAGACAGATAATTTCCACAATGTAATAAGGAATGAATACGAAGGATCATTCACCATGCATGCAGTAATCACATAGATGAGTTATTCCAGCAGAATAATAAAGAATGGAATAATGTAAGAATTCACCAAGCATGAGTAATCCATACATACAAGTTATTCCAACAGAATGATAAAAATAGAACCGTGTCATGCAGAATCAAGCATGCATGGATATTCCAAATGTAATAATAAAGAATAGAACTAGGTCATACGTAATCCATACGCAGACGTGATATTTCAAAGCGAATAATAAAGAATGGAATAACAACAGATTCACCGAGGCATGCGATGAAGCCACGCAGATAAAAGTTATTCTAACAGAATAATAAAGAATGGAATAACAGAAGAATTTCACCATGTATGCGGTACTTCGCATAGACGGGTTATTCCAACATACTAATAACGAATGGAATAACAACCCTTACGAGTATTGAAAGAAAATAACTCTCTTCATGAATACGAAAGAATAATACCCCTTACCATAGAAGAAGACTGGATACTGGAATAGTGAGGTAGCAGAATTTTCTTCTTCTTTATCTCTATAATAATTACTCTATAGCTTTAGTGAATTGGTGAGAAATGAAGGAAGAATGAGCTTCTATTTATAGAAAAATATAGTTGCGGTAATTGCACGTTTTGGGGCTCGAAATATTACAGTATAATACATTCCTCTTTTTCTTCATTTTTAATTTAATCCTGCAAGTATTATCAAACTTGCACCACCTCCCCTAATAGTAAATAATGTGAATTAATAGTTCATTCATGTGACTTAATAGTATAATAATGTGAAAAAACTAATTATAGTATAGTATCTCCATCTATACCTCCATTTTTAACTTAGTCATGCAAGTATTATCAATCTTGCACCACCTCCCCTAATAGTACATTAATGTGAATCAATAGTACACACATGTGAACAAATAGTTATAAGCATGTGAAATAATAGCAACTAATTGCTCATTTATCCGATTAATTACCCAATTGGTCAATATAACCTTCAGACATCAATTATTATCGAAATAAATGTCGATTTCCACTAATACTAATAATCCCAACACCAATGGAACTATCAATTTCATCTTTAATCAACACGAACTTATTCATCATTAATATTATAACTCACAATATTTAACAACCAGGTCATTCCCAGGAAAGAGGGGGCTTTCCGATAAGGATTTCTGTGACGCCCCTAAAATTAGGTATACATCACCCATTTTGAGTCGCCAGATACATAGTACAAAATTCAGATACAACTTCATTTATACAACTGTTGAGCTGTCGTATAGAATACGACCACAGTTAACTGTGAGTTTTAATACAAATGTATGTAACTCTCATGGTGCCTCGACCACAACCTTACAATGGTACTTTACATAAAAGTATAGTCAAAGACTGTTTTAGAAATTAAAATCTTTGGGAAGTGCTCAAGGAAACCTTCGTACATGGGAGGCCATGCGTCTAGTTTATAATAGATATCATATGGCCACAGAATTATCCTTGGTTGGCCCAATAAACCCCAAAGAAAAACGAGAAGATTGCTATCATCTTCTTTCCAATGGTGAGTCTTCTCTTGACATATAACTATCTCCACTGTCTCCAAGTGAATATTATATTTCAAATAAACTCCAAGATCATATAGGTAGTGCCCGTAGATATACTCAGTAAGTGGATGCGCACAACCCTGTCTTATGATAACACGAGGTTGTATGTCATTAGACATCTTGTGTGATAGTGGCAAAACACCCTTCCAAAGTTGGGTTCGCCTCACCCTATTTGATTCGCCAAATATAACTACTAAATGATGTATAGAATACAACACACTTTTCTATACTGTTTAGAGAGAACCTCCACAGCTAGAGACCACTGTTCTATTCCCCTGTTATCCCCGGCTCGACCCGTGAACACTCTTACTAAGAACACTCTTATTACAGAAAGGAATTGTGAAGCGAAAGGGTGAGCACAACTAGCCCAGTAAAGAATATTATGACTAAAGATAATTAAATTATCAATAGCTTTCATCAATAATAAATCAGAGATTTAGAACATATGGTAAATGATAAAACTTTTTAACCATAGTTGCAGCGGAACGAGCAATCCATTAGAAGAGTCAAATAAACCATCAGGTCTATTATCTTCTCCATGTTAAAAGTCCACCAATAATGTTTTATCCCTGTAACATCAATCAACAATTCCTGTGACAATCATATGAATAACTCATAATCATAATTGTGATTCTGAATTCCCTTTTCACACCCAGGACAAAGATGATTCTCATCACCTATCTTCACCTTAAATATCACAAATCATGGTTATACCAAATAACAATTCCTGCTCATAATCATACTAATAAATTCATATTTGCACTATAGGCCAAAGATATACAACTGTAAACCCAATAATGCTGAGACTCAGCTTAACAAATAATCCACATCATCGAATCACCTGCTGAGACGGCCGAGGATATTCGTTAATATCACATCCATGAATTATCCATGCACTACTACCAAGGATATTCATTATTATCACATCCATGAATTAATATTTCATTTCGAGACTCATTTCAATAATTAATCCACATCATCAAATCATCCTCGCACTACTGTGCCAAGGATATTCTTTAAGATCACCACCACGAATTATCCATGCACTCACGGGCCAAAGATAATCGTGTTTTCATCAATGTCCCGATCATGCCATAAAACAATTCATCTTTGCACCTTGGTGAAGAGAATCCATAGCCATAATCATACCAAAAACTGTTCATTAATGCACTACGGCCAATGAGGACTTTTTCATTAGTATCACAACCACAAATTATCCATGCACTACGGGCCAAAGATAATCGTGTTTTTTATCAACTATCTGATCATGCTATAAAATAATTCATCTTTTCACCCTTGGTCAAGAGAATCGATAGCCATAATCATACCAAAATCGTCCATCAATGCACACTACGGCCAATAAGGACTTTTACCACGTCATTTGTAACATTACGGTCATGATTATACCGAATAATCCCTAGTCATAATCATACCAAGTCCATCTATGCACTACAGGCCACAGATGACTTTCAACAAAATATAAATATGAGGATGATGACAATGATATAAGAATTCAATAAAACAAGTTCAAGAATTAATTTAACCAAGAACTAATAACGTCTCATTTACTCGTAACTAGATTATTTTCATAAAAAATACCAAATCAGTCCCAAAAATTATTCTTTTCTGGGATTAAGCATAATATAGTCCCATATTGAACATATATTTTTCTCGAAAATTTTAAAATTCATTTACTATTTTTCAAAAATCAATTTCTAATTAATTCCTTAAGAAATTAGCTACCTTAAGTTTAACTCTAAAAATTCCCAAATCTTAGCAGGATCTTACACATGTTAACATGAGCTTCCAGTTTAAATTTCATAGTCATCGGAGTTATAGAACTCCGGTTATAGCATTTTTTGTCAGAAAAACCTACATATTAAAATGGTCATAACTTGCTCATTTTAAGTCGGAATGAGCTCAGTTTTGGACAGGATGTACTTTATACCATATACTTTCATGTCCCAAAAGGCCAGAATTTTTCTCATAAATTAAGTGGCCGAAACAGCCCTTTTAAATTTCTGGGCAGTAGCATTTTTCTCTTTTGCAGCTTTTGACTCCTTTGCTAAAGTCAGTCCACACAAAAATATACAACACCTTTTACAGTGATTCCACTTGGAAAAGTTACAAAACTCATAGATCTAACTCTAGAACTTGACCTCACTCAAAAATTCAAAATATAATAGGAGATATGGTCAATTGAATTTTATGCTCCGTTTTCACCAAAATCTGATTTTCAACTCTTTGTGATTTCTAAGAAACTTTCATGTTTTCACATAATAACCAACATAACTCATCATAACACTTACTAATACTCAAAACATATGAGGACATCATGTATACAGATAATTTCCACAATTTAATAAGGAATGAATACACAGGATCATTCACCATGCATGTGGTAATCCACATAGACAGGTTATTCCAACAGAATAATAAAGAATGGAATAATAGGAGGATTCACCATGCGTGTGATAGACTGCACAGACAGGTTATTCTCAACAGAATAATAAATAATGGAACCAGTCCCGCCGTAAAACGCATGCAGATGGGATATTCCAAATGTAATTGTAAAAGGCGGAATCGGTCCGGCAGAAAACGCATGTGACGAGGATATTCTAACAGAATAATTAAAAATAGAATAACAGAAGAATTTCACCAAGTATAGGGTAGCCCGCATATACAGGTTATTCCAACAGAATAATAAGGAATGGAATAACAGAAGTTCTCTTCATGGATAAGAAAGAAATAATACTCCCTACCTTAGAAGAAACTGGATATAAAAGTAGTGAAGTAGCAGAATAGTTTTCTTCTTTCTCTCTATAATAATTGCTCTATAGCTTTAGTGAATTGGTGAGAAATGAAGGAAGAATGAGCTTCTATTTATGTGAATTAGTAGCAATTAATTGCTCATTTATCCGATAAATTACCTGATTATCAATATAACCCCTAGACATCAATTATCATCGGAATAGATGTCGATTTCCACTAACACTAATAATCCCAACACAATAGAACTATCAAAATTCATTTTTAATCAACACAACTTATTCATCATTAATATTATAACTCACAATATTTAACAACCAGGTCGTTCCCCGGAAAGAGGGGGCTTTCCGATAAGGATTTCTCCTTATTGGCGCGCAATTAGGTGACCAAACCTCTCATTGGCAGAACTTCTAGAAATTGTCAATATTGCAAATAATAATATGAATAACTTTGTCGTCTCAATTATTGATTTAATAATATAATATATTATGCAAATGATAATGTGACAATAATTGAATCAATAATATAGAGAGATATGATCAAAGAACCATCGTAAAGCAATAATTGAGTATAACCGAAAGTGACTTCTCACGTAAGCATCAATAATCGATACCGTGTGCTACTATGCAACCACAGCAGACATCGCATACTTTTACTACTAGGGTAGTTCAACAGTTTAACTAAGTAAAACTTTCGCCGTTATTTTTATAAAAGATAATTACGTCGTTTTCTAACTACGACAATACTTCCATTATGGGGTCCACTAATGATTGTGTCGTCGCATTTAATATTTCTGTTAAAACGAATATTCCCCGACCAATCGAATATTATATAACCACTTGCTTACTTTGCAAAATTTGTAAATATTACCCACAACTATAACATTATACCAAATCCACACCATAATATTAAAAAATATATTTTGAGAAAATTTAATCTTTATTCATAAAAGTTTGGGTCTTACAACCTCCCCTTCTTATAAAATTTTGCCCTTGAAATTAGGGTGCGTACCTGGTATGTCGAAGAGGTGAGGATACTTTGACTTCATTTCAGATTCTAACTCCCAGGTCATTTCCTCAACATCGTGGTTTCTCCACAAAGTTTTGACTTGAGGTATAACCTTGGAGCGTAGAATATGATCCTTTTTATCCAATATTTTAACAGGTAACTCTTCATACGTTGAATCTTCCTCTATCTCGTCTTGTTCTAATTCAATAATGTGGTTCAGGTCTTTCACATATTAACGTAACATAGATATGTGAAAAATGTTATGAACACGAGACATACTTAAGCGGTAAAAGTAGTCTATAGCCACTGATTCCTACTCGATCGAGGTTTATAAATGGGCCAATGAATCGAGGATTGAGCTTTCCTCTCTTTCTGAATCTCGTAACTCCTTTTCATGGAGCAACACGTAACAACACATGATCTCCAATATTGAATTTCACGTCCTTTCGATGAAGATCAACATAACTCTTTTGTCGATCTTGTGAGGTTTTTATACGTTGTCGTATCGTTTGAATCTTTTCCGTAGTCATACGTACCAACTCTGGTCGCAACAACGTTGCTTCACCCACCTCATCACAGCATACTAGAGAACGACACTTTCTTCCATACAACGCCTCAAATGGAGCCATATCAATACTTGGTATATAACTATTGTTGTAAGAAAACTCCATTAATGGTAAGAACTTGTCCCAAATTCCCTTGAAGTCAAGGACACCGAGTCTTAATAAATCTTCAAGAGATTGAATAGTCCTTTCTGACTGCCCGTCCGTTTGAGGATGATATTCTGAGCTAAATCGTAAATCCGTGCCCATAACTTTCTACAAACTAACCCAAAATCGAGAAGTAAATCTTGGGTCACGATCAGAAACTATGGATACTGGCATACCATGCAGTCTTACAATCTCATTTATGTAAATACGAGAAAGACGTTCAAGTGTATAAGTTTCTCGTATCGGTAAGAAATGAGCAGACTTGGTCAATCTATCAATAATGACCCAAATTGCATCTATGCCTTGAGAAACCTTAGGAAGGCAGAGTACTTAAATCCATGGTAATGTGCTCCCACTTCCATTCTGGAATTTCAAGTGGTTGCAATGGACCTTTTGGCACTTGTTGCTCCGCCTTGACTCGTTGACAAGTTAAACACCTTGAGATAAACTCTTCTATCTCTCTCTTCATATTGCTCCACCAAAATGTATGTCGAAGATCATTATATATTTTGGTACTCCCAACATGGATTGCAAACGGTATGTTGTGCGCCTCCATCATGATTTTATACTTTAAATCAGGGTCGTTAGGAACACAAAGTCTGGAGTTGACTCCAAGTATCCTTCTTTATCGATTCTTGCTTCCGGCATAGCACCTTCTTGCACTTTCTTTCTCATACGCATCAGCTCCAGGTTTGTAGCTTGAGCAACTTTAACTTTATCGATTAAAGTCGGTTCTACTCGTATATTCGCCATCATCACATGGGTCCCTGGAGTCTTTAACTCTATCTCCATCCTTCGTAAGTCATACAAAATGGGTCTTTGCATTGAAAATATTACACTCGTACCCGCATATGATCTTCTACTTAATGCGTTAGCTACTTCGTTCGCTTTTCCAGGATGGTATTGAATGGTATGATCATAATATTTCAATAGCTCAAGTCATCGTCGTTGCTACATGTTGAGTTCCTTTTGAGTGAAGAAATATTTGAGGCTTTTATGATCCGTATAGATCTCCACCTTCTCTCCATACAGGTAATGCCTCCAAATCTTAAGCGCAAAAACGATAGCTGCCAACTCTAGATCATGAATAGGATAATTCCCCTCATATTCTTTGAGTTGTCATGAGGCATAGGCTATGACTTTCCCATGTTGCATGAGAACACATCCTAACCCTTTTCCTGAAGCATCACTGTAGATGACAAAACCCTCCGAGCCAGATGGTATTGTCAAAACAGGTGCTTAAATGAGTCTCCTCTTGAGTTCTTGAAAAATCTTCACACATTCCTCGTTCCAACCGAACTTTCTATCTTTTTGAGTCAGCTGAGTTAATAGAGTAGCGATTCGAGAAAATCCTTCCACGAATCTCCGATAATAACCAGCTAAGCCGAGAAAGCTACGTATTTCGGTCACTGACTTTGGTTGCTCCCAGCTTTGAATTACTTCAATCTTAGCTGGGTCAACAGATATTCCATGATTTGATATCATGTGCCCAAGGAATGCTACTTCTTCAAGTCAGAACTCGCATTTCTTCAACTTGGCATATAGCTTATTTTCATGAAGCTTTTGGAGTATCAGCCTCAAGTGTTGCTCATGGTCTTCACTAGTTTTGGAGTATATGAGGATGTCATCAATAAAGACGACCACAAAGTGATCCAAATATTCCTTGAATACTCGGTTCATCATGTCCATGAAGGCAGCAGGAGCATTAGTCAATCCAAAAGACATGACTAGGAATTAATAATGCCCGTACCGAGTTCTAAAAACAGTCTTTGGAATGTCATCAGTTTTAATCTTTAACTGATGATATCCGGAACGAAGATCAATCTTTGAAAAGAATTTGGCTCCTTGCAACTGGTCAAACAGGTCATCAATGCGAGGCAATGGGTACCTATTTTTGATGGTGACATCATTTAACTCCCGATAATCAATACAATGTCGCATACTTCCATCTTTTTTCTTCACAAATAGAATAGGAGCACCCCAAGGAGATGTACTAGGATGAATGAAACTGATGTCTATCAATTCCTGTAGTTGGGTTTTTAACTCCTGAAGTTCAATAGGAGCCATTCGATATGGGGCTTTGGAAATGAGTTTTGTACCGGATTCAAGGTCGATACAAAATTCAACTTCACGCTGTAGGGGTAGGACAGGAAGTTCTTCAAGGAATACGTCACGAAATTTATTAACAATAGAAATATCATTCAAATCTGGCGTATTTTTATTTAAATCCGTGACATGGGCTAAGAAAGCTTGACATTCGTTTTTCAATAAACGAATAGCTTTATGGCTTGATATGATAGTGCTTGATTTTAGTGGTTTGGTTGCTTGAATTCACATAATAGGTTGGTTAGGAATATGAAAGCTAACAACCTTACGAAAATAATCGATTTTAGCATGATGAGTAGTTAACCAATCAATCCCTAAAATCGCATCAAATGCAAGTATTTTCAAGGAAATAAGATCGACAGGTAACATGCAGTTACCGATTTGAATCAAACAAGACTTATAAACAATGGATGTAATGAAGGTTTCTCCCAACGGAGTTTCAACAGATAAGTCAAAGTCTAATTTCTTTGGAGTCAAATTTAAACGTTGAGCGCAAGTAAAGAAAATAAAAGAATGGGTAGAACCGGTATCAAATAAAGTATAAACTTCGCTAGAGTTTATGATTAGCTTACCCGTAATGACCTCGTTCGGGTTCCTTGCTCTCTGGGAGGTCACAACAAACGCTCTCCCTTGAACTACCAATTTTGACTTTTCTGGGACGGCCTTTGGTGCCTCCATCCCACCTGGATTTGTCTTCGGTGCATGACAAAATTGGGCTAGGTGTCCTTCTCTTCCACAATTATAACACGTTATGGACTGCATCGCGCAGTTTGGGCTGATGTGTCCCTCTCCTCCGCATTTGAAGCATATGATAGGTGGTCGTTCTCCTTCCTTAACAATAGGTGTTGGTGACGACGCGTCTTCCATTATTTTTGAATCTCCTCTTCTTGAAATGTCCATTCTTATTGTCTTGGCCATGATTACCACCGAAGTGGTTACCATTTCTAGCATGTTGATTTCCTCCATGTTTGTTGTCACCGCTTCGATGACTGCTACCACTAGTATTATCATTTTTCCGGTTGCTTTCTCTTGGTTGGGTTGACTCGTTATCGCGCTCCAATAATTGAGTCCTATTTACAACATCTAAATACAAACACAGTTTATGAGAAATTAGATATTGACGTATCTCGGGTTTCAAACCTCTTAGAAACATCCGCGTCATTCTCTCATTATCAACCAAGTGAGATGGAAACCAGGGCAACTCGGCAAACATAGCTTCATACTGCGACACGGTCATATTATTCTGCTCCAACTTGATGAATTCTACCTCTTTCATGTGACGAATACTTTCGGGGAAGTACTTGTCGTTGAATAGTTCTTGGAACTTCTCCCAAGACATCTTTAGTGTGGTAGGTTGAGTACGCTTTATCGATTCCCACCAGTAATCTGCCTCTCCTCGCAACATAAAGGTGGCAAAGGGAACCTTTTGCTCCTCAAAGCATCCCAAGACATCAAATATCTTGGTGATCTGCTTTATCCATGCTTCCGCCTTAAGTGGTTTTGGCTCTCCAATAAACTCCGGTGGTCCCAGCTCCTTGAACTGTTTAGCGGTGAACGTCCGAGAGTTGCCAGTGTTTCCACCTGCATTTTGGACAGGAGCCGCTCTTGCCTGATGTTGCATGAATTGCATAAAGCCTCTGAACATTCCATCATTCATCATTTGGTCAGTGTTGTTGTTTGCATGAGGATTGTTGCCTTCCTGATGCACATTATCCTAAATATTGATCTGTGGAGACTCAACGGTCTCCTGTGCTCCATTGCTATTTTCAACATTCTCGGATGTCATGTTCAAATACTTCCACAAAACAAGGGTTAATTGACATGTCACATATTATCCCTATACTTTGACCGACCAACTAAATATCAAATAAACTTAGGTAGGTCATACTATCGAAGGAATTCCCCGTCTCTCCCCTCCTAGTTCTTGTCTCACATCTCAGCCAGGGATCATATCCCTAAGCTTTGATACCACCTGTGACTCCCCCAAAATAGGTATACATCACCCATCTTAAGTCGCCAAATACATGGGACAAAATTCAAATACAACTTAATAATACAACTGTCGTGTAAAATACGACAAAATATAAACTGAGAGTTTTAATACGAATATTATCTTCTAGACAATATTCAACTCAAATGGAGTCCTCAATACATTTATTATCACACTATTTCATAGAATAGTGAGGACTACTAATGCTATCATCTGGACCGTCACTCCGTTCCCTGACTAGTCCCGGCTACGTTCTCATTTCCCGAAGAGGACAATGAAAGCAAAAGGGTGTGCTCAACTAGCCCAGTAAGAAATATTATGACTAAGATAATGTAGAATAATTTATCGTTAGCCTTCAACAGTGTTAAACTGATAAAATATAACAAACATCAAGTTTAACTGCAATAGAATGAACAAGTAATCCATTAGAAGAGTCAAGTAGAGAATAAAATCTACTATCTTCTATGATTTAAAAGGTTTTTCATCACTTTTATCGCTGAGACTCAGCTTAATAAATAAACAACATCATCCCTGCACTACGGCTAAGGATATTCATTAGTATCACGACCACAAATTATCCATGCACTATGGGCCAAGGATATTCGTGTATTCATCAATGGTCATGATCATGCCAACAACTGTCCATCAATGCACTACGGCTAATGAGGACTTTTACCACATCATTTGTAATATTACGGTCATGATTATACCGAATAATCCCTAGTCATAATCATACCAAGTCCATCTATGCACTACAGGCCACAGATGACTTTCAACATATTATAAACACGAGGATGATGACAATGATATAAGAATTCAATAAAACAAGTTCAAAGATAAATTTTAAAGATTTATAATTTAATTTCTCCGTAAATCAATAACGCCCAAATTGTCAACACGACATCGTTTTGTGGAGTAAAATTCAAGAATACTCAGAAGAATATTTCCATGAAAAGATCTTTGGATGAAGCGTTTAAATATCCGGGATATTCTACTAATTTCATGGAGTATAGAAGCCAAAACTTTAACCAACTGAGTATAATAGAATATATGAAACTGCAATTGGATTTTTTACCCGCCATGCGGTAATCCACGTAGACAGATAATTTCCACAATGTAATAAGGAATGAATACGAAGGATCATTCACCATGCATGCGGTAATCCACATAGACAGGTTATTCCAACAGAATAATAAAGAATGGAATAACAGAAGAATTCACCAAGCATGAGTAATCCGCACAGACAAGTTATTCCAACAGAATGATAAAAAATTGGAACTGTGTCATACGTAGAACTCCGCATGCATGTGATATTCCAAATGTAATAATAAAGAATAGAACCGGTCATGCGTAATCCGCATAGACGTGATATTTCAAATGAATAATAAATAATGGAATAACAACAGATTCACCGTGCATGCGATAGTATCACATGCAAGTTATTCTAATGTAATAATAAAAATGGAATAATGTAAGAATTTCACCATGTATGCGGTACTTCGCATAGACAGGTTATTCCAACATACTAATAACGAATGGAATAACAACCCTTACGAGTATTGAAAGAAAATAACTCTCTTCATGAATACGAAAGAATAATACCCCTTACCATAGAAGAAGACTGGATACTGGAATAGTGAGGTAGCAGACTTTTCTTCTTCTTTATCTCTATAATAATTACTCTATAGCTTTAGTGAATTAGTGAGAAATGAAAGAAGAATGAGCTTTTATTTATAGGAAATATTGTTTCGATAGTTGCACGTTTTGGGGCTCAAAATATTACAGTATAATACCTTCCTCTTTTTCTTGATTTTTAATTTAGTCCTGCAAGTATTATCAAACTTGCACCACCTCTCCTAATAGTAAATAATGTGAATTAATAGTTCATTTATGTGACTTAATAGTATAATCATGTGGAAAAACTAATTACAGTATAGTACCTCCATCTATACCTCCATTTTTAACTTAGTCATGCAAGTATTATCAATCTTGCACCACCTCCCCTAATAGTACATGAATGTGAATCAATAGTACACACATATTGAAACCTCCAGAAATCAATAATTATCAACACGAACTTATTCATCATTAATATTATAACCCACAATATTTAACAAATAGTTATAAGCATATGAAATAATAGCAATTAATTGTTCATTTATCCGATTAATTAACCGATTGGTCATTATAACCTCCAGACATCAATAATTATCGAAATAAATGTCGATTTCCACTAATACTAATAATCTCAACACAATGGAACTATCAATTTCATCTTTAATCAACACGAACTTATTCATCATTAATATTATAACTCACAATATTTAACAACCAGGTCGTTCTCAGGAAAGAGGGGGCTTTCCGATAAGGATTTCTACTTTTTGGCGCGCAATTAGGTGACCAAACCTCTCCTTTACATAACTTCTAGACATTGTCAATATTGCAAATAATAATATGAATAACTTTGTCGTCTCAATTATTGATTTAATAATAATAAATATTATGCAGATGATACTGTGACAATAATTGAATCAATAATATGAGAGATATGATGCAACAACAATTTCGTAGTAATAATTGAGTATAACCGAGTGACTTCTCACGTAAGCATCAATAATCGATATGTGTGTGCTATTATACAACCACGCCAGACATCGTACTTTTTAAAGGGTAGTTCAACGGTTTAACAGTAAAACTTTCATGAATTATTTTTATAAGAAGATAATTCTGTCGTTTTCTAACTACGACAATACTTTTGTTGTGGGGTCCACCAATGATTGTGTCGTCGTACGAATATTCCATATTAAATTGAATATTCTCCGACCAATTGAATATTATATAACAACTTGCTTACTTTACAAAATTTGTAAATATTACCCACAACTATAATATTATACCAAATCCACACCATAATATTAAAAAATATATTTTGAGAAAATTTAATCTTTATTCATAAAAGTTGGGGTCTTACAACCTCCCATTCTTATGAAATTCCGTCCTCGAAATTAGGGTGCGTACCTGGTATGTCGAAGATCTGAGGATACTTTGACTTCATTTCAGATTCTAACTCCCAAGTCATTTCCTCAACATCGTGGTTTCACCACAGAATTTTGACTTGAGGTATAACCTTGGAGCGTAGAATATGATCCTTTTTATCCAAAATTTTAACAGGTAACTCTTCTTACGTTAATTCTTCCTCTATCTCGTCTGGTTCTAATTCAATAATGTGGTTCGGGTCTTTCATATATTTACGTAACATAGATATGTGAAAAATGTTATGAACACGAGACATACTTGGCGGTAAGGCGAGTCTATAGGCCATAGTTCCTACTCGATCGAGGATTATAAATGGGCCAATGAATCGAGGATTGAGCTTTTCTCTCTTTCCAAATCTAGTAACTCCTTTCCATGGAGCAACACGTAACAACACATGATCTCCAATATTGAATTTCACGTATTTTTGATGAAGATCAGTTTAACTCTTTTGTCAATCTTGTGAGGTTTTTATACGTTGTCGGATCGTTTGAATCTTTTCTGTACCAACTCCAGTCCCAACAACGTTGCTTTACCCACCTCATCCCAGCATACTGGAGAACGACACTTTCTTCCATATAACACCTCAAATGGAGCCATGCCAATACTTGTTTGATAACTATTGTTGTAGGAAAACTCCACCAATGGTAAGAACTTGTCCTAACTTCCCTTGAAGTCAAGGACACAGAGTCTTAATAAATCTTTAAGAGTTTGAATAGTCCTTTCCGACTGCCGTCTATTTGAGGATGATATGTCGAGCTAAATCGTAAATTCGTGCCCATAGCTTTCTGCAAACTAACCCAAAATCGAGAAGTAAATCTTGGGTCTCGATTAGAAACTATGGATACTCACATACCATGCAGTCTTACAATCTCATTTATGTACATACGAGCAAGACGTTCAAGTGTATAAGTTTCTCGTATCGGTAAGAAATGACCAGACTTGGTCAATCTATTAACAATGACCCAAATCGCATCTATGCCTTGAGAAACCTTAGGAAAACCAGTAACGAAATCCATGGTAATGTGCTCCCACTTCCATTCTGGAATTTCAAGTGGTTGTAATGGACCTTTTGGCACTTGATGCTCCGCCTTGACTCATTGACAAGTTAAACACCTTGAGATAAACTTTACTATCTCTCTCTTCATATTGCTCCACCAAAATGTATGTCAAAGATCATGATACATTTTTATACTCCCAGGATGGATTGCAAATGGTGTGTTGTGCGCCTCCATCATGATTTTATACTTTAAATCAGGGTCGTTAGGAACACAAAGTCTGGAGTTGACTCGAAGTATTCCTTCTTCATCGATTCTTGCTTCCGGCATAGCACTTTCTTGCACTTTCTTCCTCATACTCATCAGCTCCAGGTCTGTAGCTTGAGCAACTTTAACTTTATCGATTAAAGTATGTTCTACTCGTATATTCGCCATCATCACATGGGTCCCTGAAGTCTTTAACTCTATCTTTATCCTTTGTAAGTCATACAAAATGGGTCTTTGCATTGAAAATATTGCACTCGTACCCGCATATGATCTTCTACTCAATGCATCAGCTACTACGTTCACTTTTCCAGGATGGTATTGAATGGTATGATCATAATCTTTCAATAGCTCAAGCCATCGTCGTTGCCGCATGTTGAGTTCCATTTGAGTGAAGAAATATTTGAGGCTTTTATGATCTATATAGATCTCCACCTTCTCTCCATACAGGTAATGCCTCCAAATCTTAAGCTTAAAATGACGATGTTTGCCAACTCTAGATCATGAGTATGATAATTCCTCTCATATTCTTTGAGTTGTCGTGAGGCATAGGCTATGACTTTCCCATGTTACATGAGAACACATCCTAACCCTTTGCCTGAAGCATCACTATAGATGACAAATCCCTCCGAGCCAGATGGTATTGTCAAAACAGGTGCTGAAATGAGTCTTCTCTTGAGTTCTTGAAAACTCTTCTCATATTCCTCACTCCAACTGAACTTTGTATCTTTTCGAGTCAGCTGAGTTAATGGAGTAGCGATTCGAGAAAATCCTTCCACGAATCTCCGATAATAACTAGCTAAGCCAAGAAAGCTACGTACTTCGGTCACTGACTTTGGTTGCTCCCAGCTTTGAATTGCTTCAATCTTCGCTGGGTCAACAGATATTTCATGATTTGATATCACGTGCCAAAGGAATGCTACTTCTTCAAGCCAGAACTCGCATTTCTTCAACTTGGCATATAGCTTATTTTAACGAAGCTTTTGGAGTATCAGCCTCAAGTGTTGCTCATGGTCTTCACGGGTTTTGGAGTATATGAGGATGTCATCAATAAAGACGACCACAAAGTGATCCAAATATTCCTTGAATACTCGGTTCATCATGTCCATGAAGGCAACAGGAGCATTAGTCAATCCAAAAGACATGACTAGAAATTCATAATGCCCGTACCGAGTTCTAAAAGCAGTCTTTGGAATGTCATCAGTTTTAATCTTCAACTGATGATATCTGGAATGAAGATCAATCTTTGAAAAGAATTTGGCTCCTTTCAACTAGTCAAACAGGTCATCAATGCGAGGCAATGGGTACCTATTTTTGATGGAGACATGATTCAACTCCCGATAATCAATATAAAGTCGCATACTTCCATCTTTCTTCTTCACGAATAGAATAGGAGCACCCCAAGGAGACGTACTAGGACGAATGAAACTGATATCTAACAATTTCTATAGTTGGGGTTTTAACTCCTGAAGTTCAATAGGAGCCATTAGATATGGGGCTTTGGAAATGGGTTTTGTACCGGATTCAAGGTCGATACAAAATTCAAATTCACGCTCTCAGGGTAGGCCTGGAAGTTCTTCAGGGAATACGTCTGGAAATTTATTAACAATAGAAATATCATTCAAATCTGACGTATTTTTATTTAAATCCGTGACATGGGCTAAGAAAGCTTGACATCCGTTATTCAATAAACGAATAACTTTATGGCTTGATATAAAAGTGATTGATTTTAGTGGTTTGGTTGCTTGAATTTGCATAATAGGTTGGTTAGGAATATGAAAGCTAACAACCTTACGAAAACTATCAATTTTAGCATGATGTGTAGTTAACCAATCAATCCCTAAAATCACATCAAATGCAAGTATTTTCAAGGAAATAAGATCGATAGGTAACGTGCGGTTACCGATTTGAATCAAACAAGACTTATAAACAGTGGATGTAATGAAGGTTTCTCCCAACGGAGTTTCAACAGATAAGTCAAAGTCTAATTTCTCCGGAGTCAAATTTAAACGTTGAGCGCAAGTAGGGGAAATAAAAGAATGGGTAGAACCGGTATCGAATAAAGTATAAATTTCGCTAGAGTTTATGATTAGCTTACCCGTAATGACCTCGTTCAGGTTCCTTGCTTTCTGGGAGGTCACAACAAACGCTCTCCCTTGAACTACCGGTTTTGACTTTTCTGGGATGGCCTTTGGTGCCTCCATCCCAGCTGGACTTGTCTTCGGTGCACGAAAACATTGGGCTAGGTGACCTTCTCTTCCGTAATTATAACAAACTTTGGACTGCATCGCGCAGTTTGGACTGCATCACGTAGTTTGGACTGATGTGTCCCTCCCCTCCGAATTTGAAGCATATGATAGGTGGACGTTCTCCTTCCTTAACAACAGGTGTTGGTGCTGACGTCTTTCTATCATTGTTGAATCTTCTCTTCTTGAAATGTTCATTCTTATTATCTTGGCCATGATTACCACCGAAGTGGTTACCATTTCTGGCATGTTGATTCCCTCCACATTTGTTGTCACCACTGGTATTATCATTTTGCCGGCTGCTTTCTCTTGGTTGGGTTGACTCGTTATCGCGCTCCAATAACTGAGCCCTATTTACAACATTTGAATACAAACACAGTTTATGAGAAATTAAATATTGACGTATCTCGGGTTTTAAACCTCTTAAAAACATCCGCATTATTCTCTCTTCATTATCAACCAAGTGAGACGCAAACCGGGACAACTCGGAAAACTTATCTTCGTACTGCGACACGGTCATATTGTTCTGCTCAAACTTGATGAATTCTACATCTTTCATGTGACGAATACTTTCGGGGAAGTACTTGTCGTTGAATAGTTCTTGGAACTTCTCCCAAGAAATCTTCAATGCGATAGGTTGAGTACGCTTTACCGATTCCCACCAGTAATCTGCCTCTCTTCGCAACATAAAGGTGGCAAAGGGATCCTTTTGCTCCTCGGAACATCCCAAGACATCAAATATCTTGATGATCTGCTTTATCCACGCTTCCGCCCTAAGTGGTTTTGGCTCTCCAATAAACTCCGGTGGTCCCAGCTCCTTGAACTGTTTAGCGGTGACCGTCCGAGAGTTGTCAGTGTTTCCACATGCATTTTGGACAGGAGCCGCTATTGCCTGATATTGCATGAATTGCATAAAGCCTCTGAACATTCCATCATTCATCATTTGGTCAGTGTTGTTGTTCGCATGTGGATTGTCGCCTTCCTAATGTACATTATCCTGATTATTGATATGTGGAGACTCAACGGTCTCCTATGCTCCATTTCTATTCTCAACATTCTCGGATGTCATTTTCAAATACTGCCACAAAACAAGGGTTAATTGACATGTCACATATTATCCCTATACTCTGACCGACCAATTAAATACCAAATAAACTTAGGTTGGTCATACTAGCGAAGGAATTTCATGTCTCTCCCCTCCTAGTTCTTGTCTCACATCTCAGCCAGGGATCATATCCCTAAGCTTTGATACTAACTGTGACACCCCCAAAATAGGTTTACATCACCCATCTTGAGTCGCCAAATACATGGTACAAAATTCAAATACAACTTAATAATACAACTGTCGTGTAAAATACGACAAAACATAAACTAAGAGTTTTAATACGAATATTATCTTCTAGACAATATTCAACTCAAATGGAGTCCTCAATACATTTATTATCACACTATTTCATAGAATAGTGAGGACTACTAATGCTATCTTCTGGACCGTCACTCCGTTCCCCGACTAGTCCCGGCTACGTTCTCATTTCCTGAAGAGGACAATGAAAGCAAAAGGGTGAGCTCAACTAGCCCAGTAAGAAATATTATGACTAAGATAATGCAGAATAATTTATCATTAGCCTTCAACAGTGTTAAACTGATAAAATATAACAAACATCAAGTTTAACTGCAGCGGAACAAGCAATCCATTAGAAGAGTCAAGTAGAGAATAAAATATACTATCTTCTATGATTTAAAAGGTCATCACTTTTATCGTTGACACTCAGCTTAATAAAAAACCACATCATCCCTGCACTACGACCAAGGATATTCATTAGTATCACGACCACAAATTATCCATGCACTATGGGCCAAGGATATTCGTGTATTCATCAATAGTCATGATCATTCCAACAACTGTCCATCAATGCACTACGACCAATGAGGACTTTTACCACATCATTTGTAACATTGCGGTCATGATTATACTAAATAATCCCTGGTCATAATCATACCAAGTCCATCTATGCACTACATGCCACATATGACTTTCAACATATTATAAACATGAGGATGATGACAATGATATAAGAATTCAATAAAAAAGTTCAAGGATAAATTTTTAAAGATTTATAATTTAATTTATCCAGAAATCAATAACATCCAAATTGTCAACATGATACTGTTTTGTGGAGTAAAATTCAAGAATGCTCAGAAGAATATTTCCATGAAAATATACTGGATGAAGCGCAAATATCTAGGATATTCTACTAATTTCATGGAGTATAGAAGCCAAAACTTTAAACAACTTAGTATAATAGAATATATGAAACTGCAAATGGATTTTTTGCCCGCCATGCGATAATCCACATAGACAGATCATTTCCACAATTTAATAAGGAATAAATACGAAGGATCATTCACCATGCATGCGGTAATTCACATAGACATGTTATTCCAACCGAATAATAAAGAATGGAATAATAGAAGAATTCATCAGGCATGAGTAACCCGCACAGATAAGTTATTCCAACAGAATGATAAAGAATGGAACCAGGTCATGCGTAACCTGTACTGATAGGATATTCCAACAGAATAATAAAGAATGGAACCAGGTCATGCGTAATCCGCATAGACAGGATATTCCAACAGAATAATAAAGAATGGAATAACAACTGAATTCACCAGGCATGCGATAGACCGCACAGACAGGTTATTACAAAAGAATAATAAAGAATGGAATAACAGAAGAATTTCACCATGTATTCGGAACTTCGCATAGACACATTTTTCCAACATACTAATAACGAATGGAATAACAACCCTTACGAGTATTGAAAGAAAATAACTCTCTTCATGAATACGAAAGAATAATACCCCTTACCTTAGAAGAAGACTGGATACTGGAATAGTGAGGTAGCAGACTTCTCTTCTTCTTTCTCTCTATAATTTCTCTCTATAATAATTGCTCTATAGCTTTAGTGAATTGGTGAGAAATGAAGGAAGAATGAGCTTCTATTTATAGGAAAATATAGTTTCGATAATTGCACGTTTTGGGGCTCCAAATATTACAGTATAATACCTTCTTCTTTTTCTTCATTTTTAATTTATTCCTACAAGTATTATCAAACTTGTATCAACTCCCCTAATAGTAAATATTATGAATTAATAGTTCATTCATGTGACTTAATAGTATAATCAAGTAAAAAAACAAATTACAGTATAGTACCTCCATCTATACCTCCATTTTTAACTTAGTCATGCAAGTATTATCAATCTTGCACTACCTCCCCTAATAGTACATGAATGTGAATCAATAGTACACACATGTGAACAAATAATTATAAGCATGTGAAATAATAGCAATTAATTGCTCATTTATCCGATTAATTACCCGATTGGTCAATATAACCTCCAGACATCAATTATTATCGAAATAAATGTCGATTTCCACTAATACTACTAATCTTAACACAATGGAACTATCAATTTCATCTTTAATTAACATGAACTTATTCATCATTAATATTATAACTCACAATATTTAACAACCAGGTCGTTCCCAGGAAAGATGGGACTTTTCGATAAGGATTTCTCCTTATTGGCGCTCAATTAGGTGACCAAACCTCTCCTTGACAAAACTTCTAGACATTGTCAATATTGAAAATAATAATATGAATAACTTTGTCGTCTCAATTATTGATTTAATAATAATAAATATTATGCAGATGATCTTTGTGACAATAATTGAATCAATAATATAGAGAGATATGATGCAAACAATTAATTTGTAGCAATAATTGAGTATAACTGAGTGACTTCTCACGTAAGCATCAATAATCGATACCGTGTGTTATTATGCAACCACGCATATTACTGTATTGTTACTACCGAGTAGTTCAATAGTTTAACGGTAAAACTTTCGCCGTTATTTTTATAAAAAGATAATTATGTCATTTTCTAACTACGACAATACTTCCGTTGTGGGTCCACTAATGATTGTGTCATTATACGAAAATTCCCTGTTAAAACGAATATTCCCCGATCAATCGAATATTATATAACCACTTGCTTAATTTACAAAATTTGTAAATATTACCCACAACCATAACATTATACCAAATCCACACCATAATATTAAAAAATATATTTCGAGAAAATTTAATCTTTATTAATAAAAGTTGGGGTCTTACAACAAATATTATCCCTATACTCTGACCGACCAAAAAAATACCAAATAAACTTAGGTAGGTCATACTAGCGAAGGAATTTCTCGTCTCTCCCCTCCTAGTTCTATTCTCACATCTCAGTCAGGGATCATATCCCTAGGCTCTGATACCAACTGTGACGCCCCCAAAATAGGTATACATCACCCATTCTTAGTCGCCAAATACATGATACAAAATTCAAATACAACTTAATTAATACAACTATCGTGTAAATACGACAAAACATAAGCTGAGAATTTTAACACAAATATTGTCTTCTAGACAATATCCAAACTCAAATTTAATCTTAATACAATTATTATCACACTATTTTATAGAATAGTGAAGACTACTAAAATAACCA
This sequence comes from Panax quinquefolius, assembly GCA_020205615.1. NCBI lineage: Eukaryota > Viridiplantae > Streptophyta > Magnoliopsida > Apiales > Araliaceae > Panax > Panax quinquefolius. Next base: position 13,261,197 of record CM035170.1, on the reverse strand, counting down.
TCTGGACCGTCACTCCGTTCCCGACTTGTCGCAACTATATTCTCATTTCCTAAAGAGAATAATGAAAGCAAATGGTGAGCTCAACTAGCCCAGTAAAAAATATTATAACTAAGATAATGCAAAATAAATTATCGTTAGCCTTCAACAAAGTTAAACTAATAGAATATAATAGACAACAAGTTTAACTGTAGTGGAATAAGTAATCCATTAGAAGATTCAAGTAGAGCATGATATCTACTATCTTCTATAATTTAAAAAGTTTATCATCAATTTTATCGCTGAGACTCAGCTCAATAAATAGTCCACATCACTGAATTATCCATACACTACGGGCCAAGGATATTCGGGTTATCACCAATGGTCATGATCATGCCAACCACTGTCCATCAATGCACTACGGGCCAATGAGAACTTTTACCACATCATTTGTAACATTACGGGTCATGATTATATCGAATGATCCATGGTCATAATCATACCAATTAATAGTCCATTTATGCACTACGGGCCAAAGATGACTTTCATAACAATATAAACATGAGGATGATGACAATGATATACTAATTCAATTAAATGCAAGCAAATGATAAATTCTAAAGATTTATAATTTAATTTATCCAGAATTTAATAATGTCCAAATTGTCAACATGATACTTCTTTGTGGAGTAAAATTCAAGAATAATATTGTATCAAAAAAGATTTGGACTGAAAAGAAATCAATTTTTATCATGAATAGTATCCCGGGTGAATAATACCCGAGTGAATAGTACTTCGGGAATAGTACCATGTGAATAATACCTTGTCATGAAAAGGTTAAAACTTATCAAGAATACTCATAATCATATTTTCATAAAAAGATACTGAATGAAGCGCAAATATCAAGGATATTCTACTAATTTCAGGAATTATAGAAGTAATACTTACCATAGTAAGTTTAAATTTAGGAATATGAAATGAAATAATATCCCTTCCATACTATGAAGTATGGAAGAAAATAATATTTTTCTTACGAGTATTGAAATAAAATAATATCCTTTACCTTAGTAGAAACTGAATTTGACTGGAATATCGTATATTATTAAGAGAAAATCTTGCAGAAAAATCTACACTCAAAATATCCTTATACTCAAAAAAAATACTCACAATACTTATAGAATAAGAACTTCTAATATTGAAATGGTGTGTTTTAGGAAGTTGGGGTTACCCCCTATTTATAGCAATGGAGGAAGAAAAAAAACGAAACGAAATAATATTACTTATTCTATAATAATATTACTTATAAGCATGAGGATGAGGATGTATTACTTATAGCAATGGAGGAAGAAAAAAAACGAAACGAAATAATATTACTTATTCTATTTATAAGCATGAGGATGAGGATGTAGAACCACATTCATCTATACCTCTATTTTTAATTTAGTCATACAAGTATTATCAATCTTGCACCACATCCCCTAATAGTACATGCATGTGAATCAATAGTACACACATGTGAACAAATAGTTATAAGCATGTGAATTAATAGCAATTAATTGCTCATTTATCCGATCAATTACCCGATTGGTCAATATAACCACCAAACATCAATTATTATCGAAATAGATATCGATTTCCATTAATTTTATCTTTAATCAACACGAACTTATTCATCATTAATATTATAACTCACAATATTTAACAATCAGATCATTCCCATGAAAGAGGGGAATTTTCAATAAGGATTTCTCCCTATTGGCGCGCAATTAGGTGACCAAACCTCTTCTTGACAGAACTTTCTAGACATTGTCAATATTGCAGATAATAATATTAATAACTTTGTCGTCTCAATTATTGATTTAAAAAATATAAAATATTATGCAGATGATACTGTGATAATAATTGAATCAATAATATGAGAGATATTATGTAGCAATTACTGTAGCAATATTTGAGTATAAATAAGTGAATTATCACGTAAGCATCAATAATCAATACCGTGTGCTACTATGCAACCACGCGTATTACTGTACTTTTACTACCAGGTAGTTCAACAATTTTAACGGTAAAACTTTTGCTGTTATTTTTAAAAATATTTCAGTCGTTTTTAAACTACTAAAGTACCTCCGTTGTGAGGTCCACCAATGATTGTGTCGTCATACGAATATTCCCTATTAAAACGAATATTCCCTGACCAATCGAATATTCCCCGACACAACTCATATTTTATATCAACTTGCTTACTTTGAAAAATTTTCAAATGTTATCCTTAACTTTAACCTTTATCAATTTAACCATTTACTAAATAAAAAAATAATTATAAGAAAATTCAATACTTTCATTTCATAAAATTTGGGGTCTTACAGTTGACTCTAAGTATTCCTTCTTCATCGATTCTTGCTTCCGGAATAGCACCTTCTTGCATTTTCTTCTTCATACGCATCAGCTCCAGGCCTGTAGTTTGAGCAACTTTAACTTTATCGATTAAAGTCGGTTCTACACGTATATTTGCCATTATCACGTGGGTCCTTGGAGTCTTTATCTCTATCTCTATCCTTTGCAAGTCATACAAAATGGGCCTTTGCGTTGACAATATCGCACTCGTACCCGCATATGATCTTCTACTCAATGCGTCAGCTACCACGTTCACTTTTCCAAGATGGTATTGAATAGTATGATTATAATCTTTCAACGGTTCAAGCTAACGTCGTTGCCGCATGTTGAGTTCCTTTTGAGTAAAGAAATATTTGAGACTTTTATGATCCGTAATGATCTCCACCTTCTCCCCATACAGGTAATGCCTCCAGATTTTAAGTGTAAAAATGACAGCTGCCAACTCTAAATCATGAGTAGGATAATTGCTCTCATATTCTTTGAGTTGTCGTGAGGCATAGGCTTTGACTTTTCCATGTTGCATAAGAACACATCCTAAACCTTTGCCTTAAGCATCACTGTAGATGACAAATCCCTCCGAACCAGATGGTATTGTTAGAACAGGTGATGAAATGAGTATCCTCTTGAGTTCTTGAAAACACTTCTCACATTCCTCGCTCCAACCGAATTTTATATCTTTTCGAGCCAGCTGAGTTAACGGAGTAGCGATTCAAGAAAATCCTTCCATGAATCTCTGATAATAACCAGCTAAGCCTAGAAAGCTACGTACTTCGGTTGCTCCCAGCTTTGTATTGCTTCAATCTTTGCCGGGTCAACAGATATTTCATGATTTGATATTACGTGCCCAAGGAATGCTACTTCCTCAAGCCAGAACTTGCATTTCTTCAATTTGGCATATAGCTTGTTTTCACGAAGCTTTTGAAGTATCAGCCTCAAATGTTGCTCATGATCTTCACGGCTTTTGGAGTAAATGAGGATGTCATCAATAAAGAGAACCACAAAATGATACAAAATATTCCTTGAATACTCGGTTCATCATATCCATGAAGGCAGCAGGAGCATTAGTCAATCCAAAAGAAATGACTAGGAATTCGTAAAGCCCATACCGAGTTCTAAAAGCAATCTTTAGAATGTCATCAGTTTTAACCTTTAATTGATGATATCCAGAACGAAGATCGATCTTTGAAAAGAATTTGGTGCCTTACAACTGGTCAAACAGATCATCAATACGAGGTAACGGGTACCTATTTATGATGGTGACATGATTTAACTCCCGATAATCAATACAAAGTCGCATACTTCCATCTTTCTTCTTCACGAATAAAATAGGAGCAACCTAAGGAGACGTACTAGGACGAATGAAACCGATGTCTAACAATTCCTATAGTTGGGTTTTTAACTCCTGAAGTTCAATAGGAGCCATTCGATATGGGGCTTTGGAAATGGGTTTTGTATCGGGTTCAAGGTCGATAAAAATTCAATTTCACGCCTGGGGGGTAAGGAAGTTCTTTAGGGAATACGTCGGAAATTTATTAACAATAGAAATATCATTCAAATCGGCGTATTTTATTTAAATCGTGACATGGGCTAAGAAAAGTTGGACATCTGTTTTTTAATAAACGAATAGCTTTTTGGCTTGATATGACAGTGATTGACTTTAATGGTTTGGTTGCTTGAATTCGCATAGTAGGTTGGTTAGGAATATGAAAGCTAAAAACCTTACAAAAATAATCAATTTTTTCATGATGAATAGTTAACCAATCAATCCCTAATATCACATCAAATGCAAGTATTTTCAAAGAGATAAGATCGACAGGTAACGTGCGGTTACCGATTTGAATCAAACAAAACTTATAAACAGTGGATGTAATTAAGGTTTCTCCCAACGTAGTTTCAACAGATAAATCAAAGTCTAATTTCTCCGGAGTTAAATTTAAACATTGAGCTCAAGTAGGAGAAATAAAAGAATGGGTAGAACCGGTATCAAATAAGGTATAGACTTCGCTAGAGTTTATGATTAGCTTACCTGTGATCACCTCGTTCGGATTCCTCAATTTTTGGGAGGTTACGACAAACACTCTCCCTTGATCTACCGTTTTGTTCTGTCTGGGACTGCCTTTGATGCCTCCATCCAAGCTGGACTTGACTTTGGTGCACGACAAATCGGGCTAGGTGACCTTCTCATCCACAATTATAACATACGACCGACGTTCGTTCTCCTTCCTTAACAACAGGTGTTGGTGCTGATTTCTTTCCATTATTATTGAATTTTCTCTTCTTGAAATTTCCACTTCTATTATCTTGGCAATGATTACCACCGAAGTGATTACCATTTCTGGCATGTTGATTCCCTCCACGTTTGTTGTCACTGCTTCGATGATTGCTACCACTGGTATTATTAATTTGCCGGCTGCTCTCTCTTGGTTGGGTTGACTCATTATCATGCTTCAATAACTGAGCCCTATTTACAACATCTGAATACAAACATAATTTGTGAGAAATTAGGTATTGACGTATCTTAGGTTTCAAACCTCTACGAAACATCCGCGTCATTCTCTCCTTATTATCAACCAAGTGGGACGCAAATCAGGACAACTCGGCAAACTTAGCTTCATACTGTGCCACGGTCATATTATTTTGCTATAGCTTGATGAACTTCACCTCTTTCATGTGACGAATACTTTCGGGAAAGTACTTGTCATTGAACAGTTCTTGGAACTTTTCCCAAAACATCTTTAGTGCGGCAGGCTGAGTACGCTTTATAGATTCCCACCAATAATCTGCCTCTCTTCGCAACATGAAGGTGGCAAAGGGAATCTTTTGCTATTCGGAGCATCCCAAGACATCAAATATCTTGGTGATCTACTTTATCCACGCCTCCGCCTTAAGTGGTTTTGGCTCTCCCAAAATCTCCGGTGGTCCCAGCTCCTTGAACTACTTAGCGGTGACCATCTGAGAGTTGCCAGTGTTTCCACCTGCATTTTGAACAGAATTCGTTCTCACCTGATGTTGCATGAATTGCATAAAGCCTCTGAACATCTCATCGTTCATCATTTGGTAAGCGTTGTTGTTTTCTTGAGGATTATTGCCATCCTGATGCACATTATCCTGGGTATTGATCATTGGTGACTCAAAGGTCTCATGTGCTTCATTGCTTATCTCAACATTTTCAGATGCCATTATCAAATACTGCCACAAAACAAGGGTTAATTAACATGTCATATATTATCCCTATACTCTAACCGACCAAATAAATACCAAATAAACTTAGGTAGGTCATACTAGCGAAGGAATTTCCCGTCTCTCCCCTCCTAGTTCTAGTCTCACATCTCAGTCAGGGATCATATCCCTAGGCTCTGATACCAACTCTGACGCCCCCAAAATAGGTATACATCACCCATTCTGAGTCGCCAAATACATGGTACAAAATTCAATACAACTTAATTAATACAATTGTCGTGTAAATAGGACAAAATATAAGCTGAGAGTTTTAACACGAATATTGTCTTCTAGACAATATCCAAACTCAAATTCAATCTTAATACAATTATTATCACACTATTTCATAGAATAGTGAAGACTACTAAAATAACTATCTGGACCGTCACTCCGTTCCCCGACTTGTCCCAACTATATTCTCATTTCCTAAAGAGAATAATGAAAGCAAATGGTGAGCTCAACTAGCCCAGTAAAAAATATTATGACTAAGATAATGCAAAATAAATTATCGTTAGCCTTCAACAAAGTTAAACTGATAGAATATAATAGACAACAAGTTTAACTGTAGTGGAATAAGCAATCCATTAGAAGATTCAAGTAGAGCATGATATCTACTATCTTCTATGATTTAAAAAGTTTGTCATCAATTTTATCACTGAGACTCAACTCAATAAATAGTCCACATCACTGAATTATCCATACACTACGGGCGAAGGATATTCGGGTTATCACCAATGGTAATGATCTTGCCAACCACTATCCATTAATGCACTACGGGCCAATGAGAACTTTTACCACATCATTTGTAACATTATGGGTCATTATTATACCGAATGATCCCTGGTCATAATCATACCAATTAATAGTCCATTTATGCACTACGGGCCAAAGATGACTTTCATAACAATATAAAACATGAGGATGACGACAATGATATACTAATTCAATTAAATGCAAGCAAATGATAAATTCTAAAGATTTATAATTTAATTTATCCAGAATTTAATAATGTCCAAATTGTCAACATGATACTGCTTTGTGGAGTAAAATTCAAGAATAATATTGTATCAAAAATGATTTGGACTGAAAAGAAATCAATTTTTATCATGAATAGTATCCCGGGTGAATAGTACCCGAGTGAATAGTACTTTGGGAATAGTACCATGTGAATAATACTCTAGGATGAAAAGATTAAAATTTATCAAGAATGCTCATAATCATATTTTCATAGAAAGATACTGAATGAAGCACAAATATCAAGGATATTCTACTAATTTCAGGAATTATAGAAGCAATACTTACCATAGTAAGTTTAAATTTAAGAATATGAAATGAAATAATATCCCTTCCATACTATGGAGTATGGAAGAAAATAATATTTCTTACAAGTATTGAAATAAAATAATATCTTTTACCTTAGTAGAAAATGGATTTGACTGGAATATTGGATATTATTCTGAGAAAATCTTGTAGAAAAAGCTACTCTCAAAGTATCCTTATACTCAAGAAAAATACTCACAATACTTATAGAATAAGAATTTTTCATATTGAAATGGTGTGTTTTAGGAAAGAGGAGTTACCCCCTATTTATAGCAATGGAGGAAGAAAAAAAATAAGGTATTATGCCAAACATTCCCTTTTTATTTTCTTCAAGCCTAACCTTTTACTTTTCTTCTTCTGCCAACCTTTTCCTGCACCATTCTTGCCTAACCATCAACTTCTTAAGGCCCACACAATTTTGAAACAAGAAATGGTTTGCAGGAGAAGCATCCATCACCAACAACTCTTAGAAAAATATAAGGCATTCTAATAATACTTCCGTCCCTTTTATCACATGCATATATATATATATATATATATAAATATATATTATAATATAATAATATTATTATTCTAATAATTATAAAATATTATAATAATATATTTGAATGAATATTTTATCGGAGAAATAATTATAATTCCACAGATAATATGTCAAACTTTCAACAATTATTTCATGCTAAAAATTCCTTCATTTAAATCAAAATTGAACCAATATCCACCACATAATAATTAATATTATAAGCTCACAATATCAACAACCATATCATTCCCACGAAAGAGGGGCTTTTGTAAGAGCCCAAATTTTATGAAATGAAAGTATTCAATTTTCTTATAATTATTATTTTATTTCGTAAATGATTAAATTGATAAAAGTTTAAAGTTAAGGGTGATATGTGAAATTTTTTGCAAAGTAAGCAAGTTGTTATATAATATTCGATTGGTCGGGAAATATTCGTTTTAACAAGGAATATTCGTACAACGGCACAATCATTGGTGGACCCTAGCAAAATTATTATCGGAGTTAGAAAGCGACAAAATTATCTTTTATAAAAATAATAAATGGAAGTTTTACAGTTAGCTGTTGAAACACGGTGTTAAAAAATGCGATGTCTGGCGTGGTTGCATAGTAGCACACGGTATTGATTATTGATGCTTACGTGAGAAGTCGCTTAGTTTTTGTTCAATTATTGCTACAGTAATTGCTGCATAGTATTTGTATAGTAGAATCTTTTTATATAAAACAGAATATTTTTATAAAGTTATTTGTATATATTATAATTTAAATAGAATATATTATATTTTATTATGCATAGTGTTTGCATAGTGTCTGCATAGTGTTTGCATAGTAAAATCTTTTTTTATAAAACAGAATACTTTTATAAAGTTATTTATTTTATTAGATTTTAAATAGAATATTTTATATTTTATTATGCATAGTGCATGCATAGTGTTTGCATAGTAAAATCTTTTTATATAAAAGCAGAATACTTTTATAAAGTTATTTGTTTTATTAGATTTTAAATAAAATATATTATATTATGCATAGTATTTGTATAATTAATGCATAGTGTTTGTATAGTAAAATCTTTTTATATAAAGCAGAATGCTTTTATAAAGTTATTTGTTTTATTAGATGTTAAATAAAATATATTATATTTTATTATGCATAGTGTTTTGCATGTAGTTACTGCGTAGTGTTTACATAGTAAAAACTTTTTATATAAAAAAGAATACTTTTTATAAAGTTTTATTTTATTTGATTATAAATAGAATATATTATATTTTATTGCATAGTACAACATAATATCCTTTCCATTCTCCTATAAATAGGATGCTTAGTTAGAATTGAAAATCACACCAGAAGTTCAGAGAATTCTTCTTCTATAATCTTGAGCATATTTCTTTAGAGTTTAAGAAAGCTTTGAGCATAGAAAATAGTGCAAGTTTTCTTCAAGTATATCCCCGCCCTACCTGTCGGAATACTCTTCTTTTAAAGGTAAGGGGTATTATTTATTTTTCATGAAGAGAGTTATTTTCTTTCAATACTCGTAAAGGTTGTTATTCCATTCTTTATTATTATGTTGGAATAACTTGTACATCAATACCGCATACGTGGTGAAATTCTTCATTATTTCATTCTTTACTATTACATTTGAATAACATATGCATGCGATTCATCGCATGCCTGGTGAATTCTGTTGTTATTCCATTCTTTATTATTACATTGGAACATCACATGCATGCGGATTACGCGTGACACCGGTTTCATTCTTTATTATTACATTGGAAATATCTTATGCATCACGGATTCACGCATAACTTTGGTTTCATTCTTTATTATTACTCGTTAGAATATCCTATCTACGCAAGTTACGCATGGCTTTGGTTCCATTCTTTATTATTACATTGGGATAACACGTATGCATGCGGATTACATGCGCTGGTGAATTCTTACATTATTCCATTCTTTATTATTCTGTTGAAATAATCTTTCTATGTGGATTACCGCATGGCGGCAAAAATCCATTTGCGGTTTCATATATTCTATTATACTCAGTTAGTTAAAGTTTTGGCTTCTATACTCCATGAAATTAGTGGAATATCCTTGATATTTGCGCTCCATCCAGTATCTTTTCATGGAAATATTCTTCTGAGCATTCTTGAATTTTACTCCACAAAGAAATATCATGTTGACAATTTGGACGTTATTAAGTTCAGGTTAAATTTACTTATAAATCTTTAAAATTTATTCTTGAACTTGTTTTATTGAATTGTCATCATCCTCATTCTTATATTATGTTGAAAGTCATCTGTGGCCTGTAGTGCATAGATGGACTTGGTATGATTATGACCAGGGATTATTCGGTATACTCATGATCGTAATGTTACAAATGATGTGGAAAAAGTCCTCATTGGCCCGTAGTGCATTGATGGATAGTTTTTGGTATGATTATGGCTATGGATTCTCTACGGCCAAGGGTGCAAAGATGAATTATTTTATGGCATGATCAAAACTGTTGATGAAAACACGATTACCTTTGGCTCGTAGTACATGGATAATTCGTGGTTGTGATACTAATGAATATCATTGGCCTGTAGTGCAGGGATGATTCGATGGTGTGGATTAATTATTGAGCTGAGCCTCAACGATGAAATATTAATTCATAGATGTGATAATAATGAATATCCTTGGCTGTAGTGCATGGATAATTCATGGATGTGATACTAACGAATATCCTTGGCCGTAGTGCATGGATAATTCGGTTATATGGATTATTTATTGAGCTGAGTCTCAGCGATAAAATATTGATCATAGACTTTTAATTCGTAGAAGATAGTAGATATCATGTTATACTTAACTCTTCTAAAATACAGTTGCATGTCTTTGTCCTGTAGTGCAAGAATGAACTATTAATGAATATCTTTGGTCCGTAGTGGAAATATGAATTTATTAGTATGATTATGGACATGAATTGTGATTTGGTATAACCATGATCTTTGATATTTCAGGTAAAGACAGGTGATGAAAATTATCTTCGTCCTAGGTTCGAAGAGGAATTTAGAACCATAATTAAGATTATGAGTTATTCACTAGATTGTGGACATGAATTGTTGACTGATGTTACATGGATAAAAAATTGTTGGTGGATTTTTAACGTGGAGAAGATAATAGACTATATGGTTTATTTGACTCTTCTAATGAATTGCTCATTCCGCTGCAACTATGGTTGAAAAGTTTTATCATCTGCCATATGTTCTAAATCTCTGATTCATTACTGACAAAGGCTATTAATAATTTAATTATCTTTAGTCATGATATTCTTTACTAGGCTAGTTGTGCTCACCCTTCTGCTTCACAATTCCTTTCAGGTAATAAGAGTGTAGCTGGGTCGAGCGGAGATAACAGAGGAATAGAATGGTGGTCTATAGCTGTTGAGGTTCTCCCTAAATAGTATAGAAATAATTTTGTTGAGAACTTTAGATAAGTTTGTCGTATTGTATACGTCATTTGATATTTAATTTTGGTAAACCGAATAGGGTGAGGTGAACCCAACTTTGGAAGGGTGTTTTGCCACTATCACACAAGATGTCTAATGACATACAACCTCGTGTTATCATAAGTCATGGTTGTGCACATCCACTTTCTGAGTATATCTACGAGCACTACCTATATGATCTTGGAGTATATTCGAAATATAATTTTCACTTGGAGACAACAGAGATAATTATATGTTAGGAGAAGACTCATCATTAGAAAGAAGATGATAGTAATCTTCTTGCTTTTCTTTAGGGACTTTTGGGTCAACCAAGGATAATTCTATGGACATATGATATATATCATAACATAGACGCATGGCCTCCCATGTACGAAGGTTTCCTTGAGCACTTCCCAAAGATTTTAATTTCTAAAATAGTTTTTGACTGTACTTTTATGTAAAGTACCATTGTAAGGTTGTGGTCGAGGCACCATGAGAGTTACATATATTTGTATTAAAACTCACAGCTTATCTGTTATCGTACTCTACACGATAGTTCAATAGTTGTATAATGGAAGTTTATATTTGATTTTTATAGTGCGATATCTAGCGACTCAAGATGGGTGTTGTATACCTATTTTGGGGGTATCACAAATGGTATCAGAGCTTAGGGATATGGTCACTGGCGGAGATATGAGTCTAGAACTAGGAGGGGAGAGACGAGTAATATACTTCGCTAGTGTGTGACTTACCTAAGCCGAAAATTTTACTTGATAGGTTGACAATTTGTGATATGTCAATTGACCTTTGTTTTGAAGATATATTCTAGAATGATATCTGAAATATAGGAGGTGAACAATGGAAAAATCATTATACAGAGGATATAACCGGGAAGGTACAATCCGAAATGAAAGTAAGGTATTCTCATCTCTTCAAATACCAGGTACGTACTGTTAGTTCCTAGTAGGCACAATAGATCTAGAAAGGAGGGTTGAATAGATCCTTTTTAATTTCAAATACTTTTCTCATTTATTTTGTATTGTTATTAAATTAGCATATGACAAACATAAGAATCTTTTCAAGTACATCGGAATAAATAAAAGATCTCATTTATTGATATATTCATAATCATACATACATTGTTCGTGGAGTTAGTTCAGTTGTAAGTAGTTAAAACGTACATAGCAGTTATAGCAGTTAATAGACATAATGTAAATGACATAATGTAAAAGACATAATATAAAAGACATAAGGGGTTTTAAGTGGTTCAGAGACTCAAGCTCCTAATCCACTCTTCTGCTTTCAACTAGCAGGATTTCCACTAAGGAAGGGCAGCACCCTGAATCACTAAGATTCATTCAAGGCCCGTGACCTTGGGACTTGATTCACTAAGAACTCTTGAGGGCTGTAACCTTGGAACTCCTCTAGTTCCCTAGGAACTCTTCAAGCCAATGAGCTTGGAACTTTATTTAGTCCCTCGGGATAAAGGACCCTCGTGCCACAGCGGCTTGAGTTGTTTATTTGTTTATTGGAGTTGGTGCTGAGCTGTTAAAATGTCTTCATGCTCTGAACATCTTCTGTACTTAGCAGCTTTGCGTGATCACCCTTGAAGTGCAGTTGAGTGTTGCATAATTCTCAGCTTCTTCAGTTACTCAACCACTTCGGATGATCCCTTGATGACTACCTTAAAGGTCATTCCTCTTGATACATGATGGCTAAACATGATAGGTTTCTAAGATGACTGTAAGCCCTTCTTCTAGGTACTTAGAAACTTTCTCATGCTTGCCACCATGATGACGTTTGTGATCTCCCTTCTTGATACTTGATGTCTTCTCATGATGGACTTGCTAAGATGACTGTGAGCTCTTCTCTATGGTACTTAGAGTCTTCCCATAATGGACACCAAGATGACATGATGCTCTTTTTTCTCTCGGCAGTTCAGAACACTCTTCAAGTAGTAGAACTCTCACTTCTACATTGTAGAACTCTAACTTCTACTTCTTTCTTTGTCTGACTCTAAGTGTTCTTGGTGGATCGTAGAGTGAGCCTTCGGACTCACTATCTTACATGGTTTAGAATAGTCCACCGTTACTCCAAACTCGGCAACTCCAGAACCTTCGATCTTTGAAGCTCTAGCAGATTTATACTCCTTCCCAATCCTTCAGTTGGAAAGTAGCTGTTAAAAGCTATTCAAACATCTTCACAGATCTCTAGTTGCTTGAGGTAGACTGCAGATGTGACATGTCATACTTTTTCTGACACTGCAGTCTACTGATTCACCTACCCCATCAGAGTTGTCACTTTAATGTCTTGGACAGGTCGAAAACTTTATTTCCTCCTTCTGATTTCTCAATCAGAGGTTGTCTTTTTGCATCGATGCTCTCAATAAGCTCTTGTCTGAATATTACCCTTCAGATTGAACCGTTGTCAATGCTTTAGTCTTCAGCTATTCGGACTCTACGATTCTGATGCATGTCTTCAAGGACCTGATCGTAGTGTCATGTTGACTGGTAGAGACAACACTACGATCTTGAAAAGTGTTGATTTGATCTTCAATGTAGAACACCTCTTCCTTCTATTGTGCAGTGCTTCAACACTTCTGTTTGCCTCAATAGCTCTTAGATACCGATGACTTGACTTCTTTGTTCTGGCCCCTTCTGAATAGCAAGACACTTCAGATTTGTGGCGTGTCCCGCTCGCTTTCTCCTTCTGATCTCCCGTTCACTTATCATCAATGGACTGACCCAATGCTTAATCACTTTAGCCTTGTTCTTCAGAAGCTGTCCAGTATCTCTGTATGTACTTCATCGGTTCTTTCCTTTGTTTGGCAAACACTACGATCCTGGTTACTTCCAAGATCGTCGTCTTCTGGCTATTTGACAGCTACCGCACTTGCTGACTTTCCTTAGTCAGTTACTGAAGTCTTCTTCTGATCTTCATGTGGAAGACTTCATCTTGAATGGCTTCACAACTCAATCTGGATGTTGATTAGGTTGGTGCTTAGATCTTCTATTAGCTTGCATGCCATTCATTGAGTGCTCTCTAGTTTCCTTCAGGATGAGATGTATCTTTGCAGTGCTAACCAGAGGCTTTGTTCCTTTGGATATTCTGGGAGTGCTCATTTGTTGGGAATCGTATTTGCTCTACGATTGAGGTTGAGGTCGTAGTCTTGTACTCTACGATTCAGCTTCAGCTGTGCAAACACTACGACTCTGAGATCAGATCTTGACACTCTACAATTTCGGCCTTGTACTTGTTGTCTTCATCTGATCTTGCTCGACTACGATCTATGCATGTAATCAATAGACTCTATGACTCATAGTGTAGTCTGTCAACGTCGGGATTTTTAGATGTCCCTTTCCGTTACTTTTTCTTTGGTGTTCTCATTTTAGGTGAGATTTGTTTGAAAAAACAAGTGAAAAAGGTTCGATATGTATAATGTCGATGATGGACTGTTAAGAATCGCCAGTTGGTTTTTTAAATGGTTGTACCAAAACAAACGAGAAAAGGTTTGCACATTGACCCAGTGATGTGATACTGCTAAACGGGTCAGTGAAATCGAGATTCATTAGGGTCCGGGGACTTAGTTATGCGTGGGAAGGTGCTAGGCACCCCCCAACATCCGTGTTACCATGATGACCGCCTCTTTTCAAGAAACTATTATCTGAATATGTGTGTGTGTGTGGGTCAATGTGCTATTGTTTGGAAGTAGTACGAGGCCTCGTTCGAACCTATATACACAGGGTTTGAATTTATGTAAAAATTCAATTTTAAGCAAGATATGGCAGTGATGTTTTTTTTTATATAAGAGGTTTTTCAAACCCTGATGCTCAATAGTAATTCAGACCTTTTACACTCCCATTTTATTAAGTGTTCGGCTTGATTGATTTTATTTAAAAGATGCGAGGCATCCGTACGAAAATAATGTACAAAATAATGCCGACTTCCTCGTGGGTATGGAAACCATCGAGAAATTGAGACACTACATAATAATTTACAAGTCGCTTACAATTTGAAAATGTCCATCACGAAGGAACAAGAATCTAGATTCAATGGGATGAATCTGTGATCACATGATTCCTAGGTATACATATCACGCAATTTATATGAAAGCGATGGCGGTATATATATAAAAGTCAGTATATATATATATATATATATATATAAGCAATAAACGCGCTGATTAAAAATTAGGGCTCATCGAGCGAGTTGACCACAGTTCATATATATAAGTATATATATATATATATATATATATATATATATATATATATATAAGCGAATAAACGCATATAGGATGAAAAATTAGGGCGTAATGAGCGAGTTCGACCACAGTTCATATATATAAGTATATATATATATATATATATATATATATATATATATATATATATATATATATATAGCGAATAAACGACTTTGGATGTAAAATCTGGGCTCATCGAACAAAGTCCAGACACACACAATTAATATATATAAATGTATATATATTAAAGTAGTAAATACACTGAATCAAGTGCAGGCTCATCGAATAAAGTCGACACACGTTAATAATATATATATATATATATATATATATATATATATATATATATATATATATATTAAAGCGATAAGCGCACTTGAATAGAAGTCTAGGCTCATCGAACAAAGTTAAACACACGATTAATTTATATAAATGTATATATATATATATATATATATATATATATATATTAAAGCAAATAAACGCTCCAGACCGAAGTCTAGGCTCAATCGAGGCATAACTCGATGATGTTAGTTAATATATATGTAAATATATATATAATATCTATATATATACAGACTGAAATGAAACCACGGACCGAAGTTCGGGCAAAAGCAAGCAACATGACTCTCAACATGTAGAAGGGTGTGTGCAGAGATGAAGAGAAAGACTCTAAAGTGTGTGAGAAGAATTATAGCTGACTGCTAAAGAAGACTTCTATATCTTTAGAGTGGGTAAACACTGACTTTTGTAGGTACAAAAGGACTATATATGAGCTCACAGGTGTTTAAAAGGGGAAAGTACACTGCATGGGGTGAGTGCAGAGCAAATTGGGCAGGGCTTCCTCGCCTTTTTCTCTTGCAAAATGGGCAGCCCAAGCCCTCTATTTATAGGAAATTTAGCCACAGGTGTACCAGAGGCAACCCGGGTGGGCCCGAGTTTTCGGGTCGGGTCGTCTCGTTGTACGTGCACTCAGGCACTGTAATGTCCACTCGAACTTTCAGAAGTACAATCTGGGCATCCGTTTGAGGTATACAGGACCTATTTCGGACCGCCGTTGTCGAGAGTTGTACGATGGCATGGGATTAGAGTTTGTACGAAATCATTGAAGATGGGACGATGCCCTCCGGTCTTCAAGCTTTAACTTTCATCCGTTACCCCGCACAATAGTCACTCGGGATTGGTTAGTCTTGTGGGACATTGTTGCGTAGAGATGTTAAGACGACGTGACATGGCATCGTGTTGACGAGATGACGATGTTGCCCTCACGGTGTTATCATGCGGATTAAGCGATAAAGCGAGACGTTACTTTCGAGACTTATTTGAGATTGGGTTCTTTGCAATTGTTGAAGGTCCTCATTGTCACCTTTGAGGTGTGCCTGTCTTCCCAATGTTATTGTTGGGTTGGTACAGTGCATCTCGTTGTGAGCGCCGAGATTGAAGCTGGTTGCATATGAAACAAGCATTTCCGGGGTTATCGCCGAAATTGTATTCCTTGGGGTTATCACCAAGGTTGGTGGCTATTTCTATGGTTGGGACTGAGACTGGATACCTCGGGATTGTCTCCGAGATTAATCAGTCTTCATCGATGTGTGTTCCGGTATTAGATCTGCACACCTCGGGGTTACATCCGAGGTTGGAATTGTTACTCAGTGTGATCTCGGGGTTGATCTTTGAACTTCGGTAGTATCAGGGTATGGATTTGGATTATCTTTCAGGGTTCTCTCTTAAAAGATGAATCTATCTTCCTGCAATGTTAGTGACAGTAGTACAAAAAATTTCGAGTGTCTACAGATGCCCCTCTTTATCATACTCATGCATGGCGATGCATGGGTAGGATAAAGAATCCTAGACACTTGAAACGCAACAAGACGAATATAGTACTATGGATAGCAACATGATGCAAATGTATGATGCGTGTGTACGGGGTTGTAGCCCAACACGCTGGGGATGATTGTAAGACCCCAGCTTTTATAAATAAAGATGAATTTTTCTATAAATATTATTTTTGAATATTATGGAATAAATTTGATATAATGTTATAGTTGTGGGTAATATTTATAAATTTTGCAAAGTATGCAAGTTGTTATAAAATATTCGTTTGGTCGGGGAATATTCTTTTTGTTAGGGAATATTCGTACTGATGGCTCAATCATTGGTGGACCCCACAACATTATTGTCGGATTGAGAAAGCGACAAAAATATTTTATAAAAATAACGGCGGAGGTGTTCTGAATTAAAAGCATTGAACCCGGTGGTAAAAAGTACGATGTCTGGCTGTGGTTGTATAGTAGCACACGGTATTGATTATTGATGCTTACGTGAGAAGTCACTCACTATGCTCAATTATTGCTCTGATAATTTTTGCATCATATCTCTTATATTATTGATTCGATTATTGTCACAAGATTATCATCGTATAATATGTTATAGTATTAAATCAATAATTGAGGCGACAAGTTATAAATGATTAATAATTGTTGAAAGATTAAATATGTGTTATGATTTGTGGTAAGTTTGATTATTTTATGGGGGGCATATATATGTCATCATCTAAGAGTCTCTTCGTCGATAGTATTTACCTTCGTTAATAGTAATTACCTTTACAGACGTCGAACCACTTGTCGTTTCACATTCTGAGCGTCGAACCACTTGTCATTTCACATTCTGAGCGCAAAACCGATTCATCGAGCCACTTGCCTTTTCACACGGCGGTGCTAAGCTAGAAATCTTCTATAAATAGAGGCCTAGGGCTTCATTATTTTTCACGAATTCATTCAAGCTATAGAGAGAAAGTATAGAGAATAAAGAGAAAGAAGAAGAGTATTTTGTTCTTACTGCTGCTAAAGATTCAATCTCCTACCAAATGTAAGGGGTGTTATTCTTTCTTATTCATGAAGAGAAGCATTGTTATTCCATTGCTTATTATTCTGTTGGAATAACTTTGTATCTGTGATTTACCTATACTTGGTGACATTATTCTATTATTACATTGGAACATCACATGCATGTGTTTTACAGGACTGGTTAAAATCTTTATTATTCTGTTGAAACATCACATGCGTGTGTTTTACACCGGACTGGTTAAAATCTTTATTATTACATTTGGAACATCACATGCATGTGTTTTTACAGGACTGGTTAAAATCTTTATTATTACTGTTGGAATATCCATATCATGTTTTTTTACAGGATCCAGTTCCATCTTTATTATTACATTGGAACATCTGCCGATTGTAAATTTTTCACGACACAGTTCCGTTATTTATTATTACATTGGAATAACACATGCTGTGCGGTCTATCGCATGCATGGTGATTTCTTTTGTTATTCCATTCTTTATTATACCCGGTTAGTTAAAACTTTGACTTCTATACTCCATGAAATTAGTGGAATATCCTTGATATTTGCGTTTCATCCGAGATCTTTTCATGAAAATATTCTTCCGATCATTCTTGAATTTTACTCTACAAAACAAAGTATATTATTGATAATTTGGGCGTTAATAATTTCTGGATAAAATAATTCTTGAACTTGTTTTATTGAATTCTTATATCATTGTCATCATCCTCATGTTTATATTTTTTTAAAGTCATCCGTGGGTTTTGTAGTGCATAGATGGACTTGGTATGATTATGACCAGAGACTATTGATTGTAATCATGACCGTAATGTTACAAATGATGTGGTAAAAATCCTCGATTGGTAGTAGTAGCATTGATGGGACGATTGTTGGCATGATCATGACCATTAATGAATACACAAATATTCTTCGCACGTGAGTGCATGAATAATTGTGGTCGTGATACTAAAGAATATCCTTGGTAGTAGTGCGAGGGGGTGATTCGATGATGTGGAATATTTATTAAAATTTGAGTCTCGGCTATATGATGATGAAAACCTTTTAAAACCAAAAAGATAGTAGACTTTATTTTCTACTTGACTCTTTTAATGGATTGCATATTCATTGCTATGATTAAAGCGGTTGTCTATTGTATTTTATCGGTTTAACATTATTGAAGACTATTGATAATTTATTACGCATTATCTTAGTCATAATATTTCTTCTTGGGCTAGTTGAGCTCACCCTTTCTTTCTTTGTTCTCTTGAAATGAGAATATAAATTTGGGGACGAGTCGGGAAGCGAGTGATGGTCACGAAGATAGCATTAGTAGTCCTCACTATTACGTGAAATAGTGTGATAATAATTGTAATGAGGACTTTTTGTTTGAGTTTGTATAATATCTAGTAGACGATATTTGTATTTAAACTCACAGTTTATGTCGTATTGTACACGACAGTTATGTTAATAAGTTGTATTTAAATTCTGTACCATGTAAGTGGCGACCCAAGATGGGTGATGTATACCTAATTTTGGGGGCGTCACAATGATTGCTGGCTCCCTATTGCTTCAACTGGGGATTAGCAATGATGACCAAATTTGATGTGTGATCCGAATCTGTTAGGATGTTGATGTTGGAGTTATCGCCAAATTCATGTGTCTTTGATTATAACTTTATCCTGAAGATGTACCTCTTATGTGTAAGAGATCTGTGGGGATAAAGCTTGATCTGTTTGAGGATGTTTATAACATATTCTATCATCTATCCTCTTTGATAATATTGACTTTTTTACGGTTAGTATCGCGAGTATGTCAAGATCTGTTGGATTTATCGCTTGACAAACAAATGTTGTCAGGGATGCCTGACCTTCGTCGATGTATGAATCAACGGGTAAAACTCTGTGGGTAGATTGTCAAGGTTGCTTGACATCCGATGTCGTGTAGATCACCGGAACATTGCGTTGTGACCCCCGTCGGGGATATGCTGGGGAATACGAGCAGTCGGGTGTGAAAACCTCGAATAGCTTTATAGCTCTGATAGGTTTAATCGCTATCGGCTGAAATAACGTCAAGGCTGCTTGACCTTCGCTGATTTGTATGTCAACGGATGAGCATGCGTTGTTACTCCCGCCGGAGATATACGTTGTAACCCCCGTCGAGGACTCACGTTGTAACCCCCGTCAGGGATTCACGTTGTAACCCCCGTTGAGGATTCACGTAGGGTAATGACCTGGAGTTAGCGGCATCGGACCTGTATAAGGTATTTCAGTATGTGATTCGTGACAACTGAGATCATCGGCAGGGTATACCTTGTGTTCAGGCGACTACCAATAAGTGATGTACAGATTCAAAGTCTCATTTGAGAAGACCATGATTATATGATGTTTTGCTCAATTGCGTGGCATTTTTATTTCCGATTTGACTTTTCTAATCCGCAAGAACTCCTTTGTAACTCGAACTAGATCGATCCGGAGGGGTGGGACCCACATAGAAGTCTTTGCGCAGTGCTTTTGCTTGCAGAATGAGTGAACTTCGCTGACCAATCGTGGATGATAAATTCTAGCAGGTTGGTCTCACAAGTCACTTTCAACTTGTCGCGCGAAGGAAAATTCGTGAGCCTCTTTTAGATCTGCTGAGTTCGGGCTATTTTCTGCAAATTCTATCACCGTACAAGTGTTCTACACTATCCTGGTAACGTATGCATGTATTTTTTCCAGTTTTTATCCGTTAGATTGTAAGTTATCGCATGAAATGCATCTAAACACATAGTAGTGATGATGTATGCACAAATGACTTGATAAAAACTATTCAATCAGACTCAGTCACTACATCTGCTGGATTGCAAGGTGATGATGACGCCTACGGATTGGCGATTTATCATAGGTATGTAGTTTGGAGGGGAGCCACTGCCTTGCATAGAGAATATTACCCCTACTGTCGTCAGATCCTTATTAGGAGTTCCGGCGGAGGCGCTCAAAGGCAGGACCGTCCATTTAGGTCCTTTGAGCGTAGATGCTATGAGTGGGCTTTTGAGTGAGCCCATGCCTGATGATGTCAGAATCAGGGATCGCGTTCTGCGGCGATTGTTCCTGATTATCATTCGAGGCTAATTCATAGCAGATAACTCTTCTACGGTATCCTTTGCTTTGATCAGTGCCACGCGTGATGTGGACCGTATTGGAGAGTATGATTGGGGCTCCTATACCTTTGCCTATTTCCTCCGGGGAATGCGTATGCGCTCACAGGGTTTGACCGAGGCTTGGCTAGGATTTTACCCATTTCTGCTGGTGAGTATTTCTCTTATCTTTTCCCATTCATAGGTTAAGAGT
The DNA here is from genome assembly GCA_020205615.1 of Panax quinquefolius. Lineage (NCBI taxonomy): Eukaryota > Viridiplantae > Streptophyta > Magnoliopsida > Apiales > Araliaceae > Panax > Panax quinquefolius. Next base: position 13,239,892 of record CM035170.1, on the reverse strand, counting down.
GTTTACTGATAGTAGATGTTTTGCCATTGTGTTGGCAGTTTTGGGCCTATAAGAGGCTCTCATGCTTGCACCCTGTGAGTGTGTTAGGTTTAGATACCTATCCACGAGGACAACGATGGCACCATTCTATTTTGTCGGAGGTCCTTGTAGCTGAGGGATTCACTCACTACCGTATGTAGCTGGAGTTGCTGATAGCTGATACCATTACATGGATTCCCTATTCAGGGGAACACTTGACCATCGGCTTTGAGGATAGACACCGATTGGAGTCGAGTATTTGATTTCCACCAGAGAGAGTTCTCTCTTCACGGATGGAGGTGGGAGCTCTATTTAGGAGAGCGTGCTATTAGGGAGCACCCATGGGGAGATCCGATACCGATCTTGCCTCCGTCAAAGGCCATTGGTCCGATATCATATCATCCGTCATTGATATCCCATTTTTGGGGGTTAATGGTTTTGCATTATCAGAGGGTCCTTGCACTCAGGAGACATTCCAGCGGTGGTGGTCCCCTCGCACTATTGGAACCCAGTCCCGCGCCACACAATTTATGGGGTATATGGTTCCAGGATCCTTGATGATGACGGATTGGATAGCTTGTGTCCGAGATCTGACTCATATGACCCAGATTGATAGCTTGACCCGGTAGTTGGATCAGGCACATAAATTTATCTGGCATTTGGGTAGAGATCCAGCAGAGGCGGAGACATTCGTTCCTTCTAGCTCAGGCGCTGGCCCCTCAGATGACCCATTCGGTTTTGCCGGCGCAGATCCTCCTCTTTATAGGCCTGACATCCCTGTTGATAGAGATCCAGTGACTCAGGAGGAGTTACATCAGGTTGACAGGATTGATGATGTGGACATTGACACCTTGGTCTTCTTCTGATGTGTATTCTTGTTATATCTTTTGATAGGCCTCTGTTAGATATTGGGTGGCTGTTCCCCATTCTTGCTATATCTTTTGATAGGCCTCTGTTAGTAGTAGTAGGGCCGTGTGCCCCATTTCCCTCATATTTGTAGTATAGACAGTAATCGATGTATTAGATGATGATATACTTAGGAATGTATGCACCATTTTTCCATTCCCTATATCATATTGTCATCCATTATCTGGTTATGCATGTATCATGTTACATATATGTATATATGTCCAAAGATATTCAAAGATTGACCTGGATGGTCTTATGACACGGCCCACACAGATGTCTTCTTCGACTGTTAGCCGTATAGATCATATCCCACCATCGGTGGTGGTATTGGGTATGCGATCGTGGTATGATAAGCATGTCACCACCGCATGGGGTGATCAGAGATCACCATTGTTGTAAGATACCATGACTTTATTGCCTTTTCAAAGTTCCCCGCAGGTTTGTGGACTGGATGCTAGAGCATGGCACACCGGATAGGTAGGTATTCGATTCTAAGCACCCATGAGTTGACTCCTACTCTGGAGGAGTATGCACGGTTGACGATGCTGCCTTTTGACAGACCTTGTGTGCATCTGGCTTTAGGAGATATGAGTAGACGATTCATGACTCTCATAGGATTGTGGCGCAGAGTAATGCAGGACGAGCTGACATCTAGCCACGTGATATCCCAGCGTTTTTTGTATGACAGATTTGGCTCGGAGGATAGCTATTCATGACATTCCAGGGATTTCACCGCACCAGAGGACCACTGGCGTTTGGCCCGAGTTGATGTACTGTTGCTGTACGTACTGTCGTATGTTTATATGCCACGATATATGGACGAGATAGACATTAGTGTCATCATGGCTGTGAGAGCTCTTAGAGAGGGTCGTACCATTGTACCTATGATTGTAGCGAGAGACCACGAGGTCGGAAGATCCCATCGCCGCACTTATCCGACATGTGAGTTTTTTGGTGTAGTTCGGTCATGTTGTATGTGTGGTTTATGTCACACTTGAGACCGGTTGGCACTCTTAGACGGCATGGGTATTGGTTCACCCATGATGTAGCCATGTCATACTCCTTTCAGCTGTCGGAGAGTATAGATGCTCTGTCTTGATTTGCATTTTTGGCAGATATCAGAGATCCATTTAGCATATTGCCATGCTCGGGGCTTTGCTCACCATACAGCTTCATTACTCACGCTCCGGGCATGGATTTCCTCCCTCTGGATGGCTTGAGGGAAGTGACTGTTTATCACCCACTGGCCGTGATGTCGCAGTTCGACCAGTTCCAGGATTTCCATCTTTTAGAGGGGGCGATAGGTCAGCGTTCAGCTTCTCGATATCTCTCAGCAGAGAACCGATCCCGTGTGTATGCTTGTTAGAATCAGTGTGAGATGGCTTCTTTTTCTGTCAGTCATCCAGGTTGTTCTGCAGTGTATTCCGCATGGATGGAGACAGAGATTTTATTAGCTGCAGTAGTATCTGCAGTACCGGATAGCGAGTCAGACAATGTAGAGCCCATGGAGGACAATGATACCTACATCGAGGAGGAGCCCGTTGCTGGGTTGCCAACATTTCTTCCGGATTCCCCTAGTACCAGTACTATTGTGATTCAGCACTCAGCACAGTACTTAGAGCAGAGTCTTCATCTGATGACCTTTGAGAGAGATCAGGCTCAATCTATGATGTTGACAGCCCTTGATGGGAGGGACACAGCTCTGTTAGAGAGAGACGAGGCATTAGCTCACCGAGATGCCGCTGTTGTTGAGCGGGATGAAGCCAGATCAGCCAGAGACGCAGTGATAGTTGAGAGGGATAGTGCAATATCTGCCCGGGATGTAGCCGTCACAGATAGTACTATAGTGAGATCCCTTACCACTGGCATGATTGCAGAGATGAGCGCATATATTGATGATCATATGGTCACCATGCAGATGGGTCAGCAGATCCGTTGGTCGTGTGGATATTCTCGCATAGAGACCACGCCCTCGCCCTCCTTCTTCCGAGAGGGACGCCATGTTGGGCTTGTTAGCTCAAGATATACCCCGACTTGTAGATGAGTGTGTAGATTTACCGCATGCACTAGCTTAGCCATTTTGTCACGTATAGTTTATATCATATATATATCAAACAAACATTATATATATATGTGGGATATATTTTGGATCACTTCCCTTTTAGATATGCCTTGCTATTTGCTTGATATTTTGCCCCGCCGCTTGTGGCTTGTGGTCTTGATGTATTATTCAATTCCTCTGGGTGGATGGACATTGAGATGTCTCTGGATAGTTCAGAATGGATCATCGATCTATGTATCCCTACCATCTTTGGTGTCTTGGGACTGGTTTTTATATGGAAATGTGGAGAGGAGTGTGGCTTTCCTCTTTGAGATTGACCGCACCACAGATGGTCGCCAGTACTTCTATTTAGGAGAAGCCTAGTTAATTCCATCTCTTATGGATTGGTGTTGCTCTTCAAGGTATGACCGTAGCTTAGATGGTCGCCGAATCTCCTATTTGGGAGGAGTTCAGGTAATTCCATCCCTTTGGTCTTAAGCCGAATGAAATGTAGTGGATTGATGTTTGATTCCAGTACAAACTAACAAGGGTTTGTGTTTTGGTAGGGGGTGACCGCACCATGAATTGTTGCCTACGTACTCCTATTGAAGAGGAGATCAGGTCTGCGTAGTTCGAACCTAGTGTACGAGGTTCAACACTGTATATGGCTGAAATGGTGTAGGAATGTTTTTTTGTTGTTTTTGTGAGGGGAAGATGGTAGAAATGTTTTTGTTGTTTTTTCTTTATTGCGATCGGGCCATATAAAATGGTTGCCTACGTACTCCTATTGAAGAGGAGATCAGGTCGACGTAGTTCGCCCCTCGTATGCAGAGAAAAGCGTAATCCCACGTATGCAGTCGAAAGTGGGAGGAGAAAGTTTAATCCTAGGTTGAGGATAAACTGCAGGTATGAGAAGTTTGATCCCATGTATGGGTAGCCAAACTGCAAACGCAAGAGGTTCAATCCTCGGTGGGATGACCTAAGTTGTAGGAACGCAAAGGAGAAAGCCAGGCTGCTAGCTTTGAAAATTATGTTTCCCTGAGGGGCAAAGTGTGGAAAAGTTGTATGTGGTAAAGGGTTAAAGAACGGGAATGATGGTGATCCGATGGTCCAACACTGTGGTGTTTGCGAATTACTTCGCATATAGTACTGCTTTCACGATGTCCGAAGTTGATGAGTTGTGGAAATTCATCGCCGCCCATTTCTTGCAACTGAGAGCGCCTCCGTCAATACTTTCCTTGACAATAAACGGGCCTTCCCAGCTTAGGGAGCGAATTTTCCTTTAGATCGATCTTGGTTGTCAATAATCTTCTTCAAAACCAAGTCATGTTGTTTAAACTCGTCATAGCCGGATTTTTTTTTGTTGTAGGATCCGCAATCCTTTGTCGATATAATCGACCATGGAAGATAGCCGCGGTTTCTTTTTTCGCTATTAGAGACAATTGGTGATACCGCCTTGTACCCATTGATCTTCATCCACCGAGAGCTTCTATCAACACTCGAGGGATTCCATTTCAACTTCTATGGGGAGCACCGCTTCCATCCCATAGGTTAAAGTGTAGGGGTTGCCCCAGTGAGGAAGTATGCATTCGAGGTTTTCAGAGGCTAACAAAGTAAGAGGCAATAGGTCGTGCCAATCTTTGTGGTGGCGGACATCTTTTGCATAATCTTCTTGATGTTTTTGTTAGCCGCTTCAACAAAGACCATTCATCTTCTGGACGATAGATGACAGAGTTAAGATGTTTGATGTGGAATTTATCGCATAATTCCTCCATCATTTTGTTGTTGAGGTTCTTAGCATTGTCTCGACACAATCACCTCCGTTGTCCATATCGACAAACGACATTATTTCGATGAAAGCAATGATGACTTCTTTAGTAACCCCGGGAAGGAGGTCGCTTCTACCCACTTGGTGAAGTAGTCGATCATGGTGAAGATAAATCGATGACCACCATCGGCTTTAGGCTCAATGGGCCCGATAACGCCCATTCCCCACATCGAGAAGGGCCAAGGTGAACTCATATTGTGGAGTTCCCATGGAGGGGCGGTATAGCATTCCCATGAATCGCATCGATAGCATCTCTCGACGTGGTCATTGCAATCGCCTTTGAGAGATAGCCAATAATGTCCCGCCCCGAGGATTTTCTTTCGACAAGGAGGGGGCCACTCATGGGGCCATGACTCCACCATGGATTTCATCCATAAGCCTTTGGGCTTGATCTTTGTCTAAACATCCGAGGAGACCTAGTCCTCCCGCATCTCTTTTTGTAGAGCGATCTCCACTCGTGTAGAATTTCATCAAGAAGTCGATGGATCCGCTTTTCTCATTCGGGCTCGCCTCACGGGTGTAGATCCATCTCGCAGATATTCCTTGATATGTTGATACCAAGGATGTTGGATGGGAGGTAGCTCATCTGATACTTCTCCAACGTAATTCCCTTAGGCTGGGGCCTTGTGCAGGGAAATTGTGATGCTTGGCAAATGTTCCTTGCCTGATATGCGAATCAAGGAGGCCAAAGTTGCTAATGCGTCCGCAAAGTCATTCCTATTACGAGGAATGTGTAGAAAGGAGATTTCTTCGAACTCCAAAGCCATCTTCAAAACCTGCCGATGGTAAGGCAACAAGTGTAGTTCCTTGGTTTGATGGATTCCAGTGGATTGTTTGATCACCAGCTCTGAATCTCCAAGGACAGTTAATCGTCTGATGCCCATTGAACGGGCAAGTTTTAGCCCCATGAGATAGCCTTCATACTCAGCCGTATTATTGGTGCCGATAAATCGTAATTTGACTGGCAACGGATATCGCTTCCCCGCATGCGGATACTAGAACCGCTCCAGCTCCGTAACCTTCCATATTAATACTCATCAAAATACATCTTCCATGATCGGGCGCCAGATCGTAGCATCGATGGTGTTGCTACAGATTATCATTACTCCTTCATCGTGGAAATATGTTTCCAAGGGTTTGAAATCCCTCAAGGTGCGTGGCGCTACCATTGATCCGCTGATTCCTTGACCTTTGATGGACTTTTGAGTCACATATACGATGTCAAATTGTTGTAGGATCAACCGCCATCCGGACAAACCGGCAATTTAACATAGGTTTGTTGAACACGATTTGAGAGGATCCACGCGGATATGAGATGGGTTGTGTGACCATGGAGGTAATGATGTAACCTCATGGAAGCCCATGCTAAAGCACAACACGCCTTTTCGATCGAGTGTACTTGTGTTCATCGTCGAACCTTTTGCCGAGGTAATAGATAACTCGTTCTTCGCCTCTATCATCCTTCTTCGTCTCAAAGACGCACCCCATGGCATTGTCACTTATGGACATGTACATAAACAGGGGAACATCATCCCCTCGGGTGGTACCAAGACGGAGCTTTGACTATTTATTTTCTTGATTGTGAGGAAGGCCTTTTGACACTCATCATTCCATTTTATGGAGGAGTTCTTCCTTAATAGCTTGAAGATCGCTCAAAGTTGTTGTCGTGAGTCGAGAGATAAAACCGCTAATGAAGTTGATTCTTCCAAAAATCCCCGTATTTCCTTCTCTCGTCTCGAGGAATGGGCATTTCGTGATGGCTTGGATTTTGGCAGATCCAACTCAATCCTTTGTGGTCGACTAGAAATCCTAGCAACTTGCTCTCGATTTAACGCCAAAGGCGATTTGGCCGGATTCAACTTCAAGTCAGATTTACGCAACTCCGTTGAATAACTTCGAGATGGTCTATATGGTCATCCTCCTTCCGGATTTGACAATGATGTCATCCACGAGATCTCGATCTCTTTTGCATTAAGTCGTGGAAAAGAGCCATCATAGCTCGTTGATAGGTGGCTCCTTGCATCGATGAGGCCGAATGACAACCATCTATAGAAAAAGGTTCCCCAAGGTGTGATGAAAGCAAGTTTTCTCACAATCTTCCTCAAGAACCATGATCCGATGATACCCCGCAAAGCAATCAAACAAAGGAGTACATGTCGATACAAGCAAAGATTGTCAATGAGAATGTGGATAAATGGCACGGAAAGCTATCTTTTAAGCAAGCTTTGTTCAAGTCCCAGAATCCACGAAAACTCGCACCTTCCTCCGTGTTTAGGTACGGCACAATGTTGGATATCCACTCGTGATATGTAGACACCATGATGATGCCAAACTTGAAATTGTTTCACAATTTCTTCTTTCACCTTTAAACTCCACTCGTGTTTCAATCACCGAGCTTTATTGACCGCTTAAATCCTCTTTAATGGGAAGGCGATGAAGGACAATGTTAATGGACAAACCCACCATGTCTTCATGAGACCATGCAAACACATCCCGGAATTGGGTTAATAGCGTAACCATGTCATTCCATTGGTTTGGGGTAAGGTCCGAACCAACTGGATTAACTTAGGGCTTTTTAAGGTTCCGAGATTGAAAGAAGTGGTTCGATCAAGGTTGGGTTTAGGTTTGTCTTTGACCCATTCTTGAATTTCTGGAGGCACCTCAATGTCATCCCAGATATCCATCAAGGTCAATTCATCTCTACATCAAAGGTACAAACTTGGAGGAGAAGAGGCACCAGACGCTGCAAAGTACAGCACATCTAAATTCGTAGTCCCCAAACAAAATATGCTTTCACTTAGTATATATAAAATGTGTTGATCATACACAGTGTTAGCATATACTGGCAAAATAAAACCGCTAATATCGCATGTAAAAGTAAGCAGTTATTATATCTACAGGGCAGAAAGAGTTTCTGCCCGCTTTACCCTTGACGACCAATGCAAGGAATGCTGTTCCAATTGGCAAGAGCAAAGTCCGGGTGGACCGCAGTGATGGAGGGATTGTCATCATCCTCCCTATCCCGAATGATGGCCATTACGTCCCGAGCAATCATCGCAGGGGTGTATATTCATTGGTATGTTCATCATGAACGATGATGTATGCCGGACATCATTCGTATGACGTCTTGCTTGATTCTTCGTTCCTCTTCTTCCACTGCGGGATTTGGAACAAAGACTTCTTTCTCCTTCACCGGTACCGGCTTGGGACATAACATAGCCATTACATTGGCTGGCACCTTTACGGGAGGTTGTGCGGACTCAGAGCTCAAAGGCAAAGATAAACGCCGCATGGTTGAAGCTGAAGGAATCTGATGATGCTTATGAGGATTCTTGTGACTAGAATTGGCAGAATAGCCTAACCCAGCTGTTCCAGTTTGCTTGGTTAATCGAATTGGATATTTGATACCTTGGCAATCTTTACCCAACCCTTGTCCCGATTTATGACCCAACGACATCATTTCTTGAGTAGCCGATATTACTTCGGCAGAAATCTTGGGTTCGGGCAATTGCGCTCCAATAGCATGGTATTGGGTGTTGCTTATTTCCAAAGCATGAAAACTGACTATTTCAACGTCTGCATTGGCATTGATGAACGGCATGTCCCCGTGTTGAGGACACTCTGGTTCAACGGTGACTATGACCAGGCTATTGTTGATAATGTATTTCAATTGTTGATAAAGGGTGGAGGGGACTACCCCAGCCATGTAAATCCATGGTCGTCCCAAGAGCGGGTTGTATCCCGAATCTATCTTGAGCACGTGGAAAGATATGCAGAATGTGTGAGGACCAATTTCGATTGGAAGCTCAATTACTCCGACCGAATTTCACTGGGCTCCATCAAAAGCTTGATGATAGTATGGCTACTCCGAATTCGGTTGAGATTGATATTCATCTTCACCAAGGTAGCGTATGGGCAGATATTCGGCGAGGAATCTCCATGTATTAAGACTCCAGCTACCATATATCTGGAGGACAAGACCACAATGTGCAACGGCTTGCAATGACCGGTCCCTTCAGGCGGTATGTCATCATCAGTGAAGGATCTCACATTGTTGATGAAAATGTGATCAACCAGATGTTGAAACTTTTTCGTATTCACTGATGTTGGGAGATAGGCTTCTTCTAAAACCTTTAACAAGACCTTCCGGTGATTCTCGGAAGTTAGGACCAAATCCAGAATTGATATTTGTTGTGGAACTTCTTTCAAGCTTAAAACCACTGTAGCTTCATTATGACCCATAGCGCGAAGGAATTTTTCAATTTCCTCCATAAGTATTTTCCCCTTTGATTTGATGGAAGGCTTCATCATCCGTAGGGGGGAAGATATAAAGGATTTTTCCTCGACATCGTAGCAGCCAGTATGTGAGGTGGCTCCTTCACCTTCTCCATAATTCCATGGAACCTCGCGCAAGCTAACAATAGGATATTGTGCTCTTGACGGTAAATTGATCGCCCGGAGCCGCCACTTTCAAAGGGTGGTTGATTCCCTCGAGTCAATTATTGGCATCATGAGTGATTTGTTAATCCCATCGGGCTTACATTGGATATGACCGCTACCACACTCTTCCACTTAGTAGGCCTCAATCTTCATTTGCACGTAACACGTTGTCGTTATTCCGCCAGCGCGCAGTGACACCACCGTCAATTAGATTTTGGATACGGTATGAGTGCCCAAAGATTCTTCTATGTTGTGACCATGAGATCGGGAGTGATATTGACATACTCCATCAAAGTTGTACCATCCTCGAACGGGGGTTGATTGGAGGTAGAAGGAACCGATCCTTCCTTCATTGATTAACATATGAAGGATTTCCTCCATAGGTTGGCCCGAGATAGTGAATTCCCATTTGTTGGAAAAACCGACAAGCTTTGGCATTTGCTCTCTTCGTCACTTTGTCTTCCAAAGATTTCATTTTTCGAAAGTGACGAGGAATATTCATGACAAGAGGTAGAGACCGGCATGCTCCTCGCCGATTAATCGACGTGTCACTTGATGTCGATAAGTCACCGCCCGCCAAATTGTTCAATTTGTTTGCAGAGAGCTTTCATCTTTCGCTCCATTGTGAATTGGAACTTGGCATAATCCCATCCGTCATCACCGCCTTTGAGGGTCCGGGAAGATTCACACTAAAATTGGAACTCGTCCATTGCTCCAATTGATCATGTGACTCTTCTTCTTTTTGTGTTGAGGAAGAGGGTTGTCTTGAACATGAGGTCGATCTAGTTTGGTGACCACGATTTCTCCGTTGTCTATCGTGTCCTAGATCTTGTGTTTCAAGGCCCAGCAATCCTCGAGTATCATGTCCATGTGCCCCGCATGATAAGCACATTTTCGAAAGCAAAGATTGAAACCCCCGCCCATTAGTAAATTTGTTTGGTGGAAGAAGATGTAATTTTCTTCTGGTTGTCGGAAGATTTAAAATGTTCTCGAGGGTATCCCCTAAGGGTGTAAACACCGAGGGCGCTTTGACTTCTCCACCTTTTGGTATTGGAGGGTTCAGAGATCGTGGCCGGAAAGGAGTGTAGTTTCTCCTTTGAATAGGCATGTTTCGATTCGCTTTTTAACCCTCGTAGTATCGTGGAAACATCTTCTTCTTTCTTTTTATGGACCCTCCGGGATGTTCCCATAATTTCCAGATTGGATGTGATCAAGAACAATGACTTTTGAGTGCAAGCTAGGTCTTGAATCTTTAGGACTTCAATCCCATCTCACCATCTCCCCATCTCGAGAAAATGGTTTGTCGATGTCTTGGCTAAACTCTCTCATAGAAAGGAGCTTCTTGTATGTCATGAAAGTCATGACCATTTCGATTCTCGTCATGGAAGGACTAACTTGGGGTACCAAGCGTCTCCACCCTTCGAGCATACTCTCGAAAGAATCGTTAGATCGCTTTCTTGATCTTGGTAATTTGATACCGATCAGAGCCATCCGAGTTTGAAAGTCAGATTGAGTGAGGAAAGCATATGCTAACTCTTCCCACTATGGATTTTGAGTTGTCTAATCTTGTGTACCACTTAGCGGGCTTTTCCAGTTAGACTCTTTTGGAACAATTGCATTCTCGAGCTTTTCGTCCTCTGCAGATAAGATCCAAGTTCTCCAATAAACACCTTTAGATGTGTGTAAGGATCTCCTAACCCATCATATTTTTCAAAGTCGAGTTTTAAATTTTTCTCGGATAATGAACACCCAGGAAAAATACACAGATCAGCATATGAAACACTCCCGTGTGTTCCAATTCCTTTGATAGCACGAAGGGTCTCTTCCATTTGGAGGACTTTCTTTTTGATGTCACCAGTGTCTGGATCTCCAGTGGGATGGGCAGCATCATGAGTTTTGTTGGTCGTATCCACCTGGGTTCCTCCTTGTGTGGAGGATTCAGCATGTACGGGTATTTTCTGACCCTGTGTAAACTGGTGTAATTCTTTGAGTAGAACAGCCAAATCTGTAATTTGTTTTCTTAATCCGTTAAATTCTTTGCGAGAAACTGGATTAAGTTCAGTCTGGTCGGATGACGACATGATTGACTGTAGTCCTGTAGCCTTTTTGGACTTTGAACGGGTAGTTGGTCTGATTGATTCCCTGTGAAAGACTTGCATAGTTTAGTCTTTAAGGAATGTGTATAATAACATGCTATGTGATGTGTCCTTTTTAGGAATTTTATCCTGCAAAACTGATGTCAGTTGTTTGTAGCATATATGTGTACACATTTCTTCATCTTTCTCATTACATGGAGATAGATATGGAATGTAATTACAAGTAATTGTCTTTACAAGTAATTTAAAATGAGAGCATGAAGAGACTTTCCTCTGTTTTGGGTTTATCAGAGGCTGACCTATCTTAGGTTACTCTCATGGCTTTTTGGCATGAAGGTTCCCAAATCATCGCAATCTACTTGACGGGAAGTTAATCCGGTCTTTCAACTAGAGCGAATTTGGGTGGTGCCTTTCCTGAGCCTCAGAGAATTAGTCTTCTCACGAGTCCAGTAATCAAACATCAACGGGATAGCCTCCTGGTGGAGGGACCACACAACATACATTCACATACATCGCGGCCTCACCGTATGAAAATGATGACATGTACGAAGCACTAATATCACAAGAAGATATGGTGCGAAGCACTAATATCACAAGCAATTATGGTGCGAAGCACTAAGTGCAATAAGGAAATGCATTCGTACACATTCATCAAATGTAAATGCAACATCCACACACAAGCAGATAACAATTTTGAAAAGATTGAAATAGCGGCTTAAGTCCTCTTCATGGAGTCCCCAAAGCAAAGTCGCCACTGTCCGACGCGTCGGGATTTTTAGATGTCCTTTCCGTTACTTGTTCTTTGGTATTCTCATTTTAGGTGAGATTTGTTTGAAAAAACAAGTGAAAAAGGTTTGAAAAAAGGTGGGACGAAATATATATATATATAAAAGAAATAAACGCACCGGATGTAAAATCTGTGCTCATCGAATGAGTTCGACCACGATTCATATATATAGTGTAATATATATATATATATATATATATATATATAAAAGTTAATAAACGCATAGGATGTAAAATCTGTGCTCATCGAACATAGTTTAGACCATAGTTATATATATATAGTATATATATATATATATATATATATATATATATATATATATATATAATAATAAACGCATAGGATGTAAAATTAGTGCTCATCTAATGCAGTCCCACACATAGTTAATATATATAAATGTATATATATATATATATATATATATATATATATATATATATATATTAAAGTAGTAAATGCACTGCATCAAGTTCAGGCTCATCGAACAAAGTTGACACACAGTTAATATATATCAATGTATATATATATATATATATATATATATATATATATATATATTAAAGCAAATAAACGCCCACTAATGTTCAGGCTCATCGAACAAAGTTCGACATACAGTTAATATATATAAATGTATATATATATATATATATATATATATATATATATTAAAGCAAATAAACGCTCGGGCATCAAGTTCAGGCTCAATCGAGGCATAACTCGATGATGTTAGTCAATATATATGTATATGTATATATATATATAATATCTATATATATACAGACTGAAATGAAACCATGGACCGAAGTCCAGGCAAAAGCAAGCAACACGACTCTCAACGTGTAGAAGGGTGTGTGAAGAGATGAAGAGAAAGACTCTAAAGTGTGTGAGAAGGCATACAGCTGACTGCCAAAGAAGACTTCTATATCTTTAGAGTGGGTAAACACTGACTTTTGTAGGTACAAAAGGGCAATATATGAGCTCATGCTGTGTGTTTAAAAGGGAAAGTACACCTTTGCATGGGGTGAGTCTGCAGAGCAAATCAAGGTGGCTTCCTCGCTTTTTCTCTTGTAAAATGGGCAGCCCAAGATCTCTATTTATAGGCAATTTAGCCCAGGTGTACAGAGGCAACGGGTGGGCCAGGGTTTTCGTCAGTCATCTCAAAATCACGTGCACTTTCGCAATCCTTTGAATGTTCACTCGAACTTTCGAAGCGCAATCTGGGCATCCGTTTGAGGTATACAGGACCTATTTCAGACCGCCGTTGTTGAGAGTTGTACGATGGCATGGGATTAGAGTTTGTACGAAGTCATTGAAGATGGGACGATGCCCTCCGGTCTTCAAGCTTCAACTTTCATCTGTTACCCCGCACAATAGTCACTCGGGATTGGTTAGTCTTGTGGGACATTGTTGCGTAGAGATGTTAAGATGACGTGATGTGGCATCGTGTTGATGAGATGACGATGTTGCCCCTCACCGGTGTTATCACCGGATTGGGCTAATAAAGCAGACGTTGCTCAGACTTCGCTGAGATTGGGCTGCTGCAATTGTTGAAGGTCCTCATTGTCACCTTTGAGGTGTGCCTATCTTCCCGATGTTATTGTCGGGTTGGTACAGTGCCTCTCGTTGTGAGCACCGAGATTGAAGCTAGTCGCATTTGAAACAAGCATTTCCGGGGTTATCGCCGAAACTGCATTCCTTGGGGTTATCACCAAGGTTAGTGGCTATTCCCATGGTTGGGACTGAGACTGGATACCTCAGGGTTGTCTCCGAGATTAATCGGTCTTCTCCGGTGTGTTCTGGTATTGGATCTGCACACCTCGGGGTTACATCCGAGGTTGGAATTGTTACTCCCAGAGTGTGATCTGGGGTTGATGCTGAACTTCTGGTAGTATCCGGTATGGATTTGGATTGTCTTTCAGGGTTCTCTCTTAAAAGACGAATCTGTCCTTAGTACAGAAAATTTCGAGTGTCTACATAGTCTACGATCCTTGACATAGATTCGGCATCAGTAGACTCTACGACTCTGAGTGTAGTCTACGTTTCTGACTTAGCTCGTAGGCAGGCTGTCTCTACGATTTTGAACATGACTTCCTCAGCAGACTATGGCTCCGAGAAAGTTATACTCAACACACTACAATCCTTCATCGTTTCTCCTAGAAGTCTACGAACTTCGAGATCTACTATCTTGAAGACTACGATTCTGCCTCGACAGCTCTTGAGTTTTTCTTGACTCTCCTAGCAGACTCCGATTTCTGGTGCAGTGCTCGACGATCAGACAAGCCTATCTATTACATCATAAGATCAACCTAACATGCTTGATCTTTCTATGTTTATAGTCCTTGTACATCATTTCTTTTTAAGGACTTTACAAAGCTGTTTTGCTTCTGTAGGATCAACCTAATATATTTGATCAATTCATTCTAAGTCCTTGTACACATGTTTCTATTATCTATCAAAGGACTTTACAGCTTTTCTTAATGCAAGCATACTTGCATATTCATTCATATATATATCATAATCAAATCATATATAAATAGGAATAACATTCAAATGCTTATTCCTGACACGTACGTAAATTTCGAGGGCGAAATTTCATAAGGAGGGAGATTGTAAGACCCCGAATTTTATGAAATGAAAGTATTCAATTTTCTTATCATTATTATTTTATTTCGTAAATGGTTAAATTGATAAAAGTTTAAAGTTAAGTGTGATATATGAAATTTTTTGCAAAGTAAGCAAGTTGTTATATAATATTCGATTGGTCGGGGAATATTCGTTTTAACAAGGAATATTCGCAGATAACCAAGACAATCATTGGTGGACCCACAATGTAATTATTATCAGAGTTAGAAAATGACAAAATTATCTTTTTATAAAAATAACGGCGGAAGTTTTACCGTTAACTGTTGAAACACCCGGTGTTAAAAGTACAATAATATGCGTGGTTGCATAGTAGCACACGGTTTTGATTATTGATGCTTACGTGAGAAGTCACTCAGTTTTGTTCAATTATTACTATAGTAATTGTTGCATAGTGTTTGTATAGTAAAATCTTTTTATATAAAACAGAATACTTTTATAAAGTTATTTGTTTTATTAGATTTTAAAAAGAATATATTATATTTTATTATGTATAGTGTTTGCATAAGGCTCTGATAAGTGCTCAGATAGTAAAATCTTTTTATATAAAAGCAGTAATACTTTTATAAAGTTATTTGTTTTATTAGATTTTAAATAGAATATATTATATTATGCATAGTGTTCTGCATAGTATTTCAGATAGTAAAATCTTTTTATATAAACAAAATATTTTTATAAAGTTATTTGTTTTATTAGATTTTAAATAAAATATATTATATTTTGTTATGCATAGTGTTTGCATAGTGCCTGTATAGTGTTTGCATAGTAAAAACTTTTTATAAAAAATAGAATAATTTTTATAAAGTTTTTTTTATTTGATTATAAATAGAATATATTATATTTTATTGCAAAGTACAGCATAGTATCCTTTCCATTCTCCTATAAATAGGATGCTTAGTTAGAATTGAAAATCACACTAGAAGTTCAAAGAATTCTTCTTCTATAATCTTGAGCATATTTCTTTAGAGTTTAAGAAAGTTTTGAGCATAGAAAATAGTGCAAGTTTTCTTCAAGTATATCCCCGCCCTACCCGTCGAAATAATCTTTTTTTTAAGGTAAGGGGTATTATTTCTTTTTCATGAAGAGAGTTATTTTCTTTCAATACTCCTAAGGGTTGTTATTCTATTTTTTATTATTATGTTGGAATAACATGTCTATGCGAAGTACCGCATACATGGTGAAATTCTTCTGTTATTTCATTCTTTACTATTCTGTTGGAATAACCTGTCTGTGTGGTCTATCGCATGCCTGGTGAATTCTGTTGTTATTCCATTCTTTATTATTCTGTTGGAACATCCACGCTTTATCGCGGATTACGCACGACACTGGTTCCATTCTTTATTATTCATTGAAATATCCTGTTTTTGTGCAGATTACGCATGACTTGGTTCCATTCTTTATTATTATTCATTGGAATATCCTCGTCTCTCATGAGTTACGCATAACTTTGGTTCCGTTATTTATTATTATGTTGGAATAACTTTGTCTATGCAAAGTACCGCATACATGGTGAAATTCTTCGTTATTCCATTCTTTATTATTACATTGAAATGATGCTCACGTAGATTACTGCACGGCAAAAGCGAAAATCCATTCATAGGTTTCATATATTCTATTATACTCAAATTGGTTAAAGTTTTGGCTTCTATACTCCATGAAATTAGTGGAATATCTTTGATATTTACGCTTCATCCAAAGATCTTTTATGGAAATATTCTTCTGAGTATTCTTGAATTTTACTCCACAAAGCAGTATCATGTTGACAATTTGGACGTTATTGAGTTCAGGATAAATTAACTTATAAATCTTTAAAATTTATTCTTGAACTTGTTTTATTGAATTGTCATCATCCTCAAGCTTATATTATGTTGAAAGTCATCTGTGGCATGTAGTGTATAGATGAACTTGGTATGATTATGACCAAGGATTATTCGGTATAATCATGACCGTAATGTTGCAAATGATGTAGAAAAAGTCCTCATTGGCCCGTAGTGCATTGATGGATAGTTTTTCGTATGATTATGGCTATGGATTCTCTTCGGCCAAGGGTGCAAAGATGAATTGTTTTATGGCATGATCCGAACCGTTGATGAAAACACGATTATCTTTGACCCGTAGTGCATGGATAATTCGTGGTCGTGATACTAATGAATATCATTGGCCTGTAGTACAGGGATGATTCGATGATGTGGATTAATTATTGAGCTGAGTCTCAGCCATGAAATATTAATTCATGGATGTGATAATAATGAATATCCTTGACCGTAGTGCATGGATAATTCATGGATGTGATACTAACGAATATCCTTGGCCGTAGTGAATGGATAATTCGGTGATGTGGATTATTTATTGAGCTGAGTCTTAGCGATAAAATATTTATAATAAACTTTTAATTCGTAGAATATAGTAGATATCATGCTCTACTTGACTCTTCTAAAATACAGTTGCATGTCTTTGGCCTGTAGTGCAAGAATGAACTGTTAATGAATATCTTTGGCCGGTAGAGGAAATATAAATTTATTAGTATGATTATGGACAGGAATTGTGATTTGGTATAACCATGGTCTTCAATATTTTAGGTAAAGATAGGTGATGAAAATTATCTTCGTCCTAGGTGCGAAGAGGAATTTTGAACCACAATTATGATTATGAGTTATTCACCTGATTGTGGACAGGAATTGTTGACTGATGTTACAGGGATAAAACATTGTTGGAGGATTTTTAACGTGGAGAAGATAATAGACTTTATGGTGTATTTGACTCTTCTAATGGATTGCTCGTTCCGCTGCAACTATGGTTGAAAAGTTTTATCATCTGCCATATGTTCTAAATCTCTGATTCATTACTGACAAAGGCTATTGATAATTTAATTATCTTTAGTCATGATATTCTTTACTGGGCTAGTTGTGCTCACCCTTCCGCTTCACAATTTCTTTCAGGTAATAAGAGTGTAGCTGGGTCGAGCGGGGATAATAGGGGAATAGAACGGTGGTCTATAGCTATTGAGGTTCTCCCTAAATAGTATGAAAATAATTTTGTTGAGAACTTTAGATAAGTTTGTCGTATTGTATACGTCATTTGATATTTAATTTTGGTGAACCGAATAGGGTGAGGTGAACCCAACTTTGGAAGGGTGTTTTCCCACTATCATACAAGATGTCTAATGACATACAACCTCGTGTTATCATAAGACATGGTTTTGCACATCCACTTGTTGATTATATCTACGAGCACAACCTATATGATCTTGGATTATATTCTAAATATAATTTTCACTTGAAGACAACGGAGATAATTATATGTCAAGAGAAGACTCACCATTGGAAAGAAGATGATAGTAATCTTCTTATTTTTTCTTTGGGGACTTTTGGGTCAACCAGGGATAATTTTGTGGACATATAATATCTATTATAACCTAGACGCATGGCCTCCCATGTACGAAGGTTTCCTTGAGCACTTCCCAAAGATTTTAATTTCTAAAACAGATTTTAACTGTACTTTATGTAAAGTACCATTGTAAGGTTGTGGTCGGGCACCATGAGAGTTGCATACATTTATATTAAAACTCACAGCTTATCTGTTGTCGTACTCTGCACGACAGTTCAACAGTTGTATTAATGAAGTTTGTATTTGATTTTTATAATGCGATATCTGGCGACTCAAGATGGGTGATGTATACCTATTTTGGGGGCGTCACAGCTTTCTGATAAGGATTTATCCTTATTAGCATGCAATTAGATGACCAAACCCATTTCCTCGACGGAATTTTCTAGACATTGTCAATAATGCTAACTAATAATATGAATAATTGTGTCGCGCTAATTATTGATTTAATAATATAAAATATTGTGCAGATAATATTGTGACAATAATTGAATCAATAATATAAGAAACTATGCAACAATTATTGTGGTAATTATGGAATAAAATTGAGTGACTTCTCACGTAAGCATCAATAATCAAAGATATTGTACAATACTGTGTGCTACTATGCTACCACGGGGTATTTCAACAGTTAACAGTAAAACTTTTGCCGTTATTTTTATAAAAAGATATTTTTGTCGTTTTCTAACTCCGACAGTGTGAGTCCCCAAATTTTATGAAATAAAAGTATTCAATTTTTTTATTTTGCTAAATAATTAAATTGATAAAAGTTTAAAGTTAAGGGTAATATGTGGAAAAAAAAATTCAAAGTAAACAAGTTGTTATAGAATATTCTTTTTGTCGGGGAATATCCGTACGACGGTACAATCATTGGTGGACCCCACAACGGAATTATTGTCGAATTGAGAAAATGACAAAAATATTTTTATGAAAATAACGGCGGAAGTTTTACCGTTAACTGTTGAAACACCCGGTGTTAAAAGTACAGTAATACGCGTGGTTGAATAGTAGCACACGGTATTGATTATTGATGCTTATGTGATAAGTCACTCAGTTTTTTTTTATTGGTATTATTAATGTAATAAAACAGAAAAGCTTTTTATATAAAACAGAATATTTTTATAAAGTTATTCGTTTTATTAGGCTAATAGTAAAATCTTTTTATATAAAACAGAATACTTTTATAAAGTTATCTGTTTTATTAGAAAATAATTAGAATATATTATATTTTATTATGCATAGTGTTTGCATAGTGTTTGCATAGTAAAATCTTTTATAAAGTTATTCGTTTTATTAGACTATAAATAGAATATATTATATTTTATTTAAAAGATTTTGCTTTAAATATGGACCGTCAGATTAAAGTAAATCAATCTGGACCGTTCATGAGTTAGTTACTATGTAGTCTATTTTTCTATAAATAGAAGCTCATTCCTTCATTATTTCTTACGAATTCACTGAAACTCTAGAGAGATAAATTATAGAAAGAAAGAAGAAAAGTATTCTGCTACTTCACTACTCATATATCCAGTACTCTTCTTCTTAAGGTAGGGGATATTATTTGTTGTACTCATAAAGGGTATTATTTCTTTTGTATTCATGAAGAGAACTTACATTATTCCATTATTTATTATTCATTTGAATAACTTTGATATCTGTAAGCTACCCTATACTTGGTGAAATTCTTACATTATTTCATTCTTTATTATTACATTGGAATATCCTGTTTGTGCATTTACGTGGGACTGGTTCCATTCTTTATTATTCGTTAGAATATCTTGTCAGGCGCGTTTTACTTTGGGACTGGTTCCGTTATTTATTATTTCGTTGAATATCCTGTTGGTGCGTGATTACGCCTAACCTGGTTCCGTTATTTAGTATTCTTTTGGAATAACCTGTCTATGCGAAGTACCGCATGCATGGTGATTTCTATTGTTATTCCATTCTTTATTATTCATTCGAACATCCTCGCTTGCATTTAATTTCACTTTGACCGGTTCTCGTTATTATTATTCATTGGAATAACTCATCTATGTGAAGTACCGCATGCATGGTGATTTCTTTTGTTATTCCATTCTTAATTATACTCAGTTGGTTAAAGTTTTGACTTCTATACTCCATGAAATTAGTGGAATATCATTGATATTTGCGCTTCATCCAGTATCTTTTCATGGAAATATTCTTCTGAGCATTCTTGAATTTTACTCCACAAAGAAGTATAATGTTGACAATTTGGACGTTATTAGTTCCTGGATAAATTAATTCTTGAACTTGTTTTATTGAATTCTTATATCATTGTCATCATCCTCATGTTTATATTATGTTAAAAGTCATATGTGGCCTGTAGGCCATAGATGGACTTGGTATGATTATGACCAGGGATTATTAGGTATAATCATGACTGTAATGTTACAAATGATGTGGAAAAAGTCATATGTGGCTCAGAGTGCATAGATGGACTTGGTATGATTATGACCGAGGATTATTCTAAGATAATCATGGTAGTAATGTTACAAATGGCGTGGAAAAAAAGTCCTCATTGGTCCGTAGTGCATTGATGGGACGCTTTTTGGTATGATTATGGCTATGGATTCTCTTGACTAAGGTGCAAAGATGAATTGTTTTATGGCATGATCGGGATCGTTGATGAAAACACGATTATCTTTGGCCCATAGTGCATGGATAATTCGTGGTCGTGATACTAAAGAATATCCTTGCCTATATAGTGCGTGGATGATTTGATGATGTGGATTAATTATTGAGTGAGTCTCAAAGAATGAAATATTAATTCATGGATGATAATAATAAATATCCTTGGCAAAGAAGTACATGGATAATTCATGGATGTGATATTAATGAATATCCTCGTCAGTAGTAGTGAGGGGTGATTCGATGATGTTGATTATTTGTTGTTTGAGTCTCAAAGATTATTGGTTTTTCTGATTGTTTATCTTTGGCCCGGAGTGCAAAGATGAATTTATTAGTATGATTATGAAAGGGAATTGTGATTTGGTATAACCATGATTTGTGATATTTCGGTGAAGATAGGTGATGAGAATCATCTTCGTCCTGGGTGCGAAAAGGGAATTCAGAATCACAATTATGATTATGAGTTATTCATATGATTGGGGACATGAATTATTGATTGATGTTACTGAGGATAAAACATTATTGGTGGACTTTTAACATGGAGAAGATAATAGACCGATGGTCTATTCGACTTTTTAATGGATTGCTTTCTCCCATCGCAACTATGGTTGAAAAGCTTTATCATATACCATATGTTCTAAATCTCTGATTTATTATTGACGAAAGCTATTGATAATTAAATTATCTTTAGTCATGATATTATTTACTAGGCTAGTTGTGCTCACCCTTTTGTTTCACAATTCCTTTCAGGCAATACGAGTGTAGCTGGGTCGAGCGGGAATAACAGGGGAATAGAATGGTGGTCTATAGCTGTTGAGGTTCTCCCTAAATAGTATGGAAATAATTTTGTTAAGAACTTTAGATAAGTGTGTCGTATTGTATACGTCATTGATATTTAATTTTGGTGAACCAAATAGGGTGAGGTGAACCCAACTTTGGAAGGGTGTTTTGCCACTATCATACAAGATGTCTAATGACATACAACCTCGTGTTATCATAAGACAGGGTTGTGCACATCCACTTGCTGAGTATATCTACGAGCACTACCTATATGATCTAGGAGTTTATTTGAAGTATAATTTTCACTTGGAGATAGTTATAAGTCAAGAGAAGACTCACCATTGGAAAGAAGATGATAGTAATCTTCTCATTTTTCTTTGGGGTCTATTGGGTCAACCAAGGATAATTCTGTGGACATATGATATCTATCATAACTTAGACGCATGGCCTCCCATGTACGAAGGTTTCCTTGAGCACTTCCCAAAGATTTTAATTTCTAAAACAGTTTTGGACTGTACTTTTATTTAAGGTACCATTGTAAGGTTGAGGTACCATGAGAGTTACATACATTTGTATTAAAACTCATAGTTAACTGTGGTCGTATTCCATATGACAGTTCAACAGTTGTATAAATGAAGTTTGTATTTGATTTTTATAATGTGATATCTGGCGACTCAGAATGGGTGATGTATACCTAATTTTGGGGGTGTCACAATTGGTATCAGACCTTTGGGATATGGTCGCTGGCGGAGATAAGAGTCTAGAACTAGGAGGGGAGAGACGAGTTATATACTTCGCTAGTGTGTGACTTACCTAATCTAAAATTGTTTACTTGATAAGTTGACAAATTGTGATATGTCAATTAACCTTTGTTTTGAAGATATATTCTAGAATGATATCTGAAATACGGGAGATGAGCAATGGAAAAATCATGATACAGAGGATATAACCGGGAAGGTACAATCCAAAAAGAAAGCAAGGTATTCTCATCTCTTTGAATATCATGTACGTACGTAAATTTTGAAGGTGAAATTTCATATGGAGGGGTGATTGTGAGACCCCGAATTTTACGAAATAAAAGTATTCAATTTTTCTATTTTGGTAAATAGTTAAATTGATAAAAGTTTAAAGTTAAGGGTAATATTTGAAAAAAAAATTCAAAGTAAGCAAGTTGTTATAGAATATTCTTTTTTGTCGGGGAATATCTGTATGACGGTACAATCATTGGTGGACCCCACAAAGGAATTATTGTCGGATTGAGAAAATGACAAAAATATTTTTATGAAAATAACGGCGGAAGTTTTACCGTTAACTGTTGAAACACACGGCGTTAAAAGTAAATGCGATGTCTGGCGTGGTTGCATAAGAAGCACACGATATTGATTATTGATGCTTATGTGATAAGTCACCTCGGTTTTGTTTTATTGGTATTATTAATGTAATAAAATAAAAAAAAAGCTTTTTATATAAAAATGTAATACTTTTATAAAGTTATTCGTTTTATTAGGCTAATAGTAAAATCTTTTTATATAAAAATGAATATTTTTATAAAGTTATCATTTTATTAGACATTAATTAGAATATATTATATTTTATTATGCATAGTGTTTGCAGATAAGTGCTCCGTATAGTATTTGCAAAGTAAAATTTTTATAAAGTTATTCGTTTTATTAGATTATAAATAGAATATATTATATTTTATTTAAAAGATTTTGCTTTAAATATGGACCGTCGATTAAAGTAAATCAATCTGGACCGTTCATGAGTTAGTTACTATATGTAGTCTATTTTTCTATAAATAGAAGCTCATTCCTTCATTATTTCTTACTTAATTCTTTGAAACTCTAGAGAGATAAACTATAGAGAAAGAAGAAAAGTATTCTCGCTACTTCACTACTCATATATCCAGTAATCTTCTTCTTAAGGTAGGGATATTATTTGTTGTACTCATAAGGGTATTATTTCTTTTGTATTCATGAAGAGAACTTACATTATTCCATTATTTATTATTCATTGGAATAACTCAGATATCTGTTGGCTACCCTATACTTGGTGAAATTCTTACGTTATTTTATTCTTTATTATTTCATTGGAATATCCCATCGTGCATTTTTCTACGGACCTGGTTCCATTCTTTATTATTACATTGGAATATCCTGTTTGCATGCGTTTTCTTGGGACCTAGTTTCGTTATTTATTATTCTACGTTGGAATATCCGCTCGGCATGCGTGTTACGCCTCGACCGTTCCGTTATTTAGTATTCTGTTGAATAACTTTGTCATGCGCAAGTACCGCATGCATGGTGATTTCGTTGTTATTCCATTCTTTATTATTCTGTTGGAACATCCCGCTTTGCATTTAATTTTGCACGACCGGTTACATTATTATTATTCATTGAATAACTCGCTCATGCTGGCAACCGCATGTACGGTGATTTCTTTTGTTATTCCATTCTTTATTATACTCGGTTGGTTAAAGTTTTGACTTTCTATACTCGATGAAATTAGTGGAATATCCTTGATATTTGCGCTTCATCCAAAGATCTTTTCATGGAAATATTCTTTCGAGCATTCTTGAATTTTACTCCACAAAGAAGTATAATGTTGACAATTTGGACGTTATTAGTTCTCGGATAAATTAATTCTTGAACTTGTTTTATTGAATTCTTATATCATTGTCATCATCCTCATGTTTATATTATGTTGAAAGTCATCTGTGGGTCTGTAGTGCATAGATGGACTTGGTATGATTATTACATTCGTGGATTATTAGGTATAATCATGACTGTAATGTTACAAATGATGTGGAAAAAGTCATCTGTGGCCTGTAGTGCATAGATGGACTTGGTATGATTATGACCAGGGATTATTCGGTATAATCATGACCGTAATGTTACAAATGACGTGGAAAAAAAAGTCCTCATTGGCCCGTAGTGCATTGATGGACAGTTTTTGGTATGATTATGGCTATGGATTCTCTTCGGCCAAGGGTGCAAAGATGAATTGTTTTATGGCATGATCAGGATCGTTGATGAAAACACGATTATCTTTGGCCCGTAGTGCATGGATAATTCGTGGTCGTGATACTAAAGAATATCCTTGGCCTGTAGTGCAGGGATGGTTTGATGATGTGGATTAATTATTGAGCTGAGTCTCAGCAATGAAATATTAATTCATGGATGTAATAATAATGAATATCCTTGGCAGTAGTGCATAGATAATTCATGGATGTGATATTAACGAATATCCTTGGCCGTAGTGCAGGGGTGATTCGATGATGTTGATTATTTGTTAAGCTGAGTCTCAGCATTATTGGTTTTACAATTGTATATCTTTGGCCTGTAGTGTAAAGATGAATTTATTAGTATGATTATGAGCAGGAATTGTGATTTGGTATAACCATAATTTGTGATATTTCAGGTGAAGATAGGTGATGAGAATCATCTTCATTCCGGTGTGCGAAAAGGAATTCGAATCACAATTATGATTATGAAAGTTATTTATATGATTGTGGATGAATTATTGATTGATGTTATAGGATAAAACATTATTGGTGGACTTTTAACATGGAGAAGATAATAGACACGATGGTCTATTTGACTTTTTAATGGATTGCTTCGTTCATTTGCAACTATGGTTGAAAAGCTTTATCATATACCATATGTTCTAAATCTACGATTTATTATCGACGAAAGCTATTGATAATTAAATTATCTTTAGTCGTGATATTCTTTCTTTGGGCTAGTTGTGCTTTCACCCTTTTACTTCATAATTCCTTTCGTAATAATCTGAGTGTAAATGGGTCGAGCGGGGATAATGAGAGGAATAGAAGCGGTGGTCTATAGTATTGAGGTTCTCCCTAAATAGTATGAAAATAATTTTGTTAAGAACTTTAGATAAGTGTGTCGTATTGTATCGTCATTTGATATTTAATTTTAGTGAACCAAATAGGGTGAGGTGAACCCAACTTTGGAAGGGTATTTTGCCACTATCATACAAGATGTCTAATGACATACAATCTCGTGTTATCATAAGACGTAGTCAGTTGCACATCCACTTCTTTGAGTATATCTACAGCACACCTATATGATCCGGGAGTTTATTTGAAGTATAATTTTCACTTGGAGACAATGGAGATAGTTATAAGTCAAGAGAAGACTCACCATTGGAAAGAAGATGATAGTAATCTTCTCGTTTTTCTTTGGGGTCTATTGGGTCAACCAAGGATAATTCTGTGGCCATATGATATCTATTATAACCTAGACGCGTGGCCTCCCATGTACGAAGGTTTCCTTGAGCACTTCCCAAAGATTTTAATTTTTAAAACAGTTTTTGACTGTACTTTTATGTAAGGTACCATTGTAAGGTTGAGGCACCATGAGAGTTACATACATTTGTATTAAAACTCACAGTTAACTGTGGTCGTATTCCATATGACAGTTCAACAGATGTATAGATGAAGTTTGTATTTAATTTTTATAATGCAATATCTGGCGGCTCAGAATGGGTGATGTATACCTAATTTTGGGGGCGTCACAGACAGTAACTCCGTTGTGGGGTCCATCAATAATTGTGTCGTCGTACGAATATTCCCCGACCAATCGAATAATTTATGACAACTTGCTTACTTTGTAAAATTTATAAATATTACCCACAACTATAACATTATATCAAATCCACACCATAATATTCAAAAATAATATTTAGAGAAAAATTAATCTTTATTCATAAAAGTTGGGGTCTTACATACCTTGCAAAAATACTATACTACCCTTATTAATTGTCTCAACCAATTATTTCATTCCCAATGTTTCTTATTCAATTCAACCAATTACTTCTTATTCAACCAATTACTACTTGGATTATAGCATTGAATTGAATAAGAATCATTGGGAAGAGAAGAAAGCTTTAAATAGGAGAAAGCTTTAAATAAGGGTAAAGTAGGAAAAAATTAACTAATGTATATTGATAAATTCAAAACGACAATCTTTTTAGAACAAAAATTACTTTCTAAAACGACAATTTTTAGAAACGAAGGGAGTATTAAATATTTGAGAGGCTTGCTGTGTCATTCGTGGGCTCCATTTAGCATCAATTTCCAAGCATCTTCAATAGAGATGCTTTAAGTCTCTGAGTGAAATATCCAATCATGCAATGATGGCCATGTACAATTACCAAAAATAAAATTGAGTGGTATTTCCTCTATTCCTAAAATATTGTCGTTTAAGGTTAATGCACACAGATTAAGAAATACAATTAATACCTAGCAAAAATACAATACTACCTTTTATTAATTATCTCAACCAATTATTTCATTCTCAATGTTTCTTATTCGATTCAACCAATTACTACTTGGGTTATAACATTGAATTGAATAAGAATCATTGGGAATGGTAGAAAACTTTAAATAGGAGAAAGCTTTAAATAAGGGTAAAGTAGGAAAAAAATAGCTAATGTGTATTAATAAACTCAAAACAACAATCTTTTTGGAACAAAAATTACTTCCTAAAACGACAATCTTTTAGGAACGGAGGGAGTATAAAGTTACTACCTCCGTTCCTAAAAGATTGTCGTTTAAAGTTTTTATACATGGATTAAGAAAATGTCATTTACCAAGTAAAATTTGTTTGAAATTCCATCACTACCCTTTTATGGGAAGGTGAAAACTATTAATACAAGGAAGAGAATTTCTTGGAAAAATGAGAGAAGGTAGGAGTAATATAAAAAAATAAATAATTTATTCTTCTCGAAAATTGTAAACGACAAATTTTTTAGAATAATTTTTTTCTTCTAAAACGACAATCTTTTAGGAACGGAGGGAGTACTATATTAGTTTTAACATCTTTCACCGAAAACTATTATAATTATTTACTATTGATGAATAATTTACGAGACTTCCATCGTATAAATAATAAATAAAAACATTATTTATATAAATAAAGTTCTGTAAAATTTTCAACAACAAAAAAAGTGAAATAACAATTTTCTTACTTAAAACTATAAATGCAACTACGACTGTGAAAGAGTTTTGGGCACGTTGAGTGCATAAATTGAATGAAGCTTCTCTATTGGCATTTTTTATTTGAGAAATGAAATTTTTACGTTTATTTTAATATTTTAATACTAATTTTTTTATTGAACATACAATAAATTTTATTTTAATATAAAAAAATTATATAAAAATATCAAAAATATACATAAAAATAATATTTCTCCTTCCATTTCCTGTAAGTTGTAATGGTCAAAGTTATGGACTGACAATCTCTTTAGGAAACAAATGATTGATGACTAGTTGGAGTATTTAACTACTCCACACGATTCATATGGGGATTCGGGCCAGAAAGACTTGTACTCGATTCTTATTCTCCCATAAATATTTTACATTTTAAGTGACATGAATTGTGCCAAGTAAAAGAGAGACAAAATTAATGGGAAATATATACCCCACATATTGGTGGCTTCACCTCCATCAAAATTATAACATTGAGATGATTTAATTTCCTGCATGATCTGATAAGATAAAATTGAATTACGATTACCTCTATTGCACCTATTTTTTTAATTTTTCAATATTTATTTAGTAATATAAATATAATATTTAGTGATAAAATAAAATTTATCACAAATAATTAACGATGAATAAAAATTATCATAAATAATTATATCGTTAAAATGTTATTTAATATAATAAAAATTGAAAAATATGTGTAATTGAGTAGATCCTAATCCCATAAAATTGTACTACAAAGCCAATCCAATAAAGATGATATATGTCGGCTCCTCCTTGAGATGGTAAAACACATCTTTTTTATTTTATAAAAATTAATATTCTATTCTCACTTTGATTTTTGTAATATTAATTTATATAAAGAGATGAATGAATTAAGCTTTAATCTCAACTTATTAATTATGTGAATTGATCAAATGGGCTCTAATCAAACCAAATTTAAGTAATTGATATATATATATATATATATATATATATATATATATATATATATATATTTGTTATTTCATAATGATATTAATCAACTGAGTTGAGTTTAAACAAATTTTATAATGTTTAACAAAGACAGCTGGAATAACTTGAACCAAAAGGATCAAGTGTCTTTTATTTAACATATTTTGTTCACCATCTTTAACGATAAATCGGGCAACGGTTCGGTCCGTCGCGTATTTTAAAGAATCGTTGTCTTAGCTTTTAGCGACGTATCGAACCGTCGTTTATCTATTTTACAACGACAGACCAAACTATCGCATGGTCCGTCACTAAATGTGACGAGCAGAGTATGTAAAATAAAAATATATGCACCAGAAACGGACTGACAACTTGAAAGCCTAAATACTCCGTTATCTTTTTGTCAACTCATGTCCTCCATAAAAGGAATCATTTATTCCTTAATGACATTTATTCTAAAAATTATTTCAAGTAACTAGTGATAAAGATTATTTCTAATATATTTTTTTCAACTACATCTTTGGTCTTTTGCTATGTTTGTTTATAAGAATTATATTTAAGATTGAATTATTAATTCCAAGTCTCATGCTTAAATTTAAAAATAGATTTTGGACTATTAGTCCCGAAATAATAAAATGACTTAAAAGAGAGGATTATTTAATATCATGTTCAACTAAGAATTATAATTCCTACCGTTTAGGACAAAAAAAGTGTGAATAAAATTAACTTTTAACTTTGTTTGAAAAGATCAATGTATTTCAATTTGTTATTAGTGATAAGGGTATAATAGTTCATGTTGCGAAATTAGACTCACACAAATACACTAAGATAAATACAAACACACTACTGTATGTGATATAAAATAATAACACCAAAAATTTACGTGGAAACCCAACTTAGAAAAACCACGGGGAGAGATCTCAGAAATTCACTATGAAAATAATATGGAGATTACAAATTCTCAACTGAGAAATAAACTAACTGTTTATTTCTCTCTACACCCTCACTCTCAGAATGTTCTAATTGAGCTTCTCACTCTCTTTGCTTCTCTAAGCTTCTTGTTGTTGTGGTGCGTTGAAATGAGGAGCCCAAGCTCCCTTTTATAGGAGAAATCTGGAGAGGAGAACAAGAAATGGGGAAGGCTAAATTCCAAAGTCTGAGGGGAAGGCTAAATTCCAAGGTCTAAAGGGAAAAGAATTTGGGGAAGGCTAATGCAAGACAACTTTCAACAATCTCCACCTTGGCTTGCATTTTTCAAATATTATGAACTTCTTTGTGTCTGTGAATGTATCATTCTCCCTGGATACTCCACCACGAACTCAACATTTGACGAAATGGATTAAGTCCAAGCAGTGTTTGAACTTTTCTGTTGTAACTGACTTTGTGAGCATATCTGCGACATTCTCCTTTGTGTGAACTTTGCGAACTACAATGTCACCATTGTTCAGCCACTCATGAATCTTGTGATACCGAACATCTATGTTTGGTCCTGACATGGAATACCTGGTTCTTTGCTAAATGAATTCCACTTTGACTATCACACTGAATCTGGATACTTCTCTGCTTGAAACCTAGTTCTTCAACTAGTCCCTTAAGCCACAAAGCCTCCTTGCTTGCCTTTGTCAATGCCATATACTCAGCCTCTATTGTTGATAATGCTACCGTAGACTGCAACACTGACCTCGAACATATACATCTTCCACAAAAGGTGCATAAAACCCCCGTCGTAGATCTCCTTGCATCTAGGTCTCCAGCATAATCCGAATCAATAAACCATGTAACCTCACTTCTTGCGGTATCACGATCAAACATAAGACTGTAATTGGTTGTACCTGCTAGATAACGAAAAATCCATTTCACAGCATTCCAATGCTCTTTTCCTGGATTTTCCATATACCTGCTAACCACACTGACTGCTTGTGAGATATCTGGCCTTGTACATACCATGGCTTACATTAGACAACCCACCACATTTGTATACGGTACTTTGGACATATACTCCACCTCATCCTCTTTCTGTGGGCTCAATTGTGAAGACAACCTGAAATGTGCTGCCAAAGGAGTGCTAACTTGTTTAGCATTGTTCATGTTATACCTCTCCAAGACCTTCTGCACATATCTTTTCTAAGTTAGCCACAACTTTCTTACATGACGATCCCTGTGAATTTCCATACCTAGGATCTTCTTGGCTGGCCCAAGATCCTTCATATCAAATTCACTACTCAACAAATTCTTCAACTGAAGAATATCTGACTTTCTTTTTATTGCTATCAACATGTCATCGACATATAACGTCAACAATACTGGAGATCCATCATCAAGGGATCTGAAATACACACATGGATCATACTCCGAACGAGAGTAACCATGAGCCACCATGAAGTTGTCAAACTTCATGTACAACTGTCTTGGGGACTACTTCAAACCATAGAGAGAATTCTTCAAACTGCAAACTAAGACCTCATTTCCTGGTTCAATAAACTCCTAAGGCTGCTTCATGTAGATCTTTTCTTCTAAATCACCATGGAGAAAAGCTATTTTTACGTCAAGCTATTCTAACTCCATATCCTGTGATGCTACAATAGATAAGATCAACCAAATCGACATGTGTTTCACAACTGGTGAGAAGATCTCATTTTATTTGATTCCTTCTCTCTGAGAGAATCCCTTTGCCACTAACCTGGCCTTTAATCTTTCACCTTCTTTATCAGACTAAGCTTCCTTTTTCCTGAACACCCACTTGCATCCTATAGTCTTCGATCCTTTTGGAAGTTGAACTAACTCCCAAGTCTGGTTCTTATGTAAAGACTCCATCTCTTTTGCCATCATTATCGCCCATTTATCATTATCCTTGAACTGAATAGCATCTTGATAGCTAGTTGGGTCTCCACTACCACTAATCAAGGCAAAGGAAATCATATCTTCAAACCCATATCTCTGCACTGATTTCCTGACTCGCCTTTTCTGATCTCTAACAAGATTATAGGACCTCTCTTGGGATATAAAGGATGTTTATCTTCAATCTCTTTAAGAAGCTCCACCTCAAATGGGTGTTTCTGCAACTCACCTGTTGCAGATTCTTCATTCTCGGACTTGTTCAGCATGTGTTTCTCATTAAACACCACATCTTTACTGACAACCTTCTTCTTGGATACTGGATCCCATAACATGTATTCCTTGACTTCATCTTCATATCCAAGGGAAATACATTCTTTTGACCTTGTATCAAGCTTGGACTGTCCCTCCTCGACTAGAAGATAAACATAAGCTGGACAACCAAAGATTTTCATCACAGAAAAATCAAATGGTTTCCCACTCCATACCTCTTCGGGGATTTTGTAATCAATTCCAGCTGAAGGAGTTAATTTATCAGATAACACGCTGTGTTGATTGCCTCAGCCCAGAAACTCTTGGGCAATCATGCATTTAACCTCATACATCTGGCACGTTCCAATAGAATTTTGTTCATCCTCTTGGCAACCCCATTTTGCTCTGGAGTTCTTTTAACTGAGAAATGTCTGGTGATACCTTCATCCTGGCAGAACTGTAGGAATGACATGTCTTTATATTCTGTGTCATTATCTGATCTGAAATACTTCAACTTCTTTCCGGTCTGGTTTTCTACTTTAGCTTTCTACTACTTAAAGATTTTGAAAACCTCATATTTCTGCTTCATAAAATACACCCACACCTTTCTGGAGTAGTCATCTATAAAGATAACAAAATAATGGACTCCATCCATTGACGTATGCTTAATCGGGCCCCACATATCTGAATGTACATAATCAAGTACATTCTTACTGGTATGTACTCCTGCCTTGAAGCTGACCCTCCGTTGTTTGTCGTACACACAAAACTTGTAAAATTTCAAACTGCACGTTTTGACACCTTTCAGCAACTGCCATTTGTGAGGTTCTTTCATTCCACCTTCACTCAAATGACCAAGTCGTATGTGCCATAATTATGTGCTATCACTGTTGGAATTATCCTGCACATAAATTGCTGCTCCACTAGCAATTATGTCCCCTATCAGCTTGTAGATGGTGCCCTTATTCTGGCCCTTCATAATTACCATTGAACCCTTGGTAATTTTTATGAAACCATCTCTGACTGAGATACTGCAACCTATAGAGTCTAGTACTCCAACCGATAGCAAGCTCTTCTTCAATTCTAGAATATACCTTACATCACCTATTGTTCTGACAACCCTGTCAAACATTTTAATTTTGATGGTGCATATCCTAGTAACTTTGCAGACTGCATTGTTACCCAATAAAATTGTACCACCATTGCAGGATGTAAAAGTATCACACCAATCCTTGTGAAGGGAAATATGAAAAGAATAACCGAAATCCGTGTACTAATCTGTAAGGCTGCCACTGTTGTGAACCCCAAATTTTATGAATAAAGATTTAAATTTCTCGAAATATTTTTTTGAATATTATGGTGTGGATTTGATATAATTTTATAGTTGTGGGTAATATTTATAAATTTTTCAAAGTACGCAAGTTGTTATATAATATTCGATTGGTCGGGGAATATTCGTTTTAGCAGGGAATATTCGTACAACAACACAATCATTGGTAGTCCCCACAACGAAATTATTATCGGATTGAAAAAATGACAAAAATATTTTATGAAAATAATGACGGAAGCTTTACCGTTAACTGTTGAAACACCCGGTGTTAAAAAAGCGATGCTGGCGTGGTTGCATAGTAGCACACTGCAGATTGATTATTGATGCTTACGTGAGAAGTCACCCAGCTTTTGTTCAATTATTGCTACACGATGAATTGGTGCATAGTATCTCACGTTATTTGATTCAATTATTGTCGATATTTTTTATATTTATTAAATTAATAATTGAGACGATGAAGTTATTAATATTATTATTTACAATATTAACGATGTCTAGAAGTTCATCAAGGAGAGGTTTGGTCACCTAATTGCTGCTACCAATAGGAGAAATCCTTATTCGAAAGCCCCTCTTCCGGGAACGACACGGTCGATTAATATTGTGAATTATAATAAAGGTGATAAGTTTTGTTTTATTATTATTATAAATGTAATAAAATGAAAACTTTTATATAAAATGTAATACTTTTATAAAGTTATTTGTTTTATTAGACTATAAATAGAAAATATATGATATTCTATTATACATAGTGTTTGCATAGTAAATTTTTTTTATATAAAACATAATACTTTTATAAAGTTATTTGTTTTATTAGACTATAAATAGAATATATAATATTCTATTATGCATAGTGTTTGCATAATGCCCGTGATAATAATTTTTTTTTATATAAAATGTAATACTTTTATAAAGTTATTCGTTTTATTAGATTATAAATAAAATATATTATATTTTATTTAAAAGATATTGTTTTATTAGAATATTTTATTAATACTGTATAGTAAATCAATATGGACCGTCCGTTTAAAAGTAAATCAATCTGGACCGTTCATGAATTAGTTACTATTCAGTCCATTCTCCTATAAATAGAAGCTCATTCCTTCATTATTTCTTACTAATTCACTAAAACTCTAGAGAGAGAAATTATAGAGAGAAAGAAGAAAAATATTTTGCTACTTCACTTTTCCAATATCCAGTTTCTTCTAAGGTAAGGGATATTATTTATTGTACTCGTAAGAGTTATTATTTATTTCATCTTTATGAAGAGAACTTCTGTTATTCCATTCTTTATCATTATGTTGGAATAACCTGTCTATGCGAAGTACCGCATACATGGTGAAATTCTTCTGTTATTTCATTCTTTATTATTCTGTTGGAACATCCTGTCTGTGTGGTTTATGCATGACCTGGTTCCGTTTTTTATTATTCTGTTGGAACATCCTGTCTGTGCAGATTACGCATGACGTGGTTCCATTCTTTATTATTCTGTTGGAATAACACTCGTCATATGGTCTATCGCATGCATGATGATTTCTCTCGTTATTCCATTCTTTATTATTCATTGGAATAACCTGTTTGTGTGGATTATCACATGCATGGTGAATGATCCTTTGTATTCATTCCTTATTAAATTGTGGAAATGATTTGTCTAAGTGGATTATCGCATGGCGGGCGAAAATCCATTTGCAGTTTTATATATTCTCTTATACTCAGTTGGTTAAAGCTTTGACTTCTATACTCCATGAAATTAGTGAAATATCCTTGATATTTGCGCTTCATCCAGTATCTTTTCATGAAAATATTCTTCTGAGCATTCTTAAATTTTACTCCACAAAGAAGTATCATGTTAACAATTTGGACTTTATTGGTTACTGGATAAATTAATTCTTGAGCTTGTTTTATTGAATTCTTATTTCATTGTCATCATCCTCATGTTTATATTATGTTAAAAGTCATCTGTGGCCTGTAGTGCATAGATGGACTTGGTATGATTATGACCAGGGATTAATCGGTATAATCATGACCGTAATATAACAAATGATGTGGTAAAAATCCTCATTGGCCGTAGTGTATTGATGGACAGTTGTTGGCATGATCATGATCATTAATGATTACACGAATATCCTTGGCCCGTAGTGCATGGATAATTTGTGGTCGTGATACTAATGAATATCCTTGGCCGTAGTGCAGGGATGATGTGGTTTATTTATTAAGCTGAGTATCAGCAATAAAAGTGATGAAAAACCTTTTAAATCATATAAGATAGTAGATTTTATTCTCTACTTGACTCTTTTAATGGATTGCTTGTTCCGCTGCAGTTAAACTTGATATTTTTTTTATATTTTATCAGTTTAACACTGTTGAAGGCTAATGATAATTTATTCTGCATTATCTTAGTCATAATATTTCTTACTGGGCTAGTTGAGCTCACCCTTTCTTTCACTGTTCTCTTCAGGAAATGAGAACGTAGCCGGGACTAGTTGGGGAACGGAGTGACGGTCCAGATGATAGCATTAGTAGTCCTCACTATTCTGTTAAATAGTGTGACAATAAATGTAGTGAGGACTCCATTGAGTGTGGATATTGTCTAGATGACAATATTCTTATTAAAACTCTCAGTTATGTCTTGTCGTATTCTACACGACAGTTGTATTATTAAGTTGCATTTGAATTTTGTACCATGTATCTGGCAACCCA
Source organism: Panax quinquefolius (assembly GCA_020205615.1). Taxonomy (NCBI): domain Eukaryota; kingdom Viridiplantae; phylum Streptophyta; class Magnoliopsida; order Apiales; family Araliaceae; genus Panax; species Panax quinquefolius. Next base: position 13,204,248 of record CM035170.1, on the reverse strand, counting down.
AGATGGGTGATGTATACCTGTTTTGGGGGCGTCACAACTGTCTCTAACAGATAAGAGATCACCACTTAAAGCTTCATTTATCTATTACCGTGTACAGCTCTCTGTCGCTGCACACATCTGTTTGCTCAAAAACATTAGTAGAAAACGTTAGACACTGATTTTTGTAGTGGCCCTTCTCGTGACAATGATAACACTCAACCTGAGATTTATCCTTCTTGCTTGGTCTCGCCTGAGACCTTTCTCGTTCCTTGCTAGAATACTTCTTTCGATTAGGACCCCTACCACGCCCATCTGAAAAAAGCAAGAAGACTGTCTCCTTGATCTCTGGAAGTAATGCTCCTAAAATTATTCCGGTCCAAGACTGCTTGTAAAATCCCAAATTTTACGAATAAAGATTTAATTTTCTCGAAATATTTTTTTCAAAATTATGGTGTGGGTTTGAGATAATGTTATAGTTGTGGGTAATATTTATAAATTTTGAAAAGTATGCAAGTTGTTGTATAATATTCGATTGGTCAGGGAATATTCTTTTTGTCGGGGAATATCCGTACGACGATACAATCATTGGTGGACCCCACAACAGAATTATTATCGGATTGGGAAAACGACAAAAATATTTTTATGAAAATAACGGCGGAAGTTTTACCGTTAAAACTGTTGAACTACTCGGTAATAAAAGTACAGTAATACGCGTGGTAGCATAGTAGCACACGGTATTGATTATTGATGCTTATGTGAGAAGTCACTCAGTTTTGTTCAATTATTGCTACAGTACTTGTTGCATAGTATCTCAAGTTATTTGATTCAATTATTGTCGATATTTTATATATTATTAAATCAATAATTGAGACGACGAAGTTATTAATATTTTTATTTGTAATATTAACGATGTCTAAAAGTTCTGTCAATGAGAAGTTTGGTCACCTAATTTTGCGCCAATAGGGAGAAATCCTTATTGGAATGCCCCCTCTTTTTTGGGAACGACCTGATCGATTAATATTGTGAATTATAATAATGGTGATAAATTTTGTTTTATTATTATTATAAATGTAATAAAACAGAAAACTTTTTATATAAAATAGAATACTTTTTTATAAAGTTTTGTTTTATTTGATTATAAATAGAATATATTATATTTTATTATGCATAGTGTTTGCAAGTGCTCGCATAGTGTTTGTATAATAAATTTTTTTATATAAAATGAATACTTTTATAAAGGTATTTGTTTTATTAGATTTTAAATAAAATATATTATATTTTATTCTCGCATAGTGTTTGCATAGTAAAAACTTTTTTATATAAAATGTAATACTTTTTATAAAGTTTTGTTTTATTTGATTATAAATAGAATATATTATATTTTATTGCATAGTGCAACATAGTATCCTTTCCATTCTCCTATAAATAGGATGCTTAGTTAGAACTGAAAATCACAACAAAAATTCAGAGAATTCTTCTTTTATAATCTTGAGCGTATTTCTTTAGAGTTTAAGAAAGCTTTGAGCGTAGAAAATAGTGCAAGTTTTCTTCAAGTATATCCCCGCTTCTACCGCTTTTAATACTCTTCTTTTTAAGGTAAGGGGTATTATTCTTTCGTATTCATGAAGAGAGTTATTTTCTTTCAATACTGTGAGACCCCGAATTTTATGAAATAAAAGTGTTCAATTTTTCTATTTTGGTGAATAGTTAAATTGATAAAAGTTTAAAGTTAAGGGTGACATTTGAAAATTTTTCAAAGTAAGTGATGATGAAGTTTTGTTTTATTAGTATTATTAATGTAATAAAATAGAAAAGCTTTTTATATAAAACAGAATACTTTTATAAAGTTATTCTATAAATAGAATATATTATATTCTATTATGCATAGTGTTTTGCATAGTAATATCTTTTTATATAAAATAGAATACTTTTATAAAGTTATTCATTTTATTAGATTATAAATAGAATATATTATATTTTATTTAAAAGATTTTTCTTTAAATCTGGACCGTCAGATTAAAGTAAATCAATCTGGACCGTTCATGAGTTAGTTACTATGCAGTCCATTCTTCTATAAATAGAAGCTCATTCATTTATTATTTCTTACGAATTCACTGAAACTCTAGAGAGAGAAACTATAGTGAGAATTCTTCTTCTATAATCTTGAGCGTATTTCTTTAGAGTTTAAGAAAGCTTTGAGCGTAGTACATGTTTTCTTCGAGTATATCTTCGCCCTACCAGTTGGAGTACTCTTCTTTCAAAGGTAGGGGATATCATTATTGTGTAAGGGATATTATTTGTTATACCTGTAAGGGGTGTTATTCTTTCGTATTCATGAAGAGAACTTCTGTTATTCCATTCTTTATTATTCTGTTGGAATAACCTGTATAAGCGGACTCCCCTATACTTGGTGAAATTCTTCTGTTATTCCATTCCTTATTATTATGTTGGAATAACCTGTTTATGCGAAGTACAACATACATGGTGAAATTCTTCTATTATTCCGTTCTTTATTATTCTGTCGGAATATCCCGTCGGTGCGAATTTCGCCTGACCTGGTTCCATCATTTATTATTCTGTATTTACGATTTTGTCGGAATATCCTGTCTGTGCATTTTACGCCGGACCTGGTTCCATCATTTATTATTCCGTATTTACGATTCTGTCAAAATATCCTGTATGTGCATTTTACGCCGGACCTGGTTCCATTATTTATTATTCTGTTGGGAATAACATGTCTGTACGGTCTCTATCGCATGCATAGTGATTTCTTCTGTTATTCCATTCTTTATTATTCTGTTGGAATAACCTGTCTATGTGGATTATCACATGCATTCCTTTGTATTCATTCCTTATTAAATTATAGAAATGATCTGGTTACGTTGATTATGATGAGAGTCATAATAAAAGCATTGGACTGATGAAAATCATGGGTATATGTAGTATTAGTAAGTGTTATAATGAGTTATGTTGGTTATTATGTGAAAACATGAAAGTTTCTTAGAAATCACAAAGGATTGAAAAATCAAATTTTGGTGAAAATGGAACATGAAATTCAATTGACCACATCTCCTATTATATTTTGAATTTTTGAGTGTGGTCAGGTTCTAGAGTTAGATCTATGAGTTTTGTAGCATCTCCAAGTGGAATCACTGAAAAAGGTGTTGTAGATTTTCGTGTGGACTGATTTTAGCAAAAGAGTCAAAAGCTGGAAATTACCGAAATGCTACTGTCCAGATTTTTAGAAGGGCTGCTTCGGCCACTTAATTTATGAGAAAAATTCTGGCCTTTTGGGACATGAAAGTATATGGTATAAAATATCTCCTATCCAAAAATGAGCTCATTTTGACTTAAAATGAGCAAGTTATGATCATTTCAATATTTAGGTTTTTCCGATGAAAAACGATATAATCGGAGTTCTATAACTTCGATGACCATGAAATTTAATCTGGAAGCTCATGTTAACTTGTGTAAGATCCTGCTAAGATTTGGGAATTTCTGGAGTTAAACTTAAGGTAGCTAATTTTTTAAGGAATTAATTAGAAATTGATTTTTGAAAAATAGTAAATGAATTTTAAAAATTCTAAGAAAAATATATGTTCAATATGGGACTATATTATGCTTAATCCCAGAAAAGAATAATTTTTGGGACTGATTTGGTATTTTTTATGAAAATAATCTAGTTACGAGTAAATGAGACGTTATTAGTTCTTGGTTAAATTAATTCTTGAACTTGTTTTATTGAATTCTTATATCAATGTCATCATCCTTGTCAACGTCGGGATTTTTGGGTGTCCCTTTCCGTTACTTGTTCTTTGGTGTTCTCATTTTAGGTGAGATTTGTTTGAAAAAACAAGTGAAAAAGGTCCGACATGTATAATGTCGACGATGGACTGTTAAGAGTCGCCAGTTGGTTTTTTAAATGGTTGTACCAACACAACCGAGAAAAGGTTTGCACATTGACCCAGTGATGTGACATTGCTAAACGGGTCGATGAAACCGAGATTCATTAGGGTCCGGGGACTTGGTTATGCGGGGACAAGGTGTTAGGCACCCCCCGACATCCATGTTACCACGGTGGCCGCCTCTTTTCAAGAAACTATTATCTGAATGTGTGTGTGTGTGTGTGGGTCAATGTGCTATTATTTGGAAGTAGTGCGAGGCCTCGTTCGAACCTATATACACAAGGTTTGAATTTATGCAAAAATTTAATTTTTAGCAAGATATGGCAGTGATGTTTTATAAAAGAGGTTTTTCAAACCCTGATGCTCAATAGTAATTGAGACCTTTTACACTCCCATTTTATTAAGTGTTCGGCTTGATTGATTTTATTTCACGAATGCGAGGCATCCGTACTAAAATAATGTACAAATATAATGCCGACTTCCTCGTGGGTATGGAAACCATCTGAGGAAATTCAGACACCGCAGAATAATTTACAAGCTGCTTACAGCTGAAAATGTCCATCACGGGAACCGAATCTAGATCCAATAGGTTGAATCTGTGATCACATGATTCCTAGGCGCACAAGATACCGCAATTTGTATGAAAGCAGTAAGCAGATATAGATATAAAAGCTGTAAATATATATATACAGATAGGATCACAAACCACGAAGCACCTCCATGGGAGATCAGAAATGTAAATAAAGCTATTAAAAGCTATCAACCATCACGGAGGAAACTCCAAAGGGATTTAAACGTAAATAAAGTCAGAAATATTGGCCAACCGCCTTACGAAGGAAACTCAAAGCGGATGTAATATAAATAAAGTCGTAAAAGTTTATCAAGCGCCACAAAGGAAACTCAGGCGCAGATAATTATATATATATATATATATATATAGCAATAAACGCACCGGATGTAAAATCCGAGCTCATCGAATAGAGTTCGACAACAGATTCATATATATAAATATATATATACAAAAGCGAAGTAACGACACAGGATATAAAATCGGGCTCATCGAATGTAAATGACATGGTTACCATATATATATATATATATATACAAAAGCGAGTAAACGCTCCAGACCGAAGTCTAGGCTCATCGAACAAAGTTCGACACACAGTTAATATATATAAATGTATATATATATATATATATATATATTAAAGCAAATAAACGCTCCAGACCGAAGTCTAGGCTCAATCGAGGCATAACTCGATAATGTTAGTCAATATATATGTAAATATATATACAATATATATATATATATATATATATATATATATATATGTACAGACTGAAATGAAACCACGGAACGAAGTCCGGACAAAAGCAAGCAACACAACTCTCAACGTGTAGAAGGGTGTGTGCAGAGATGAAGAGAAAGACTCTAAAGTGTGTGAGAAAGCTTACAGCTGACTGCTAAAGAAGACTTCTATATCTTTAGAGTGGGTAAACACTGACTTTTGTAGGTACAAAAGGGATATATATAAGCTCACTGTGTGTTTAAAAGGGAAAGTACAATCGCATGGGGTGAGTGTAGAAAGCAAATTCAAAGGGGCTTCCTCGCCTTTTTTCTCTTGCAAAATGGGCCGCCCAAGCCCTCTATTTATAGGCATTTTAGCCGCAGATGTACCTGCGGCTGAGCCGTAGGTGTACCAGAGGCAACCCGGGTGGGCCCGAGTTTTTGGTCAGTCGTCTCAAGCACGTCCACTCGAATCGTAATGTCCACTCGAACTTTCGAAGTGCAATCCGCATCTGCTTGAGGTATACTGGACCTATTTCGATCATCATTCTATATGAGTGGTACGATGGCATGGGATTAGAGTTTGTACGAAGTCATTGAAGATGGGACGATGCCCTCCGATCTTCAAGCTTCATCTTTCATTCGTTACCCCGCACAATAGTCACTCGGGATTGGTTAGTCTTGTGGGACATTGTTGCGTAGAGACGTGATGTGGCATTGTGTTGACGAGATGATGATGTTGCCCCTCACCGGTGTTATCATCGGATTGGGCTGATAAAGCAGACGTTGCTCAGACTTCGCTGAGATTGAACTGCTACAATTGTTGAAGGTCCTCATTGTTACCTTTGAGGTGTGCCTGTCTTCCCAATGTTATTGCCGGGTTGGTGCAGTGTATCTCGTTATGAGGGCCGAGATTGAAGCTGGTTGCATTTGAAATAAGCATTTCTCGGGTTATCGTCGAAATAGCATTCCTTGGGGCTATTACCAAGGTTGGTGGCTATTACCATGGTTGGGACTGAGACAGGATACCTCGGGGTTATCTCCGAGATTAATCGGTCTTCTCCGGTGTGTGTTCCGGTATTGTATCTGCATGCCTCGGGGTTATCTCCGAGGTTGGATTTGTTACTCCCAGAGTGTGATCTGGGTTGATGATGAACTTCCGGTAGTATCCGGTATGAATTTGGATTGTCTTTTAGGGTTCTCTCTTAAAAAGAAGAATTTGTCCTCCTGCAATGTTAATGACAGGTATACAAAAAATTTCGATTGTCTACAATCCTTATATTTATATTTTGTTGAAAGTCATTTGTGGCCTGTAGTGCATAGATGGACTTGGTATGATTATGACCAGGGATTATTCAGTATAATCATGACCGTAATATTACAAATGACGTGGTAAAAGTCCTTATTGGCCCGTAGTGCATTGATGGACAGTTTTTGGTATGATTATGGCTATGGATTCTCTTCGGCCATGGGTGCAAAGATGAATGGTTTTATAGCATGATCAGGACCATTGATAAAAACACGATTATCTTTGGCCCATAGTGCATGGATAATTTGTGGTTGTGATACTAATGAAAAAGTCCTCATTGGCCCGTAGTGCATTGAAGGACAGTTTTTGGTATGATTATGGCTATGGATTTTCTTCGGCCAAGGGTGCAAAGATGAATTGTTTTATGGCATGATCAGGACCGTTGATGAAAACACGATTATCTTTGGCCCGTAGTATATGGATAATTCATGGTCGTGATACTAAAGAATATCCTTGGCTTGTAGTGCAGGGATGATTTGATGATGTGGATTAATTATTGAGCTAAGTCTCAGCAATGAAATATTAATTTATGGATGTGATAATAATGAATATCCTTGGCCGTAGTACATGGATAATTCATGGATGTGATATTAACGAATATCCTTGGCCATAGTGCAGGGGTGATTCGATAATGTGGATTATTTGTTGCTTGAGTCTCAAAGATTATTGGTTTTACAGTTGTATATCTTTGGCCTGTAGTGCAAAGATGAATTTATTAGTATGATTATGAGCAGGAATTGTGATTTGGTATAACCATGATTTGTGATATTTCAGGTGAATATAGGTGATGAGAATCATCTTCGTCCTAGGCGCGAAAAAGGAATTCAGAATCACAATTATGATTATGAGTTATTCATATGATTGTGGACAGGAATTGTTGATTGATGTTACAGGGATAAAACATTATTGGTGGACTTTTAACATGGAGAAGATAATAGACATGATGGTCTATTTGACTCTTTTAATGGATTGCTCGTTTCGCTGCAACTATGGTTGAAAAGTTTTATCATATACCATATGTTCTAAATCTCTGATTTATTATTTACGAAAGCTATTGATAATTAAATTATCTTTAGTCATGAAATTCTTTACTGGGCTAGTTGTGCTCACCCTTTTGCTTCACAATTCCTTTCAGGTAATACGAGTGTAGCTGGGTCGAGCAAGGATAACAGGGGAATAGAACGGTGGTCTATAGCTGTTGAGGTTCTCCCTAAATAGTATGGAAATAATTTTGTTAAGAACTTTAGATAAGTGTGTCGTATTGTATACGTCATTTGATATTTAATTTTGGTGAACCAAATAGGGTGAGGTGAACCCAACTTTGGAAGGGTGTTTTGCCACTATCATACAAGATGTCTAATGACATACAACCTCGTGTTATCATAAGACAGGGTTGTGCACATCCATTTGTTGAGTATATCTACGAGCACTACCTATATGATCTGGGAGTTTATTTGAAGTATAATTTTCACTTGGAGACAATGGAGATAGTTATAAGTCAACAGAAGACTCACCATTGAAAAAAAGATGATAGTAATCTTCTCGTTTTTCTTTGGGGTCTATTGGGTCAACCAAGGATAATTCTGTGGATATAAGATATCTATTCTAACTTAGACGCATGGCCTCCCATGTACGAAGGTTTCCTTGAGCACTTCCCAAAGATTTTAATTTCTAAAACAGTTTTTGACTGTACTTTTATGTAAGGTACCATTGTAAGGTTGAGGCACCATGAGAGTTACATACATTTGTATTAAAACTCACAGTTAACTGTGGTCGTATTCCATATGATAGTTCAACAGTTGTATAAATGAAGTTTTTATTTGATTTTTATAATGTGATATCTGGCGACTCAGAATGGGTGATGTATACCTAATTTTGGGGGCATCACAATTGGTATCAGAGCTTAGGGATATGGTCGCTGGCGGAGATAAGAGTCTAGAACTAGGAGGGGAGTGACGAGTTATATACTTCGCTAGTGTGTGACTTACCTAAGCTGAAATCGTTTACTTAATAAATTGACAAATTATGATATGTCGATTAACCTTTGTTTTGAAACTATATTCCAGAATGATATTTGAAATACAGGAGATGAGAAATGGGAAAATCATGATAGCGAGGAAAGTACCAGGAAGGTACAATCTGAAAAGAAAGCAAGGTATTCTCATCTCTTCAAATATCAGGTACGTCATCTCTTCAAATATCAGGTATGTACGTAAATTTCGAGAGCGAAATTTCATAAGGAGGAGAGATTGTGAGACCCCGAATTTTATGAAATAAAAGTGTTCAATTTTTCTATTTTGGTGAATAGTTATATTGATAAAAGTTTTAAGTTAAGGGTGACATTTGAAAATTTTTCAAAGTAAGTGATGATGAAGTTTTGTTTTATTAGTATTATTAATGTAATAAAACAGAAAAGTTTTTTATATAAAATAGAATACTTTTATAAAGTTATTCTATAAATAGAATATATTATATTCTATTATGCATAGTATTTTGCATAGTAATATCTTTTTATATAAAACAGAATACTTTTATAAAGTTAATTAGATTATAAATAGAATATATTATATTTTATTTAAATGATTTTTCTTTAAATCTGGACCGTCAAATTAAAGTAAATTAATCTGGACTGTTCATGAGTTAGTTACTATACAGTCTATTCTTCTATAAATAGAAGCTCATTCATTCATTATTTCTTACAAATTCACTGAAACTCTAGAGAGAGAAACTATAGAGAGAATTCTTCTTCTATAATCTTGAGCGTATTTCTTTTGAGTTTAAGAAAGCTTTGAGCGTAGTACAGATTTTCTTCGAGTATATCCTCGCCCTACCAGTCGGAGTACTCTACTTTCAAAGGTAAGGGATATCATTATTGTGTAAGAGATATTATTTGTTATACCTGTAAGGGGTGTTATTCTTTCGTATTCATGAAGAGAACATCTGTTATTCCATTCCTTATTATTCTGTTGGAATAACCTGTATAAGCGGACTCCCCTATACTTGGTGAAATTCTTCTGTTATTCCATTCCTTATTATTATGTTGGAATAACCTGTTTATGCGAAGTACAACATACATGGTGAAATTCTTCTATTATTCCGTTCTTTATTATTCTCATTTAATATCCCGCTTGGCATGTAATTTCACCGATTGGTTCCAAAGATTTATTATTCAGTATTTACGATTTTGTCGAATATCCCGCTCAGGCATTTTACGCGGACCGGTTCCATCATTTATTATTTCAGATTTACGATTCTCGTAAAATATATCCGATCGCAAGGCGTTTACTACGGATCTGGTTCCATTATTTATTATTCTGTTGGAAATAACATGTCTGTGCGGTCTCTATCGCATGCATGGTGATTTCTTCTGTTATTCCATTCTTTATTATTCTTTTAGAATAACCTGTCTATGTGGATTATTACATGCATGGTGAATGATCCTTTGTATTCATTCCTTATTAAATTATGGAAATGATCTGGTTACGTTGATTATGATGAGAGTCATAATAAAAGCATTGGACTGATGAAAATCATGGGTATATGTAGTATTAGTAAGTGTTATAATGAGTTATATTGGTTATTATGTGAAAACATGAAAGTTTCTTAGAAATCACAAAGGATTGAAAAATCAAATTTTGGTAAAAATGGAACATGAAATTCAATTGACCATATCTCCTATTATATTTTGAATTTTTGAGTGTGGTCAGGTTCTAGAGTTAGATCTATGAGTTTTGTAGTATCTCCAAGTAGAATCACTGGAAAAGGTGTTGTAGATTTTCGTGTGTACTGATTTTAGCAAAAGAGTTAAAAGCTGGAAATTACCAAAATGCTACTGTCCAGATTTTTAGAAGGGCCGTTTTGGCCACTTAGTTTGAGAGAAAATTTCTGGCCTTTTGGGACATGAAATTATATGGTATAAAGTACCTCCTGTCCAAAAATGAGCTCATTTTGACATAAAATGAGCAAGTTATGACCATTTCAATATTTAGGTTTTTCCGACAAAAAATGCTATAACCGGAGTTCTATAACTCCGATGACCATGAAATTTAAACTGGAAGCTCACGTTAACATGTGTGAGATCCTGCTAAGATTTGGGAATTTCTGGAGTTAAAATTAAGGTAGCTAATTTCTTAAGGAATTAATTAGAAATTAATTTTTGAAAAATAGTAAATGAATTTTAAAAATTCCGAGAAAAATATATGTTCAATATGGGACTATATTATGCTTAATCCCAGAAAAGAAAATTTTTTGGGACTAATTTAGTATTTTTATGAAAATAATCTAGTTACGAGTAAATGAGACGTTATTAGTTCTTGGTTAAATTAATTCTTGAACTTATTTTATTGAATTCTTATATCATTATCATCATCCTCATATTTATATTTTGTTGAAAGTCATCTGTGGCCTGTAGTGCATAGATGGACTTGGTATGATTATGACCGTGGATTATTCTAAGATAATCATGACCGTAATGTTACAAATGACGTGGTAAAAGTCCTCATTAGCCCATAGTGCATTGATGGACAGTTTTTGGTATGATTATGGCTATGGATTCTCTTCGGCTAAGGGTGCAAAGATGAATTGTTTTATACCATGATCAGGACCGTTGATAAAAACATGATTATCTTCGCCCGTGAGCATGGATAATTTGTGGTTGTGATACTAATGAAAAAGTCCTCATTGGCCCGTAGTGCATTGATGGACAGTTTTTGGTATGATTATGGCTATGGATTCTCTTCGGCCAAGGGCACAAAAATGAATTGTTTTATGGCATGATCAGGACCGTTGATGAAAACACGATTATATTTGGCCCGTAGTGTATGGATAATTCATGGTCGTGATACTAAATAATATCCTTGGACTGTAGTGCAGGGATGATTTGATGATGTGGATTAATTATTGAGCTGAGTCTCAGTAATGAAATATTAATTCATGGATGTGATAATAATGAATATCCTTGGCCATAGTGCATGGATAATTCATGGACGTGATATTAACGAATATCCTTGGCCGTAGTGCAGGGGTGATTCGATGGTGTAGATTATTTGTTAAGCCGAGTTTCAGCATTATTGATTTTACAGTTGTATATCTTTGGCCTGTAGTGTGACGCCCCCAAAATTAGGTATACGTCACCCATCTTGGGTCGCCACTTACATGGTACATAAATTCAAATACAAACTTAATTATACATCCGTCGTGGTAACATACGCACAATACATAAACCGAGAGTTCTAATAGAATATTGTCATTTAGACAATATCCATACTCAAGGAGTCCTCATTACATTTATTGTCACACTATTTAATGTAATAGTGAGGACTACTAATGCTATCTTCTGGACCATCACTCTTTTCCCGACTCGTCCCCGCCTATATTCTCATTTCTCAAGAGAACAAAAGGAAAGAAAGGGTGAGCTCAACTAGCCCAAAGAAGAAATATTATAACTAAGATAATGCGTAATAAATTATCAATAGTCTTCAAAGAATGTTAAACCGATAAAATATAATAGACAACCGCTTTAATCTGCAATGAATATGTAATCCATTAAAAGAGTCAAGTAGAAAATAAAGTCTACTATCTTCTAGGTTTTAAAAGGTTTTCATCAATTTTTATCACTAAGACTCAGTTTAATGAATAAACCACAATATCTAATCATCCATGTACTACTGGCCAAGGATTTTCATCAAATTATCGATGGTCATGACTATACCGAATCACCCCGGTCATAATCATACCAAAAACTATCCATCACCGCATTACATGTGCCACCGAGGACTTTTGTCACATCATTTATATCAAGCCATGATTATACCGAATGATCCTCGGTCATAATCATACTAAGTTCATCTATGCAACGTAAGCCAAAGATAACATAATATAACATGAGGATGATGACAATGACATAATAATTCAATAAAACAAGTTCAACGAATTAATTTATTCAGAACTAATAATGTCCAAATTGTCAACATGATACCGCTTTGTAGAGTAAAATTCAAGAATGATCGTAAGAATATTTCCATGAAAAGATATCTGGATGAAACGCAAATATCAAGGATATTCTACTAATTTCATGGAGTATAGAAGTCAAAGTTTTAACCAACCGGGTATAATAAAGAATGGAATAACAAAAGAAATCACCACGCATGCGGTACTTGTGATGTATAAAGTTATTCCAACAGTAATAATAATAACGGAACCAAGTCGTGAAATTACACCCATATGTGATGTTCCAAATGTAATAATAAAGATGGAACCGCATCCGGTGTAAAACACATGATAGGATATTCTAATGTAATTATAAAGACGGAAACAGTGTCCTGTAAAAACACACGATAGGATGTTCCAAATGAATAACAAAGCGGAAACCAGTCCAAAGTGTAAAACACATGCATGTGATGTTCCAATGTAATAATAAAGATGTAATAATAGAAGAATGTCACCAAGTATAGGGTAAACCACGATACAAAAGTTATTCCAATGTAATAATAAGCAATGGAATAACAACAGCTCTCTTCATGAATAAGAAAGAATAACACCCTTTACGGCACAACAAATAATATTCCTACTTTAGAAGAATGAATATTGTAAAAGTGAAAAAGTAGTAATACTTTTCTTCTTTCTCTCTATAGTTTTCTCTCTAGAGTTTCAATGAATTCGTAAGAAATAATGAAGGAATGAGATTTCTATTTATAGAAAAACCGAGGGTGGCTCATGGTATTAACGAAGGGTCAAATGACTTCGTAATATCAAGAGACAACTACTATTCATGAAAAGGGTAATTAACCTTTGGAACAATCAAGAGGTCGTTAACTCGTAATATCAAGGGACAACTACTATTCATGAAGGGTAATTACTATCGACGAAGGTAATTACTATTGACGAAGGTAATTACTATTCACAAAGGTAATTACTATTGACGAAGGTAAATACTATTGATGAAGGTAAATACTATTGACGAAGGTAATTACTATTGACGAAGGTAATTACTATTCACAAAGGTAATTACTATTCACAAAGGTTATTACTATTGACGTAGGTAATTACTATTCACAAAGATAATTACTATTCACAAAGGTAATTACTATTGACGAAGGGACTCTTAGATGATGACATATATGGGCCCCCATAAAATAATCAAAGTTACCACAAACGCCTCATAAATGTAATCTTTATATACATCAAGGATCGAATAAATATTACCACAAATCATTTTATTTTTAATCAATACATATTTAATCTTTCAACAATTATTAATCATTTATAACTTGTCGCCTCAATTAATAATTTAATACTATAACATATTATACGAGATGATATCGTGATAATAATTGAATCAATAATATAAGAGATGTGATGTAGCAATTATCAGAAAGCAATAATCGAGCATACCGAGTGACTTCTCACGTAAGCATCAATAATCAATATCGTGTGCTACTATACAACCACGCCAGACATCGTACTTTTTACTACCGGGTAGTTCAACAGCTTTTGACCAGAACACCTCTCCGCCGTTATTTTTATAGAAAATAATTTTTTCGCTTTTTAACTACGACAATACTTCCATTGTTGGGTCCTCCAATGATTGAGTCATACTAATATTCCCCGACAAAAAGAATATTCCCCACCAAAATGAATATTTTATAACAACTTGCTTACTTTGCAAAATTTATAAATATTACCCACAACTATAACATTATATCAAATTTATTCCATAATATTCAAAAATAATATTTATAAAAAAATTCATCTTTATTTATAAAAGTCGGGTCTTACAACCTCCCTTCTTATGAAATTTCGCCTCAAAATTAGGGTACGACTGATATGATAAAGAGGTGAGGATACCTTGAATACCTTTATCGTTAAAAATATTAAATTCATCTTCTAATCCTACCAAAGATATTCATTAACAATTCATCTTTGCACTACAAAGCTAAAGATATACAATCAGAAACCAATAATCTTTGAGACGCAACTTAATAGTATCACGACCACAAATTATCCATGCACTCATTGGCTAAGGATATTCGTGTTTTCAATTACGGCCATGATTATACCAATAATCCTTGGTCATAATCATACCAAGTCTATCAATGCACTACTACTAAAGATGATTTTTACCACATCCATGAATTAATATTTCATTGTTGAGACTCAAATTTCAATAATTAATCCATATCATCGAATCATCCCCGCACTACGTGCCAAGGATATTCATTAAGATCACGACCACTTAATTATCCATGCACTACTACCAAAGATAATCGTGTATTCATTAGTATCACGCACCACAAATTATCCATGCACTACTACCAAAGATAATCGTGTATTCATTAGTATCACGACCACAAATTATCCATGCACTACTACCAAAGATAATCGTAGTATTCATTAGTATCACGACCACAATTATCCATGCACCACGTACAAAGATAATCGTAGTTTTCAATTACTACCATGATTATACCGAACAATCCCCGGTCATAATCATACCAAGTCCATCTATGCACGTGAGCCATGATGACTTTCAACATAATATAAGCATGAGGATCATGTCAATGATATAAAGAATCAATCAAATGAGATAAATGATAAATATTAAACATTTATAATATAATTTATCCAGATTCAAGAATATCCCCATGTTATCAATCACTTAATAATCTTATAATCTAATATCATTAATATTATAACAATATTTTAATCACTTCTTAAATTTATAAACAATTTATTTCAATTGTTTACGCTTTTACCATATAATGCATTTAATCATTCAAAATCCCATACTCATAAGATATCATCATCAATGATCAAATCCTCATCAAAAAATATGCATATACTCTATATAGGATTCTCTAGCCATAAAATCCTATTTTCCAATTTTGTTACTTCACATAACATATTTAACTCATATGTTCAGAATCAAACTATTTTTATGAAAAATATCAAATCAGTTCCAAAATATTTCTTTTCTGGGATTTAGTATAATATAGTCCCATAATGAAAATATATTTTTTCTAAAATTTTAAAATTTATTTACTATTTTTCAAAAATCAATTTCAAATTAATTCCTTAAGAAATTTGCTACCTCAAGTTTAACTCCAAAATTCCCAAATCTTGGCAGGACCTTACACATGTTAATGTGAGCCTCTAGTTTAAATTTCATGGTCATCTGAGTCATAGAACTCCGCTTATAACATTTTTCGTCAAAAAAACCTAAATATTGAAATGGTCATAACTTGCTCATTTTAAGTCGGAATGAGCTCATTTTTGGACACGATGTTCTTTATACCATATACTTTTATGTCCCAAAAGGCCTGAATTTTTCTCACTAATTAAGTGGCCGAAACAGCCCTTACAAAAATGTGGCAAAAATTTTTTTGGACATTTTGAAGTTTTGACTCCTTTGCTAAAATCACCCACACTAAAATCTACAACACCTTTTTTTCAGTGATTCCACTTGGATTAGTTAGGTAACTCATAGATCTAACTCTAGGACTTGACCACACTCAAAAATTCAAAATATAATAGGAGATTTGGTCAATTGAATTTCATGTTACGTTTTTCACCAAAATCTGGTTTTTAACTCCTTGTGATTTTTAAGAAACTTTCATGTTTTCACATACTAACCAACATAACTCATCATAACACTTACTAATACCACGTATACCCATGATTTTTATTAGTCCAATGCTTTTTTTATGACTTTCATCATAAACCACGTAAACTATTCATTTTAGTTAAAGAAATATTTGAGGGTTTAAGAAATGGGTTTTATACTGGGGTCAATACGAAATTCGATTTCACGCTCTACGTAGGCTAAGAAGTCTTCAAGAATACACAAGGAAATTTATTAATAATAGAAATATCATTCAAAACTGTGACTCTCATCCAAGACTTGGATAGTACGTCACATTGATACCAACTGTGACTTCTATCCCTTAACCTAGATAGCACCTCACAATGATACCTATAAACTTGCCATCTTCATTCACGATGTCGCCTACAGAAAGTCTGGCTTCGGTGCATTCCACACAAGGAAGTCAACAACGAAAGGTTCGGGGCTCTTTATTTATGGCTTGATATTACAATAATTGACTTTAGTAGTTTGGTTACTTAAATTCGCACAACAAGTTGGTTATGAATATAAAAGCTAACAACCTTACGAAAAGCATGATGAGTAGTTAACCAATTGATTCCTAAAATCACATCAAAGGCAAATATTTTCAAAAAGATAAGATCGACAGGTAACGTGAAAGTGTTTATTTGAATCAAACAAGATTTAAAAATAGTAGCGGTAACGAAGGCTCCTACTAACGAAGTTTCAACCAATAAGTCAAAGTCTAACTTCTCCGGAGTCAAATTTAAATGTTGAACGCAAGCAAGAGAGATAAAATAATGGGTAGAACCGGTATCTTATAAGGTATAGACTTCCCAATTTATAATTAACTAACCCTGCTAACTTCGTTCGGTTTACTCGCTGAGAAGTCATGAAAATGCACTTCCTAAAACCAACGACTTTGTTTTGTCCATATCCACCTTTGGTGCCACCGTCCCAAACTAGACTTGACTTTGGTGCACAACAAAATTGAGCTAAATGACCTTCTCTTCTTGTAATTTCCACTTCTATTATCTTTACCATGATTACCAATCAAGTGGTTACCATTTTTAGCATGATAATTTCCCCACGATGGTTATCATTGTTCGATAATTGCCACCACCCGTATGATTATTATCGTATTGTTGGTCGTTACCTTTTATTTGAGTGAATCAACACTCTCATGTGCTTCATTGCTTATCTCAAAGATTTTCGGATGTCATTCTCAAATACCGTCACAAAACAAGGGTTAATTAACATATCACATATTATTCCTATACTCGATGCACTCAATTAAATACCAAATAAATTTAGTAGGTCATACTAGCGAAGGAATTCCCGTCTCTCCCTCCTAGTTCTTATCTCACATCTCACCAGGATCATATCCCTAAGCTCGATACTAAATATGACGCCCCCAAAATTAGGTATACATCACCCATCTTGGGTCGCCACTTACACGGTACATAAATTCAAATACAAACTTAATTATACATCCGTCAGGTAATATACGACAATACATAAACCGAGAGTTTTAATAGAATATTGTCATTTAGACAATATCCATACTCAAGGAGTCCTCATTACATTTATTGTCACACTATTTAATGTAATAGTGAGGACTACTAATGCTATCTTAGGGACCATCACTCTTTTCCCCGACTGTCCCAACTATATTCTCATTTCACGAAGATAACAATGAAAGAAAGGGTGAGCTCAACTAGCCCAAAGAAGAAATATTATAACTAAGATAATGCGTAATAAATTATCAATAGTCTTCAACAATGTTAAACCGATAAAATACAATAGACAACCACCGCTTTAATCTGAATGAATATGCAATCCATTAAAAGAGTCAAGTAGAAAATAAAGTCTACTATCTTCTAGGTTTTAAAAGGTTTTCATCAATTTTTATCACTAAGACTCGGTTTAATGAATAAACCACAATATCTAATCATCCTCGTATTCACTTGGCCAAGGATTTTCATCAAATTATCGATGGTCATGACTATACCGAATCACCCCGGTCATAATCATACCAAAAACTATCCATCATCGCATTACTGAAGCCACCGAGGACTTTTGTCACATCATTTATATCAAGCCATGATTATACCGAATGATCCTCGTCATAATCATACTAAGTTCATCTATGCACGTAAGCCAAAGATAACATAATATAACATGAGGATGATGACAATGACATAATAATTCAATAAAACAAGTTCACGAATTAATTTATTCAGAACTAATAATGTCCAAATTGTCAACATGATATCACGCTTTGTAGAGTAAAATTCAAGAATGATCGGAAGAATATTTCCATGAAAAGATATCGATGAAACGCAAATATCAAGGATATTCTACTAATTTCATGGAGTATAGAAGTCAAAGTTTTAACCAATTTGGGTATAATAAAGAATGGAATAACAAAAGAAATCACCACGCATGCAAAGATTGACAGATGTATGTATAAAAGTTATTCCAATGTAATAATAATAACTAACCCAGTCGTGAAATTCACAATCGACAGATGTTCCCACGTAATAATAAAGATGGAACCAGATCCTGTAAAACACACAGATAGATATTCCAATGTAATGATAAAGAATTTTAATCGTGTCCGGTGTAAAACACACAGTATAGATGTTCCAACAAGAATAATAAAGACGGAATTCAGTCCGGTAAAAACATAAGATGTTCCAACATAATAATAAAATGTAATAGAATAATGTCACTAAGTATAGTAAAACACATACAAAGTTATTCCAATGTAATAATAAGTAAAATGGAATAGTAACAGCTCTTCATGAATAAGAAAGAATAACAAGTACAACAAATAATATTCTCACTTAAGAAGAATATTGAAAACAAATAATACTTTTCTTTCTTCTCTATAGTTTCTTCTGTAGTTTTAACGAAAGAAGAAATAATAGGCGAACAAGTTTTCTATTTATTCATGGGGTATTCTTGTATTAACGACGGTTAATTTCGTAATATTCAAGAGACAACTACTACGTAATTACCTCGGGAATTAATCTATAGTAGTTAACTCTCGTAAACTACTATTCATGTATGGGTAATTACTATTAATCGACGAAGCTTTACTAAAATTATTCACAAAGGTAATTAGTCTAATCAATCAATCAATACTATCGACGAAGGTAAATCAAATATTAATTACTGGCTACTATATAATCCAAAAGATAATTACTTTCGACGTAATATCAAGAGACAACTACTATTTTCATCGTAAGCGGGTAATTAACCTCGAACATCGAAGAGTATAAAATACTACGTAATATCAAGGACAACTTTACAATTATTCACAATGGGTAATTACTATATACGTATGATACCGTGATAATAATCAATCAATAATATAAGAGATGATAAAGAATTCACAAAGGTAATCAAAGATATTGATTTAATTTCACGAAATCAATAATCAATAATTATACAACTACGCCAGACATATTTCACTCGTATCATTGATTTCATTTTAGAAAAATATTTTGTCGCTTAACAACTTTAATACTTCCTTCAATGATTGAAAATTTATAAATATTACCACCCAAACTAATATTTTATAACAACTTGCTTACTTTGCAAAATTTATAAATATTACCCATAACTATAACATTGTGAAGACCCCTTTTATAAATAAAGATGAATTTTTATAAATATTATTTTTGAATATTATGGAATAAATTTGATATAATGTTATAGTCATAAGGTAATATTTATAAATTTTGCAAAAGTAAGCAAGTTGTTATAAAATATTCGCTTGGTCTGGGAATATTCTTTTTGTCTTGGGGAATATTCAGACGATTTACCAATCATCAGGACCCCATTAACTAAGTATTGTCGTAGTTAGAAAAACCACAAAATTATCTTTCTATAAAAATAACTACAGAGGTGTTACCGTTAAAACCGTTGAACTACCCTAAGAGTAAAAGTACAAAGAATAATTCGTGGTCAGATAAGAGTTAACACTCAGATTGATTATCGATGCTTACGTGAGAAGTCACTTAGCTATACTCAATTATTGCTACAAAGAATTGCCGATCATATCTCTTATATTATCGATTCAATTATTGTCACAAGATCATCCTCAGATAATATGTTATATTATTAATCGAGATTTAAGTTATAAATGATTAATAATCATTGAAAGATTAAATATGTGTCGATTAAAATAAAATGATTTGTGGTAATATTTATTCAATCCTCGATGTATATAAAGAGTCTCATATGCAGACGCTTGTGGTAAGTTTGATTATTTTATGGGGGCCCATATGTCATCATCTAAGAGTCTCTTCATTAATAGTATTTATCTTCGCGAATAAGAATTACCTTTGTGAATAGTAATTACCTTCGCCAATAGTATTTACCTTCGCTAATAAGATTTACCTTTGTGAATAGTAATTACCTTCAGGAATAGTAATTACCTTCAATAATAGTATTTACCTTCGCCAATAGTATTTACCTTCGGCTAATAGTAATTACCTTCATCAATAAGAATTACCTTCATCAATAGTAATTACCCCTTCGCAAATAGTAGAGTTGTTCCTTCAATATTACCAAGAGTTAATCGCCTCTTCTGTTCCAAGGGTTAATTACCCTTCAAGAAATAGTATTGTCTCTTCAATATTACCAAGAGTCATTTTGACCCTTCATAACACTCAAGAGCCACCCTCGCTTTTTCTATAAATAAAAGCTCATTCCTTCATTATTTTTACTTAATTCATCAAACTCTGTAGAGAGAAACTTTAGAGAGAAAGAAGAAAAGTATTCTCGCTACTTCACTTTTCCAATATTCAGCTTCTTCTAAGGTAAGGGTATTATTTGTTGTATTCGTAAGGGGTATTATTTGTTGCAATTCGTAAAGGGTATTATTCTTTCTTATTCATGAAGAGAACTTCGTTATTCCATTCTTTATTATTCTCATTGAATAACCTCAGATACGCCAGATACCCTATACTGGTGAAATCCTCCGTTATTCCATTCTTTATTATTCTGTCTGGAATAACTCAGATACGCCTGATACCCTATACATAATCAGATAACGTGGTTTACCCTATACTTGGTGACATTCTTCTATTATTCTCATTGAACATCCCGCTCAGTGTTTTTTACACCCGACCGGTTCCATCTTTATTATTCTCGTTGGAACATCCCCGCTTGTGCAGGAATTTCACCGACACGGTTCCGTTATTTTTATTATTCGTTGGAATAACCGCCTGCAAGGCCTCATCGCATTTACGGTGATTTCTTTTGTTATTCCATTCTTTATTATACCCAATTGGTTAAAACTTTGACTTCTATACTCCATGAAATTAGTAGAATATCCTCGATATTTGCGTTTCATCCAAAGATCTTTTCATGGAAATATTCTTCCGATCATTCTTGAATTTTACTCTATAAAACAAAGATTCTTGTCGACAATTTGGACATTAATAATTCCTAGATAAATTAATTCTTGAACTTGTTTTATTGAATTCTTATATCATTGTCATCATCCTCATGTTTATATTATGTTGAAAGTTATCTTTCGCTTACGCATAGATGAACTTAGTATGATTACGCACTGTGGTTCATTCGATATAATCACGGCTTGATATAAATGATGTGACAAAAGTCCTCATATTCCTCAGTAATGCGATGATGGATAGTTTTTGGTATGATTATGACCAGGGGTGATTCTAAGATTGTCACGACTATTGATAATTTGATGAAAATCCTCGACCGTGGTACGTGGATGATTAGATATTGTGGTTTATTCACTAAACCGAGTATTAGTGAAAACAATTGATGAAAACCTTTTAAAACCTAAAAGATAGTAGATTTTATTTTCTACTTGACTTTTTAATGGATCAGATATTCACCGCAGCTTAAACCGTGGTTGTCTATTGTATTTTATCGATTTAACATTGTTGAAGACTATTGATAATTTATTCCGCTTTATCTTAGTTATAATATTTCTTATCGTGGCTAGTCGAGCTCACCCTTTCTTTCACCGCTCTTCTCTCGTGAAATGAGAATATAGCCGGGACTAGCCTGGGAACCAGAGTAATGGTCCGAGAGGATAGCATTAGTAATCCTCACTATTCTCGTGAAATAGTGTGATAATAATTGTAATGAGGACTCCTTTTGAGTTTGTATAATATCTAGTAAACAATATTTGTATTCAAACTCACAGTTTATGTCGTATTGTACACGGCAGTTATATTAGTAAGTTGTATTTAAATTCTGTACCATGTAAGTGGCGACCCAAGATGGGTGACGTATACCTAATTTTGGGGGCGTCACACATTATATCAAATTTATTCCATAATATTCAAAAATAATATTTATAAAAAAAAATCATCTTTATTTATAAAAGTTGGGGTCTTACATGTAGTGCAAAGATGAATTTATTAGTATGATTATGAGAAGGAATTGTGATTTGGTATAACCATGATTTGTGATATTTCAGGTGAAGATAGGTGATGAGAATCATCTTCGTCTTGGGTGCGAAAAGGGAATTCAGAATTATAATTATGATTATGAGTTATTCATATTATTGTGGACAGGAATTGTTGATTGATGTTACAGGGATAAAATATTATTGATGTACTTTTAACATGGAGAAGATAATAGACCTGATGGTCTATTTGACTCTTTTAATGGATTGCTCGTTCCTCTGCAACTATGGTTGAAAAGCTTTATCATATACCATATGTTCTAAATCTCTGATTTATTATTGACGAAAGCTATTGATAATTAAATTATCTTTAGTCATGATATTTTTTACTAGGCTAGTTGTGCTCACCCTTTTGCTTCACAATTCCTTTCAGGTAATACGAGTGTAGCTGGGTCGAGCGGATATAACAGGGGAATAGAACGGTGGTCTATAGCTGTTGAGGTTCTCCCTAAATAGTATGGAAATAATTTTGTTAAGAACTTTAGATAAGTGTGTCGTATTGTATACGTCATTTGATATTTAATTTTGGTGAACCAAATAGGGTGAGGTGAACCCAACTTTGGAAGGGTATTTTGCCACTATCATACAAGATGTCTAATGACATACAATCTCGTGTTATCATAAGACAGGGTTGTGCACATCCACTTGCTGAGTATATCTACGAGCACTACCTATATGATCTGGGAGTTTATTTGAAGTATAATTTTCACTTGGAGACAATGGAGATAGTTATAAGTCAAGAGAAGACTCACCATTGGAAAGAAGATGATAGTAATCTTCTCGTTTTTCTTTGGGGTCTATTGGGTCAACCAAGGATAATTCTGTGGCCATATGATATCTATTATAACCTAGACGCGTGGCTTCCCATGTACGAAGGTTTTCTTGAGCACTTCCCAAAGATTTTAATTTTTAAAACAGTTTTTGACTGTACTTTTATGTAAGGTACCATTGTAAGGTTGAGGCACCATGAGAGTTACATACATTTGTATTAAAACTCACAGTTAACTGTGGTCGTATTCCATATGACAGTTCAACAGTTTGTATAAATGAATTTTGTATTTGATTTTTATAATGTGATATCTGGAAACTTAGAATGGGTGATGTATACCTAATTTTGGAGGCGTCATAAATACTCGTAAGGGTTGTTATTCCATTCTTTATTATTATGTTGGAATAACCTGTCTATGCGAAGTACCGCATACATGGTGAAATTCTTCTGTTATTCCATTCTTTATTATTCTGTTGGAATAACCTGTCTGTGCGGTCTATCGCATGCCTGGTGAATTCTGTTGTTATTCCATTCTTTATTATTCTGTTGGAATATCCTGTCTGTGCGGATTACGCATGACCTGGTTCCATTCTTTATTATTCTGTTGGAATATCATGTATGGTATGCGTACACGTATTTGATTGGTTCCATTCTTTAATATTTCGTTAGAATATCTTGTCGTCTTGATTACGCATTGAATTCGGTTCTATTATTTATTATTATGTTGGAATAACCTGTCTATGCGAAGTACCGCATATATGGTAAAATTCTTCTGTTATTCCATTCTTTATTATTTTGTTAAAATGATCTGTCTGCGTGAATTACCGCATGGCGTGCGAAAATCTATTTGCAGTTTCATATATTCTATTATACTCAGTTGGTTAAAGTTTTGGCTTATATACTCCATGAAATTAGTGGAATATCCTTGATATTTGCGTTTCATCCAGTATTTTTTCATGGAAATATTCTTCTGAGCATTCTTAAATTTTACTCCACAAAGCAGTATCATGTTGACAATTTGGACATTATTGGTTCCTGGATAAATTAATTTATAAATCTTTAAAATTTATTTTTGAACTTGTTTTATTGAATTGTCATCATCCTCATGCTTATATTATGTTGAAAGTCATCTGTGGCTTGTAGTGCATAGATGGATTTGGTATGATTACGACCAGGGATTATTCGGTATAATCATGACCGTAATGTTACAAATGATGTGAAAAAAGTCCTCATTGGCCCGTAGTGCATTGATGGACAGTTTTTGGTATGATTATGGTTATGGATTCTCTTCGGCCAAGGGTGCAACGATGAATTATTTTATGGCATGATCAGGACCGTTGATGAAAACACGATTATCTTAGGCCCGTAGTGCATGGATAATTCGTGGTCGTGATATTAAAGAATATCCTTGGTTTGTAGTGCATGGATGATTTAATGATGTGGATTATTTATTGAGCTGAGTCTCAGCGATAAAATTGTTGATAAATCTTTTTAAATCATAGAAGATAGTAGATTTTATTCTCTACTTGACTCTTCTAATGGATTGTTTATTCCGCTGTAGTTGTTGATCTAAAACTTGTTGTCTATTATATTCTATCAGTTGTTATACTGTTGAAGGCTAATGATAATTTATTTTGCATTATCTTAGTCATAATATTTTTTACTGGGCTAGTTGAGCTCACCCTTTCTTTCAATGTTCTCTTCAGAAAATGTGAATATAGCTGGGACTAGTCGGAGAATGGATTGACGGTCCAGATGGTTGCATTAGTAGTCCTCACTATTACGTGAAATAGTGTGATAATAAATGTATTGAGGACTTATTTTTAGTTTGAAATCGCATACAGAAGACAATATTTGTATTGAAACTCACGCATTTCACGTTATATATTTAAGTTTGTATTTGTATTACGTACCATGTATTTGATTTATTTCGGAATAGGTGATGTATACCTATTTTGGGGGCGTCACACTGCTGACATCACATAGTCAACTATAAGCTTTTCCTTCCTTACAAGGAGTGTAGTCTGGAGAGTTGAGTATGAATCTAGTAGAGAGACAAGAAGTAATAAGACTTTATCTTCTTCGTTCAACTTCACATCAATACTAGTTAATTGGGTCACCAATCTATTAAACTCATTAATATGATTGGCCAAATCTGGCCCTTCTTCCATTCGAAGTCGGTACAATTCTTTCTTCAAATATAACCGGTTTGACAGAGACTTTGACTTGTAAACTTTCTCAAGTTTCTCCCACAAGTCCTTCGAAGAGGTTTATGTCAAAACTTGATATTTGATCTGTGGCGCCAAACTCAATCTGATTGTTGCCACGACCTTTGCTTCAAGTTCCATCCATTTTTCATCTGTCATAGTCGCTGGTTTCTTCCCTTCTAGTGCCTTTGACAATCCTTGTCGAGCCAATATATCTTTGATTGTACACTGCCAAATACTGAAATTTGACTTACCGTCAAATGATTCAACTTCATACCTCGCAGTTGTGCTTGCCATCTTCATATTTGTGACATGTCTAATTTTTCTTTAAACGGATCGTACCAGTTGGCTAGGTAAGTGTAAGTCGGGTGAGAGTCTCTATGTGCTTTTGCAACGATGACTAATTAAATAACTACATTTCTTAAAGGCGCTGCCTTTTGAACCACTTTCCTAGACATCAACGGCGTGAATCAAAAGCTTTGATACAATTGTTGCGAAATCAGGCTCACACAAATACATTAAGATAAATACAAACACACTACTGTATGAGATATAAAATAATAACACCAGAAATTTAAGTGGAAACCCAACTTGGAAAAATCACAGGGAGAGATATCAGAAATTCACTATAAAAATAATATGGAGATTATAAACTCTCAATTGAGAAATAAACTAACTATTTATTTCTCTCTACACCCTCACCCTCAGAATGCTCTACCTCTAATTGAGCTTCTCACTCTTTAACTCTCTTTATTTTGTGAATAAGGTTCGACTCATCCCGCTAAATTCTAATTGATCCAGCTCAAATTCCCTTGTCAAGTCGAATTTGGTCGTCTAACTAAAAAAGTTGAGATCACCCGTGTAAGCTATTGAGTCATTGAATAGTTAATTAATAATTGATTAACTCGATCGATATAGTAATTGATTTTATGATTACTTAGATTTAATTTAAATCAACTAAAACTTGTTTTGACCTCGATTTAAGTCGATAAAACTTGAGAACTATAAGGCTACCCGAATGTGTATAACACAATTTGATAATAGAAAATGGCTTGTATGTCGACAGATAAATTTATGACGAAATTAAACAGATATTTACATGAAATTCTAAACAATAGGATAGAATTTATCAGAGTAAAACTATTTTTAATTTTATCTATTCTATGTCTTCATATAAATTGATATTTACATAAATTTGGGTGTCGTATATAGTAAAACTCTTTAAAAATACTTAATAAGATTCGACTGAATTTGATACTTTTAATTTTTGAGAACTGATATTTTTACATAAAAATTTAATATTTTTATATGATTCTTCTTATATAAATATTGAGTGAGTCCCACGTTGTGGAGCTCAAATTCAATAAGTTTGTGATAATAATTTTCGGAAAGAATAATGCTAGAGATACAAATTATTTTACAAATATTTTACAAATTGTTGATGTGGCATACTCCACTTTATCATATTGTGTGGGACTGAAGACTACATTGAAATAATTTGTTGATCAATACGCTGAGATAGAGTATGCCACATCAACAGTTTGTAAAATAATTTGTGTCCGTAACATTACTATTTTGGGAAAAGTGTGGTGAGAAAGGAGGTCAACGAGGGCGGCTTCTTTCAACCTACTCGTAGATTTGTAATTGTAATTGTATGGCTGCTGGCTGCTGGCTGCTGGCTGCTGGCTGCTGGCTGCTGCACTACCAAATTAATTACTACTCCACCAGACAAGAGCCGGGTTGGGCACCACAAGCAGCATTAATTCAACTCAAAATTTAATGAGTTGAAAATGATATGAAGTGGGATGGTGATCTGCATGTACTGTCAGATTCATTCATCTGTTAATAGCCTGTCAAGGAAACAAGGACAATACCTGATTCTCTTTGCTTTTCTATATCTCTTTTCCTTTTTTAATTTCGCACGCCTTCTACTCACTCTTATCAACTTCCTTCCCATCTTCCTTTTTGGTCATATTTCTAAATTTACTTCCTTTTCTTTCTTTTTTCTTTAGCTTCTTCATTTTCCAAAGGTATATATATATATATATATATATATATATATATATATATATATGCAATTAAGAAAATTTTAATACTTTAATGATAGCAATATCGAGTGTCACTAAAATTGTCACCATACAACTAGTATTTTCTATATACATAATTATATATATTTTTTATCTTGTATAATTATAAACTTGAAATAAGAATCTACACACTAAATATTGAAACTAAAATTTTCTTATATTTTTATTTTATATAATTATAAAATTAGATGATCACAAGTTCTGCATAGCTTTCAACTTTATCCCCCAACAAAGTCAGAATCATGCGTTATATATTGAAAGTAAATCTTTCCTTCTTTTTTTTCTTCTCCTAATTTCCTTCTTCGTTACTTTCTCAGGTTTAATCCTTAAGATTGAAATGTACCTTAGAACTAAATTGTAATTGTGACTCCCCAAAATTCAGATTTATACAACTCAATTTGAATCACTAAAATTAGGGTTGAGTAAAGAAGTAAATTAGAATCGAAATCGCATAAATCGTACCAATTAAAATCGCACCAGCGATTTCGGCGTATGTGGCAGTTTTAGGTGGGTTGAAAAAATAAATTTACAATTTTGGTTACTAGCCAAAATCGCACGTATAAAATCGAAATCGCACCATGTTGGTAAAGTAGCCTATAATATTTCTGACTCTTTGTTTTATTGATTGTAATATTATTGTAATATGATCTTTGTTAACAATATGTTGTAATATGATTGAGCTACTCTTAGTAACAATATGATGTAATATGGTAGAGTAGCCCGCAAATTTTTACAGTATATTGTTACTAAGAGAACTAGAGTAACAAAAATTGTATTTAGCTTTTGTTTTGATGAGTAGGTTTCATACCTATGAATCCGATATTATTAAACTTAATCATTGCTATTTTTAATTGTTTTTTAGTATCTTTTTATGTGTTTTGTGTTTATTTCTTATAGGTTGGAGCTGGAGGGACAAATTGGTCATTTGGGAAAAGAAAAAGGTCAAAATTCATTAAAATTAGAGCTGAGTGGCATTTTTATAATTATGCGGTTCTCTGGTTGGCGCCAGCGCTTGAAATGGTTTTGGGTTGAGCGCCTAGGCGCTCATGTGCGGCTAAAGAATGATTTTTCTACTGCTAAGTGGGTTTTTGAAGCCAAGTAGGAATCTAAAAGAGAGGGGGGACTGATACTAGTAGGAGAAGACTTTGGAAAAGAGGGATCACTTAATTTTTCAAGAGATTGGCAGAGAGGACAACGAAGAAAAACACGAAGGAGAATTGCAAGGGTTGAAGATCAAAAAGAGAGTTTTTGAGCAAATTCAGAGTTTCTTTTTCCCTTCTCTAGTTTTATCTTTTGTAATTATCTGGGATGTTTGGATTATTAATATGGATGATGTTTTTCTTGATTATTAGCATGAACTAAATTTTCATTAAGATTACAACGGAACTTGGTATGTAGTTTAAATTGAACCTTTCCATTGAATGAAAGTTGGTTTTTATGGAATTGTTTATTATATCTTTTGTTTATTGATTAATTGTTTGGCCAACAATTATTATGATAATCTATACGAAATTAGAAGATGGAGTATAGATTGAGATCTGGATATGATAACATCTGTTCATATAATCTGAATAGGGTTAATATGATTATCATGTAGGATAGGAATATACCTATGTGTCTTTTGTATCCATTGAAAGAATTTGTGCGTAAAACCCTAATTAACTTGATTCACATAGGAATATAGTGAATTAATTGACTAGGGTGTTCCTTTTAATTTTGTGTCTTAAGGATCGGAGTTAGGAGGATTTGTTCACGTGTTTTGGAAAAATTGCGTGAATTTTATAAAGCATTCTTGGATAATGATTCTTATTAATTAATTGATTTGAATGAGAAGTAAATTGATTTAAATGAAATACCAAAGGAAGTTGTAATCTTAACATGTTAAATCTGCAGTTACTCTTGTGAAATTCTAATTTTAATTATTAGTTTTGTTAAGTTTAATTTTCAAATCACAAATAATATTTCGTAGTTTAAAATAGGATTAATTGCATTAGAATTAGTAATTGATAAATATTAGTCTATTTCCTCGTGGGAACGATATCCTTGTTTGCTGAATATTACAATTGAACGCGTATACTTGCGTGGTAAAGTGCTATTAAAAAATTAGGCAACAAGTTTTTGGCGTCGTTGCCGGAAAATTAATTTAATAATTATTTACCAATATTAATTTCAATAAAATTAGTCTTAATTTAAACATTTTTATTTTTATTTTTAGTTCTCTTCCTATATTTCTCTCCTTTTAGGTACCATGGATGACTTTGTGTATCAATGGCCATACACGAACATGACTCAACCAAGGGAAATAGGGATTGATGGACTTAATGCATTTTCCGCAGAGTCAGTACAAATTGAGGCAAATTCGAAGACGTTGGAGGTTATCGCAGCCCAACGGAGGCGAAGGATGGCAGTGTGTGACTATTGTGCTGGCAACCATCAAAGTCATCAATGCACCGTCAATTTTAAACCGGTACAATATAGTGGTGATTACCTCAATAACTATGTTGATCCTAACTATCACCAATATTGGGGGTATCACCTGGATTTTTCTTGGAGCTATAATTATGATGACCAACATTACGCTCTAAATCCATCATACACACCGGAATTTTCATGTCCACCTCCAGTGTCACAAGAGACAGATAATTCAAGGTTGGAGGAATTGTTTTCCAAGTTCGTAGCAGCAAATGAGGAGAAGATGAGTAATCAAGCGAGGTCAATTCAAAATCTTACGGATCAGATAGAGCAAATGACCAAAGCCATAAGAAACCTTCCTCTAAATACTTGGCTTTATGACATGGATGGCGAAATTGACGGAGAACCTGAACCAAATATACGACTGGATGAGCCACAAGATATCGAAAGTGTGGAGACAATTGGGGATAACGAAATAGAAGTCGACGAAGATCTAAATGGGTCTCCACCAAAGATCAAAGAGTCGGTCAGATTTGCAAAAGCATGCCCACTTGGTAGTCATATCGTCGGCGAAGCTCTTGATGACAAAAGAGCGAGTATAATTTTGAATCCATGGTGGGACGAGACAGAGAAGATAGACGAAGAGCCCATTGTGTGTGACAAGCTTCCATGCCCCCAAAGTGATCACATTCACAATGGAGAAAACACCTAGCTGTGGGACGTTCTTGATTGAGATCATACCAAATCAGAGCATGCTAGGTGACTTTAAAGCAATGGCTATCACAATTGGGAACCTACCAAAAGCTACATTATTTCCGATGGATGGAGGGTTCCTCAATTATCGAAGAGGAATTGGATAGCGTTGACCAGACAAAGTCAGGCTGAAAGACTATAATTCAAGCGTTAACTGGGAGGCAACCCATGAATTTTTCTATTTATTTTCTTTACTAGTTTATTTAGTAGATAGGAATTAATTTGCTTATTAAGTTCTCTTACCAATCCAAGTGCTATTCTAATCCATGTTGTCTCTCTTCAGTGTAGGTATTGGAGGTTCAATGGACATGCAAAAGATTATGAAAAGGTTATTCAAATCAAATTCAAGTGTGGTGCCCAATTTGTTCTATGTGCCTAATCTATTCTCCAAACTTAGCGGACAAGGAGGATTGCTATTGTAAAACTCCAACTTTTTGAATAAAGATGAATTTTCTATAAATATTATTTTTGAATATTATGAAGTGAAATTGATATAATGTTATAGTTGTGGGTAATATTTATAAATTATGCAAAGTACGCAAGTTGTTATATAATATTCGATTGGTCGGGGAATATTCGTTTTAACAGGGAATATTTGTACAACGGCACAATCATTGGTGGACCTTATTAACGGAATTATTTTCGGATCGAGAAAAACGACAAAAATACTTTTTATGAAAATAACTATGAATTTTACCGTTAACTCATTGAAACACACGGTGTTAAAAAAAATGCGATGTCTGGTGTGGTTGCATAGTAGCACACGATATTGATTATTGATGCTTACGTGATAAGTCACTCAGTTTTGTTCAATTATTGCTATAGTATTTATTGTAGAATTTACTTATTTTATGAACCCCCATTTACCCATTTTTCAAAATAATCGGTAGAAATCTTTCTGTATATATAAGTATTATATATATATTAATTATATGGAGGGGCCCACATTTGATAATGTTGGGTGGGTGGAAGATTTTCTTGTTCGGATGGGATTGGTATATATATATATATAAGAAGTTAATAATTGGTATATATATATATATATATATATATATATATTACCATTAGAGGGCGGAAGGAGATTATATGAGAAGAACAAGTGCTCATACAAACACAATTAAATAACTAAAAGAAATAAACAATTTTATTGATTATTTTCAAACTTGATACAAGATGATTAAATGACTTACAAGTTTACTGAAATAAGAACATTAGATGAAGTGGGGTTAAGTAGGCTTAATCAGCGGTTGAGGCTAAAGATTTATCAGAGAAGGAACTCTGAGTCTTTCTAAGTCTGCTTAAACCAAATGAATTCGAATTCCTTTTATAGAACAAGGAAAACGAACTATTACAATAACTGGGGTAAAGTAAAAGTAAAAAACATTTTACTAAAGTAAAAGTACAGGTAAAAATATTTTACTAAAGTAAAAGTACAGGTAAAAAAGGAAAAGAATCTACTTTCGGTGGAAAAACAGACGTCTCCTTTTGACTAATGCGGCCATGGGGCCAGATGCTTGAATGATTGTCGCCATGGTGAAAAGGAAGATGTCATTGACCAGTCAGTCAAAAGCAGTCTTGGCTATCACGGAGATGTCGCTTAACTATGCTACCAGAGCAGATGTCGATCGACTTAGTCTGCCAAGCAGTGTGTGGTCGACCGAGGCTCAAGAAAAGGGATCTTGAGCGTATTGAAGACTGATCGTGCCGTAGGGATCACAATCACCTTCATCTTCAAGATTTTGACTAGAGAATTCTTCTCTGGAATGAGAAGAAGCTTTATCTGAATATTCGTGTAACTGGTCAAGTCTCATATGAATAGCATCGGCAAGACGCCTTAACTGAGAGCTAGAGTAACTAAAGACATTAGTAACTTCGTCAATAGAGGGACAAATGATTTTTTTTTGACCGATCAGTGTCTTAGTGGATCGATTTATTGGAAGATGCAAACCAGGGGCCGTAAGGTCAAGTGGGTAATGGAGGAGTTAATAGAGGAGAAGGTGGAAATTCTTTATGAACTTGGCTAACTATTCTATCAACACCGAATTTATCCCACCATTTAATGAAAAACGGCAGAGACACATGAGAAATAGGGAAAGGTAAGTCCGAAAGCAGGCCCTAATTCCTATGGACGACGGAGACTGAAATACAATGACTTCTTGTGTAGCTAAAATGACATATTGCCATTTGAGGATCCAAGGGATCTTATACTTACTACAAAATATAAGGAAAACTAGAATTTCCTCATATTTGGAATGATAATTACTATGGTGACAAAAATGTTCTAACTGAGCAAGGAGTGGTTTGGGGAAAATATCATGGCACAAACCATACCTTGTCCACCAAAGGATGAACCATTTGGGGAATTGACTTTTGAACTTGTGGTCAACTGGAAAAACCACGAATGACTATGATCTTCATTTTGATGAAGCATAATTTTATGCCAAGCCTCAATATAATCATAATAACAAAAAGAGCTAGTGTGATTAGAAAGTGACTTGAGATCAGAAGGATGAGTACCCCAATTGAACAGATTGAGAACTTGCTTAATATACAACAAATGATAAAGAAGCTTGGACTTATCATCGTTGGCATAAATTGGTTTAATAAAGATTGACTCTGTTTCAATAAGAATATCCTTATAATACACTAAAGATTTATAAGGAGCTAATGGAAGAAAATGCCATCCAAAGAGGAAAAATATGGGCGCCTAACTGAATTGGGTCATTCTTGGGTTTCATTGGTAACTCAATATGGAATAAATGCTGGTCAAAAATTTGATGATAGTCTGAAACTGGGTGACTGGGTTGAGATGAGGTGGACTTGGGTTGACTAGCAAAGATATCAAATGGTTTGGGTTGACTAGCAAGAAGTGAGGAGTAGGGTTTGGGAACCGTACCAAGCACCTGGAATTTATTATGGGTTTGGGTAACTAGATGAGGAACAACAGCCTTTTTTTGATCGATTAATCGACCGGCAGAAGGCCAGCCATGACCACGAGAAGACGAACCTCCTCGTACACTCATAATGCTGTAATAGTACCTGTGTTAATAAATTCACGAGTGAGAAAATCTGAAACTGAGTTGTTACTACCTTTAATATATTCAATATCGAAATCAAAAATGCTCAAAATTGCTTGCCATCTAGCGAATGAATGCTTAGAGGCGACATTCTCAACATCTTTTTTCAAGAATAAATTTTGCTGACTTGCAATCTATTCTAACTAAGAATTTTTGGTTTAATAAATCTCTCTGAATTTTTTTAATACATAAAACTAATGATAAAATCTCTTTTTTAATAGTACTGTATTTTAACTGTGTAGGGTTCCATGCGCCAGAATGGAAACGAACAATTTGTTCATCAGAAGTAGGAGTTAACTTTTGTTTGAGTATGCCACCGAATCCAATGTCAGAGGCATCGGTTTCAACTATTTTGAAAGCTGAATCGTTTGAAATGCCAAGGCAGGGCAAAACCTTAACATATTTTTTAACTTGTTGGATGACAGAAGTATGAATGTCAGTCCATAGGGGAGGATTACTTTGTAAGCGCTGAAAGATAGGCTTACAAATCTTCCTGAGGTCCTTGTAAAACTTGCCAATATAATTGAGCGAGCCAAGAAACCTCTGTAGTTGAGTTTTGTCGGTAATCTTATCTGGGGAACCGTCGACGAATTGAATAGCTCGTCAATTGGCCGCGTGAGTCCATGATAGAGGATTAATCGAGAAACCCGATTTTTTTGTCGTAAATGACTACATTTGGAAGGAGAAAGAACAAGACCATTGGTTTTAACTGTTTTGAAGAACGAATTTAAATGTTTAATATGCTCTTCAATAGTCTTGGAGAATACAAGGATATCGTCGATGTAAACAATGATAAAATGACTGAAAGGGTTCAAAATATTATTAAGAATATTCTGAACTTCACTGGGTGCATTTTTAAGGCCAAATGACTGAACATTCCATTCGTAGTGCCCAAACGGAGTGGTAAATGCAGTTTTGTATCTATCATCTGGATGAATAGCCACTTGCCAGAATCCTGACTTGAGGTCGAATTTACTAAAGATCGTGGAAACGTTTAACCTACCAAGGAGATCATCCTTGTTGGGCAAAGGGTACCTAATCCATACTAGAACTTTGTTTAGTGGTTTATAATTAATAATTAACCGAGGGACACCTCTCTATTTCTCAGCTTCGTTATTAACATAGAAAGTTGGGCAAGACCATGGAGACTTGCTATGTCTAATTAAACCTTTACTAAGAAGATCATTAATTTCTTTTTTACACAACTCCATTTGTTCATGACTCATTTGAATAGGTCTAGCTTTAGTGGGAATTAAATGTTCTTTAAATTCCTTAGCATAGGGTAACCTAACTGTGTGCTTCTTCCTATGCCAAAAAGCATTGGGAGAATCGTAACATAAGTTTTTTATTAAATAATCCTTTAATTCTTTTATTTTTTCTTGATCTCTGTCACTCTTAAGTTGTTCTTCAACTTGTTGATACTTAACCTCTTCTTTAAGGAAATTTAAGTGAGTAACTTTGCAATTTAACATATTCAATGATTTAGAAATCGATTCTTCTTGAATAAATTTTAAATCTCTTTCTTTTGGTTTGATTAAGAATTTAAATGTAATCTTTTTTCCTAAGTGTTCACAACTTAAACCTTTATTACTAGTAGTAAATGGGTATAATAAATAGATAAATGGTAAACCTAAAATGATTTTGTCAGTAAGATTGCGAACTAAGACAAATGAGGTCTTAAAACACATACTGTCTTGACAAATATGTACATTAGGTAATTTATATTTTATTTCCATTTGACTACCATTAGCTGAATTTAGTTTTTCACTAGTCTTCTTATATACCGTAGGGGATAATACCTTTTTGAATACGATTCAAATCGCACTAAAGATCAACTAAGTGTGGAGTCGCAGAGAGAACGTTTTATCGATAACTAAATTAATAGAGATATACTATTTTTGAATAGTAATATCTTTAATTTTTTAAGGAGAGACCTTGAATAAAGAGATCGTAATCTTTTAGACCGATGATTATTCGGTTCATCGTGACTCTCATCACTAGAAGAAGAATCATGAACTTGAAGATCGATTTTTATCATCAATCTCTTTTCTTAAGTTGGAAATATCTAATTTTAAATTAGAAATTTCTTTCTTAAGTTTATTAACTTCTTAATTTAATTCGTGGAGGTAATTTTTTTAGGAGATTTGAATCTTTCAAGAGTTTTATTGAGACTGAAAATAGTTTTTTCTTTGGCTCTAAGAACCTTATCAGTGACTTTTATCTTTGGTTAACAAATCTTTTAATTACTTCAAATACTGAGTTTTTAATTCAGGGTCTGTTATTTTACTGATTAAATCTACTAATAAAGAACTTTCTTCTTCTTCTTTTGTAATTACATTAACTCTTTTATAACAGTTTTTATTGCAATTTTCTGTACATATGGTGACTTCATTTTCACTATCTGATTCATCGTTAGATGCATTATTACTAGAAGATTCTGGAATATCATAAGCTTCTTCATCACTACTACTGTTATTTTCAATTCTCATTAATTCTAATAGCTGTTCTGTATCTTCGGCTTAAATATTTAATTGGGCTAGTTTTTGCTTGACTCTACATTCACTTTTATAGTGTTCTTTTTGCCCACAATTGTGACAGACAATTTTACTTTTATCATATTTTTTTGATTTTTTATATGATTTTTTCTTAGATGACTTAGGTTTATTGTAATAAGTATCTTGATTATTGCTCCTTTTATCATTATTGTATCTTTTCTTACGACGCTTATGACTTTTATGTGACTCAATATGTTTACTCTTATGCCTCGCGTGCTTTCTTTCAGAGGAGCAATGGCGTGCAAAACATCTTGTTCACAAAATGTTCCTAACTCGTATTTAGCTTTATTTTTATCTTTTCTAGCTTGTTTAGCTAATTTAAAATCAATACACATTTTTAATCCGATTTTTTGAATATAACTAATAATATCACCATAGGTTAAATTATCATAATCTATATATCCTAAATTTTTACTTAATTCTTCTCTAACCTTGTGAGCAAATAATGATGGTAAACCATTAACGAATTTCTCTTTCCAAAATGGTTTGTTACTTCGCTGCTTTCATCATAACTCGAAGTAAATACATCTTTGTACCATCTAAAATCACTTAGAGTGGGACATGTAAGATTACTTAATTGATCATGAATTCTTTCGGTAATATTACTAGGGGTTCCAACAAAATGTTTAATTATAGTAAATATTAAAGTATTAACTCCATCAGGAAGACCAATACCAGCATCTTCATCAAAGATGGGATTGCCTTCATTATCTCTTTGGATAGCATGAACTATGGAACATCTAATGTCTTCTGTGAGATGCTTTTCCCACCAAGACCTAAGAATACCAGTAAAACCACTAGCTATTAATTCAACTATATTTGATTGAGATAAAGTGTTAAATTTGGTAATATAGTTGTTGGCTACCATAGACATATGATTAAGTTTATTAAGAATTTCTTGTTCACCAAAACCATCTATATTCCATTCATAAATTTTATTAGAGGACACAGAAAACTGTTTATCTAGATTTCTCTTTTCGAACTGTAGATCCGGAGGAGTTGGTCTAGAGTACCAATTTCTAGTAATACTTGTGTTATTGACAGTTAATTTATTTAGCTGTTCATTAAGGTTTGAAATGGATGAGTGATTAGATTGATCCGAAGAACTTTCGTTATCATCATCTGAATCAGCATGGTCGATAACAGCAATGGTTCCACTTGGACCTGGTTCTGTTTTAAGTTTTTTAAATAACTTTTCTATAGATTGGACCAATTCACTTTCTTTATTAGGTAAACTTAGATTATATCTGTTCTCTGGTAATTTAATTAAAGGCTGTTCAAGTTTTGAATCAGGTTTTTTAATAATTCCTTCTTCAAATTTTTCTTCAATCCTATCTAGCTGTTTTCCTACTGTTGCTAGATATTGATCACTAAAGTTTAACTGTTCAATTAATTTTTTATTATCATTAGTTCCGTCAGGAATCTTGAAGGGACTAGCGATAACTGAAGTGTTTTTAACTGGGATTAGAACCGTCTCTAAAGGAGGATGACTAGATGATACTTTAGATCTATCTTCTTTAATCCATTGAGTTTTACTAATAACATTACATTTACTTTGGTATTGATCATACCAGTCGTAAAACGTGATGTTAATTTCTTCATTTTTAATAAATCTTTTCCATCTATTAACTATCTTATCTCTTTCCTTTTCAAAGGGGTGAGTAGATATGAATAGGTGTCTTTTTTCTTTGTTGGATTTGGAATTAAAATCTTTTACTAAGTTATCCCAATCTAAAACGAAATTCTTTTTAATGACTCTTAATTGATTATTAATTGGGGCATTTAAATCAGACTGTGTGGGCTATACCGAGGATGCCGGAGAAGAAGAATCTTCATCTTCAACGGTATCATTCTGAGTATAGCATGGATGACTAACTTGTCCTTGATTAAGGATACCTTTAAGTTTGATATCTCTAACCGAAGGATTACTAAGGACTTCAGTATCTCTTCTGGTGTGGATAACTGAAGGAGCTGAAGAACTGGAAATGTCTTCAATGATAACTGGTGTTCTAGTATGTTCAAAACTAATTTTAACAGTTCCATCAGAAAACTGTTGAATGTTATCAACATTTAACAAATTGTTAACTATGGGCTTTTGTGGTAATTCATTAGGTAAAGTCCATTGATTAGGTAAGGTAATATCTTTCCAAAGAATTGTTCTTGGGATCTGAATATTAGCATCACTAGTTGAACTTTGAATTAAAACTGTTTGATCTTTTGGACTTTTATTAAGAGCATGAACGTTTAAGTTTGATTTCATAGTTTTGTAGTAAATTCTGTAAATCAAAGCAATGGGTTGAGATCCTTCAATCATTTGAGTAATCTCTCCATCGCTTTTAATATTTAATGATAAAGCTTTAAATAAGTTTTGATCACTAAGACTCAAGGTGAAATCAGAAAGCAATTGAAATGGATAGGTCCATTATGCAAACTTGCTTCCATGGCACCAATAATGGGATAATAATTCAAAATCTATCATCTCTAAGCGGAGGTAGATAGATGAATTAATTCCTTTTCGTTGAGAGGTTTGACCGCAACTTGAACAAGACCTATGTGAATAAAATTGTAACCCTTCTTTCTGTGTTTTTTAATAACTTCTGGTGATAAAAGACTACAATTTTCGTATTCTTTGTTAATTGCATAAACTCTTTCAACTGTTTTGACGTTATAGTCAGTTTTGAATTTATCTGAAAACATTGAATGATAAATATCTTTTGGAGATACTCTAGGTATGTTCCAATTGTGTAAAACTTGATTAATGTTTTCATAACTATGTTCTTCTTGTTTGACTATGTCCGGGACTGGAGGCAAAGCTGACCTGTTACTAACTGAAGAGTTGGATCTGAATAATCTACTCATCTTGGCTGTTTCAAAATAAAATCTTACTCAAGGTTCTTTCATGCATACCCCGTTTACCCAAAGTAGACTCATACCTATGTTCTATAACCCGTCATTGCTCACTCCCTGGAGACTTACAAAGGTTAGACACGAACTAGGTGGACTACAGGTAAGTAAGGTGATTTCAGAACTTTGATAAAGAAGATGATTTTGAAAAAGTAAAGAGAAGTTTGATTAAAAAAATCTGATAGTACAGTTACCAACAACAAAACATGGCTCTGATACCATATATATATATATATATACAAATTGTGCAAGACTTTTTGTCAGATAAAGAAAAGTTGGCCACGGGTGGTGGCGGCTTTTAAGTTTTTAATATATATATATATATATTATAATAAGTTTTATTTTTTTATTAAAAATAGAATATATTAAATTTTATTATAAACCAATCTGAACCGTCCATTTAAAAGTAAATCAATCTGGACCGTTCAGGAATGAGTTACTATGCATTCCATTTTTCTATAAATAGAAGCTCATTCTTTCATTATTTTCTTACGAATTCACTGAACTCTAGAGAGAGAAATTATAGAGAGAAAGAATAAGAGAAGTCTGCTAACTTTCTTTTTCATATATTCAGTTTCTTTTACGGTAAGGGGTGTTATTCTTTTTTATTCATGAAGAGAACTGTTGTTATTCCATTGCTTATTATTCTGTTGGAATAACCTGTATACGCGATTTACCCTATACTTGGTGACATTCTTCTATTATTCTGTTGGAATATCCCATTTGTGTGTTTTACATGGACCGGTTCCGCTCTTTATTATTATTCGTTGGAACATCACATGCGTGTGTTTTACAGGACTGAGTTAAAAATCTTTATTATTCTGGTTGGAACATCCGCTCGGTGAAAATTTTGCTCGACACGGTTCTCGTTATTATTATTACGTTGAATAACCTGTTTATCTGCAATCACCGCATGCATGGTGATTTCTTTTGTTATTCCATTCTTTATTATACTCGGTTGGTTAAAGTTTTGACTTCTATACTCCATGAAATTAGTAGAATATCCTTGATATTTGCGTTTCATCCAAAGATCTTTTTATGGAAATATTCTTTTGATCATTCTTGAATTTTACTCTACAAAGCGAAGATCGTGTTGACAATTTGGACATTATTAGTTCTGGATAAATTAATTCTTGAACTTGTTTTATTGAATTCTTATATCATTGTCATCATCCTCATGTTTATATTATGTTGAAAGTCATCGTGGCTCGTAGTGCATAGATGGACTTGGTATGATTATGCACTGAGGATTATTGATTGTAATCATGACCGTAATGTTACAAATGATGTGGTAAAAGTTATCATTGGCCCGTAGTACATTGATGGACAGTTGTTGGCATTACCATGACCATTAATGAATACACGAAAGTCCTTGGGTGTAGTGCATGGATAATTTGTGGTCGTGATACTAAAGAATATCCTTGGCCGTAGTGCAGGGGTGATTCGATGATGTGGATTATTTATTAAGCTGAGTCCAAGTGATAAAAGTCATGAAAAACCTTTTAAATCATAAAAGATAGTAGATTTTATTCTCTACTTGACTCTTTTAATGGATTGCTTGTTCCGCTGCAGTTAAACTTGATGTTGTTATATTTTATCAGTTTAACACTGTTGAAGGCTAACGATAATTTATTCTGCATTATCTTAGTCATAATATTTCTTACTGGGCTAGTTGAGCTCACCCTTTCTTTCTTTGTTCTCTTCGTGAAATGAGAACATAGCGAGGACTAGTCAGGGAGCGAGTGACGGTCCGAGATGATAGCATTAGTAGTCCTCACTATTCTCGTGAAATAGTGTGTTAATAATTATAATGAGGACTCCTTTTGAGTTTGTATAATCTCTAGTAGACAATAATTGTATTCAAACTCATTAGTTATGTTTTGTCGTATTGCATACCTACGAGTTGTATTTGAATTTTGTACCATATATCTGACGACCAAAGATGGGTGATGTATACCTAATTTTGGGGGCGTCACAGTTGGTATCAAAGCTTAGG
The DNA here is from genome assembly GCA_020205615.1 of Panax quinquefolius. Classification (NCBI taxonomy): domain Eukaryota; kingdom Viridiplantae; phylum Streptophyta; class Magnoliopsida; order Apiales; family Araliaceae; genus Panax; species Panax quinquefolius. Next base: position 13,162,946 of record CM035170.1, on the reverse strand, counting down.
GATATGATCCCTGGCTAAGATGTGAGAATAGTAGTAGGAGGGGAGAGACGGAGAATTCCTTCGCTAGTATGACTTACCTAAGTTTATGTGGTATTTAATTGGTCGGTCAGAATTTAGGGATAATATGTTACATGTCAATTAACCTTTTTTTTGTGGCAGTATCTGAAAATGACATCCGAGAATGTTGAGAATAGCAATGGAGCACAGGCGACCGTTGATTCACCACATATCAATAATCAGGATAATGTGCATCAGGAAGGCGACAATCCTCATGCAAACAACAACTCTAACCAAATGATGAATGATCAAATGTTCAGGGACTTTATGCAATTCATGTAACAACAAGCTTAGAGGCTCTATCCAAAAATATGTGGAAACACCTTTGGAAACTCTCGGCGATCCACCGCTAAATAGTTCAAGGAGTTGGGACCATCGGAGTTTAAGGGAGAGCCAAAACCACTTATGGCGGAAGCATGGATAAAGCAGATCACCAAGATATTTGATGTCATGGGATGCTCTGAGGAGCAGAAGGTTCCCTTTGCCGCCTTTATGTTGCGCGGAGAGGCAGATTACTGGCGAGAATCGGTAAAACGTACTCAACTTGCCGTAGTGAAGATTTCTTGGGAGAAGTTCTAAGAGCTGTTCAACGACAAATACTTTCCCGAAAGTATTCGTCACATGAAGGAGGTGGAGTTTATCAAGTTGGAACAAAACAATATGACCGTGTCGCAATCACGAGGCAAAATTTCATGAGTTATCCGGTTTCGCCCCACTTGGTGGATAATGAAGAGAGAATGACACGGATGTTTTTAAGAGGTTTGAAGCCGGAGATACATCCACATCTTATTTCTCATAAAATGTGTTTATATTCAGATGTTGTAAATAGGGCTCAGTTAGTGGAGCGCGATAACGAGTCAACACAACTAAAAGAGAGCAGCCGACAAAATGATAATACCAGCGAGAGCAGTCATCGAAGCGGTGACAACAAGCATGGAGGGAATCAACAGTCCAGAAATGGTAACCACTTCGGTGGTAATCAGGGCCAAAATAATAAGAATGGACATTTCAAGAAGATGAGATTCAACAATGATGGAAAGACGTTAGCACCAGCACTCGTTGTGAAGGAAGGAGAACGACCACCTATCATATGCTTCAAATGCGGAGGGGAGGGACACATCAGTCCAAACTGCACGATGTCGTCCAAAGCATGTTATAATTGTGGAAGAGAAGGTCACATAGCCCGATTTTGTCGTTCACCGAAGACAAGTTCAGCAAGGATGGAGGCACCAAAGGCCGTCCCAGAAAAGTCAAAGCCGGCAGCACAGGGGAGAGCGTTTGTTGTGACCTCCCAGAAAGCAAGGAACCCGAATGAGGTCATCACGGGTAAGCTTATCATAAACTCTAGCGAAGTCTATACTTTATTTGATACCGGTTCTACCCATTCTTTTATTTCTCCTATTTGCGCTCAACGATTAAATTTGACTCCGGAGAAATTAGACTTTGACTTATCTGTGGAAACTCCATTGGGAGAAACCTTCATTACATCCACTGTTTATAAGTCTTGTTTGGTTCAAATTGGTACCCTCATATTACCTGTCGATCTTATTTCATTGAAAATACTTTCATTTAACGTGATTCTAGGGATTGATTGGTTAACTACTTATCATGCAAAAATTGATTATTTTCGTAAGGTTGTTAGCTTTCATATTCCTAATCAACCTATTATGCGAATTCAAGCGACCAAACCATTAAAATCAATCACGGTCATCTCAAGCCATAAAGCTATTCGTTTATTGAAAAACGGTTGTCAATTTTTCTTAGCTCATGTCACGGATCTAAACAAAAATACGTCAGTTTTGAATGATATTTCTATTGTTAATGAATTTCATGACGTATTCCCTGAAGAACTTCCTGGCCTACCCTCAGAGTGTGAAATTGAATTTTGTATCGACCTTGAACCCGGTACAAAACCCATTTCCAAAGCCCTATATCGAATGGCTCCTATTGAACTTCAGGAGTTAAAGACCCAACTGCAGGAATTGTTAGACATTGGCTTTATTCATCCTAGTACTTCTCCTTGGAGTGCTCTTGTTCTATTCGTGAAGAAGAAAGATGGGAGTATGTGACTTTGTATTGATTATCGGGAGTTGAATCATGTCACCATCAAAAATGGGTACCCATTGCCACGTATTGATGACATGTTTGACCAGTTGTAAGGAGCAAAATTCTTTTCAAAGATTGATCTTCGTTCCAGATGTCACCAATTGAAGATTAGAACCGATGACATTCCAAAGACGGCTTTCAGAACTCGGTACGGGCATTATGAATTCCTAGTCATGTCCTTTGGATTGACTAATGCTCCTGCTACCTTCATGGATATGATGAACCGAGTATTCAAGGAATATTTGGATCACTTTGTGGTCGTCTTTATTGACGACATCCTTATTTATTCCAAAAGCCGTGAAGATCATGAGCAACACTTGAGGCTGACACTCTAAAAGCTTCGTGAATATAAGCTTTATGCCAAGTTGAAGAAATGCGAGTTCTGGCTTGAGGAAGTAGCATTCCTTGGGCACGTGGTATCAAGTCATGGAATATCATTGACCCAAAGAAAGATTAAAGCTATTCAAAGCCGGGAGCAACCTAAATCGATGACTCAATCACGTAGCTTTCTCGGCTTTATCTGGTTATTATCGGAGATTCGTAGAAGGTTTTCTCGAATCGCTACTCCACTAACTCGGTGACTCGGAAAGATACAAAGTTCGGTTGGGAGCGAGGAATGTGAGAAGAGTTTTCAAGAACTCAAGAGGAGACTCATTTCAAAGACTTACGACAATACCATCCGGTTCGGAGGATTTGTCATTCTGATGATGCTTGGGTAAAGGGTTAGGATGTGTTCTCATGCAACATGGGAAATTCATAGCCTATGCCTCACGACAACTCAAAGAATATGAGAGGAATTATCCTACTCATGATCTAGAGTTGGCAGCTGTTGTCTTCGCACTAAAGATTTGGAGGCATTACTTGTATGGGGAAAAAGTGGAGATCTTTACGGATCATAAAAGCCTCAAATATTTCTTCACTCAAAAGGAACTCAACATGTGACAACGACGTTAGCTTAAACTGTTGAAATATTATGATCATACCATCCAATTCCATCCTGGAAAAGCGAACGTGGTAGCTGACGCCTTGAGTAGAAGATCATATGCAAGTACGAGTGCGATATTGTCAACGCAAAGACCTATTTTGTGTGACTTGCAAAGGATGGAGATAGATTTAAAGACTCTAGGGACCCATGTAATGATGGCGAATATATGAGTAGAACCGACTTTAATCGATAAAGTTAAAAGCCGCTTTCAAGTTACGAGACACTGAGTCGATGCGTATGAGGAAGAAAGTGCAAGAAGGTGCTATCTTGGGAAGCAAGAATCGATGATGAAGGAATACTTGAGTCAACTCCGGACTTTGTGTTCCTAACGATCCACGAGTTAAAGTATAAAATCATGATGGAGGCGCACAACACACCATTTGCAATCCATCACGGGGAGTACCAAAATGTATCGTGATCTTCTTCATACATTTTGGTGGAGCAATGAAGAAGAGAGATAGCGTTGTTTATCTCAAGGTGTCTAACTTGTCAACGAGTCAAGGCGGAGCATCAAGTACCAAAAGGTCCATTGCAACCACTTGAAATTCTAGAATGGAAGTGGGAGCACATTACCATGGATTTCATTACTGGTCTTCCCAAGGTTTCTCAAGGCATTGATGCAATTTGGGTCATTGTTGATAGATTGACCAAGTCTGCTCATTTCTTAACAATACGAAAAACTTATACACTTGAACGTCTTGCTTGTATGTACATAAATGAGATTGTAAGACTTCATGGTATACCGGTATCCATAGTTTCTGATCGAGACCCAAGATTCACTTCACGATTTTGGGTTAGTTTGCAAAAAGCTATGGGCACAGATTTACGATTTAGCTCGGCATATCATCCTCAGACGGACGGACAGTCGGAGAGGACTATTCAAACTCTTGAAGATCTATTAAGACTCTATATCCTTGATTTTAAGGGAAGTTGGGACAAGTTCTTACCATTGGTGGAGTTTTCCTACAACAACAATTATCAAGCAAGTATTGGCATGGCTCCATTCGAAGTGTTGTTAGAAGAAAGTGTCATTCTCCAGTATGCTGGGATGAGGTGGGTGAAGCAACATTGTTGGGACCGGAGTTGGTACGTATGACTACGAAAAAGATTCAAACGATCCAACAACGTATAAAAACCTCACAAGATCGACAAAAGAGTTATGCTGATCTTCATCGAAAGGACGTGGAATTCGATATAGGAGATCATGTGTTGTTGCGTGTTGCTCCATGGAAAGGAGTTACGAGATTTGGAAAGAGAGAAAAACTCAATCCTTGATTCATCGGCCCATTTTTAATCCTCGATCGAGTAGGAACTGTGGCCTATAGACTCACTTTACCGCTAAGTGTGTCTCGTGTTCATAACGTTTTTCACATATCCATGTTACGTAAATATGTGGAAGACCCGAACCACATTATTGAGTTAGAACCAGACGAAATAGCGGAAGATTTGACGTATGAAGAGGTTCCTGTTCAAATCTTGGATAAGAAGGAACATATTCTACGCTCCAAGGTTATACCTCAAGTCAAAGTTTTGTGGAGAAACCACGATGTTGAGGAAATGACTTGGGAGTTAGAATCTGAAATGAAATCAAGGTATCCTTACCTCTTCAATATACCAGGTACGTACCCTAATTTCGAGGGAGAAATTTCATAAGAAGGGAGATTGTAAAACCCCAACTTTTGAATAAAGATGAATTTTCTATAAATATTATTTTTGAATATTATGGAGTGAAATTGATATAATGTTATAGTTGTGGGTAATATTTATAAATTTTGCAAAGTACGCAAGTTGTTATATAATATTCGATTGGTCGGGTAATATTCGTTTTAACAGGGAATATTTGTACAACTAACACAATCATTGGTGGACCCTATTGAAATTATTATCGGATTGAGAAAGCGACAAAAAATACTTTATAAAATAATGGCGGAATTTTACCGTTAAGCTGTTGAAATACACGGTGTTAAAAAGTCATGATGTCTGGCGTGGTTGCATAGTAGCACACGGTATTGATTATTGATGCTTACGTGATAAGTCACTCAGTTTTGTTCAATTATTGTTATATTATTTGTTGTAGAATTTGCTTATTTTATGAACCCCCATTTATCCATTTTTCAAAATAATCGGTAGAAATCTTTCTGTATATATAAGTATTATATATATATATATATATTAATTATATGGAGGGGCTCACGTTTGTTAATGTTGGGTGGGTGGAAGATTTTCTTGTTCGGATGGGATTGGTATATATATATATATAAGAAGTTAATAATTGGTATATATATATATACAAATTGTGTAAGACTTTTTCTCAAATAAAGAAAAGTTGGCCACGGGTGGTGGCGGCTTTTAATTTTTTAATATATATATATATTATAATAAGTTTTATTTATTTTTATTAAAAATAGAATATATTATATTTTATTGTAAACCAATCTGAATCGTCCGTTTAAAAGTAAATCAATATGGACCGTTCAGGAATGAGTTACTATGAATTCCATTTTCCTATAAATAGAAGCTCATTCCTTCATTATTTTCTTACGAATTCACTGAAATCTAAAGAGAGAAATTATAGAGAGAAAGAAGAAGAGAAGTCTGCTAACTTTCTTTTTCATATATTCAGTTTTTTTACGGTAAGGGGTGTTATTCTTTCTTATTCATGAAGAGAACTGTTGTTATTCCATTGCTTATTATTCTACATTGGAATAACCGATGTCACTGTGATTTACCTTATACTTGGTGACATTCTTCTATTATTACATTGGAATATCACATCGTGTGTTTTACAAGAACCCGGTTAAAATCTTTATTATTATTACATTTGGAACATCACTGTCGTGTGTTTTACAGGACTGGTTAAAATCTTTATTATTATTCTGTTGAAACATCCCATGCATGTGTTTTACACTAGACCTGGTTCCGTCTTTATTATTCTGTTGGAACATCCTGTCGGTGCAAATTTTGCCTGACCTGGTTCCGTTATTATTATTATGTTGGAATAACCGCTCTATGCGAAGTACCGCATGCATGGTGATTTCTTTTGTTATTCCATTCTTTATTATACTCAGTTGGTTAAAGTTTTGACTTCTATACTCCATGAAATTAGTATAATATCCTTGATATTTGCGTTTCATCCAGTATCTTTTCATAGAAATATCCTTCTGATCATTCTTGAATTTTACTCTATAAAGCAGTATCATGTTGACAATTTGGACATTATTAGTTCCTGGATAAATTAATTCTTGAACTTGTTTTATTGAATTCTTATATCATTGTCATCATCCTCATGTTTATATTATGTTGAAAGTCATCTGTGGCCTATAGTGCATAGATGGACTTGGTATGATTATGACTGTGGATTATTGATTGTAATCATGTAGTAATGTTACAAATGATGTGGTAAAAGTTATCATTGTCCCGTAGAGCATTGATGGACAGTTGTTGGCATGATCATGACCATTAATGAATACACGAAAGTCCTTGGGTGTAGTGCATGGATAATTTGTGGTCGTGATACTAAAGAATATCCTTGGCCGTAGTGCAGGTGTGATTCAATGATGTGGATTATTTATTAAGCTGAGTCCCAGCGATAAAATTCATGGAAAACCTTTTAAATCATATAAGATAGTAGATTTTATTCTCTACTTGACTCTTTTAATGGATTGCTTTTTCCGCTGCAGTTAAACTTGATGTTGTTATATTTTATTAGTTTAACACTGTTGAAGGCTAACGATAATTTATTCTGCATTATCTTAGTCATAATATTTCTTCTTGGGCTAGTTGAGCTCACCTTTCTTTCTTTGTTTCTTCTTGAAATGAGAACATAGCGAGGACTAGTCGGAAGCGAGTGACGGTCCGAAGGATAGCATTAGTAGTCCTCACTATTCTATGAAATAGTGTGTTAATAATTGTAATGAGGACTCCTTTTGAGTTTGTATAATCTCTAGTAGACAATAATTGTATTCAAACTCACCGTTATATTTTGTCGTATTGTACACGACAGTTGTATTAGTAAGTTATATTTGAATTTTGTACCATGTATCTGACGACCCAAGATGGGTGATGTATACCTAATTTTGGGGGCGTCACAGCTATATTTTCAGGGAAGTCCTCTGCTTTACTTTTTTCTATTTCATCCATTGAGAACAATGTCTAGTTTAAGTTTGGGGGCATTTGAGTGTCGTATTGCATATAGTTAGTTAATTACATTATAGTTCATATAGTTACATTTAGTTTTTGCATTCACTTTCTTAAAAAAAAATCAAAAATCAAAAATAAAAAATAATAGTTAGTTACTATGTTCATCTTGCATGAGTCCAGCTGTTTGATAGTTTAAGTTTATTTTGGCCAATGATGAGATTGGAATTGGGTAGACAAGAATAGTACTGACCATTAGAGCTTTGATGTGATTTCTTGTTATGAATTGAGTATTTTTCTATTTGAAACTGGTATAATAAGGATAGCACAGTAAAAACAACTTGTTGAATGATTGAGTTTAAATAAGAGAATGACAAGAATAGGCAGTGAAGGCGAAGAATTAGGCAAGAACCTATGTTTGGGGAAAAAAGTGGGGTATATAAGCTTATAAAAAAAGGATATTGAGTTGAATAAATTGAGTCCTGTGGTGGGTCGAGAAGAAGCGTGAAATGCACTCCTTATAAACACAGGCGTGAGATGGAGCATAAAACGCACTCACTATCCAAAAAGAAAAAGAAAAAGAAAAAGAAAAAGAAAAAGAAAAAATAGAAATAATAATAATAAATAAAACAGAAAATAAGAGCAAAAAGCCCCCGTAGATGAAAAATAAAGCATAAGTATCCCATGTTGACCCGTGATATTGGTAATTGTTTGATTTTGGTTGGATCTAACTTGTTTTTGGATTTCTTGAGTTCACACTGTATGATGCCTTCGAAGAGACTTGTTATGTGTTAAAATTGATTTTATATCAGTTAACATTGTTGTGGAGCACACACACACACACACACACACACACTATATTAGTGATAACAGTCTAAGATTTGATGATTGATTGAGAAGTTATTGATTGGTTTTGATATGATGTATTATCATGTTTACTTGATTTTTCTAAGGTCGGTTGAATAGACTTGTTTCTGTCATTACTGCTGGATTCGTAGGCATGTAGATTAGTTGCATTGCATAGCATTATTGTTTAGTGTTTTTGCTTGAGGACAAGCAAAGGTTTAAGTTTGGGGGTATTTGATAAGTAGATTTCATACTTACTTATCCGGTATTTGTTACTTGAATTAGTTGCTTAATCTCATGTTTCTTAGTTACTTTTCATGCATTTTGTGTTCATTTTGTAGATTATATGCTTGGGAGCTGTGATTGTAAAGAATTGAGTTTCTTCTTAGCTTTCCAGAACAACTTGAATCATTCCAATCGGAGTTCGGATGCAAGAGTTATGACATTTGTACCAACGGACGTCGAAAGTCACTGTTTCGGGTGGTCATTTACATAGCAGCCACTTCAGAGCCCCTTTCAACATTTTTCTAGTCCTTATTTCGAAAAACTCAAAGCATGAAAGTTGTAGATCTACGTCTCCTCTTTCCGGAACATCTTGAATCATCGAAATCAGAGTTTGGACGAAGAAGTTATGGCCATTTTTCCAAAGGACGTCGGAGCACAAAATTTTCGGAAAAGGGCCCAGCACCGAGGCTCCCCAACAAGGCCTATGCCCAGCGCCGTGCCCAACGCCGGGACGCTGGGGAAGAGTTTGGTCAAGTTTGGACGCATTTTGGGGCGAATTTTGACACTTTTTTTTTACTCCAAATAGGATTGGGTTTGTTCCTAAGCTAAAAATTGGACTTGTAACCTATAAATACATGATGTAAGACATAAAATAAAGGGAGATTAGAGAGGGAGAGAGCATTCCATTAGATTAGAGTAAATTAGATCAAAACCCTAATTCTAATGAGTTTTGGAGATTGAAGCAACTTGGAAACCATTGAAGATTCAAAGTAGGAGCAAGGAGAGAGCATCAAATCTACATACAACAGATTCTATCTTCTCATCTTCTTCTATCTTTGTCTTTTATTATTTATTCAATTGTGGATTCTTAGTTTTAATTAAATAATCATGAACTAATTCTTTGTTTGAGATTACAATGGATCTTATTGTGTAGTTTATTTTAATATGCTTCGCTATCAATTATTATGTTCTATTGTCGGGATTGTCTATTGTGAATTGGACTTAGTTGTTTAATTGCCTAGCTAACAATTACCGTGATAATCTATATGAACTCGAGAGATGAAGTATTGATTTAGATCTTATCATGATAGCATATGTTTGTCATTTCTGCATAGATGGAATTCATGATTCGTGTTTAGGATAGAGATATGCCTTTACGCTTTATGTAATCTTATAGAGAACTTGTGCTTTAAATCCTTTTTAATTGTAATTCACATAGAGATATAGTGGATTAGTTAATTAGGGTGTCTTGCTTAATTCTATCATTTGTAGATTTAAATGAGTATGGGTATTATGCATCGAGAAGTGATTTTATCTGCTTTTGTGTTCTTGATTAACAATACAGAATAGAGAATAATTGATGAGAAATGCGCTAACTTAAATGAAGCAATAAGCGAAGTTGTGATCTTAAATCTCCGTTATCTTAATTTAATTAGTGGTAATTAGAATTAGTTTATTTATAAATTGAAATTCATTCATTTAAATAAGATTGAGTTGGTTACAGGTTAGTACTTGGTGATTTTTTATTAAACAATTCCTCGTGGAAACGATACTCTACTTTCACTTTATTACTTGTTGACCACTTATACTTGCGTGTTGACCACGTATACTTGTTGTCTAATTTTTTAATAGCACTTTACCACGCAAGTATACGCGTTCAATTGAAATATTCTGCAAGCAATGATATCGTTCCCACGAGGAAATAGACTAATATTTATCAATTACTAATTCTAATGCAATTAATCCTATTTTAAACTACGAAATATTGTTTGTGATTTGAAAATTAAACTTAACAAAATTAATAATTAAAATTAGAATTTCACAAGAGTAACTGCAGATTTAACAGATTAAGATTACAACTTCCCTTGGTATTTCATTTAAATCAATTTACTTCTCATTCAAATCAATTAATTAATAAGAATCATTATCCAAGAATGCTTTATAAAATTCACGCACTTTTTCCAAAACACGTGAACAAATCCTCCTAACTCCGATCCTTAAGACACAAAATTACAAGGAACACCCTAGTTAATTAATTCACTATATTCTTATGTGAATCAAGTTAATTAGGGTTTTACGCACAAATTCTTTCAATGGATACAAAAGACACATAGGTATATTCCTATCCTACATGCTAATCATATTAACCCTATTCAGATTATATGAACAGATGTTATCATATCCAGATCTCAATCTATACTCCATCTTCCAATTTCATATAGATTATCACAATAATTGTTGGCCAAACAATTAATCAATAAACAAAAGATATAATAAACAATTCCATAAAAACCAACTTTCATTCAATGGAAAGGTTCAATTTAAACTACATACCAAGTTCCGTTGTAATCTTAATGAAAATTTAGTTCATGCTAATAATCAAGAAAAATATCATCCAGATTAATAATCCAAACATCCCAGATAATTACAAAAGATAAAACTAGAGAAGAGAAAAAGAAACTCTGAATTTGCTCCAAAACTCTCTCTTTGATCTTCAACCCTTGCAATTCTCCTTCGTGTTTTTCTTCGTTGTCCTCTCTGCCAATCTCTTGAAAAATTAAGTGATCCCTCTTTTCTAAAGTCTTCTCCTATTAGTATTAGTCCCCCCTCTCTTTTAGATTCCTACTTGGCTTCAAAAACCCACTTAGCAGTAGAAAAATCCTTCTTTAACCGCACATGAGTGCTTAGGCGCTCAACCCAAGCCATTTCCAAGCGTCTAGGCGCTTGACCAGGACTGCATAATTACAAAAATGCCACTCAGCTCTAATTTTAATGAATTTTGACCTTTTTCTTCTCCCAAATGACTAATTTGTCCCTCCAGCTCCAACCTATAAGAAATAAACACAAAACACATAAAAAGATACTAAAAAACAATTAAAATAACATTGATTAAGTTTAATACTATCGGATTCATAGGTATGAAACCTACTCATCAAATACCCCCAAACTTAACCAATTGCATGTCCCCAAGCAACAAAACACAATGCAATAACAAAATATGCAATGCAAATGCAGCTATCTACATGACTAAAATTCCAACAGTCAAACAAAACAAAATCTATTCACCAAGCCTCAGAGAAATCACAATATACATGCTAGTGCATCATACCAAGATAGATCAATAATTTTCTAGTCAATCATCAAATCTTACCCTGTCATTACTGATATAGTGCGTATGTGCTCAACAACAATGCAAACTAATATAATGCTAAATACAACACATAATAGATCTCCTTAAAGGCATCATATAGTGTCAACTCACAAAATTCACGAACAAGCTAGATTCAATTAAAGTCAAACATCCACCAAATTCAAGAGTCCAATCCGGGATACTTATGTTTTACTTATCATTACGGGGGCTTTTTGCTCTTTTCCCGTTTTATTGCTTCTCTTTTTTTTTAACCATGACTGTGTAATGTCTCATTCCATTAGGCTAACAGTGCTACCCCTTAGCGAGCTTTCGACCAACGATTCCTAGACCATATAAGACCTTAGGGCGCTAGGTTTAAAGACACTCCCTCGGGCGTACTTGCTCAAGTAACAAAGGCCCCGAAACAAGACTAGCCACGGTATATATATTTTTTTGGAAGCTTATATATCCCAAATTTTTCTCCCAAACTTAAGTTTTTGTCTAAATTTAGTCATCTCTGCTTATTCATGCCTTTCATTCATTCAAACTAGTATTATCCTCAAGAAGTCCATTATGTGTCAATTTAGACTCAATCAGTTAACATAGGTATTTTTTTTTCTGTGCTATCCTTATTATATCAGTTTCAAACAGGTAAAGATTCAAATCATGACAAGAAATCACATCACAGTCTTAACAGTCAATACTATACTTGTCTACTCAATTCCAATCTCATCACTGGCCAAAACAGACTTAAACTATCTAAAGCTGGAAATATGCAAATACTTGAATTTTTCTTTTCTTTTTCCATTTTTTTAGGTAAAAAATTAGAATGAAAACTACATGAATAAAAACTACATGAAAAACTACTAAATGAATACTACATGAATGCAACTGGAACTGGAAGAATGCACCCCCAAACTTAACCTATGCAATGTCCTCATTGTATATAACAAACAAAATATAAGAAATTAGGCACTGAGGACTTCCCTTAAAGATAGAAGCCTTATTCCTCGTCAGTATCTTCGTCTTCTTCTTGATCAACCTCATCTTCAGGGGGTAGATCAGCCAGGGGGTACGCAGACAATGGGGGAAATTTGTAGGCAGCGGCAGCTGGATTCATGCGGTCAAACATCTCTAGGAATGATGCACTACAGTTCTAATACATCTACGTTTGTCACTGAGCTAGGCTATCCCGATTTCTTTCCACCCGGTCAAAACCCTGCTGAACTCTAGTAGCCACCATGTCAATCCTTCTAGTTTGATTTCTTAATTCTCGGCGAATATCTTCAAAAAAAATTGGTGGTGGCCCAGAACTTCTAGCTACAGAAGGATTATCGTGTGATTGTTGATTAGGCTCGGTTGCAGGCTCGGGAAGCACAATAATGAAACCTAACCCTTTCAGGTGTGGTGTGCCCCCACCCCATACCTTGTACTTTTTTATCACTAAGTGGTCAATTGCGGCTAAAGGAAATTGTGTAGCTTCTTCGGCATCCCATTTTACTCCAGCTTATCGACATAGTCCAGTAATCAAAGATGGATGAGGTAGTCCACCCGAGGTCCCTCCTTTAATTGCTCTGTCAATTGAATCATGTATAACCTGTCCCACATCTATAGATTTGCCTTGTGCAATACAGAAAAGCAATGCTGCCCGTCGATTTATAACATCACTTGTATGTCTACACGGCATCAACTTGGCACAAATAAAGGCATGCCATTCTTTCCCATAACTACTTAGTGCGGATGTAGGGAACAAAAAAGCTTCTTGTTGATCTGTTAATTTCCATTGTGTTCCAGGTACACACAAAGCTTGAATGACCTCACTGTAGTCCAGCTCGTGCTCTAAATATTGCATGAAGCCATTATTGGTTATTGTGTTCAAGCTGTAGTAAGCATTTATTGACCTAAAATTGACTTCCACTGATTTTTTGCGAACCCAAATCATGTTACCAATATGATCTTTTGCATTGGCGTAGAATCCTCTTTGTGACAAATTATCGAACACTTGGTGTGCAAAAATTTTGAACACTATTGTTGAAGCACTCACCCAAACTTAAGTTTCACCAAATTTGTCAATTACTAAGAACACTATCCTTCCAATGCAATAAAATCAACAATTAAGAGTACCCAGACCCACTTGAGCCAACACAATGAAAGAAACTAGCTTCAAAGTTCTAACGTAGCTATTATCCAAGTGAATCCAAATAATTTACACGAAAATCTTACACACTTACTTGGTTATAGCCAAATATGATGTTCCAATCAAAGTTGCAGGAGCAATTTGAGCTTTGAACCCTTACTTCAGATAGATGGAGTTTAAATGTAAGTTGGTGTCCGAATTGGTGAGGGGGGATGACAAGATGGAGATTAATTGCCTTAGTTTGGGTATGAGATTGAGTGTTTGATTATGCTTATACAAGAAAAAGATGATTATCGTGGCTAGATTAGACGAGGGATATGATTTGAGTGAGTTTGAGTTGGAGTAGGAGAGCAAGAATGTGTTTGATTTGGGTTTGGAGGAATCTTGCCCGATTAGGGCTTTTTTTTTCTAAGTTACAGCAAGAGCGTCTAGGCGCTTGGGATTGTATTGGTTGGACCGCCTAGGCAATTGGCAACAGAAACTGTTGGGCATGTAGACCGCCTACGCGCTTGATTTGGCCTAGGAGGGAGTGCTTAGGCGCTTGGGCCACGAATTTGGTTCTGCTGTTGGGCGCCTAGGCGCTTGGTTTGTGCATGGCTTGGGCGCCTAGGCGCTTCGTCCTGTCTTGGTGACTTGTGAGCTCCTTCTTGCTTTAAACCTGCATACCACAACTTAAATTCATAGTCTTTGTTTGGTAGGAGATTAAGACTTATTGTAAAACCCTAAACTAAGATAAACTACGTAATTAACTAAACTAATATACTAAGAAAGAAAAACAACAACAAGATACCCTACACCACAAAGAAATTCAATAACACTAAAAATAAAGGACATGATAAGAAATCTGAGAATTTGACAAATGGATATTCATCTATTAATCTCATAAGTGCTTGGCTTCCAGGGGGCGCTGCCCCCTTGCAACCCCCGCCATTAGTCGAACCCGCCAAATATGAAATCTTGTTTCTCATCCTGAAATCAATTAAATATCGTGTTAGAGAACATAAGGGGTGTAACAAATCCTAAACTATAATAGTTTAAGCACTAAATAAACTAACAATAACGCAAATAAAAAAAATAAAAAAATAAAAATAAAAGTAAAAATAAAAATTCCTGGGTTGCCTCCCAGTTAGCGCTTGGTTTATAGTCTTCAGCCCGACTTTCTTCTCTGTTTTAATTAGCAAGGTTGACCGATGTCTTTTCACGATCAACACAACCCCCATAGTAGTGCTTCAATCTCTGACCGTTGACTTTGAAATTATGTTTAGCATCCGGGTCTTGCACCTCCACAGCTCCGTGAGGATAAACTTTTGTAATGAAAAATGGCCCTCACCAACGGGATTTCAACTTTTCTAGAAACAATTTAAACCTTGAATTGTATAATAGCACTGTTTGCCCTGCTTCAAACTTTCTTTCCATAATTTTCTCGTCATGCCACCTCTTAACCTTTTCTTTATATAACTTCGCGTTCTCGTACGATTGGAGTCTGAATTCATCCATTTGGTTCAATTGTAACAGGTGCTTCTCTCCCATAGCAGACATATCAAAGTTTAAGTTACGGATTACCCAATAAGCACTGTGTTCTAGTTCAACTGGAAGATGGCATGCCTTCCCATATACTAACTTGTACGGAGACATCCCTATCGGAGTTTTGTAAGCTATACGGTATGCCCATAATGCATCATCCAACTTACTGGCCCAATCTTTCCGACTAGGGTTCACTATCTTCTCGAGGATTCGTTTTACTTCTTGGTTCGATACCTCGGCTTGACCACTTGTTTGTGGATGGTAAGCAATAGCTATCTTATGAGTGACTCTGTACTTAGCGAGAATAGCTGAGAACTGCTTATTACAAAAGTGTGTGCCTTCATCACTAATAATTGCACGAGGTGTGCCAAATCTAGAGAAAATATTCTTCCGGATGAACTTAACCACAACCTTAGCATCATTTGTGGGCGATGCTATAGCTTCAACCCATTTCGAAACGTAGTCCACCGCTAGAAGGATATAGGAGTTGCTAAAAGATGATGGAAATGGTCCCATGAAGTCGATGCACCAAACATCAAATAATTCGACTTCTAAGATCATGTTTAGTGGCATCTCTTATCGCTTTGATATATTACCCACTCTTTGGCATCTGTCACATTTCAATGAAAACACACGGGCATCCTTAAAGAGTGTTAGCCAGAAGAATCCACATTGAAGCACCTTTGCTGCCGTTCTTTCTCCCGCAAAATGTCCACCATAGTCAGATGCATGACATTGGTAGAGAATATTCTCCATTTCAACTTTTGGAACAAACCATCTTATTACTTGATCTACACACTGTTTAAATAAAAACGGCTCATCCCATAAATACTGTTTCACATCATGGAGAAATTTCTTCTTCTATTGACTTGTCAAATCTAGCGAAAACACCTTACTCACAATGAAATTTACATAATCTGCATACCATGGTGTATCCATCCTTACTGCAAATAGTTGTTCATCTGGGAAAAATTCATTGACCACTGTTGTGTCATCTTTTTTTAGTTCTGCATCCTCTAATCGTGATAAATGATCAGCAACCTGATTTTCTGTTCCTTTTCGGTCCCGGATCTCCAAGTCAAACTCTTGTAGCAATAATACCCATCTAATTAATCTCGGCTTCGCATCCTTCTTTGCTATTAAGTACTTAATTGCCTAATGATCTGTAAACACGATCACTTTTGTCCCAATCAAATATAAGCAAAATTTATCAAATGCATAAACAACTGCTAATAGCTCCTTCTCGGTAGTGGTATAATTCAATTGGGCATCCGTTAACGTCTTACTAGCATAGTATATGGCATGAAAAATTGTATCCTTTCGTTGGCCAAGAACTACGCCAATCGTAAAGTCGCTAGCATCACACATTAATTCGAACGGGATACTCCAATCTGGCGCTATGATTACAGGTGCGGTAACAAGTTTCTTCTTCAACACATTAAAAGCTTCCAGGCATGCTTGATCAAAGTTGAATGGGACATCCTTCTCCAAAAGATTGCAAAGTGGTTTCGTGATTTTGGAGAAGTCTTTTATAAATATTCAATAGAAACCAGCGTGTCCCAAAAAACTTTGAATACCTTTTATTGAAATAGGTGGTGGTAGGCTCTCGATGGTTTCGATCTTAGTTCTATCAACTTCAATTCCATTTGATGACACTCGATGACCCAAGATTCTCCCCTCTTGCACCATAAAATGATATTTCTCCCAATTTAAAACCAAATTCATTTCCATACACCGTTTTAGCACGAGAGTGAGATTTTCCAAACAATAATCAAACGAATACCCAAAAACTAAAAAATCATCCATAAATACCTCAAGATTTTGTTCGACCATATCGAAGAAAATAGCCATCATCTACAGATTGAAATGTCGCCACAAGATTACATAATCCAAAAGACATTCTGCGAAAAGCAAAGGTACCATATGGGCATGTGAATGTCGTCTTCTCCCGATCCTCGGGTGCAATGGAAATCTGGTTATAACCTGAGTATCCATCCAAAAGACAATAATACTCATGCCCTGCAAGCCTATCCAACGTCTGATCTATGAATGGTAGAGGAAAATGGTCCTTACAAGTGGCATTGTTCAACTTTCTATAATCCATACACACCCGCCAACCCGTAACTGTTCGAGTCGGGATCAATTCATTATGCTCATTTACAACTACTGTCATTCCCCCTTTCTTTGGCACATAATGAACCTGACTTCCCGCATCTAACCATTTAATGATTTCCTTTTTACAACTTCCTTCATGATTGGATTGAGTCTTCGTTGTTGTTCAATAATCAGTTTCGCTTCAGCTTCCAATAGAATCTTATGCATGCAAATTGATGGGCTTATTCCCTTGATATCCGTAAGAGTCCACCCAAGAGCGGTCTTAAATTGCCGAAGTATCCTTAGTAGCTTTTCTTCTTGAACCTTATCAAGTGATGCAGAAATAATAACTAGAAAGGTAGAAGAAGAACCAAGGTAGGCATACCGTAGATGGTTAGGCAATGGCTTAAGTTCCAAGGTGGGAGGTTCTTCTAAAGATGATTTCACATTTTCATCCGGCTTTCCCCAAAAATCCAAAGGTTCAAATTTTTGCAAACATCGTGTGAACTTCGGCGCTGAATCTAACATTTGAACCTATTCTAGCACAGTTGAATCATCAAATAAATTTTCACTAACCAATGCAGTTTCAAGAGGGTCTTCATTCACAAATTCACTAAATACCTCTCTAGTTGCTTCTTAAATCAGATCAACTCTAAAGCACTCTTCCTCTCCCTTCGGGAATTTCATAGCCTTGAAAACATTAAAAGTTACTTCTTCATCTTGGACTCTCATCGTTAACTCTCCCTTTTGTACATCAATTAATGTCCTTCCAGTGGCTAAAAATGGTATTCCAAGGATAATGGGTATGTCCTTATCCTCTTCATAGTCCAACATAATGAAGTCGGCTGGAAATATGAATTTGTCCACCTTCACTAATATGTCTTCCACAATGCCCCTAGGGTATATCACTGATCTATCTGCGAGCTATAAAGAGATATTTATTGGCTTTGGTGCTGGTAATCCCAACTGAGTGTAGATCAAAAGCGGCATCAAGTTAATACTCGCACCCAAATCATACAAACATCTGTTAAAGAACTGGGGTCTAATCATGCACGGTATGGTGAAGCTACCCGGATCCTTCAACTTCGGTGGTAACTTTCTTTGCAGAATTGCGCTACATTCTTCTGTCAATGCTACAATTTCGAACTCCCCTAGCTTCCTCTTTCTTGCTAAAATATCTTTCATGAATTTTGCATAGCTAGGCATTTGTTCTAAAGCATCTGCGAATGGAATGTTGATTTGCAGCTTTTTGAACACTTCTAAAATTTTTGAAAACTGTTTATCTAATTTCTGCTTTTGAAATCTTTGAGGAAACGGCACAAGTGGTACGACTGTTGTTTTCTTATCTTCTTGTTATTTTTTCACAACTTTTTCCCCAGATTTACTTTCCGAATTTCCACTCTCTTTTTTAGTATCCTCGGCAGAAATTATTTTATTTTGTCCATCTAAATCTGTAGTCAACTCCTTCCCACTTCTGAGTGTAACTGCCTTACATTGTTCATTTCCATCATTCCTTGGATTTTTCTCCGTATAACTAGGTAAAGAACCTAGAGTTCTAGTATTCAAAGCACTAGCTATCTGCCCAATTTGGTTCTCAAGGTTCTTTATTGCAGCTGATTTGTTTTTCGTTGTGGCTTCAAACTGAGTTGCCAATCTTGCTAATAATTCTTCTATTTGTGATAGCTTATCAGGTTGATGAGGTTGTGGGTGTTGTTGAGATTGTTGATGTGGCTGAAATCCAGGTGGATATGATTGCCTTGGAGCTTGTGCTTGAGCATATGACTGATTATTACTCCAAGAAAAATTTGAGTGGTTTCTCACTCCTGGATTGTAACTGTTTGGATAACTGCCCTGCTACCTATTATAACTGGAAACAAACTGGACTGACTCAGGATTTATTACACATTGATCACTTGAGTGGCTACCCGCACATATTTAATAAATCGTTTCCATTTTCTGAACTGGTTGTACCCCAAGTGCATCTATCTTCTTTGTAAGAACAGAAATCTGAGCTGTCACTTGAGCTGATAATGTTGTCATCGCATCCACTTCATAAACCCCTACTGTCCTTGGCTGAGTCGTTCTTGATGTTAGCCACTGATAATTATTAGCTGCCATGGTTTCAAGCAACTGATACCCATCATCACAATTCTTGGCCATAATAGCTCCTCCCGCTGCAGCATCTATACCCGATCTCACTGTGCTGAATAAACAGTTATAAAAAGTTTGCACCTGAAGCTATTTAGGAATCCCATGGTGTGGACATTTTCGCAATGAGTCTTTAAATCTCTCCCATGCTTCATATAGTGATTCTGAATCGTGCTGAACGAAAGAGAAGATATCGTTCCGCAACTTTGCTATTTTTGCAGGCGGGAAAAACTTTGGAAGAAATTTCTGGGCTAGGTCGTTCCATGTAGTAATCGAGCCTGGTGGCAGTGAATGGATCCAACTCTTAGCCTTATCTCTGAGAGTAAATGGAAATAGCCTTAGCCTTATTGCATCCTCTGACACATTATTGTACTTGAAAGTATCGCAGATTTCTATAAAGCTGACTATGTGATCGTTCAAATCATCATTCGGTAACCCTCCAAATTGACATGAATTTTGAATCATCTGTATTGTCCCCGATTTTATCTCAAAACTTGTAGCAGTAATGGCAGGCCTTGTAATACTCGACTGAATTTCAGTAACCCGCGGCGTAGCATAATCCTGTAGTGCTTTTTGCTCTTCTTCAGCCATAGTATCTTTTTTATCAAGTGCCTCTTTGGTTTCTTTAACACAGTTACGCAATCGGTGAAACTTTTTTTCAATGTCGTCCTCGTAAGGCAATAAATCTGACTTCTTCGATCGCGTTTGCATACACTAGTCAAGAACACCTGAATAGAACAGAAAAGAAAAAAGTTTAAATTAAGATTAACGCTATAAAAATCAATAATGACTAAATATTAAACTAATTTCCCCGGTAATGGCGCCAAAAACTTGTTGGGTAAAATTTAATTACGCACAACACTCAAGTATACGTGGTCAACAAGTAATAAAGTGAAAGTAGAGTATCGTTCCCACGAGGAATTGTTTAATAAAAAATCACCAAGTACTAACCCGTAACCAACTCAATCTTATTTAAATGAATGAATTTCAATTTATAAATAAACTAATTCTAATTACCACTAGTTAAATTAAGATAATGGAGATTTATGATCACAACTTCACTTATTGCTTTATTTAAGTTAACGCACTTCTCATCAATTATTCTCTATTCTGTATTGTTAATCAAGAACACTAAAGCAGATAAAACCACCTCTCGATGCGTAATACCCATACTCATTTAAATCCACAGATGATAGAATTAAGCAAGACACCCTAATTAACTAATCCACTATATCTCTATGTGAATTATAATTAAAAAGGATTTAAAGCACAAGTTCTCTATAAGATTACATAAGGCGTAA
Source organism: Panax quinquefolius (assembly GCA_020205615.1). Classification (NCBI taxonomy): domain Eukaryota; kingdom Viridiplantae; phylum Streptophyta; class Magnoliopsida; order Apiales; family Araliaceae; genus Panax; species Panax quinquefolius. The sequence goes on along the minus strand of CM035170.1, from coordinate 13,142,256 downwards.
AGGCATATCTCTATCCTAAACACGAATCATGAATTCCATCTATGCAGAAATCACAAACATATGATATCATGATAAGATCTAAATCAATACTTCATCTCTCGAGTTCATATAGATTATCACGGTAATTGTTAACTAGGCAATTAAACAAATAAGTCCAAATCACAATAGACAATCCTCACAATCGAACATAATAATTGATAGCGAAGCATATTAAAATAAACTACACAATAAGATCTATTGTAATCTCAAACAAAGAATTAGTTCATGATTATTGAATTAAGACTAAGAATCCACAACGGAATTATTGTCGGATTGAGAAAATGACAAAAATACTTTATGAAAATAACGGCGGAAGTTTTACCGTTAACTGTTGAACTACCCGGTAGTAAAAATGCTGATGTCTGGCGTGGTTGCATAGTAGCACACCGGTATTGATTATTGATGCTTACGTGAGAAGTCACTCGGTTATACTCAATTATTGCTATGATAATTCACGCATCATATCTCTCATATTATTGATTCGATTATTGTCGTAGTATCATCTGCATAATATGTTATTATATTAAATCAATAATTGAGACGACAAAGTTATTCATATTATTAAATTGCAATATTTACAATGTCTAGAAGTTCTATCAATGAGAGGTTTGGTCACCTAATTGCGCGCCAATAGGGAGAAATCCTTATTGGAAAGCCCCCTCTTTCCTGGGAAGGACCTGGTTGATAAATATTGTGAGTTATAATATTAATGATGAATTTATTAAAATTAAAGTTGTGTTCGGAGTTGAATTTGGAGACGCGGATGTGATATTTGAGTCCGGAACGATGAAATTAGTAAAAATAGTCTATAAACACAAAAATTTCCGGAATTCACTATTTGTTCAAAAAGTCAACAGTTGACTTTTTCGGGAAAAAGTCAAATTTCAAAATTTCAAAATTTATATTTTTGATAAAAATGGTTTCATTGTGTTGGAATTATTTGTGTTAGTGAAAATCGATAATTATTTCGATAATAATTGATGTCCGGAGGTTATATTGACCGATCGAAGTATTTAAGCAGGATAAATGAGCAATTGATTGCTATTATTTCACATGATTATAACTATTTGTTCACATGTGTATACTATTGTTTCACATTCTTGTACTATTAGGGGAGTTGGTGCAAAATTGATAATACTTGCATGACTAAGTTAAAAATGGAGTTATAGATGGAGGTACTATACTTTAATTCATATTTTTCGCATGATTATACTATTGATTCACATGATTGAACTATTGATTCACATTATTTACTATTAGGGGAGGTGGTGAAAGTTTGATAATGCTTGCAGGACTAAATTAAAAATGAAAGAAAAGTTGGAGGTATTGTATTGTAATTTTTCGAGCCCCAAAACGTGCAATTATCGAAACTATATTTTCCTATAAATAGAAGCTCATTCTTTCTTTATTTCTCACCAATTCACAAAAGCTTTAGAGCGATAATTATAGAGGGAAATTATAGAAAGAAGAAGAGACGTCTGCTACCTCACTATTCCAGTATCCAGTTTTTCTAAGGTAGGGAGTATTATTTCTTTCTTATCTATGAAGAGAACTTACATTATTTCATTCTTTATTATTACATTGGAATAACTTTGATATCTGTGAGCTACCCTATACTTGGTGAAATTCTTACTGTTGTTCCATTCTTTATCATTTTGTTGGAACATCATCTGTTTGTGCGTTTTTTTGGAGCTGGTTCCGTCTTTATTATTACATTGGAACATCACATTTATGCGTTCTCACGCTGTAGGACTGGTTCCGCTCTTTATTATTACATTGGAATATCACATGCATGCGTTTTGTGGGACCTAATTCCGTCTTTATTATTACATTGGAATATCACGTCGTGTGTTTTACGTCGGACCTAATTCCGTTATTTATTATTACATTGGAATAACGCCTGTGTCGGATCTATCGCATGCTTGGTGATTTCTTTTGTTATTCCATTCCTTATTATACTCAGTTGGTTAAAGTTTTGACTTCTATACTCCATGAAATTAGTGGCATATCCTTGATATTTGCGCTTCATCCGAGTATCTTTTCATGGAAATATTCTTACGAGCATTCTTGAATTTTACTCTAAAAGCGATATCGTGTTGACAATTTGGACGTTATTAGTTCTGGATAAAATAATTCTTGAACTTATTTTATTGAATTCTTATATCATTGTCATCATCCTCATGTTTATATTTTGTTGAAAGTCATCTGTGGCCTATAGTGCATAGATGGACTTGGTATGATTATGACCAGGGATTATTCGGTGTAATCATGACCGTAATGTTACAAATGATATGGTAAAAGTCCTCATTGGCCCGTAGTGCAATGATGGACAGTTGTTGGCATGATCATAACCATTATTGAATACACAAATATTCTTGGCCCGTAGGGCATGGATAATTGTGGTCGTGATACTAAAGAACATCCTTGGCCGTAGTGCAGAGGTGATTCGATGATGTGGATTATTTATTAAGATGAGTCCCAGAGATAAAAGTGATGAAAAACCTTTTAAATCATAAAAGATAGTAGATTTTATTCTCTACTTGACTTTTTTAATGGATTGCTTGTTCATTGCAGGTTAAACTTGATGGTTGTTATATTGTATCAGTTTAACACTATTGAAGGCTAACGATAATATATTCTGCATTATCTTAGTCATAATATTTCCTACTGGGCTAGTTGAGCTCACCCTTTTACTTTTATTGTTCTCTTCAGGAAATGAGAACGTGGCAGGGACTAGTCGGGGAACGGAGTGACGGACCAGATGATAGCATTACTAGTCCTCACTATTCAGTGAAATAGTGGAAAATAAATGTAATAATATTGAATTTGAGTTTGTATATTGTCTAGACGACAATATTTGTATTAAAACTCACAGCTTATGTTTTGTCGTACTTTTCACGATAATTGTATAATTAAGTTTTATTTGTATTCTGTACCATTTATTTGACCACTCAGAATAGGTGATGTATACCTATTTTAGGGGCATCACAGTTGGTATCAAAGCTTAGGGATATGATCCCTGGCTAAGATGTGAGACTAGAACTAGGAGGGGAGAGACGGGGAATTCCTTCGCTACTATGACCTACCTAAGTTTATTTGGTATTTAATTGGTCAGTCAAAGTGTAGGGATAATATGTTTCATGTCAATTAACCCTTGTTTTGTGGCAGTATTTGAAAATGGCATCCGAGAATGTTGAGAACATCAATGGAGCATAGGAGACCGTTGAGTCTCCACAAATCAATAACTAGGACAATGTGCATTAGGAAGGCGACAATTCTCATGCAAACAACAACACTGACCAAATGATGAACGATGGAATGTTCCGAGGCTTCATGTAATTCATACAACATCAGGCGAGAGCGGCTCCTGTCCAAAATGCAGGTGGAAACACTGGCAACTCTCGGACGGTCATTGCCAAACAGTTCAAGGAGCTGGGACCACCGGAGTTTATTGGAGAGCCAAAACCACTTAAGGCGGAAGCTTGGATAAAGCAGATAACCAAGATATTTGATGTCTTGGGATGCTCCGAGGAACAAAAGTTCCCTTCGCCACCTTTATGTTGCGTGAAAAGGCAGATTACTGGAGGGAATCTGTAAAATATACCCAGCTTGACACACTCAAGATGTCTTGGGAGAAGTTCCAAGAGCTGTTCAACGACAAGTACTTTCCCAAAAGTATTCGTCACATGAAGGAGGTGGAGTTTATCAAGTTGGAACAAAACAATATGACCGTGTCGCAATACGAGGCTAAATTTGCGGAGTTATCCCGGTTTGTATCCCATTTGGTTGATAATGAGGAAGCGAATGACCGAATGTTTTAAGAGGTTTGAAACCGGAGATACGACAATATCTTATTTCTCATAAACTGTGTTTGTATTCAGATGTTATAAATAGGGCTCAGTTGTTGGAGCGCGATAATGAGTCAACGCAACCAAGAAAAAGTAGCCGGCAGAATGAAAATACCAGTGGTAACAGTCATCGAAGCGGTGACAATAAACGTGGAGGGAATCAACATGCCAGAAATGGTAACCACTTCGGTGGTAATCATAGCCAAGACAATAAAATGGACATTTCAAGAAAAGGAGATTCAACAATGATGGAAAGACGTACAACTGACCAAAGACCGTTGTTAAGGAAGGAGAACGACCACCTATCATATGCTTCAAATGCAGAGGGAGGGACACATCGATCAAAGCGCGCGATGTCGTCCAAAGCATGTTATAATTGTGGAAGAGAAGGTCACTTAGCTCGATTTTGTCATTCACCGAAGACAAATTCAGCTAGGATGGAGGCACCAAAGGCCGTCCCAGAAAAGTCAAAGTCGGTAGTGCAAGGGAGAGCGTTTGTTGTGACCTCCCAGAAAGCAAGGAACCCGAACAAGGTTATCACGGGTAAGCTTATCATAAACTCTAGTGAAGTCTATACCTTATTTGATACCGGTTCTACCCATTCTTTTATTTCTCCTACTTGCGCTCAACATTTAAATTTGACTCCGGAGAAATTAGACTTTGACTTATCTGTTGAAACTCCATTAGGAGAAACCTTCATTACATCCACTGTTTATAAATCTTGTTTGATTCAAATCAGAATCTTGACGTTACCTGTCGATCTTATCTCCTTAAAAATACTTGCATTTGACGTGATTCTAGGGATTGATTGGTTAACTATTCATCATGCTAAAATTAATTGTTTTCATAAGGTTGTTAGCTTTCATATTCCCAATAAACCTATTATGTGAATTCAAGCGACCAACCCATTAAAATCAATCACGATCATCTCAAGCCATAAAGCTATTCGTTTATTGAAAAACGCATGTCAAGCTTTCTTAGCTCATGTCACGGATTTAAACAAAAATACATCAGATTTGAAGGATATTTCTATTGTTAATAAATTTCCTGACGTATTCCCTGAAGAACTTCCTGGCCTACCCCTAGAGCATGAAGTTGAATTTTTTATCGACCTTGAACCCGGTACAAAACCCATTTCTAAAGGCCTATATTGAATGGCTCCTATTGAACTTCAAGAGTTAAAAACCCAATTGCCACAATTGTTAGACATTGGTTTCATTCGTCCTAGTACGTCTCCTTGTGGTGCTCCTGTTCTATTTGTGAAGAAGAAAGATGGGAGTATGCGATTTTGTATTGATTATCGGGAGTTGAATCATGTCACCATCAAAAATAGGTACCCATTGCCACGTATTGATAACCTGTTTGATCAGTTACAAGGAGCACAATTTTTTCAAAGATCGATCTTCGTTACGGATTTCATCAATTTGAAGGTTAAAAGCGAGGATATTCAAGAGCGCCTTGAGAACTCGTCTGGGCATTATGAATTCTTAGTCATATCTTTTGGATTGACCAATGCTCCTGCTGCCTTCATGGATATGATGAATCGAGTATTCAAGGAATATTTGGATCACTTTGTGGTCGTCTTTATGGATGACATCCTTATTTATTCCAAAATCCGTGAAGATCATGAGCAACACTTGAGGCTGATACTCCAAAAGCTTCGTGAATATAAGCTTTATGCCAAGTTAAAGAAATGCGAGTTCTGGCTTGAGGAAGTAGCATTCCTTGGGCACGTAGTATCAAGTCATGGAATATTAGTTGACCCGGCAAAGATTGAAGCTATTCAAAGCTGGGAGCAACCCAAATCAATGATCGAAGTACGTAGCTTTCTCGGTTTAGCTGGTTATTATCGGAGATTCGTGGAAGGATTTTATCGAATCGCTACTCCATTAACTCAGCTGACTCGAAAAGATACAAAGTTCAATTGGAGCGAGGAATGTGAGAAGAGTTTTCAAGAACTCAAAAGGAGACTCATTTCAGCACCTGTTCTGACAATACCATCTGGTTCGGAGGGATTTGTCATCTACAGTGATGCTTCGGGCAAAGTGTTAGGATGTGTTCTCATGTAACATGGGAAAGTCATAGCCCATGCCTCAAGACAACTCAAAGAATATGAGAGGAATTATCCTACTCATGATCTAGAGTTGGCAGCTATTGTCTTCGCACTTAAAATTTGGAGGCATTACTTGTATGGAGAGAAAGTGGAGATCTTTACGGATCATAAAAGCCTCAAATATTTCTTCACTCAAAAGGAACTCAACATGCGACAATGACGTTGGCTTGAACTGTTGAAAGATTATGATCATACCATCCAATACCATCCTAGAAAAGCGAACGTGGTAGCTGACGCATTGAGTAGAAGATCATATGTGGGTACGAGTGCAATATTCACAACACAAAAGCCCATTTTGTGTGACTTACAAAGGATGGAGATAGAGTTAAAAACTCCAGGGACCCATGTGATGATGGCGAATATACGAGTAGAGCCGACTTTAATTGATAAAGTTAAAGTTTCTCAAGTTACAGATCTGGAGCTGATGCGTATGAGGAAGAAAGTGCAAGAAGGTACTATGCCAAAAGCGAGAATCGATGAAGAAGGAATACTTCGAGTCAACTCCATACTTTGTGTTCCTAACGACCCTGATTTAAAGTATAAAATCATGATGGAGGCGCACAACACACCGTTTGCAATTCATCGTGGGAGTACCAAAATGTATCGTGATCTTCGTCATACATTTTGGTGGAGCAATATGAAGAGAGAGATAGCGCTATTTATCTCAAGGTGTCTAATTTGTCAACGAGTTAAAGCGGAGCATCAAGTACCAAAAGGTCCATTGCAACCACTTGAAATTCTAGAATGGAAGTGGGAGCACATTACCATGGATTTCGTTATTGGTCTTCCCAAAGTTTCTCAAGGCATAGATGCGATTTGGGTCATTGTTGATAGATTGACCAAGTCTGCTCATTTCTTACCGATACGAGAAACTTATACACTTGAATGTCTTGCTCGTATACATATAAACGAGGTTGTAAGATTTCATGGTATGCCAGTATCCATAGTTTCTGATCGAGACCCAAGATTCACTTCAAGATTTTGGGTTAGTTTGCAAAAAGCTATGGGCACGGATTTACAATTTGGCTCGGCATATCATCCTCAGACGGACGGGTAGTCGGAGAGGACGATTTAAACTCTTGAAGATCTATTAAGACTCTATGTCCTTAACTTCAAGGGAAGTTGGGACAAGTTCTTACCATTGGTGGAGTTTTCCTACAACAACAGTTATCAAGCAAGTATTGGCATGGCTCCATTCAAGGCGTTGTATAGAAGAAAGTGTCGTTCTCCAGTATGTTGGGATGAGGTGGGTGAAGCAACGTTGTTGGGACCGGAGTTGGTACGTATGACTACGGAAAAGATTCAAATGATCCGACAACGTATAAAAACCTCACAAGATCGAAAAAGAGTTATCTTTGATCTTCATCGAAAGGATGTAGAATTCGATATTGGACATCATGTGTTGTTACGTGTTGCTCCATGGAAAGGAGTTACAAGATTTGGAAAGAGAGGAAAGCTCAATCCTCGATTCATCGGTCCATTTTTAATCCTCGATTGAGTAGGAACTGTGGCCTATAGACTCGCTTTACCGCCAAGTATGTCTCGTGTTCATAACGTTTTTCACATATCCATGTTACGTAAATATGTGAAAGACCCGAACCTCATTATTGAGTTAGAACCAGATGAAATAGCGGAATATTTGACGTATGAAGAGGTTCCTATTCAAATCTTGGATAAGAAGGAACATATTCTACGCTCCAAGGTTATACCTTAAGTCAAAGTTTTGTGGAAAAACCACGATGTTGAGGAAATGACCTGGGAGTTAGAATCTGAAATGAAATCAAAGTATCCTCACCTCTTCGACATACTAGGTATGCACCCTAATTTCGAGGACGAAATTTCATAAGAAGGGAGGTTGTAAGACCCCAACTTTTTGAATAAAGATTAAATTTTCTCTAAATATATTTTTGAATATTATGGTGTGGATTTGATATAATGTTATAGTTGTGGGTAATATTTTAAATTTTGCAAAGTATACATAAGTTGTTATATAATATTCGATTGGTGGGGAATATTCGTTTTAACAGGAATATTCGTACAACTACACAATCATTAGTGGACCCCCACAACGGAATTATTGCTTGGATTGAAAAGCGACAAAAATACTTTATGAAAATAACGGCGGAAGTTTTCACAGATTAACTGTTGAACTACGGTAGTAAAATTACGAATCTGGCGTGGTTGCATAGTAGTACACGGTATTGATTATTGATGCTTACGTGAAGTCACTCGGTTATACTTAATTATTGCTACTGATAATTCTTGCATCATATATCTCTCATATTATTGATTTGATTATTGTGCAGTAGTATCATCCGCATAATATGTTATTTTATTAAATCAATAATTGAGACGACAAAGTTATTCATATTATTAAATTGCAATATTTCTGATGTCAGAAGTTCTATCGAGGAGAGGTTTGGTCACCTAATCATTGGCCATAGGAGAAATCCTTATTAGAAAGCCCCTTTCACAGGAACGACTTTGGTTGATAAATATTGTTAGTTATAATATTAATGATGAATGTTAATAAAATTGAAGTTGTGTTCAGAGTTGAATTTGGAGCCTTGGACATGATATTTGTGTCCTAAGCGATGAAATTAGTAAAATAGTCTATAAAAACAAAATTTTCAAGAATTCACTATTTGATCAAAAAGTCAACAGTTGACTTTTTTTTAGAAAAATCAAACTTGAAATTTCAAAATTTATATTTTTGATAAAATGGTTTCATTGTGTTGGAATTATTTGTGTTAGTGAAAATCGACAATTATTTCGATAATAATTGATGTCTGGAGGTTATATTGACCAATCGGGTATTTAACCAAATAAATGAGCAATTGATTGCTATTATTTCACATGATTATAACTATTTGTTCACATGTGTATACTATTAGGGGAGTTGGTGCAAAATTGATAATACTTGCATGACTAAGTTAAAAATGGAGGTATTGATGGAGGTACTATACTGTAATTCGTATTTTTTACATGATTATACTATTGATTCACATGATTGAACTATTGATTCAAATTATTTACTATTAGGGGAGGTGGTGAAAGTTTGATAATAGTTGCAAGACTACATTAAAAATGAAAGAAAAGTTAGAGGTATTGTACTATAATTTTTTGAGCCCCAAAACGTGCAATTATCGAAACTATATTTTCCTATAAATAGAAGCTCATTCTTCCTTCATTTCTCACCAATTCACAAAAGCTTTAGAAGCGATTATTATAGAGATAAATTATAGAAAAAAAAGAAGAAGTCTGCTACCTCACTATTCCGATTATCCGGTTTTTCTAAGGTAGGGAGTATTATTTCTTTCTTATCTATGAAGAGAACTTCATTATTCCATTCTATATTATTACATTGGAATAACCTATATACGCCAAGCTACCCTATACTTGGTGAAATTCTTACATTGTTCCATTCTTTATCATTCGTTGGAACATCCACATACAATGTTTCTACGCCTGGGACTGGTAAAATCTTTATTATTACATTGGAATATCACATGCGTCTGTTTACGCAGGACTCCGATTCCATCTTTATTATTACATTGGAATATCATATACTATGTGTTTTCTGGGGACTGATTCCGATTATTTATTATTCTGTTGGAATAACTTTCGCTGTCATGCGGTCTATCGCATGCCCGGTGATTTCTTTTGTTATTCCATTCCTTATTATACTCGGTTGGTTAAAGTTTTGACTTCTATACTCCATGAAATTAGTGGAATATCCTTGATATTTGCGCTTCCGTCAATATCTTTTCATGGAAATATTCTTTTGAGCATTCTTGAATTTTACTCTACAAAGCGAAGATCATGTTGACAATTTGGACGTTATTAGTTCTGAATAAAATAATTCTTGAACTTGTTTTATTGAATTCTTATATCATTGTCATCATCCTCATGTTTATATTTTGTTGAAAGTCATCTGTGGCCTATAGTGCATAGATGGACTTGGTATGATTATGACCGAGGATTATTGGTGTAATCATGACCGTAATGTTACAAATGATGTGGTAAAAGTCCTCATTGGCCGTAGAGAGCATTGATGGATGGTTGTTGGCATGATCATGACCATTATTGAATACACACAATATTCTTGGCCCGTAGGGCATAGATAATTGTGGTCGTGATATTAAAGAATATCCTTGGCTGTAGTGCATGGGTGATTCGATGACGTGGATTATTTATTAAATTTGAGTCCCGGCGATAAAGTGATGAAAAACCTTTTAAATCATAAAAGGCAAGTAGATTTTATTCTCTATTTGACTCTTTTAATGGATTGCTTGTTCATTGTAGTTAAACTTGATGGTTGTTATATTGTATTGTGTAATCGTTGTTGAAGGCTAACGATAATATAGTCCGCATTATCTTAGTCATAATATTTTTCTTTGGGCTAATTGAACTCACCTTTTACTTTTATTGTTCTCTTTGAAATGAGAACACATAGCGAGGACTTAATTGGGGAGCGGAGTGTGGACGGATGATAGCATTACTAGTCCTCACTATTTAGTGAAATAGTGGAAAATAAATGTAATAATATTGAATTTAAGTTTGTATATTGTCTAGACGACAATATTTGTATTAAAACTCACAGCTTATATTTTGTCGTACTTTTCACGACAGTTGTTTAATTAAGTTGTATTTGTATTCTGTACCATGTATTTGAAGACTCAGAATAGGTGATGTATACCTATTTTGGGGGCGTCACAGAAGAGAAGTCTGCTACCTCACTATTCTAGTATCCAGTTTTTCTAAAGGTAGGGAGTATTATTTCTTTCTTCTCCATGAAGAGAACTTATGTTATTCCATTCTTTATTATTACATTGGAATAACTCAGATACGCTGTGCTACCCTATACTTGGTGAAATTTTACGTTGTTCCATTCTTTATCATTCTGTTGGAACATCACATCTCATGCGTTTCGTCGGACTGGTTTAAATCTTTATTATTACATTGGAATATCACATGCATGCGTTGTCTGTTGGGACTGATTAAAATCTTTATTATTACATTGGAATATCCTCATGCATGCATTTTACGCCGGACTGATTCCGTCTTTATTATTTTGTTGGAATATCCCATCTGCATGCGTTTCGTGGGACGATTCCGTTATTTATTATTCTGTTGGAATAACTTTGCTGTCTGCGATCTATCGCATGCCCGGTGATTTCTTTTGTTATTCCATTCCTTATTATACTCAAATTGGTTAAAGTTTTGACTTCTATACTCCATGAAATTAGTGGAATATCCTTGATATATGCGCTTGACGGTATCTTTTCATGGAAATATTCTTACGAGCTTTCTTGAATTTTACTCTACAAAGCAATATCATGTTGACAATTTGGACGTTATTAGTTCTGGATAAATTAATTCTTGAACTTGTTTTATTGAATTCTTATATCATTGTCATCATCCTCATGTTTATATTTTGTTGAAAGTCATACGTGGCCTATAGTGCATAGATGGACTTGGTATGATTATGACCGAGGATTATTCGGTGTAATCATGAATAGTAATGTTACAAATGATGTGGAAAAAGTCCTCATTGGCCCGTAGAGCATTGATGGGACGAGTTGTTGGCATGATCATGACCATTATCGAATACACAAATATTCACGGCCCGTGAGTGCATGGATAAGTGTGGTCGTGATACTAAAGAATATCCTTGGCAGTAGTAGTGCGGGGTGATTCGATAATGTGAATTATTTATTAAGCTGAGTCCCAGCGATAAAAGTGATGAAAAACCTTCTAAATCGTAAAAGATAGTAGATTTTATTCTCTACTTGACTTTTTTAATGGATTGCTTGTTCCGCTGCAGTTAAACTTGATGGTTGTTATATTGTATCGGTTTAAACTTTGTTGAAGGCTAACGATAATATATTCTGCATTATCTTAGTCATAATATTTCCTACTGGGCTAGTTGAGCTCACCCTTTTACTTTTATTGTTCTCTTCAGGAAATGAGAACATAGCAGGGACTAGTCGGGGAACGGAGTGATGGACTAGATGATAGCATTACTAGTCCTCACTCTTTAGTGAAATAGTGGAAAATAAATGTAATAATATTGAATTTGAGTTTGTATATTGTCTAGACGACAATATTTGTATTAAAACTCACAGCTTATGTTTTGTCGTACTTTTCACGATAGTTGTATAATTAAGTTGTATTTGTATTCTGTACCATGTATTGGACGACTCAGAATAGGTGACGTATACCTATTTTGGGGGCGTCACAGAAGAGAAGTCTGCTACCTCACTATTCTAGTATCCAGTTTTTCTAAAGGTAGGGAGTATTATTTCTTTCTTCTCCATAAAGAGAACTTATGTTATTCCATTCTTTATTATTCTGTTGGAATAACCTGTATACGCGGGCTACCCTATACTTGGTGAAATTTTTCTGTTGTTCCATTCTTTATCATTACATTTGGAACATCACATCTGCATGCGCTTTACGTCGGACTGGTTTAAATCTTTATTATTACATTGGAATATCACATCATGCGTTGTACATGGGACCGATTAAAATCTTTATTATTTTGTTGGAATATCACATGCATGCGTTTTTTACGGGATTCGATTCCATTATTTATTATTCTCATTGGAATAACCTTTGCATGCGGTATATCGCATGCCTGGTGATTTCTTTTGTTATTCCATTCCTTATTATACTTAGTTGGTTAAAGTTTTGACTTCTATACTCCATGAAATTAGTGGAATATCCTTGATATATGCGCTTCATTGTTCTCTTCAGGAAATGAGAACGTAGTAGGGACTAGTCGGGGAACAGAGTGACGGTCCAGATGATAGCATTAGTAGTCCTCACTATTCTACGAAATAGTGTGATAATAATTGTAATGAGGACTCCTTTTGAGTTTGTATAATCTCTAGTAGACAATATTTGTATTCAAACTCACAGCTTATGTTTTGTCGTATTGTACACGACAGTTGTATTATTAAGTTGTATTTGAGTTCTGTACCATGTATCTGGCGACTCAAGATGGGTGATGTATACCTATTTTGGGGGCGTAACAGCTTGCTCCTACTTTGAAACTTCAATGGTCTCCAAGTTGCTTCAATATCCAAAACTCATTAGAACTAGGGTTTTGATCTAATTTACTCTAATCCAATCTAATGGAATGCTCTCTCCCTCTCTAATCCCCCTATATTTTCTGTCTTCCATCATGTATTTGTAGGTTACAAGTCTAATTTTTAGCTTAGAAACAAACCCAATCCTATTTGGAGTCAAAATTCACCCCAAAACGCGTCCAAGCTTGACAAAACTCTTCCCCAGCGCCCCGGCGCTGGGCCCTTTTTCGAAAATTTTGTGCTCCGACGTCCTTTGGGAAAATGACCATAACATCTTCGTCCGAACTCCGATTTCGATGATTCAAGATGTTCCGGAAAGAGGAGACGTAAATCTACAACTTTCATGCTTTGAGTGTTTCGAAATAAGGACCGGAAAAATGTTGAAAGTGGATCTGAATTTGCTGCTATGTAAATGACCACCCGAAACAGTACCGTTTGACGTCCGTTGGTACAAATGTCATAACTCTTGCCTCCGAACTCCGATTGGAATGATTCAAGTTATTACGGAAAGCTAAGAAGAAACTTAATTCTTTGCAATCACAGCTCCCAAGAATATAATCTACAAAACGAACACAAAATGCATGAAAAGTAACTAAAAAACATGAGATTAAGCAACTAATTCAAGTAACAGATACCGGATAATTAGGTATAAAATCTACTTATCATTTACTCTACTCTATTCTACACTAATAATTTACACCATATTACTCTATTATATTTAGCTTTTGTTTAGACAAAACATTAGAAGTAAGATTGTGTGTGTTATCAAAGTGATATTTAATCTTGTGTGATGTTAAATTATAAATTTAAATTGCATAAATTTTTGTTGTTTAATTGGTTTTGGAATCGAAACCGCATTGCATGGTTCAAAACCTCACCGCACCAATCACATGTAAGACCCCAACTTTTATGAATAAAGATTAATTTTTCTCGAAATATATTTTTGAATATTATGGTGTGGATTTGATATAATGTTATAGTTGTGGGTATTATTTACAAATTTTACAAAGTAAGAAAGTGGTTATATAATATTCGATTGGTCGGGGAATATTCGTTTTAACAGGGAATATTCATACGACGTCACAATCATTGGTGGTCCCCACAACGGAAGTATTGTCGTAGTTAGAAAATGACAAAATTATCTTTTTATAAAAATAATGGCGAAAGTTTTACCATTAAACTGTTAAACTACCCGTTGGTAAAAGTACAGTAATACGTGTGGTTGCATAGTAGCACACGGTATTGATTATTGATGCTTACGTGAGAAGTCACTCAGTTATACTCAATTATTGCTACAGTAATTGCTGCATAATATCTCTCATATTATTGAATCAATTATTGTCACACTATCATCTGCATAATATTTATTATTATTAAATCAATAATTGAGACGACAAAATTATTCATATTATTATTTGCAATATTGACAATGTCTAGAAAGTTCTGTCGAGGAAAGATTTGGTCACCTAATTGCGCGCCAATTGGGAGAAATCCTTATCAGAAATTCCCCTCTTTCCTGGGAATGATCTGGTTGTTAAATATAGTGAGTTATAATATTAATGATAAATAAGTTCGTATTGATTAAAGATGAAATTGATATTTTTATTGTGTTGGGATTATTAGTATTAATCGAAATGGACATCTATTTCGATAATAATTGATGTCTGGAGGTTATATTGACCAATCGGGTAATTAATCAAGATAAATGAGCAATTAATTGCTATTAATTCACATGCTTATAACTATTTGTTCACATGTATGTACTATTGATTCAAATGCATGTACTATTAGGGGAGGTGGTGCAAGATTGATAATACTTCCATGACTAAATTAAAAATAGAGGTATAGATAAAGGTACTATACCGTAACTATTTTTTTTCTACATGTGTGTACTATTGATTCACATGAATGTACTATTGATTCACGTGATGTACTATTAGGGGAGGTGGTGCAAGTTTGATAATACTTGCAGGACTAAATTAAAAATGAAGGAAAAGATGAAGGCATTATACTGTAATATTTCAAGCCCCAAAACGTGTAATTATCGAAACTATGTTTTCCTATAAATAGAAGCTCATTCTTCCTTCATCCTCACCAATTCTCTAAGACTCACAAGAGTAATTATAGAGAGAGAAGCTTTAGAGAGAAAGTAGAAGAGAAGTCTGATACCTCACTATTCCAGTATCCAGTCTTCTTCTGAGGTAAGGGGTATTATTCTTTCGTATTCGTAAGGGATATTATTTTTGTTCAATATTCGTATGAAATATTATTTTCTTCTATACTCTGTAGTATGTAAGTAATATTATTTTGTTTCGTATCCCTAGTTCTACACTCAGTTTGTTAAAGTATTTCTTCTATATTCCATGAAATTAGTAGAATATCATTGATATTTGCGCTTCATCCAGTATCTTTTCATGGAAATATTATTCTAAACATTCTTGATAATTATTGATCTTTTCATGCTGAAATACTATTCAGGGGTTACTATTCACCCAGTTACTATTCACTCAAATAATATTCACTCGGGTATTTGGGGTATTTTCATGCCAGAGTACTATTCATGGGTTACTATTCATCTAGTTACTATTCACACGGATATTATTCACTCGGGTATTTGGGACACTTTTCATACCGGGGTACTATTCACGAGGTACTATTCCTGAAGTACTATTCATTCATGGGATACTATTCATCCGAAAAATATATTTTTTTCGGTCCAAATCATTTTTGATACAATATTATTCTTGAATTTTACTCCACAAAGCAGTATTATGTTGACAATTTGGATAATTTTAAACTCTGGATAAATTTAAAGTCTTTAATATTTATCCTTGATTTCGTTTGATTAATGCTTATATCATTATCACCATCATCATGCTTATATTGTGATGAAAGTCATATGTGGCTTACGTGCATAGATGGACTATTGATTGGTATGATTATGACCAGGGATTATTCGGTATAATTATGACCGTAATGTTACAAATGATGTGGTAAAAGTCCTCATTAGCCCGTAGTGCATTGATGGACAATTGTTGGTATGATTATGACTAAGGATTATTCGGTATAATCATGACCATTGATGATTACATGAATATCCTTGGCCCGTAGTGCAGGGATGATTCGATGATGTGGTTTATTTATTAAGCTGAGTCTCAGCGATAAAGTTGATGAAAAACATTTTAAATCATAGAAGATAGTAGATATCATGCTCTACTTGACTCTTCTAATGGATTGCTTGTTCCGCTGTAGTTAAACTTGATGTTTATTGTATTTTATCAATTTAACACTGTTGAAGGCTAACGATAATTTATTCTACATTATCTTAGTCATAATATTTCTTACTGGGCTAGTTGAGCTCACCCTTTTGCTTTCATTGTTCTCTTCAGAAAATGAGAACGTAGCTGGGACTAGTCGGGGAACAGAGTGACGGTCCGAGATGGTGACTATAGTAGTCCTCACTATTTTATGAAATAGTGTGATAATAAATGTAATGAGGACTTCATTTGAGTTTGAATACTGTCTATGAGATAATATTCGTGTAAAATCTCTAAGCTACGATTTTGTCGTATTATATAAAAGAAGTTTGTATTTGATTTATGTACCATATATTTGGCGACTCAGAATGGGTGATGTATACCTATTTTGGGGGCGTCACATCACAAGTGATTTCATGTGCGGTTTTAGATTTATCTAACCGCATCTAAGCAGTATCATGTGCGGTTTGGGCTTCAAACCGCACCAAACCGCACCATGCTCACCCCTAGCTAAAATACAAACAACCAAGTTAAATAATTTTTTCTAATTATAATTATCACAATGATATGTATAGTCCAACAACACACACATTAAGTCATCACTACAATTATTTTCACATTGTTTTACAATTTATTGAGGACAACTACAACTACAAACTCAGACTATGTAACGAGTGTGAATTTTGTAAATAATTTAAAATATTTATCGAATAAAATAAATATTTTAGTTGGATTATTTATCAAATAAAATAAATAGAATAATTTATTTAAGTGTGATAATACTAATTAAATTTATGTTAAATAATTTTATATTTGATGTGCATTTTATTACGCTAATATGATGGTAATATTCTAATTTAATTAAATAATTTAATTAGAGGGTTAATGATCTGTTAAATAAAATTGTAATTATAATGGTTAAGTAATTTAATTTAAATTAAGTGTGATATTTGTGTATTATATAATAAGAAGAATATTAAAATAAATTAAAAGGAGCCTAACTTGGTTAGTCAAACAAGGCCTTGAGACCTTTGGCATTTTTAACAGCTAAAACTTTTGGTCTATGGTAACTGTTAACCCAACTTAAAGTTGCGTAAACCCCTTTCTTCAGTTTATTTTTACGCTTAAGTTTGCTAAGTCTGAGAAATATAGAGGGAGCTGAGAGTGCGAGTCCTTTGTGAATTTAAGAGAAAAGTCTGTGAAATCAAAGAAGAAAAAGAAGAATAATCAAGCCATTCTCATCATCTAACTAAGTCTAAAGAAGGAATCAAATGTAAACAATCTAATTCTAAAGTTTCTTAGTTTTATTTTCCAAAACTTCTTCACTGTTAAATGGATTTTTTTGGATGAGGTGTTGAGATATATGTTTATGGGTATGTAAAATTTGTCTTATATCATTTGTAAATGATTTTGAAATAATCAAATTCATGAAAGTATGTTAAAGAATATGAATTTGAGTTTTTGTTGAAATATGTATCTTATGGTTTGTTTTAGAGTCAAAATTGGTTATGAATTCATTCTGTAAATTATAAATTGATGATGGATTATGGTTGTAAAATGAATCTGTGGTGAATTATTTCGCTAAGTAGGGATGAGCATGGTGCGGTTTGAAGCCCAAACCGCACACAAAACCGATTAGGTGCGGTTTGACAAATCTAAAATCGCACATGAAATCGCTTGTGATTAGTGCAGTGCAATTTTGAACTGTGCGGTGCGGTTTCATTTGGTGCAATTTCGGTTTCAAAACCAATTGAAACAACAAAATTTTATACAATTTAAATTAAAAATTTAACATCATGCAATATTAAATACCATTTTGAGAACACAAACAACCTTACTTATTTTGTGTTCTCATTTGTTTCAACTTTAAGGATCCACACTATTTTAAACAGGAAAATTGATAATCATATGTTGTAACATTTTCTCAGTAGCCAAACAAGTTAAATTATGCGGTTGTTGTGATTGAGTGCTCTGTGAGTTGGCTCATAAAGTATTAAGAGTTGGATGGCACTTATTAATTGATAATTTCAGTTATTTGCTTCAAGATATTGCTCATTATTCATCTGGTTGATTAATGGTGTGATTAAAATGTACAGATATGTTAGTTTGTGCACCTTTGTTTAGGTTGGGAACCTTTTTGTTTGCTCCATCCTCATTAATTTTTATATTATTTTGATACTTATATGCTTTCTGGTTGCCTGTTGCCTGTTGCTTGGCTCTAAAACTTTCATTGGTCACTAAGTCTTTTTGAGGGGGAATAGATGGACCAGGTAAATGGGTGTCCATTTCATTGTACAAGAATTTATTGTTATCATCATATTAGTGAATATAATAATTTATATGTAAGAAGTACGGTGCGGTTTCGGTTCTATGTATGCAATTTTGACCAATAACCAAACCCAAACCCAAACCGTAAATTCGGTTTTTTAACCCACCTAAAATCGTCACATACGTTGGAACCATTAGTACGGTTTTAATTGGTGCAATTTGTGCAATTTTTGGTGTGGTTTCAGAGGCAATTTGGTTCCTTTCTCAGCCCTATCGCTAAGTATGTCAAAATAAGAAAAACTAGTATAGACATGGAATTTTAACCTTTAATTTGGTTGTTTAAGTTTTTTGTGTTGTTAGAATTGTTTTATAAGTGTTTAGTTTCAAGTTTATAAGGTTTATAGCATATGGGTTTGCTTAATTTGGTTCTAGAATGAAGAAAATGGGAGTTTTTGGTTGAAGCAGAGCTGTGTCAAAAATTGCAGAATCTAATTCTGAGTTTTAGTACGACCGCGCTGGAATAAAGAACAAATGGGGCACTGTCGCACACTAGGGATCTAATTATGGAATCTAATTATGGATTAGAAATCATAATTAAGGATTATAATTATGGATTAAAAGGTTGCTTTATTAAGGGGGAGATTGAGCTTTCCTCTCTTTCCAAATCTTGTAACTCCTTTCCGTGGAATAACACGTAATAACACATGATCACCATCATTGAATTCCACGTCCTTTCGATGAAGCAGCATAACTCTTTTATCGATCTTGTGAGGTCTTTATACGTTGTTGGATCATTTGAATCTTCTCTGTAGTCAGACGTACCAATTTCGGTCCCAAAAACGTTGCTTCACCCACCTCATCCCAACGTACTGGAGAACGACACTTGCATCCATGCAACGCCTCAAATGGAGTCATGCCAATATTTGCTTGATAACTATTATTGTAGGAAAATTCTACCAATGGCAAGAACTTGTCTCAACTTCCTTTGAAGTCAAGGACACAAAGTCTTAATAGATCTTCAAGAGTTTGAATAGTCCACTCCGACTGCCCGTCCGTTTGAGGATGATATGCCAAACTAAATTATAAATTTGTGCCCATATCTTTTTGCAAACTAACCCAAAATCGTGAAGTGAATCTTGGGTCTCGATCAAAAACTATGGATACTGGTATACCATCCAGTCTTACAATCTCATTTATGTAAATACGAGCAAGAAGTTCAAGTGAATAAGTTTCTCGTATAAGTAAAAAATGAGCAGACTTGGTCAATCTATCAATAATGACCCAAATTGCATCTATGCCTTGAGAAACCATGGGGAGACCAGTAACGAAGTCCATGGTAATGTGCTCCCACTTCCATTCTATAATTTCAAGTGGTTGTAATTGACCTTTTGGCACTTGATGCTCCGTCTTGACTCGTTGACACGTTAAACACCTTGAGATAAACTCTGTGATCTCTCTTTTCATATTGCTCCACCAAAATGTATGTCAAAGATCACGATACATTTTGGTACTCCCAGGATGGATTACAAATGGTGTGTTATGCGCATCCATCATGATCTTATACTTTAAATCATGGTCGTTAGGAACACAAAGTCTAGAGTTGACTCGAAGTATTCCTTCTTCATCAAATCTTGCTTCTGGGATAGTACCTTCTTGTACTTTCTTCTTCATACGCATCAGCTCCAGGTCTATAGTTTGAGCAACTTTAACTTTATCGATTAAAGTCGGTTCTACTCGTATATTTGCCATCATCACGTAGGTCCCTAGAGTCTTTAACTTTATCTCCATCCTTTGTAAGTCATACAAAATGGGCCTTTGCATTGACAATATCGCACTCGTACCCGTATATGATCTTCTACTCAATGCGTCAGCTACTACGTTCGCTTTTCCAGGATGGTATTAAATGATAAGATCATAATCTTTCAACAACTCGATCCAAAGTCTTTGTCGCATGTTAAGTTCTTTTTGGGTGAAGAAATATTTGAGGCTTTTATGATCCGTATAGATCTCCACTTTCTCCCCATACAGATAATTCCTCCAGATTTTAAGTGCAAAAATGACATCTGCCAACTCTAGATCATAAGTAAGATAATTCCTCTCATATTCCTTGAGTTTTCGTGAGGCATAGGCTATGAATTTCCCATGTTGCATGAGAACACATCCTAAACCTTTGCCGGAAGCATTGTTATATATGGCAAATCCCTCTGAACCAGATGGTATTGTCAGAATAGGTGCTGAAATAAGTCTCCTCTTGAGTTCTTGAAAACCCTTCTCACATTCCTCGCTCTAACCGAATTTTGTATCTTTTTGAGTCAGCTGAGTTAATGGAGTAGCGATTCGAGAAAACCTTTCTACAAATCTCCGATAATAACCAGCTAAGCCGAGAAATCTATGTACTTCGGTCTCTGACTTAGGTTGCTTCCTGCTTTGAATTGCTTCAATTTTTGTCGAGTCAACAAATATTCCGTGATTTGATATCATGTGCCCAAGGAATGATACTCCCTCAAACCAGAACTCGAATTTCTTCAACTTGGCATATAACTTATTTTCACGAAGCTTTTGGAGTATCAGCCTCAAGTGTTGCTCATAATCTTCACGGCTTTTGGAGTATATGAGGATGTCATCAATAAAGACGACCACAAAATGATCCAAATATTCCTTGAATACTCTATTCATCATATCCATGAAGGCAGCAGGAGCATTAGTCAATCCAAAAGACACGAAGATATCCGTACCTAGTTCTGAAAGCAGTCTTTGGAATGTCATCAGTTTTAATCTTTAATTGATGATATCCGGAATGAAGATCAATCTTTGAAAAGAATTTGGCGCCTTACAACTGGTCAAACAGGTCAAGGCAACGAGTACCTATTTTTGATGGTGACATGGTTCAACTCTCGATAATCAATACAAAGGCGCATACTCCCATCTTTCTTCTTCACAAATAGAACAGGAGCACCCCAAGGAGATGTACTAGGATGAATGAAACCGATGTCTAACCATTACTTTAGTTGGGTTTTTAACTCCTGAAGTTCAATAGGAGCCATTCGATATGGGGCATTGAAAATGGGTTTTGTACCGGGTTCAAGGTCTATACAAAATTCAATTTTACGCTCTGGGTGTAGGCCAGGAAGTTCTTCAGGGAATACGTCAGGAAATTTATTAACAATAGAAATATCATTCAAAACTGACGTATTTTTGTTTAAATCTATGACATGGGCTAAGAAAGCTTGACATCCGTTTTTCAATAAACGAATAGCTTTATGGCTTGATATGACAGTGATTGACTTTAGTGGTTTGGTTGGTTGAATTCACATAATAGGTTGGTTAGGAATATGAAAGCTAACAACCTTACGAAAACAATCAATGTTAGCATAATGCGTGGTTAACCAAACAATCCCTATAATCACATCGAATGCAAGTATTTTCAAAGAGATAAGATCGACAAGCAACGTGCGGTTGCCGATATGAATCAAACAAGACTTATAAACAGTGGATGTAATGAAGGTTTCTCCCAGCGGAGTTTCAATAGATAAGTCAAAGTCTAGTTTCTCCGGAGTTAAATTTAAACGTTGAGCGCAAGTAGGAGAAATAAAAGAATGGGTAGAACCGGTATCAAATAAGATATAGATTTCTCTGGAGTTTATGATTAGCTTACTCGTGATGACTTCGTTCGGGTTACTCACTTTTCTGGAGGTCACAACAAATGCTCTCCCTTGAACTGCTGGCTTTGACTTCTCTGGGACGGCCTTTGGTGCCTCCATCCCAGCTGGGCTTGACTTCACTACATGACAAAATCGGGCTAGGTGACATTCTCTTCCACAATTATAACACGCTTTGGATTGATTTGTACAATTCATACTGATGTGTCCCTCCTCTCCGCATTTGTAGCATACGATCGATGATCGTTCTCATTCTTTAACAACGGGCGTTGGTGCTAACGTCTTTCCATCATTATTGAATCTCCTCTTCTTGAAATTTTCACTTCTATTATCTTGGCCATGATTACCACCGAAGTGGTTTCCATTTCTGCCATGTTGATTCCCTCCATGTTTGTTGTCACCACTTCGATGACTGCTACTACTGGTATTATCGTTTTACCAGCTTCTCTCTCTTGGTTGGGTTGACTTATTATCGCGCTCCAATAACTGAGCCCTATTTACAACATCTGAATACAAACACAGTTTGTGAAAAATAAGGTATTGACATATTTCAGGTTTTAAACCTCTTAGAAACATCCGCGTCATTCTCTCCTCATTATCAACCAAGTTAGACGTAATCCGGGACAACTCGGCAAACTTAGCTTCGTACTGCGACACTGTCATATTTTTTTGCTCTAGCTTGTTGAACTCCACCTCGTTCATGTGACGAATACTTTCAGGAAAGTACTTGTCGTTGAACAGTTCTTGGAACTTCTCCCAAGACATTTTGAGTGCGGCAGGCTGAGTATGTTTTACTGATTCCCACAAGTAATATGCCTCTCCTCTCAACATGAAGGTGGCAAAAGAAACCTTTTACTCCTCGGAACATCCCAAAACATCAAATATCTTGGTGATCTGCTTTATCCACGTCTCTCCATTAAGTGGTTCTGACTTTCCCACAAACTCCGGTGGTCTCAGCTCCTTGAACTGCTTAGCAGTGACCATCCGAGAGTTGTCAGTGTTTCCACCTGCATTTTGAACAGGAGTCTCTCTCACCTGATGTTGTATGAAATGCATAAAGCCTCTGAACATCCCATCGTTCATCATATGGTCGGTGTTGTTGTTTACCTGAGGATTATTGCCTTCCTGATGCACATTATCTAGTTCTAGTCTCACATCTCAGCCAGGGATCATATCCCTAAGCTTTGATACCAACGGTGTCTATTGTATTCTATTATTTTTACACTGTTGAAGGCTAAAAAAAATTTATTCTGCATTATCTTATTCATAATATTATTTACTGGGCTAGTTGAGCTTACCCTTTTCTTTTATTGTTCTCTTCAAGAAATGAGAATATAGCTGGGACTAGTCGGGGAATGAAGTGATGGTCCAAGAGGGTGGCTATAGTGGTCCTCACTATTCTATAAAATAGAGTGATAATAATTGTAATGAGGACTCCATTTGAGTTTGGATATTGTCTACGAGACAATATTCGTGTTAAAACTCTCAGCTTATGTTTTATCGTATTTTGCACTACAATTAATAATTGTGTAAATTAAGTTTGTATTCGAATTATGTACCATGTATTTGGCGACTCAGAATGGGTTGTGTATACCTATTTTGGGGGCGTCACAACACAATTATATCATGAAGTACAAAATATAATAAACAACTTGCATACGATTAAAAATAATTAACCAAAGAGTAATTCAACGCATGCTAATCATTGGATTCCATTGTAATCTTAAAAAGAATTTAGTTTATAACGTTGCAAGAGAACAACATTATAATATCCATAAACATCCTTGAATCAAAAAAATCAAGGGAAAAGAGATAGAGAATAAATCTGAATAGTAGTGTCAATGAGACGCCCCCAAAATAGGTATACACAACCCATTCTGGGTCGCCAAATACATGATACATAATTTAAATATAAACTTAATTTATACAACTGTCGTGCAAAATATGGAAACACAATAGCTGAGTTTCAATACAAATATTGTCTCGTAGACAATATTCAAACTCAAATACAGTCCTCATTACAATTATTTTCACACTATTTTATAAAATAGTGAGGACTACTATAGCAACCATCTTGAGCCGTCACTCCATTCCCTGACTAGTTCCGGCTATATTCTCATTTCATGAAGAGAACAATGAAAGCAAAGGGTGAGCTCAACTAGCCCAGTAAAGAATATTATGACTTAGATAATGCAGAATAAATTATCGTTAGCCTTCAACAGTGTTAAACTGATAGAATACAATAGACAACAAGTTTAACTGCAGCAGAACAAACAATACATTAGAAGAGTCAAGTAGAGCATGATATCTACTATCTTCTATGATTTAAAAGTTCATCATCAATATTTTATTGTTGTAACAAAGCTTAATAAATAATCCACGTCATCGAATTATCCATGCACTACGGGCCAAGGATATTCGTTAGTATCACATCCACGAATTATCCATGCACTACGGGCCAAAGATATTTGTTATTATCACCAATGGTCATGATCATGTCAACAACTGTCCATCAATGCACTACGGGCCAATGATGACTTTTACCACATCATTTATAACATTACAGGTCATGATTATACCGATATATAATTCATGGTCATAATCATACCAATCAACAGTCTATCTATGCACTACGGGTCAAAGATAACTTTCATTACAATATAAGCATGAGGATGATGACAATGATATAAACATCAATCAAACGAAATCAAGGATAAATATTAAAGATTTTTAAATTATCCAGAGTTTAAAAATATCCACATTGTCAACATGATAACTGCTTTATGGAGTAAAATTCTAGAATAATATTCATGTATCAAAAATAATTTGGATATAAAAGAAATCAATTTTTGTCATGAATATTACCCCGGGTGAATAGTACCCCGTGAATAGTACTTCGTAAATAGTACCCCGTGAATAGTACTCTGTGAATAGTACCCCGGCATAAAAAGATTAAAATTTAACAAGAATGTTCAGAAAAATATTCTTGTGAAATAATACTAGATGAAGCGCAAATTTTAAGGATATTCTACTAATTTCAAAGAGTATAGAAGCAATACCTATCAAAATGAGTGTAGAATTAGGAATATGAAACGAAATAATATTACTTACATACTACAGAGTATGAAAGAAAATATTATTTCATACGAATATTGAATAAAAATATCCATTACCTTAAAAGGAGAGTAATTCTGACTAGTATAACGGGGATATTCTTAAAGAAAACTTATATTATTTTCTACACTCAAAGCTTCCTTAAACTCAAAAGAAATAAGCTCAATATTATAGAAGAATAGTTTTTTGATTCTGGTGTGATTTTCAATTCTAAACTAAGCATCCTATTTATAGGAGAATGACAGGGGCACTGTTAAGAAATTTCACGGAAGAAACATTTTATGAATTCACGGATGCCTTATAAAAAATCACGGACGACTGATTTTTAATATAATATTCAAGTAAAACAAAAACTTTATATAAAATATAATATATTCTATTTATAATCTAATAAAATAAAACTTATAATATATATATACACACGACACCTTTATATAAATATATATATATATATATATATATATAACTTTCTACCAATGATTTTAAAAAATGAGTAAGTGGATGTCCATGTAATAAGCCAAATTTACAGCAAATACTTCATAAAATGCCCCTCTATTTATCTCACTTCACCTGGCTTCACTAAACACATTTTTAATAACATTTATTCATCATTAATATTATAACTCACAATATTAACAACTAGATCATTCCCAAGAAAGAGGGGGCTTTCCTATAAGGACTTCTTCTTATTGGCGCACAATTAGGTGAATGTTGGGTAAAATCTAGTTACGCACAACACGCAAGTATACGTGGTCAACAAGTAATAAAGTGAAAGTAGAGTATCGTTCCCACGAGGAATTGTTAAATAAAAATCACCAAGTACTAACCCGTAGCCAACTCAATCTTATTTAAACGAATGAATTTCAATTTATAAGTAAACTAATTCTAATTACCACTAGTTAAATTAAGATTACGGAGATTTAAGATCACAACTTCACTTATTGCTTCATTTAAGTTAACACACTTCTCATCAATTATTCTCTATCCTGAATTGTTAATCAAGAACACTAAAGCAGATAAAATCACCTCTCGATGCATAATACCCATATTAACGTCAATCCACAATTAAGATAAAAATCTGTTAAACACCTTAATCAACTAACTCACTATATCTCTATGTGAATTACAATTAAAGAAGGTTGAAATATAAGTTTTCTATCCGATTACATGCGATGTCAAGCGTATCTCTACCTTAACAATAATCAAAAATCTGCTATTGACAAAATTCATGACACATGCTATTATGATAAGATCTAAATCAATACTTCATCTCTCGAGTTCATATAGATTATCACGGTAATTGATGGCCAATCAATTAAACAATTAAGTCCAAATCACAATAGACAATTCTCACAATAGAACATAATAATTGATAACGAAGCATATTAAAATAAACTACACAATAAGATCCATTGTAATCTCAAACAAAGAATTAGTTCATTGAATTAAAACTAAGAATTCACACTTGAAATAACATTAAAAAAATAAAAATAAGAGTAGAGTAAAGAATAAATCTGTTGTCAGCAAATCTCTATCTTCCTCAAGCTCCTGCTCTTGATCTTCAATGGTCTCCAAGTTGCTTCAATCTCCCAATCTCATAAGAACTAGGGTTTTGATATAATTTACTCTAATCTAATCTAATAGAAAATCCTCTAAAACTAATCTATATCTCCCTCTTTTATGTCTCTCCTCATGTATTTATAGTTCTAATGGATACCCTAGCAAGTTAGGCAACTAAGAATCCTATTCTAGCTCAAATTGGACATCAAATAACCATAATCAGCTGTCTTCCCACCGCCTAGCGTGGTCCGCGCTGCCTCTAGGCCATTTTGGGCACGGTCCGCGCTGGGAGAACAGTAGACGCTGGTGTAGTAGCGTGCTCCGCGCTGCGTCTAAGCCTTGGGTAGCGCAGTCCGCGCTACTCTATTTTCTGCTGCGACGTCCTTTGGTAAAACAGGCATAACGTTTGATCCGCTTGGAGTTACGGAGCCTGTCACCTATCAAATCGAAGATATCGACGAGATATATAACTTTCATGCTTTAACAATTGACAGATTCGGGATGGAGCAAGTCGGAAATCGAGCTTGAAGTAGATGTTGTGTAAATGGCAAACATGACAACTCTTAGCTTTGATCTTTGTTGATAAAAAGGCCATAACTCTCGCATCCGAACTCCGATTGGGTTGATTCAAGATGTTCCGGAAAGATAAGAAGAAGCTCTACATTATAATCCAAGTTCCAAGCCAAGAATATGCATCCCACTTGCTGTTAAAAGCCCAGAAATCTTCCCTTCTTGCAATTGCTTGAATCTTTTTAGTCCGAATTGCTTTCCCTTGCTTCTTCATGCCAATGTCGTGTCATCGCCTACAAAATAACATAAAATGTACGAAAAGTAACTAAGAAACATGAGATTAAGCAAATAATTCAAGTAATAGATACCGGATAAGTAGGTATAAAACCTACTTATCAAATACCCCCAAACTTAAACATTTGTTTGTCCTCAAGAAAGCACACAAAACAATAACGATATGCAATGCAACTAATCTACATGCCTACGAATCCAACAATAATGATATAAACAAGTCTATTCAACCGGTTTTAGAGAAATCAAATAAACATGATAATACATCATATCAAAACCAATCAATAACTTCTCAATCAATCATCAAATCTTAGACTGTTATCACTAATATAGTGTGTGTGTGTGCTCCACAGCAATGTTAACTGATATAAAATCAAATTTAACACATAACAAGTCTCTTCGAAGGCATCATACAGTGTAAACTCAAGAAATCCAAAAATAAGCTAGATCCAACTAAAATTAAACAATTACCAATATCGAGGGTCAACATGGGATACTTATGCTTCATTTTTCATCTATGGGGGCTTTTTGCTCTTATTTCCCGTTTTATTCATATATTTTTTTGGTTGATGGATAGTGAGTGCGTTTTACGCTCCATCTCACGCCTGTGTTTATGGGGAGTGCATTTCACGCTTCTTCTCGACCCACCACAGGATTCAATTTATTCAACTCAATATCTTTTTTTTTTCTTTTCTTTTATTTTCTATTTTTTTAAGCTTATATACCCCAAATATTCCCCCAAACTTATGTTCTTGTCTAACCTTAGCCATCACTACTTATTCTTGTCATTCTTTCATTCAAACTAGCATTATCCTTTACAATCCGATTATGTATCAATTTAAAATCAATCATTCAACAATTTGTTTTTACTGTGCTATCCTTATTATACCAGTTTCAAATAGAAAAAGACTCAATTCATAATAAGAAATCACATCAAAGCTCTAATAATCAGTGTTATACGTGTCTACCCAATTCCAATCTCATCATTGGCCAAAACAAACTGTAAATATCAAACAGATGGACTCATGCAAGATGTACTAAATGCTATATAAACATAGTAAACTAACTACTAATTTTTCACTTTTTCAAAAAAAAATTTCAAGAATGCAAAAACTATATGTAACTATACGAACTACAATGTAAATAACTAACTATATGCGATACGACACTAAAATGCCCCCAAACTTAAAACAGACATTGTCCTCAATGGCTAAGATAGGAAAAATTAAAAGAGAGGACTTCCCTGACATATAACAATTTATCTCCTTGTCTGGGAAGTCTGAAAAATAGGCCAGACACATTGGAATGAATCGGGCACCACACTTGAGTTGGACTTGACTAACCTGTGAATATGATATAAGCAAGCTTGTTAGATCCTAAGACATGCAAATTTATTAACTAATAATACAAAACCTAATAAAAACTATAAATAAAAATTAAACTTGGGTTGCCTCCCAATAAGCGCTTGATTTATAGTCCTTCAGCCAGACTTTTTCTAGTCAACGCTATCCAATTCCTCTTCGAAAGTTGAGGAATCCTTTATCCATCAGTAGTAAATAATCATTTGGGAGGTTCCCACAAGCGATGGCCATAGCCTCCAAGTCACCTAGCATGCTCTGACTCGGTATAATCTCCATGAAGAAGGGCAAATGACTAGGAGCTATCTCCATTGTGTTTATGATCATATTTGGGCATGGAAGTGTATCAAACATAATGGGCTCTTCGTCTATCTTCTATTTCTCTTCCCACCACGGCTTCATTGTTGCACTCGCTCTTATGTCATAAAGAGCTTCGCCAACGACATGACTACCAAGTGGGCATGATTTTGCAAATCTAACTGGAACCTTGAACTTTAGCGGAGAAGGCACTTGAGTCATTAATAACATCGGCTCATCCGCGTTAGTACTCATTCTTAGTTCATCCCCACTTGTCTCCTCTTTTTCAACATCTCGTGTCTCATCCAGTTGTAGATTTGGTTCGAGCACTTCATCAATCTCGGAATCCTCGTCATAACAGCAATTATTTTGAGGACAGTTGTTTAAGGCTTTGAACATTTGATCTATCTGATTCTGAAGAGTTTGAATTGACTTCGCTTGATTTTGAATTGTCATCTTTTGATTAATCCTCCTCTCCTCTTGGTCTGCTATGCCCTTCAATATTACATCCATCGGATTTGGCTTTTCTTCTTGTGGCTATGGAGGTGGACATGAAAATTCCGGTGTGTATGATGGATTTGGAGCATAGTATTGGTCTTCATAAGTATCGCTCCATGACGAATCCGGGTGATACCCCCAAACTTGATGGTAATTAGCATATGTATAATCGTTGAGGTATTCACCACTATGTTGTCCCGTCCAAAAACTAACGTTACATTGATTACTCGGGTGATTGCCAGAACAATAATTTCAAGTAACTGCTATCCTTCGATTACGTTGGGCTGCAATAACGTCCAACCTCCTCGAAAGTGTCTCAAGTTGTGCTGATAATGCAGAAAATACATTGAGTCCATCAATCCTCGCTCCCCTAGGTTGAGTCATACTCGAATATGGCCTCTAATAATTGAATCCAGCCATGGTACCTGAAAAGAGAGAAATATAGGAAGAGAATTAAATAAAAAGGAAAGAAAAAAAAATATGTTTAAATTAAGACTAATTTGATTGAAGCTAATATTGGCAAAAATATATTAACTAATTCCCCGGCAATGGCGCCAAAAACTTGTTGGGTAAAATCTAGTTACGCACAACACGCAAGTATACGTGGTCAACAAATAATAAAGTAAAAATAGAGTATCGTTCCCACGAGAAATTATTAAATAAAAATCACCAAGTACTAACCCGTAACCAACTCAATCTTATTTAAACGAATGAATTTCAATTTATAAGTAAACTAATTCTAATTACCAATAGTTAAATTAAGATTATGAAGATTTAAGATCACAACTTCACTTATTGCTTCATTTAAGTTAACACACTTCTCATCAATTATTCTCTATCCTGAATTGTTAATCAAGAACACTAAAGCAGATAAAACCACATCTCGATGCATAATACCCATATTAACGTCAATCCACAATTAAGATAGAAATCTATTAAACACCTTAATCAACTAACCCACTATATCTCTATGTGAATTACAATTAAAGAATGTTGAAGAATAAATTCTCTATCCGATTACATGCGGTGTCAAGCGTATCTCTACCTTAACAATAATCAAAAATCTGCTATTGACAAAATTCATGACACATGCTATTATGATAAGATCTAAATTAATACTTCATCTCTCGAGTTCATATAGATTATCACGGTAATTGATGGACAATCAATTAAACAATTTAGTCCAAATCACAATAGACAATCCTCATAATAGAACATAATAATTGATAACGAAACATATTAAAATAAACTACACAATAAAATCCATTGTAATCTCAAACAAAGAATTAGTTCATTGAATTTAAACTAAGAATTCACACTTGAAATAACATTAAAAAAATAAAAATAAGAGTAGAGTAAAGAATAAATCTATTGTCAGCAAATCTCTATCTTCCTCAAGCTCCTACTCTTGATCTTCAATGGTCTCCAAGTTGCTTCAATCTCCCAATCTCATAAAAACTAGGGTTTTGATCTAATTTACTCTAATCTAATCTAATAGAAAATCCTCTAAAACTAATGTATATCTCCCTCTTTTATGTCTCTCCTCATGTATTTATAGTTCTAATGGATACCCAAGCAAGTTAGGCAACTAAGAATTCTATTCTAGCTCAAATTGGACATCAAATAACCATAATCAGCTATCTCCCCGCCGCCTAGCGCGGTCCGCGCTGCCCCTAGGCCATTTTGGACGCATGATGCGTCTTTGGGAGAACAGAGAGCTGGTGTAGTAGTAAGCGCGCTCGCTAGCTGCGTCTAAGCCTTGGGTAGCGCGGTCCGCGCTACTCTGTTTTCTGCTGCAGCGTCCTTTGGTAAAACAGGCATAACGTTTGATCCGCTTGGTGTTACGGAGCCTGCCACCTATCAAATCGAAGATATCGACGAGGTCTATAACTTTCATGCTTTAACAATTGACAGTTTCGGGCTGGAGCAAGGCGTAAATCGAGCTTGAAGTAGATGTTGTGTAAATGGCAAACATGAAAACTCTTAGCTTTGATCTTCGTTGATAAAAAGGCCATAACTCTCGCATCCGAACTCCGATTGGGTTGATTCAAGATGTTCCGGAAAGCTAAGAAGAAGCTCTACAGTATAATTCAAGTTCCAAGCCAAGAATATGCATACCACTTGCTATTAAAAGCCCAACAATCTTCCCTTCTTGCAATTGCTTGAATCTTTTTAGTCCGAATTGCTTTCCCTTGCTTCTTCATGCCAATGTCGTGTCATCGCCTACAAAATAACATAAAATGTATGAAAAGTAACTAAGAAACATGAGATTAAGCAAATAATTCAAGTAATAGATACCGGATAAGTAGGTATAAAACCAACTTATCAAATACCCCCAAACTTAAACATTTGCTTGTCCTCAAGAAAACACACAAAACAATAACAATATGCAATGCAACTAATCTACATGTCTACGAATCCAACAATAATGTTATAAACAAGTCTATTCAACCGGCCTTAGAGAAATCAAGTAAACATGATAATACATCATATCAAAACCAATCAATAACTTCTCAATCAAACATCAAATCTTAGACTGTTATCACTAATATAGTGTGTGTGCTCCACAGCAATGTTAACTGATATAAAATCCAATTTAACACATAACAAGTCTCTTCGAAGGCATCATACAGTGTAAACTCAAGAAATCCAAAAATAAGCTAAATCCAACTAAAATTAAACAATTACCAATATCGAGGGTCAACATGGGATACTTATGCTTCATTTTTCATCTATGGGAGCTTTTTGCTCTTATTTCCCGTTTTATTCATATATTTTTTTTGGTTGATGGATAGTGAGTGCATTTTACGCTCCATCTCACGCCTGTGTTTATGGGGAGTGCATTTCACGCTTCTTCTTGACCCACCACAGGATTCAATTTATTCAACTCAATATCTTTTTCTTTTCTTTTCTTTTACTTCCTGTTTTTTTAAGCTTATATACCCCAAATATTCCCCCAAACTTAGGTTCTTGTCTAACCTTAGCCATCACTACTTATTCTTGTCATTCTTTCATTCAAACTAGCATTATCCTTTAGAATCCGATTATGTATCGATTTAAAATCAACCATTTAACAAGTTGTTTTTATTGTGCTATCCTTATTATACCAGTTTCAAATAGAAAAAGACTCAATTCATAATAAGAAATCACATCAAAGCTCTAATAATCAGTATTATACGTGTCTACCCAATTCCAATATCATCATTGGCCAAAAAAAAACTGTAAATATCAAACAGATGGACTCATGCAAGATGTACTAAATGCTATATAAATATAGTAAACTAACTACTAATTTTTCAATTTTTCAAAAAAAAAATTCAAGAATGCAAAAACTATATGTAACTATACGAACTATAATTAAATAACAAACTATATGCGATACAACACTAAAATGCCCCCAAACTTAAAACAGACATTGTTCTCAATGGCTAAGATAGGAAAAATTAAAAGAGATGACTTCCCTGACATATAGCAATTTATCTCCTTGTTTGCGAAGTCTGAAGAATAGGCCAGACACATTGGAATGAATCGGGCACCACACTTGAGTTGGACTTGACTAACCAGTGAATATGATAGAAGAAAGCTTGTTAGATCCTAAGATATGCAAATTTATTAACTAATAATACAAAACCTAATAAAAACTATAAATAAAAATTAAACTTGGGTTGCCTCCCAATAAGCGCTTGCTTTATAGTCCTTCAGCCAGACTTTTTCTGGTCAACGCTATCCAATTCCTCTTCAAAAGTTGAGGAATCCTCCATCCATCAGTAGTAAATAATCATTTGGGAGGTTCCCACAAGCGATGGCCATAGCCTCCAAGTCACCTAGCATGCTCTGACTCGGTATAATCTCCATGAAGAAGGGCAAATGACTAGGTGTTATCTCCATTGTGTTTGTGATCATATTTGGGCATGGAAGTGTATCAAACATAATGGGCTCTTCGTCTATCTTCTCTTTCTCTTCCAACCACGGCTTCATTGTTGCACTCGCTCTTATGTCATAAAGAGCTTCGCCAACAACATGACTACCAAGTGGGCATGATTTTGCAAATCTAACTGGAACCTTGAACTTTGGCGGAGAAGGCACTTGAGGCATTAATAACATCGGCTCATCCGCGTTAGTACTCATTGTTAGTTCATCCCCACTTGTCTCCTCTTTTTCAACATCTCGTGTCTCATCCAGTTGTAGATTTGGTTCGATCACTTCATCAATCTCAGAATCCTCGTCATAACACCAATTATTTTGAGGACAGTTATTTAAGGCTTTGAACATTTGATCTATCTGATTCTGAAGATTTTGAATTGACTTCGCTTGATTTTGAATTGTCATCTCTTGATTAATCCTCCTCTCCTCTTGGTCTGCTATGCCCTTCAATATTACATCCATCGGATTTGGCTTTTCTTCTTATGGTAATGGAGGTGGACATGAAAATTCTGGTGTGTATGATGGATTTGGAGCACAGTATTGGTCTTCATAAGTATCGCTCCATGACGAATCCAGGTGATACCCCCAAACTTTATGATAATTATCATACGTATAATCGTTGAGGTATTCACCACTGTGTTGTCCCGTCCCAAAACTAACGTTACATTGATTACTCGGGTGATTGCCAGAATAATAATTGTAAGTAACTGCTATCCTTCGATCACGTTGGGCTGCAATAACGTCCAACCTCCTCGAAAGTGTCTCAAGTTGTGCTGCTAATGCAGAAAATACATTGAGTCCATCAATCCCCGCTCCCCTAGGTTGAGCCATACTCGAATATGGCCTCTGATAATTGAATCCAGCCATGGTACCTGAAAAGAGAGAAAAATAGGAAGAGTATTAAATAAAAAGGAAAGAAAAGAAAAAAAAAATGTTTAAATTAAGACTAATTTGATTGAAGGTAATATTGGCAAAAATATATTAACTAATTCCCCGGCAACGGCGCCAAAAACTTGTTGGGTAAAATCTAGTTACGCACAACATTCAAGTATACGTGATCAACAAGTAATAAAGTGAAAGTAGAGTATCGTTCCCACTAGGAATTGTTAAATAAAAATCACCAAGTACTAACCCGTAACCAACTCAATCTTATTTAAACGAATGAATTTCAATTTATAAGTAAACTAATTCTAATTACCACTAGTTAAATTAAGATTACGGAGATTTAAGATCACAACTTCACTTATTGCTTCATTTAAGTTAACACACTTCTCATCAATTATTCTCTATCCTGAATTGTTAATCAAGAACACTAAAGCAGATAAAACCACCACTCGATGCATAATACCCATATTAACGTCAATCCACAATTAAGATAGAAATCTGTTAAACACCTTAATCAACTAACCCACTATATCTCTATGTGAATTACAATTAAAGAAGGTTGAAGAATAAGTTCTCTATCCGATTACATGCGATGTCAAGCGTATCTCTACCTTAACAATAATCAAAAATCTGCTATTGACAAAATTCATGACACATGCTATTATGATAAGATCTAAATCAATACTTCATCTCTCGAGTTCATATAGATTATCATGGTAATTGATAGCCAATCAATTAAACAATTAAGTCCAAATCACAATAGACAATCCTCACAATAGAACATAATAATTGATAACGAAACATATTAAAATAAACTACACAATAAGATCCATTGTAATCTCAAACAAAGAATTAGTTCATTGAATTAAAACTAAGAATCCACACTTGAAATAACATTAAAAGATAAAAATAAGAGTAGAGTAAAGAATAAATCTGTTGTCAGCAAATCTCTATCTTCCTCAAGCTCCTTCTCTTGATCTTCAATGGTCTCCAAGTTGCTTCAATCTACCAATCTCATAAGAACTAGAGTTTTGATCTAATTTACTATAATCTATTCTAATAGAAAATCCTCTAAAACTAATGTATATCTCCCTCTTTTATGTCTCTCCTCATGTATTTATAGTTCTAATGGATACCCTAGCAAGTTAGGCAACTAAGAATCCTATTCTAACTGAAATTGGACATCAAATAACCATAATCAGCTGTCTTCCCGCCGCCTAGCGCGGTCCGCGCTGCCCCTAGGCCATTTCGGGCGCGGTCCGCACTGGGAGAACAGTAGACGCAGGTGTAGTACCGTGCTCCGCGCTACGTCTAAACCTTGGGTAGCGCGGTCCGCGCTACTCTATTTTCTGCTGCGACGTCCTTTGGTAAAATTGGCATAACTTTTGATCCGCTTGGAGTTACGGGGCCTGCCACCTATCAAATCGAAGATATCGACGAGATCTATAAATTATATGCTTTAACAATTGACAGATTCGGTCTAGAGAAAGGCTTAAATCGAGCTTGAAGTAGTTGTTGTGTAAATGGCAAACATGACAACTCTTAGCTTTGATCTTTGTTGATAAAAAGGCCATACCTCTCGCATCCGAACTCCGATTGGGTTGATTCAAGATGTTTCGGAAATCTAAAATGAAGCTCTACAGTATAATCCAAGTTCCGAGCCAAGAATATGCATCCCACTTGGGGTTAAAAGCCCATCAATCTTCCCTTCTTGCAATTGCTTGAATCTTTTTAGTCCGAATTGCTTTCCCTTGCTTCTTCATGCCAATGTCGTGTCATCACCTACAAAATAACATAAAATGTATGAAAAGTAACTAAGAAACATGAGATTAAACAAATAATTCAAGTAATAGATACCGGATAAGTAGGTATAAAACCTACTTATCAGTGACCAAACCCCTTTCCTCGACAGAACTTTCTAGACATTGTCAATTATGAAAATAATAATATGAATAACTTTTTTGTCTCAATTACTGATTTAATAATATAAAATAGTGTGACAATAATTAAATCAATAATGTGAGATACTACGACAAATTATGTAGCAATAATTGAGTAAAAGCTGGGTGACTTCTCACGTAAGCATCAATAATCAAAGATATCTTTGTATAATATCTAAAGTGTGCTCTTATACAACCCACGCGTATTACTATACTTTTATCACAGGGTATTTCAACAGTTAACGATAAAACTTTCGCCGTTATTTTTATAAAAAGACATTTCTATCGTTTTCTAACTCCGACAATGTAAGATCCCCAACTTTTATGAATAAAGATTAATTTTTCTCAAAATATATTTTTGAATAGTATGGTGTGGATTTGATATAATGTTATAGTTGTGGG
Organism: Panax quinquefolius; assembly: GCA_020205615.1. NCBI lineage: Eukaryota > Viridiplantae > Streptophyta > Magnoliopsida > Apiales > Araliaceae > Panax > Panax quinquefolius. The sequence goes on along the minus strand of CM035170.1, from coordinate 13,105,199 downwards.
TAATATTTACAAATTTTGCAAAGTAAGCAAGTGGTTATATAATATTCGATTGGTGGGGAATATTCATTTTAACGGGGAATATTAAATGCGACAACACAATCAGCAAGTGGACCCCACAGCGAAAGTATTATTCGTAATTAGAAAATGATAGAATTATCTTTTATAAAAATAATGGCGAAAGTTTTACCGTTAAAGCTGTTGAACTACCTTATGGTAAATAAAAAATGTAATGCAGCAGTTGCATAAGAAGACATGGTATTGATTATTGATGGTTACATGAGAAGTCACTCTGTTATTCTCAATTATTGCTATAGTAATTGATGCATAATATCTCTAATATTATTGATTCAATTATTGTCACATTATCACCTGTATAATATTTTATATTATTAAATTAATAATTGAGACGACAAAGTTATTCATATTATTATTTACAATATTGACAATGTCTAGAAGTTCTTTCAAGGAGAGGTTTGGTCACCTAATTGCGCGCCAATAAAGAGAAATCCTTATCAGAAAGCCCCCTCTTTCCTGGGATCGACCTAGTTGTTAAATATTGTGAGTTATAATATTAATAATGAATAAGTTCGTGTTGATCAAAGATGAAATTGATAGCTCCGTTGTGTTGGGATTATTAGTGTTAGTAGAAATTGATATTTATTTCGATAATAATGGATGTCTGGAGGTTATATTGATCAATCAGGTAATTAATCGGATAAATGAGAAATTAATTGCTATTAATTCATATGCTTATAACTATGTGTTCACATGTGTGTACTATTGATTCACAAGATGTACTACTAGGGGAGGTGGTGCAAGTTTGATAATACTTGCAGGACTAAATTAAAAATAAAAAAAAGATGAAGGTATTATACCGTAATATTTCGAGCCCCAAAATGTGCAATTATCGAAATTATATTTTCCTATAAATAGAAGCTCATTCTTCTTTCATTCTCACCAATTCACTAAGACTCACAAGAGCATTTATAGAAAGAGAAGCTTTAGATAGAAAATATAGAGAAGTCTCTGCTACCTCATTATTCCAAAGATTATCCGATCTTCTTCTGAGGTAAGGGATATTATTTTGTTTAGTATTCATAGGAATAATATTTTCTTCCATACTCTGTAGTATGTGAGTAATATTATTTCGTCTCGTATTCCTGATTATACAATCATTCGGTTAAATTATTTCTTCTATATTCCGTGAAATTAGTAAAATATCCTTGAAATTTGCGCTTCATCTAGTATCGCTTCACAAGGATATTTTCTGCACATTCTTGTTAAATTTTAAGTTTTTCATGCCGGAGTTTTGTCCATGAGTACTATTCATTTATACGGTACTATTCATAAAAGTACTATTCACGGGTACTATTCATAAAGTACTATTCATAAAGTACTATTCACGAGTACTATTCATAAATTACTATTCACAGAGTACTATTCATAATAAAAATTGATTTTTTTCGGTCCAAATTATTTTTGATACATTATCATTCTTGAATTTTATTCATCAAAGCAGTATCATGTTGACAATTTGGACAATATTGAATTCTGGATAAATTAAATTATAAATCTTTAAAAATTTATCCTTAAACTTGTTTTATTGAATTCTTATATCATTGTCATCATCGTCATGTTTATATTATGTTGAAAGTCATCTGTGGCCTGTAGTGCATGGATGGACTTGGTATGATTATGACCAGGGATTGTTCGGTATAATCATGACCGTAATGTTACAAATGATGTGGTAAAAGTCCTCATTGGCCCGTAGTGTATTAATGGACAGTTGTTGGCATGATCATGACCATTGATGAATACACGAATATCCTTGGCCCGTAGTGCATGGATAATTTATGGTCGTGATACTAAATAATATCCTTGGCCGTAGTGCAGGGGTTATTCGATGATATGGATTATTTATTAAGCTGAGTCTCAGCGATAAATGTGATGAAAAACCTTTTAAATCATAGAAGATAGTAGATTTTATGCTCTACTTGACTCTTCTAATGGATTGCTTGTTCCGCTGCAGTTAAACTTGATGTTTGTTATATTTTATCAGTATATCACTGTTGAAGGCTAACGATAAATTATTCTGCATTATCTTAGTCATAATATTTCTTACTGGGCTAGTTGAGCTCACCCTTTAGCTTTCATTGTTCTCTTCAGGAAATGAGAATGTAGCTAGGACTAGTCGGGGAACGGAGTGACGGTCCAGATGATAGCATTAGTAGTCCTCACTATTCTATGAAATAGTGTGATAATAAATATATTGAGGACTCCATTTGAGTTGAATACTATCTAGAAGACAATATTCGTATTAAAACTTTCAGTTTATGTTTTGTCGTATGTTACACGACAGTTGTATTATTAAGTTGTATTTGAATTTTGTACCATGTATTTGGCGACTCAAGATGGGTGATGTATACCTATTTGGGGGCGTCACAGACAATACTTCCGTTATGGGGTCCACCAATGTTTTTGCCGTGGTACGAATATTCCCTGTTAAAACGAATATTCTCCGACCAATCGAATATTTTTCACATATCCCCCATTAACTTTAACCTTTTGTCAATTTAATCATTTACTAAATAGAATAATAATTATAAAAAAATTGAATACTTTTATTTCATAAAATTCGGGGTCTTACATTATCCCCCTCCCCAATTTCATCATCTTCTTCATCCTCAGTTGATTCTCCCACAGAACTATCCACATAACTTTCATCGGTTGACTAAATTTCATCATCCTTAATTCTCCTCAAATATATGCATTCATTAATATTATCAACTTCAACTTCAATTTCAAAGTCTGCTTCTACTCCCACAGGTGTAATCACCTCCAAATATATTTCAACTAGTCTAGTAGAAGGGATAAGCAAACACATTGTTAAAACATCATCATCATTTTCTAACCCCCGTAATCCCATATCCATATCAGTTGCAGGTGACTTATAATGGAACTTGAGGTGTCAAACTTTATATCCCAACTCCCTCCCCATGTTACATATGTCAAGTAAAGAGATGTAATCAGGATGACAGAAATAAAAAAAAAGTGTAAGACCCCAACTTTTTAATAAATAAAATTGAATTTTCTCTATTCATTATCTTGAAATAATAAGGTGATAATTTGACATAATGCTTTGGTTGTGGGTGAAATGTGCAAATTTTGCAAAAAAAGCAAGTGGTTATAAAATATTCATTGTTGTCGGGGAATATTCGTTTGGTCGTGGAATATTCTTGCTATCGGAGAATATTAAATGATTGCTAGTGACCATTTGTGGGGCCCATAACGGAAAATGGTGGGATGAAGAAAGCGACAAGTTTGAGTTTTTATAAATAATCGTGTAGTTGTTACTGAATTAACAATTGTTGGAATACCCAAAGTGGGTTAAAATACTGATGTCTGGCGTGGTTACACAAGATTGCACAATATTTTGAATTATTGATTCTTACGTAAGAAGACACAACTCAATAATTGTTACAAGATTTCTTCTTTATTCAATATTTTATTTTATTGATTCAATAATTGCTACGTTGATATTTTATATTATTGTTGTTTCAATAATTGTCACTGCACAGTATTTCCTATTATCAGATCAATAATTCATATTATTTGAATAATATTATTAGATAGCATTATTGGCAATGTCTAAGGAAGTTATGTCTAAGAAAGGGGTTTGGTCACCTAATTGCGTGCCAATAAAGAAAAATCCTTATCGGAAAGCCCCCTCTTTCCTGAGAACGACCTGGTTGTCATAATTGTGATTTTGTAATATTATTTGTGAATAATTAATTATTGATTTATATGATAAGAAATATTTATTTTATGTGGATATAAATGATGGATAGGGAAATATTTATTTTGTGTGGATATAAATGAAGGAATTAATGCTGAGGTGTTTTATCAGTATTTTGTCAGAATGGATGTATTAAAAATCATCCGTATGTGGATTTCGGTCATTTTTTTGTTTGGAATTTTCAAAAACTTAAATCTACAAAGTTGTAGAGAATTCGATTTCCTATGAAATTGACTTAAAATTTGTATTTTTTTTTGGATAAAAGGGCTATTTATTATGAATTATTGAAGTTTCAAAAATAACTATTTTTATTTAAAACTTGGGTGGGACCCACTTTTGATTGGTGTGGAATTGGCTAATTTTTGTGGGCCCCAATGTGGTGTAATGAAATATGATCAAAAGTGGCGTGCTTGAAAATTTTGGAAATTAATATTTTATTAATTTAGTCTCCTTTGGCGTTCTAGCATTTTTCTATAAATAGGGTGCTTAGTTAGAATTGAAAATCACACCAGAAACAAGTTTGCTATATATATATATATTATCGAGCGTATTTTGTGAGTATTTAGATACTTTGAGAGTTGCTATTCAGTGCAAGTTTCCTTCAATATTACATCCGATATTCGAGGTGTAAATCTTGTTCTTTTGAGGTAAGGGATGTTATTTTCTTCGTAAATGATATTATTTTCTTCAATATCATTATGCCAAAATATTGATATGAATTTTATTGTGGAATTTCTACCTTTTTGAGTCGGGATTACTATTCACGTATACGGCACTATTCACGAATACGACACTATTCAAAAAAAATGAAATTTTCTTTTCTTTGTCCAAGTTGTCTATTATGGTTACTATCTTTGATTGTATACATGTTTTGATCTTCATTCTTGAATTTTGCTCCACAATTGATTATTATAAGGTATTTTTGAACTTGGATAAACTAAAGTATGAATCCCTAATCTTTGATCTTTTATCTCACTGGATTCATTTTCTTTAAGATATTTTTCATCATCCTCAGTCCTAAATGATGATATTACTGTATATCTTTGGCCTGTAGTGCAAAGATGAATGATTACCTAATGAATATCTTTGGCCCGTAGTGCATAGATGAACAGGTGTTGAGATGAACATGACCAACTGGTAATACAAATGAATATCTTTGGCCCATAGTGCAAAGATGAATATTTGATGCAAAATGTATATTGATTGGTGTTACAGGGATAAAATATTGATGATGGACTTTTAAATTCATAGATGATAGTAGATTTCATTCTCTACTTAACTCTTCTAATGAATTGTTATTACCGCTGCGAATATTTGTGAGACCCCAAATTTTATGAATAAGATTTAATTTTTCTTGAAATATTTTTTTTAATATTATTGTGTGGATTTGATATAATGTTATAGTTGTGGTTAGTATTTATAAATTTTGCAAAGTAAGCAAGTTGTTATATAATATTCGATTGGTCGGGGAATATTCGTTTTAACAGGGAATATTAAATGACGATGGCACAATCATCAAGTGGACCCCATTAGCGGAAGTATTGTCGTAGTTAGAAAACGACAAAATTATCTTTCTATAAAAATAATGGCGGAGGTGTTCTTTGTTAAAACCGTTGAACTACCCGATAGTAAAAGTAATAAAGATGTCTGGCGTGGTTGCGATAAGAAGTACACTACGGTATTGATTATTAATACTTACGTGAGAAGTCACTCAGTTATACTTAATTATTGCTACAGTAATTGCTGTATCATATCTCTCATATTATTGATTCAATTATTGTTACAGTATCATCTGCATAATATGATATATGATTAAATCAATAATTGAGACGGCAAAGTTATTCATATTATTATTTGCAATATTGATAATGTCTAGAAGTTCTGTCAAGGAGAGATTTGGTCACCTAATTGCGCACCAATAAGGAAAATTTTTTATCGAAAAGCCCCCTCTTTCCTGGGAATGACCTAGTTGTTAAATATTATGAATTATAATATTAATGATGAATCAGTTCGTGTTGATTAAAGATGAATTTTATAGTTCCATTATGTTGGAATTATTTGTGTTACTGGAAATTGACATTTGTTTCGATAATAATTGATGTCTGGAGGTTATATTTTCGATCGGGTATTCGGGGCACTTTTTGTGTCAGAGTACTATTCATGAGTTACTATTCACAAGTTACTATTCACGAGTTACTATTCATGAGTTACTATTCATGCGTTACTATTCACGGGGTACTATTCACCAGTAAAATATATTTCTTTTCGGTCCAAATCATTTTTGGGTACAATATTATTCCATTAGGAGATGTGCTAATTTTTTAGACCGTTGGTTGAAATTATAATAGTAAATCAATATGGATCGTTGATTTAAAGTTTTAATAGTAACTTGTCCCTTCAGCTTTCCAAGAGTTATTTACCCCTTCGGTGTTTCAAGAGTAAATTGCCCCTTCACAAATAGTAGTTGTCTCTTTAATATTACCAAGAGTTATTTTGACCCTTCGTTAAGACCAAGAGCCACTTTCAGTTCTTCTATAAATAGAAGCTCATTCCTTCATTATTTCTTACGAATTCACTGAAACTCTAGAGAGAGAAACTATAGAGAGAAAGAAAAAAAGTATTCTGCTACTTCACTACTCCAATATCCAGTTTCTTATAAGGTAAGGGATATTATTTATTGTACTCGTAAGGGAGATTATTTATTGTACACGTAAGGAGTATTATTTCTTTCTTATTCATGAAGAGAACTTCTGTTATACCATTCTTTATTATTCTGTTGGAATAACCTGTATACGCGAGATACCCTATACTTGGTGAAATTTTTCTGTTATTCCATTCTTTATTATTATGTTGGAATAACTTTGTCTATGCAAAATCGCATACATGGTGAAATTCTTCATTATTCCATTCTTATTATTCTCGTTGAATAACATGTTTTGCTGATACCTCGCATACATGGTGAAATTCTTCTATTATTTTGTTCTTTATTATTCTCACGTAATATCCTCCGGTGCGTTCAAATGTAATAATAAAGGCGGAACCAGTCCGCATAAACGCATGCAGACGTGATATTCCAATGAATAATAATAAAGACTTTAACCAGTCCAGTCCCCGTAAATGCACGTAAAGGATATTCCACGAGAATAATAAAAAAAGCGGAACCGGTCCCACAGAAACGCATGTAGAATGATGATATTCCCACAGAATAATAATAATGGAATAACAGAAGTTCTCTTCATGAATACAAAAGAAATAACACCTCTTACCGTAAAAAAAACTGGATATAAGAGTAGGGAAGTAGCAGAATACTTTTCTATAGTTTTTCGATAATTTCTCTCTCTAAAGTTTCAGTGAATTCGTAAGAAATTATGAAGGAATGAGCTTCTATTTATAGAAAAATGGACTGCATAGTAACTAACTCATGAACGGTCCAGATTGATTTACTTTAATCTGACGGTCCATATTTAAAGCAAAATCTTTTAAATAAAATATAATATTATATATATATATACACAAGACTTATATATATATATATATATATATATATACAATGAATAATTTTCTACCGGTTATTTTGAAAAATGGATAAATAGGGGGTCCATAAAATACGCCAAAATTCACAACAATTACTATAGCAATAATTGAACAACACTGAGTGACTTCTTACGTAAGCATCTATAATCAATACCATGTCTTACTTATGCAACCACGTATTATTATTGTACTTTTACTACCGAAAGTAGTTCAACGGTAGATAATTGATAAAACTTCCGCCGTTATTTTCAATAAAATATTTTTGTCGTTTTCTCAATTCGACAATAATTCCATTGTAGGTCCACCAATGATTGTCCGTCATTATACGAATATTCCTGTTAAAGCGAATATTCCCTGACCAATCGAATATTATATAACAACTTGCGTACTTTGCAAAATTTATAAATATTACCCACAACTATAACATTATATCAAATTTACTCCATAATATTCAAAAATGATATTTATAGAAAATTCATCTTTATTTATAAAAGTTGGGGTCTTACAACCTCCCCTTCTTATGAAATTTCACCCTCAAAATTAGGGTACGTACCTGGTATGTCGAAGAGGTAAGGAAACTTTGATTTCATTTTAGATTCTAACTCCCAAGTCATTTCCTCAACATCGTGGTTTCTCCATAAAACTTTGACTTGAGGTATAACCTTGGAGCGTAGAATATGTTCCTTCTTATCCAAGATTTGAACAGGAACCTCTTCATACGTCAAATCTTCCGCTATTTCGTCCGGTTCTAACTCAATAATGTGATTCGGATCTTTCACATATTTACGTAACATGGATATGTGAAAAACGTTATGAACACGAGACATACTTGGCGGTAAAGCGACTCTATAGGCCACAGGTCCTACTCGATCGAGGATTAAAAATGGGCCTATGAATCGAAGATTGAGTTTTCCTCTCTTTCCAAATCTCGTAACTCCTTTCCACGGAGCAACTCGTAATAACACATGATCTCCTATATCAAATTCGACGTCCTTTCGATGAAGATCAGCATAACTCTTTTGTCAATCTTGTGAGGTTTTTATACGTTGTCGGATCGTTTGAATCTTTTTTGTTGTCATACGTACCAACTCCGGTCCCAACAACGTTGCTTCACCCACCTCATCCCAGCATACTAGAGAACGACACTTTCTTCCATACAACGCTTCGAATGGAGCCATGCCAATACTTGCTTGATAACTATTGTTGTAGGAAAACTCCACCAATGGTAAGAACTTGTCCCAACTTCCCTTGAAATCAAGGACACAGAGTCTTAATAGATCTTCAAGAGTTTGAATAGTCCTCTCTGACTGTCCGTAAGTCTGAGGATGATATGCCGAGCTAAATCGTAAGTCTGTGCCCATAGTTTTTTGTAAACTAACCCAAAATCGTGAAGTGAATCTTGGGTCTTGATCAGAAACTATGGATACCGGCATACCATGCAGTCTTACAATCTCGTTTATGTATATACGATCAAGACGTTCAAGTGTATAAGTTTCTCGTATCGGTAAGAAATGAGCAGACTTGGTCAATCTATCAACAATGACCCAAATCGCATCTATGCCTTGAGAAACCTTAGGAAGACCAGTAACGAAATCCATGGTAATGTGTTCCCACTTCCATTCTGGAATTTCAAGTGCTTGGAATGGACCTTTTGGTACTTGATGCTCCGCTTTAACTCGTTGACAAGTTAGACACCTTGAGATAAACAGTGCTATCTCTCTCTTCATATTGCTCCACCAAAATGTATGATGAATATCATGATACATTTTGGTACTCCCAGGATGGATTTCAAATGGTGTATTGTACGCCTCCATCATGATTTTATACTTTAAATAAGGGTCGTTAGGAACATAAAGTCTGGAGTTGACTCAAAGTATTCCTTCTTCATCGATTCTTGCTTCCGGCATAGCACCTTCTTGCACTTTCTTCCTCATACGCATCAGCTCCAGGTCTGTAGCTTGAGCAGCTTTAACTTTATCAATTAAAGTCAGTTCTACTCGTATATTCGTCATCATCATATGGGTCCCTGGAGTCTTTAACTCTATCTTCATCCCTCTCAAGTCACACAAAATGGGCTTTTGTGTTAACAATATCGCACTCGTACTTGCATATGATCTTCTACTCAATGCGTCAGCTACCACGTTCGCTTTTCCAGGATGGTATTGGATGGTATGATCATAATATTTCAACAGTTCAAGCCAGCGTCGTTGTCGCATGTTGAGTTCCTTTTGAGTGAAGAAATATTTGAGGCTTTTATGATCCATAAAGATCTCCACCTTCTCCCCATACAAGTAATGCCTCCAAATTTTAAAGTCTGATAATGACAAATGCCAACTCTAAATCATGAGTAGGATAATTCCTTTCATACTCTTTGAGTTGTCGTGAGGCATAGGCTATGACTTTCCCATGTTGCATGAGAACACATCCCAACCCTTTGCTTCAAGCATCATCATCAGATGACAAATCCTCCGAGCAGGATGGTATTATCGTAGCAGTCTTTGAAATGAGTCTCCTCTTGAGTTCTTGAAAATTCTTCTCACATTCTTCGCTCCAACCGAACTTTGTATCTTTCCGAGTCAGCTGAGTTAATGGAGTAGCGATTAGAGAAAATCCTTCCACGAATCTCCGATAATAACCAGCTAAACCGAGAAAGCTACGTACTTCAGTCACTGATTTAGGTTGCTCCCAGCTTTGAATTGCTTCAATCTTTGCCAGGTCAACAGATATTCCATGACTTGATACTACGTGCCCATGAAATGCTACTTCCTCAAGCCAGAACTCACATTTCTTCAATTTGGCATAAAGCTTGTATTCACAAAACTTTTGAAGTGTCAGCCTCAAGTGTTGCTCATGATCTTCACGGCTTTTGGAATAAATAAGGATGTCATCAATAAAGACGACCACAAAGTGATCCAAATATTCCTTGAATACTCGGTTCATCATATCCATGAAGGCAGCAGGAGCATTAGCCAATCCAAAAGACATAACTAGGAATTCATAATGCTCATACCGAGTTCTGAAAGCCGTCTTTGGAATGTCATCAATTCTAATCTTCAATTGGTGATATCCGGAATGAAGATCAATCTTTGAAAAGAATTTGGCTCCTTGCAACTGGTCAAACAGGTCATCAATACGTGGCAATGGGTACTTATTTTTGATGGTGACATGATTCAACTCCCGATAATCAATACAAAGTCGCATACTCCCATCTTTCTTCTTCACGAATAGAACAGGAGCATCCCAAGGAGAAGTGCTAGGACAAATAAAGCCAATGTCTAATAATTACTGCAGTTGGGTCTTTAACTCCTGAAGTTCAATAGGAGCCATTCGATATGGGGCTTTGGACACAGGTTTTGTACCAGGTTCAAGGTCGATAAAAAAATTCAATTTCACGCTCTGGGGGTAGGCCAGAAAGTTCTTCAACGAATACGTCAGGAAATTTATTAACAATAGAAATATCATTCAAAACTAACGTATTTTTGTTTAGATCCGTGACATGAGCTAGGAAAGCTTGACATCCGTTTTTCAGTAAACGAATAGCTTTATAGATTGAGATGACAGTGATTGACTTTAATGGTTTTGTCTCTTGAATTCGCATAATAGGTTGATTAGGAATATGAAAGCTAACAACCTTACCAAAACAATCAATTTTTGCATGATGAGTAGTTAACCAATCAATCCCTAGAATCACATCAAATGCAAGTATTTTCAATGAAATAAGATCGATAGGTAATGTGAGGGTACCGATTTGAACCAAACAAGACTTATAAACAGTGGATGTAATAAAGGTTTCTCCCAATGGAGTTTCTACAGATAAGTCAAAGTCTAATTTCTCCGGAGTCAAATTTAATCGTTGAGCGCAAGTAGGAGAAATAAAAGAATGGGTAGAACCGGTATCAAATAAAGTATAGACTTCGCTAGAGTTTATGATAAGCTTACCGTGATGACCTCATTTGGGTTCCTTGTTTTACGGTAGGTCACAACAAACGCTCTCCTCAGACTACTCTGGCTTTGACTTTTTCGGGACTGACCTTTGGTGCCTCCATCCTAGCTGAACTTGTCTTTGGTGAACGACAAAATTGGGCTAAGTGGCCTTCTCTTCCACAATTATAACATGCTTTGGATGGCATCGCGCAGTTTGGACTGATGTGTCCCTCCCCTCCGCATTTGAAGCATATGATAGGTAGTCGTTCTCCTTCCTTAACAACGGGTACTGGTGCTGACGTCTTTCCATCATTGTTGAATCTCCTCTTCTTGAAATGTCCATTCTTATTGCTTTGGCCCTGATTACCACCAAAGCGGTTAGCATTTCTGGCCTGCTGATTCCCTCCACGCTTGTTGTCACCGCATCGATGACCGCTCTCACTGGTATTATCATTTTGCCGGCTGCTCTCTTTTGGTTGCGTTGACTCGTTATCGCGCTCTACTAACTGAGCCCTATTTACAACATCTGAATACAAACACAGTTTATGAGAAATAAGATGTTGACATATCTCAGGTTTCAAACCTCGCAAAAACATTCGCGTCATTCGCTCCTCATTATCCACCAAATGGGATGCAAACCGAGACAACTCTGCAAATTTAGCCTCATACTGCGACACGGTCATATTATTTTGCTTTAGCTTGATAAACTCCACCTCTTTTATGTGACGAATACTTTCGGGAAAGTACTTGTCGTTGAATAGTTCTTGGAACTTCTCCCAAGACATCTTCAGTGTGGCAGGTTGAGTACGCTTTACCAATTCCCACCAGTAATCTGCCTCTCCTCGCAACATAAAGGCGGCAAAGGGAACCTTTTGCTCATCGGAGCATCCTAAGACATCAAATATCTTGGTGATCTGCTTTATCCATGCTTCCTCTTTTAGTGGTTTTGGCTCTCCAATAAACTCCGGTGGTCCCAGCTCCTTAAAGTGTTTATCGGTGACCGTCCGAGAGTTTTCAGTATTTCCACCTACATTGTGGACCTCCTCTCTCACCTGTTTTTGCATGAATTGCATAAAGCCTCTGAACATTCCATCATTCATTATTTCGTCAGTGTTGTTGTTTGCATGAGGATTGTCGCCTTCCTGATACATATTATCCTGATTATGTGGTGAGTCAACGGTCGCCTGTGCTCCATTACTATTTTCAACATTCTCATATGTCATTTTCAGATACTGCCACAAAATAAAAGGTTAATTGACATGTAACATATTATCCCTATATTCTGACTGACCAATTAAATACCAAAAAAACTTAAGTAGGTCATACTAGCGAAGAAATTTCTCGTCTCTCCCCTCCTAGTTCTATTCTCACATCTTAGCCAGGGATCATATCCCTAAGCTTTGATACCAACTGTGACGCCCCCAAAATTAGGTATACATCACCCATCATGCGTCGCCAAATATATGGTACAGAATTCAAATACAATATATTAATACAACTGTGGTGTATAATACGACAAAACATAACTGTGAGTTTGAATACAATTATTATCTACTAGAGATTATATAAACTCAAAAGGAGTCCTCATTACATTTGTTAACACACTATTTCACAGAATAGTTAGGACTACTAATACTATCATCTGGTCCATCACTCCATTCCCTTACTCGTCCCAGCTATATTCCCATTTCCTGAAGAGAATAGTGAAAGAAAGGGTGAGTTCAACTAGCCTAGTAAGAAATATTATGACTAAGATAATGCAGAATAAATTAGCATTAGCCTTTAAATGATGTTAAACCGATAAAATATAACAAACATCAAGTTTAGCTGCAATGAACAAAGCAATCCATTAGAAGAGTCAAGTAGAAAATAAAATCTACTATCTTCTATGATTTAAAAGGTTTTTCATGACTTTTATCGCTGGGACTCAGCTTAATAAATAATTCACATCACGAATCACCCCTGCACTACGGCCAAGGATATTCTTTAGCATCACGACCACAATTATCCATGCACTACGGGCCAAGAATATTGGTGTATTCATTAATGGTCATGATCATGCCAATAACTATTCATCAATGCACTACGGGCCAGTGAGGACTTTTTCCACATCATTTGTAACATTACGGTCATGATAACGAATGGAATAACAAAAGAAATCACCATGCATGCGGTACTTCGCATAGACAGGTTATTCCAACAGATTAATAAGTAACAGAATGAGGTCGAGGCAAAATTGCACAGACCGCGGGATGTTCCAACAAAATAATAAAAGCGGAACCGGTCCGGCCAGAACGCATAAACGAGGATATTCCAACGAGAATAATAATAAAAGCGGATTTTAACCGGTCCCGGCATAAACGCCTGATGAGGATATTCCAACAAAATAATAATAAAGACGGAACCAGGTCCGGCGTAAAACGCACAAACAGGATATTCTAACAGAATAATAATAATGGAATAACAGAAGTTCTCTTCATGAATACAAAAGAAATAACACCCCTTACCGTAAAAAAAACTGGATATAAGAGTAGGGAAGTAGCAGAATACTTTTCTATAGTTTTTCTATAATTTCTCTCTCTAAAGCTTCAGTGAATTCGTAAGTAATTATGAAGGAATGAGCTTCTATTTATAGAAAAATGGACTGCATAGTAACTAACTCATGAACGGTCCAGATTGATTTACTTTAATCTGACGGTCCATATTTAAAGCAAAATCTTTTAAATAAAATATAATATATAATATATATTATATATATATATATATCACGTGTGTCTAATTAATTCACGGGACACACTCCCGTGACTTTCCTTTGCTTTGCTTTAATCAACATCATTATATATATATATATATATATATATATAACTATTACATCAGTACCTAATAATAACTCCCTCCCACTTTATCATATTCCCCCCCCCCCAATAATTCATGCCAACCGTATATATATATAATGAATAATTTTTTACCGATTATTTTGAAAAATGGATAAATAGGGGGTCCATAAAATACGCCAAAATTCACAACAATTACTATAGCAATAATTGAACAAAACTGAGTGACTTCTTACATAAGCATCTATAATCAATACCGTGTGCTACTATGCAACCACGCGTATTACTGTACTTTTACGGCCGAGTAGTTCAACAGTATTAACGCTAAAACTTTAGCCGTTATTTTCAATAAAATATTTTTGTCGTTTTCTCAATCCGACAATAATTCCGTTGTGGGGTCCACCAATGATTGTGTTGTTAAAACGAATATTCCCCGACCAATCGAATATTATATAACAACTTGCGTACTTTGCAAAATTTATAAATATTACCCACAACTATAACATTATATCAAATTTGCTCCATAATATACAAAAATGATATTTATAAAAAATTCATCTTTATTTATAAAAGTTGGGGTCTTACATTTTAAATCATAGAAGATAGTAGATTTTATACCTTACTTGACTCTTCTAATGGATTGCTTGATCCGCTGCAGTTAAACTTGTTGTCTATTATATTCTATCAGTTTAACATTGTTGAAGTCTAATGATAATTTATTCTACATTATCTTAGTCATAATATTTCTTACTGGGCTAGTTGAGCTCACCCTTTCTTTCATTGTTCTCTTCAGGAAATGAGAACGTAGCTGGGACTAGTCGGGGAACAGAGTGATGGTCCTAGATCGTGCATTAGTTGTCCTCACTATTCTGTGAAATAGTGTGATAATAAATGTAATGAGGACTCCATTGAGTTTGTATATTTTCTAGATGACAAAGTTTATGTTTTGTCGTATTGTACATGACAGTTGTATTATTAAGTTGTATTTGAATTCAGTACCTTGTATCTGGCGACCCAAGATGGGTGATGTATACCTATTTTGGGGGCGTCACAGTTGGTATCAAAGCTTAGGGATATGATCCCTGGCTGAGATATGAGATAAGAACTAGGAGGGGAGAGACGGGGAATTCCTTCACTAGTATGACCTACCTAAGTTTATTTGGTATTTAATTGGTCGGTCAGAGTGTAAGGATAATATGTGACATGTTAATTAACCCTTGTTTTATGAAAATGTTTGAAAATGGCATCTGAAAATGCTGAGATAAGCAATGAAGCACATGAGACTGTTGAGTCAGCTCAACCAAAAGGTAACGACCAACAAAATGATAATAATCATACCGGTGGCAATGGCCATCGGAACAATGATAACCATCGTGGGGGAAATTATCATGCCAAGAATGGTAACCACTTCGATGGTAATCATGGCCAAGATAATAGAAGTGGAAATTTCAAGAAGAGAAGGTCATTTAGCACGAATTTATCGTATAGTCAAGTCAAGTCCAGCTGGAACGGTGGCACCAAAGGCGGATACAGACAAAACAAAGTCGGTGGTTTCAGGAAGAGCGTTTTTCGTAACTTCTCAAAAAGCGAGTAACCCGAGCATTTTCCATCCTCAGGTTACTTTCTCTCTTCACCTTTTTAGGTAGATTATGACTTCCTGACAGAATCCTGTTATAGTTCATAAGGAGATGCAATTATGATGAATGCATTTATAATAGTGAGGAACCGTACGTTTTTACTGTCAGTTACTAAACAGTCATTTATCATGGATATACTGAGTTTATATTGATGAGCATAGCTTTACTTTTGCTCCTGACAGCTTATTGCTCTTGTTGGCCTTTAATCAATCAGTAGTGGTCTTGAAGATATAGGCCAAGAGAATCTCAGCATTAAGATCTTTGACATCCTTTAGCTGACAGAGTTTTCACCCAGCTGTTGGTTGGCCAGACATAAGTTTGAGATGATCTTCTTTCTTCTCTCGATAATCATTTCTAAGCATGTATGGCTTCTTCATCTTTCAGACTGGTGGGTGCTTGACTCTTTGTCACTGACGTCTCTTGAGTGTTCTCGTCTGGTCTTAGGACTACAAGATTAATTGCAGGCTAGGATTGGTCTTGTTGATATATCAATAGAGACCAGGGACCAATCTGAGCAGCTTCAGGTGTATATACACATTTAACCTATACACAATATTTCCAACATGTGAGCTCATCTGCATATAACAAGTTACTTACTACTAAACTAAGTTTAGAACAATGTTAGTGCCTTGGATCAGACTCAAAGCGATTAACTTTTGAATATAGCATGAGAACCTGCTCTAATACCAATTGTTAGTTCCCAGAGGGCACAATAGATCTAGAAGGGGGGTTGAATAGATCCTTATTATTTTAAATACTTTTTTGGTTTATATTATTTTGTTCATAATTAACATATGACAAACATAAGAATCTTTTCAAGCACAGCGGAATAAATAAAAGATCCCCTTCATTGATATATCCATAATCATACATACATTGTTCGTAGAGTAAGTTTAGTTGTAAGCAGTTAAAACATACATAGTAGTTATAGTAGTTATAGTACAAAATGTAAATGACATAATGTAAAAGACACAAGGGGTTTTAAGTGGTTCAGAGACTCAAGCTCCCAATCCACTCTTCTACTTTTAACTAGCAGGATTTCCACTAAGGAAAGGCGACACCACGAATCGATAAGATTCCTTCAAGGCGGCTGACCTTGGAACTTGATTCACTAAGAAATCTTCAAGGCCAGCAGCCTTGGGACTCCTCTAGTTCCCTAGGAACTCTTCAAGCCCAGCAGGCTTGGAACTTCGTTTAGTCCCTCCGGACAAGGACCCCTCAGGCCCTACTTCATTTAGTCCCTTTGGAGAAGGACCCTTCTTCCCCTGGCTTTGTTGAGTTGTCTGTTTGTTGTTGTTGGAGTCAGTGCTGAGCTGCTAAGATGTCTTCAAGCTCTGAACATCTTCTATACTTAGCAGCTTGGCTTGATCATCCTTGAAGTGCAGTTGAGTGTTGCATGATGCTCAGCTTCTTAGGTTGCTCAACTACTCCGGATGACCCCTTGATGAACTGCCATGAAGATCATTCTCCTTTGTACTTGATGGCTGCATATGAGAGGCTTCTAAGATGACTGTAAGCACTTCTGTTAGGTATTTAGAAGCTGTCTCATGCTTGACACCAAGATGGCTTTTGTGATCTCCCTTCTTGCTACTTGATGCCTTCTTATGATGGACTTTCTAAGATGACTGTAGGCTCTTCTCTATTGTACTTAGAGTCTTCCCATGATGGACATCAAGATGGCATGATGCTCTTCTTCTCTCTAGAGTTGAGAACACTCTTTATGTAGTAGAACTCTCACTTCTACATAGTAGAACTCACACTTCTACTTCTTTCTTGATCTGACTTCTGAGTGTTCTTGGTGGATCGTAGAGTGAGCCTTAGGACTCACTATCGCATGGTTAGATCAGTCCACCTTTTCTCCAAAACCGACAACTCCAGCAAGCTTTGATCTTTGAAGCTCTTCCTTATTTGTACTCCTTCCCAATCCTTCCGTTGGAAAGTAGCCGTTGAAGGCTATTCAAATCTCTTCACAGATCTCGAGTTGCTTGAGGTAGACTGCTTGATGTGACTTGTCATACTTTTTCCGACGACATTTGCAGTCTCGTTTCACCTACCTACTGTCGATGTATCACTTTAATTTCTTTAGGCAGTATAAGACTTTATTTCTTCTGATTTCTTGATCAGAGGTTGTCCTTTTGCATCGATGCTCTCAATAAGCACTTGTCCGAATATTACCCTTCAGATTGAACCGTTGCCAATGCTTCAGTCTTTAGCTATTCGAACTCTACGATTCTGATGCACGTCTTCTAGGACCTGATCGTAGTGTCTTGTTGAATGTTGCTCATTGACTAGTAGAGTTAACACTACGATCCTGAAGAGTATTGCTTGGATCTTCACTGTAGAACACCTCTTCCTTGTTTTGTGCAGTGCTTCAATACTTCTGTTTGCTTCGATTATTCTCGAGATCGATGGCCTAATTCCTTGCTCGGTCCCCTTCGAATATCAAGACACTTGATTTGTGGCGCGTCTAGCTTGCTTTCTCCTTGTGATCTTCCGCTCACTTATCATCAATGAACTGACCCTGCACTTAATAACTTTAGCCTTGCTCTTCAGAAGCTGGCCAGTATCTCGATTCACCTACCATCAGTTCCTTCTCTGTTTGGAAAACACTACGATCTTGGTTGCTTCCAAGATCGTTGTCTTCTGTTCACTTGATAGCTACTGCACAAGTTCTGAAGTCTTCTTTGGATCTCCTTGTGGAAGACTTCATCACGAATGGCCTTACACCTCAATCTTGATGCTGATTGGGTTGGTGTTGAGATCTTCTGTTAGCCTGCATGTCATTCGTTGAGTGCTCTCTGGTTCCCTTACTGTGGAATGCATCTTTGCAGAGCCAACCAGAGGCTTCGTTCCTTTGGATATTCTGGAACTGCTCATTTGTTGAGAACCGTATATGCTCTACAATTCATCCTTGGCGTTGTGAGCACTTCTGTTGAGGTCGTAGTTCTACACTCTACGATTCAGCTTCGGCTGATGTAGACACTACGATCCCGAGATCAGATCTTGACACTCTACGATTTCTGCCTTGCTTGTTGTCTTCATCTGATCTTGCTTGACTACGATATCTGCATGTAATCAATAAATTCTAGGAACTCAGAGTGTGATCTACGATCCTTGACTTGGCTTTGGCATCAGTAGACTCTACGACTCTGAGTGTAATCTACGTTTCTGTCTTGGTTTCGGCAGATGATCGGGCTTCTCGTAGGCAGGCTATCTCTACGATTCGGAACATGACTTTCTCAGCACACTACGATCCCGAGGAAGCTCTTCTCGACACACTACGATCCTTCTTCATTTCCCCTGGAAGTCTACGAACTTCGAGATCTACTATCTTATATACTCCTATTCTGCCTCGATAGCTCCCGAGTTATCCTTGACTCTCTGGCGAGATCACGACTTACAGTGCGGTGCTGATTCGATCGATCGACTAGCCTATCTATTATATCATAAGATCAACCTAACAAGCTTGATCTTTCTATATTTATAGTCCGTGTACATCATTTCTTTTTAAGGACTTTACAAAGCTGTTTTGCTTATGTAAGATCAACCTAACATATTTGATCAATTCATTCTAAGTCCTTGTATATATATTTCTATTATCTATCAAAGGACTTTCTGACTTTTTTTTCTTAATGCAAGCATACTTGCATATTCATTCATATATATCATAATCAAATCATATATTAAATAGGAATATCATTCACATATTTATTCCTGACAATCTCCCCCTATTTGATTATGACAAAAACACTAAGTGCATATGCATGTTATGAATGAATCTTATATACAAAGTGCAAATTGTATTTTCTAAATAGATAATTATGAATGTCATTTATATTGATATGGCAATTTATATATTAAGACATTCTACATCACGGATCCGAGAACATACCTAATAGTTTAGAGATGTACCTCTCTTGGCTTTCATGTATGTTTTCAGGATGCTTGTTGAATACCTACTCATCATTTCTTCTTCTTCTGCTTCTTTCCCCCCAGGATGATGACCTTATGGCTTTGCTTGGCTCCCCTTCATCATCTTTCGATCACGCTCCCCCTCGGACTCATGATCTTGTTATCATCATCTTTTGGCCCCCTCGGATGAGGATACTCTTTCAAATTGACTTCGCCTTCTTCTTTTGACTTCTTCTCTCTTGTCCCTCTGCTCTTCTTCGAGTGCCTCTTGCTCCTCTTCTTTCTACGCCTCTTTTTCTCCCCCTTTTTGTCATCAATCATTTGAGAGATCTGCTCCATGTTGGAATTAAGCTGCTCCATCAGGTAGGAGGTGTTGGCAACTTCAAATTTGAGTTCCTGCTGGCCTAGCTCAAGTTGCATAGAGAAGGACTGCTTTAAGTCGTCAATCTTGTCAGAGAGGGCTTCGATCTGCTTTGCATTTGCCTTTTGAATTTGTAGGACTTCAGCCTTTTGATCTTGGATGGCCTTCTGATAGATGTTATCTCTCTCTTGGAGTTTGAGAGATACATCAGCCAAGATAGCTTGAAGCTTCAGGCCGAAAGAATCATCTCTGTTCTTCATCTCGCTTACGTGATTCTTCAGTGAGCATAGATATCTTCTTGCTTAGATCATCAGAGCTCTTCAGTAGTTCCTGCTCCAAAGTAGTTTGATCCTTTTGGTTGGCAGCTTCAAGTTGAACAATAGATTGGACTATACGATTGTCATCTTTGGACAGATTTTCAAATGTTTGGATAATCTAAACAATCGTGGAATACCAATTGCTTGTGGAGGATGATGGAGTGTCTGATAGCAGTGCTTGATCATAAGGAGGCTTCTGGTTTTAGACTTGAACATCATCAGCAGTAGAGTGAACAGTCTCTACGATCAGCTCCTTGGTCATGGCTCTTCTTCCTTCAGAATCCACTCTACGATCGTAGGGGATATAGAGATTTTCAGCCTGTCGATAGACTTTGAAGTGAGGTTGATTTGTTATCATCTTGGTAGCATAAGTTTTCACCCATAGGAAGTTTTGGGCTACCAGTTCCATGCTTGGAAAAGTCTTGTAACACCAGCTGAAGTAGCTTCCATCTCCTTCAGTAAAGGCCTTTACCCATGGCATCCACTGGAAGAACCATCTCATCAGCAAATCATCAGGGTTGTAGATAATGGTTAAGCAGTCTAGCTCCATATTGTTCCAGTTCTTGACTAAGTCAAAGGAAGTCATTCTTATTACTCTGAGCTGTTCACCTCCATAGTTTATCCATCTGTCAGGAGGACTCTCTAATGGTTCATTGGGAACTTCTACCACAATTCTCTTAGTAAATCTAGCGGAGGTGAGAGGGCGGGGTAGGGTTCGAATCTTTCGATTCTCGATCTTGAGTTGGAATCATTTCTTACTTCTTCCTTCTCGAGAGCGACCATTTGATTTAGATCGGCTTTCATGAGGAGTCCTTCTTCTTGCATTTCATTATCGAACCTTTCTTTGACAAGTATTTCCTCGATCAGATTCTTCTTCTTCTTTGGCTTGGCTTCATTTCAAAGACTTTCTATTGGGGATATAGACTCATCATCACTTAATTCAATGATGTAATTTGATTGGCACTTCTTCCTTTTAGAGGAAACTTGGCTTCTTTGGCTTTCGACTGCTGGCTTTTTCCTTCTTCATGGAGGTTCAACTTTCGAGAGGGACTCTTCTTCTTCTTGACCTATTTTCTTTTCTTCTTCATGGAGGTTCATACTTCTTTGGAGTTCAAACCTGCACTCTTATGTTAGCTTTTGGGGACGATTTGGTCATCTTAAATTTCTTTTTCCTCATCGAGTGATCGCTCTCGAGGATTGGTCATGGGGCTTGAGCATTCTTCTTTTCGTCGCCAGATTTTCAGACTTTCTTCCATCACATTAGCTTCATTCTCATTCTTTGGATCTTGTTGTGGGGAATGGGGACCGGACTTGATCATTATTTCTTCCTCTTCTCGCTAACTCTTTGTCCCTTTCTTCAAAGAGATATATTGGTATGGGAAGCTAAGGTTGGTTTTTTCCACCTTAGCTTTTGCCGACCGCCCTTCAAGCAACTCGCTGCTTCTTCTCTTTGTAGTTTCAAAGATTAGGACCTTTTCTTTTTGTCTTTTTTTTGAGAGAGGAGACTCTCCTTGGTGGTGCTCGGCGTTCTTCACCTCACCATCTTTCTTCTGACTTTTGATTTCTTCTTGGGTGGTGTGATTTTCTGCATTGCTTCTGAGTCATCGGACTTCAGAGCTTTCTACCTCTTACTATCTTCCTCTTCTTTGCAGAGGAGGATCTACACTGCTTCCCTTTGTCGACCTTTTGTTCTCCTTAGGGTTCTTCTTCCAGTTCTCAAATAACTGTGGAGACATCACTTTGTGCACATTCAAGGCTTCCCCCTCATCATCCTTGATTTTCCCTCCTAGCTTCTTCTTCAGTATGATACTCAGCAGCCTTCCATGAAACACCTTGGTCAGGGGCTTTTTAGTGGATTTCTTCTTCTCAGCATTCTCTACCCACTTGGAGATTTGATCTAACAAGATAGCTCCAAAGTTAATTTGTTTCTTCAGAACTATTGCTGACATTATCTTCAACTGTTGGTCAATCACTGTATCATGTGCAGTGTTTTTGCACAGTATGCATTTTCCAACAATTTCAGCAAGGAACTCATATTCTTGTGAAACTCCTTCTTCTTCATGTCTTTAAAACTAGGGTTTCTTTGGTACCCCATCAACTCCTTTGCTTGTTCGGTGTTGACATCTTCAAGGTTCTTCAAATTTTGGTTAGGAAAACCTAGGCATTGATTGAGGTCGAAGATTTCAACTTTGAGTCGACCTTTAACCTTGGTAGACAGAGTTCGAGTTTATGGAGCGTTTGAGTAGAATTCTTTAACTAGGTCAATGTACACATGAGTACTTGCCTCAAGGCATTCTCGAAAACCAAACTTTCTTCACGAGTTCAAGAATGTCCTCGAACTTCTTCTCAGATTTCAAACGATTTGGTTCCGAAAGTGAATGCTTTGGTGATAACTTGCCAGTTCTCCATTTGAATAGTTCAAAAGAATGTGGGTGTTTGATTTAGAGAGGTTTATGAGAGATGGGTTATCGTGATTTGGTAAGGCTCGGAGGGTTAACCGATTTTGCTCTTGAAAAGCTTTCAGGGTTTTGAAAATGGGAGGAGAAAGGTTCGATATCTTTTGGTAGCTGTCTGCGATTTGAAATTGTCTTTATGGCATTTCCTTCTAACTCAGATACACTCGGTGATGTGTCAACCGTCCATTGGTTGCACGTTGCCCAAGAATGAGTTTGTAACTCCCCATAACTTTTTTAGATGTTATCTTTTAGAAGAGTGGACGTTTAATTGACGTGGCTTTGACCGTTGACCTTTTGATTCGTAGAGAGTAGCATGATGAGGCAATTATAGACTCTACGATTTCCTTTGTTGACTCAACGATCAACTTTCGAGATCTTTGCGATGGATGGCTTTGTCTTTTCCTCCTTATTTTGATGCAGCATAGCTCAATCACTGATGTATTCGAACTTATCTCCTCAACTTGAATAGTTTAGTAAATATCTCATTTTCCAAGCTCCTTGTGAACTGGAGTACCCTTTGGTAGGACTACGATCGTCGAGTTGTATTCTACGATCGCTGAGGTTGTGCTACGATCATTGAGGTAGCAATATGATCGTTGAGGTTGCACTGCGATCGTTTAGTTCTTTTCAAACTCGACTCTACGATCATTGACTGATTTGGTCCTTGAGATGAACTAGATCAAACATTCCTTCTGGGTCAAGGTAGCTCAGGAAGGGCCAACCTCTTAAAGTGAGTTAAGGGTCAGGTTTGTCCCTGAGGCGCTTTTCAGATGGAATGCTATAGTAGTGATTTGTAATGACATCTCATTCGACCTCTTCTGATTTGGAGATCTTCTACCAGCTTTAGACAACTGCATTGCTGAAATCGTGGTGTCCTCCTGCTTCTTACACTACGATCATATGTTTGATCGTAGGCACTTCACGATTATGGGTTGGGTGGCTAAAGGGTTATCAGTAGTACGTTTTGAGACGTTCCTACTGACTATGGATCTTCATTTGGATCATCAGCCACAAAGTTTTGGGACTCAGAGTGGGTAACTTTTCATAAGTATCTCAAAGTATATCTAATAGATGGTTGCCTCCCCATTGTTTTCGTCTTTCCAGATAGATGTGATTCCTCTCTTCTTGAGTTCATTTGAAGGCGCCTTGCGTATATCTCCTTCGATGGAATCTCCATCATCGCTTCGGATTTCCTTGTATCGTAGAGATGAGTATTTTCAAGACTGATCATTCTACGATTATATGATAGCACTACGAACGTAGTCTTCTTTGACAATTGTGTTTGTGAAGTTTCGCTCTCATAATAAGTTCCTCTTGAATGATGCTCGATAATCTTACATTGTGTACTTCCTTGAGGATTCTTCCCATATAGTATTCTTTGACTGGCTTTTGAGCACATAAGACCTTTTCCTTCTTTGGCTGAATGGCTTGCTTCCATATACAGATTAGCAGCCATGTGAGCTCCATTCTAGTTAGCTCAGAGGGTTTTCAAGGACAGGCTTGGACAGATAGGAACTCTATCAGAATCATCTCTGAATTGTCCTTAGCCTTCTGCTGGTTGAGTCTTCTTGACTGAAGTCTTCTGCTTCATCATTCCTTAGTGTGGTCAGACTGACCAAGTACCTGCAGATTTAAATATATTTCTATTTTTGGTACCCATTGTTAAATGGGTCTTGCTAGGTTAGTTTTCTAAACCCATGTTCCTCTTATTTGGATAATCATCATATTTATCACCAATGCATATATTCATGCATGTAACTATCTTATGATAATACATTTTGAGATGCGTGATGTGTGAGTGTGTGTGGATTTGGCATCTAATAACACACTCTTTATCTATGATGGTTTCATCATTTACTGGGTTATGTTCACAATGTTTAAGTGTTCACAGAGTGAGAATCAACTCTACGATTTATGAGTATCTAGTTGATTCATTGAGGTGATCAGTTTACTTAATCACCAAGATCCTTTTGTAGAACTGATCATACTCTGTGAGTTGTCAAACACTTAGAACATAGGTTTGTACATACATACTAACCCACCAGCAACGATTACTTCACATAAAGTTTATTAGGCCGGTGATGTTCTTATGACCTATTTCAGATTTCCTTCAAGATGTCATCTTCAACCTAAAACTTGGATGGAGAGAAAGTTTATAGTCATTTGAGTTTCCATCCTCAGGTTACTTTCTCTCTTCACCTTTTTAGGTAGATTATGACTTCTTGACAGAATCCTGTTATAGTTCATAAGGAGATGCAATTATGATGAATGCATTTATAATAGTGAGGAACCGTACCTTTTTACTGTCAGTTACTAAACAGTCATTTATCATGGATATACTGAGTTTAGGTATTGATGAGCATAGCTTTACTTTTGCTCCTGACAGCTTATTGCTCTTGTCGGCCTTTAATCAATCAGTAGTGGTCTTGAAGATATAGGCCAAGAGAATCTCAGCATTAAGATCTTTGACATCCTTTAGCTGACAGAGTTTGCACCCAGCTGTTGGTTGGCCAGACATAAGTTTGAGAAGATCTTCTTTCTTCTCTCGATAAGCATTTCTTAGCATGTATGGCTTCTTCATCTTTCAGACTGGTGGGTGCTTGACTCTTTGTCATTGACGTCTCTTGAGAGTTCTCTCGTCCGTCTTAGGACTACAAGATCGATCGCAGCTAGGATTGGTCTTGTTGATGTATCAATAGAGACCATGGACCAATCTGAAAGCGACTTAGTGTGTATATACACATTTAACCTATACACAATATTTCCAACATGTGAGCTCATCTGCATATAACAAGTTACTTACTACTAAACTAAGTTTAGAACAATGTTAGTGCCTTGGATCAGACTCAAAGCGATTAGCTTTTGAATATAGCATGAGAACCTGGATCTGATACCAATTGTTAGTTCCCAGAGGGCACAATAGATCTAGAAGGGGGGGGTTGAATAGATCCTTTTTATTTCAAATACTTTTCTGGTTTATATTATTTTGTTCATAATTAACATATGACAAACATAAGAATCTTTTCAAGCACAGCGGAATAAGTAAAAGATCCCCTTCATTGATATATCCATAATCATACATACATTGTTCGTAGAGTAAGTTTAGTTGTAAGCAGTTAAAACATACATAGTAGTTATAGCAGTTATAGTACATAATGTAAATGACATAATGTAAAAGACACAAGGGGTTTTAAGTGGTTCAGAGACTCAAGCTCCTAATCCACTCTTCTGCTTTCAACTAGCAGGATTTCCACTAAGGAAGGGCAGCACCCTGAATCACTAAGATTCCTTCAAGGCCAGTGACCTTGGAACTTGATTCACTAAGAACTCTTCAAGGCCCGTGACCTTGGGACTCCTCTCTAGTTCCCTAGGAACTCTTCAAGCCCAAAGAGGCTTGAACTTCGTTTAGTCCCTGGGACAAGGACCCCTCAGCCCTCGCTTCATTTAGTCCCTTTCGACAAGGACCCTTCAGCCACGGCTTTGTTGAGTGAGTTGTTTGTTGTTGTTGGAGTCGGTCTTTGGCGAATGCTAAGATGTCTTCATGCTCGAACATCTTCTATACTTAGCGACTTGGCTTGATCATCCTTGAAGTGCAAATTGAGTGTTGCATGATGCTCAGCTTCTTAGGTTGCTAAACTACTCCGGATGACCCCTTGATGAACTACCTTGAAGATCATTCTCCTTGGTACTTAATGGCTCCACATGATAGGCTTCTAAGATGACTATAAGCACTTCTGTTAGGTACTTAGAAGTTGTCTCATGCTTGACACCAAGATGGCATTTGTGATCTCCCTTCTTGCTACTCGATGCCTTCTCATGATGGACTTGCTAAGGCTCTTCTCTATTATACTTAGAGTCTTCCCATGATGGATATCCAGATGGCATGATGCTCTCCTTTCTCTCGGCAGTTCAGAACACTCTTCATGTAGTAGAACTCTCACTTCTACATAGTAGAACTCACACTTCTACTTCTTTCTTGATCTGACTTCTGAGTGTTCTTGGTGGATCGTAGAGTGAGCCTTAGGACTCACTATCGCATGGTTAGATCAGTCCACCTTCTCTCCAAAACTGACAACTCCAGCAACCTTTGATCTTTGAAGCTCTTCCTTATTTATACTCCTTCCCAATCCTTCCGTTGGAAAGTAGCCATTGAAGGCTATTCAAATCTCTTCACAGATTTCGAGTTGCTTGAGGTAGACAGCTTGATGTGACTTGTCATACTTTTTTTGACTCTACAGTCTACTGTTTCACCTACCCTGTTAGATGTATCACTTTAATGTCTTGGAGGAGTTGAAGACTTTATTTCTTCTTTCGATTTCTTGATCAGAGGTTGTCCTTTTGCATCGATGCTCTCAATAAGCACTTGTCCGAATATTACCCTTCAGATTGAACCATTGCCAATGCTTAGTCTTCAGCTATTCGAACTCTACGATTCTGATGCACGTCTTCAAGGACCCGATCGTAGTGTCTTGTTGAGTGTTGCTTTCGTTGACTAGTAGAGTTAACACTACGATCTGAAGAGTGTTGATGGATCTTCACTGTAGAACACCTCTTCCTCGATTTTGTGCAGTGCTTTCAATACTTACTTGTTTGCTTGATTGTTCTCGAGATCGATGGCCTAATTCGCTTGCTCGTCCCCTTCGAATATCAAGACACTTGATTTGTGGCGCGTCCAAACTTTGCTTTCTCCTTGTGATCTTCCGCTCACTTATCATCAATGAACTGACCCTGCACTTAATCACTTTAGCCTTGCTCTTCAGAAGCTGGCCAGTATCTCGGTTCACCTTCCATCAGTTCCTTCTCTGTTTGGCAAACACTACGATCTTGGTTGCTTCCAAGATCGTTGTCTTCTGTTCACTTGATAGCTACTGCACAAGCTGACTTTCCTTAGTCAACTTCTGAAGTCTTCTTTGGATCTCCTTGTGGAAGACTTCATCACGAATGGCCTTACACCTCAATCTTGATGCTGATTGGGTTGGTGCTGAGATCTTCGTTAGCTTTTGCATACCATTCGTTGAGTGCTCTCTGGTTCCTTCTATTGTGGAATGTATCTTTGTAGTGCCAACCAGAGGCTTCGTTCCTTTGGATATTTTGGGAGTGCTCATTTGTTGAGAACCGTATATGCTCTACGATTCATCTTGGCATTGTGAGCACTTCGTTGAGGTCGTAGAGCACTCTACGATTGACTTGAGGTCGCATAGTTACGATCCCAGATCGATTAGATCTTAACACTCTACGATTTACGCCTTTGCTTGTTGTCTTCATCGATCTTGCTTGACTACGATCTCTGCATGTAATCAATTGACTCTCTGAACTCGAGTGTGATCTACGATCCTTGACTTGGCTTTGGCATCGATAGACTCTACGACTGAGTGTAGTCTACGCTTCTGTCTTAGCTTCGGCAAATGATCGGTCTTCGTGGCGTGGCGATTGTTACTTCTCTCTACGACGATTCTCGAACATGACTTCCTCAAAGACACTACGATCTACGAGGAAGCTCTACTCTATTACACACTACGATCCTTCTTCCTTTCCCTGGAAGTCTATGAACTCCGAGATCTACTATCTAAGCAATACTCTTTCTATTAGTCCTTGCCATTTCGATAGCTCTCGAGTTTTCCTTGACTCACATATTTGAAGACATTAGTCCTTGACTTCTAGTGCATATATCATAATCAAATCATATATTAAATCGGATCATTCACATGTTTATTCTATTACATCATAAGATCAACCTAACAAGCTTGATCTTTCTATATTTATAGTCTTGAATTGTACATCATTTCTTTTTAAGGACTTTATCGAAAGTTGTTTTGCTACATTATGTAGGATCAACTTGATAACATATTTGATCAATTCATTCTAAGTCCTTGTACATATGGCCTATCTATTATCCCCAAGTATGAACCACGTTATTAAATTAGAACTAAACGAGATAGCGGAAGATTTAGCGTATGAAAAGCTACGTGTTAAAATCTTGGATAAGAAGGATCGTATTCAACACTCAAAGGTTATACCTCAAGAGTTAGAATTTGAAGTGAAGTCAAGGTATCCTCACCTATTCGGCATACCGGTGTAAGTAACGTAAATTTTTGAGGGCTGAAATTTCATAAAGAGGGAGATTGTGAGACCCGAATTTTATGAATAAGATTTAATTTTCTCGAAATATTTTTTTAATATTATAGTCCTGCGGATTTGATATAATGTTATAGTTGTGGGTAGTATTTATAAATTTTTCAAAGTAAGCAAGAGGTTATATAATATTCGATTGGTCGGGGAATATTCGTTTTAACAAGGAATATTCATACGACGGCACAATCATTGGTGGACCCCACAACGGAAGTATTGTCGAAGTAAGAAACGACAAAATTATCTTTCTATAAAAATAATGGCGGAGGTGTTACCGTTAAAACTGTTGAACTACCCGGTAGTAAAAGTACGATGTCTGGCGTGGTTGCAGAGTAGCACACGGTATTGATTATTGATGCTTACGTGAGAAGTCACTCAGTTATACTCAATTATTGCTACAGTAATTGTTGCATCATATCTCTCATATTATTGATTCAATTATTGTTACAGTATCATCTGCATAATATGATATATTATTAAATCAATAATTGAGATGGCAAAGTTATTCATATTATTATTTGCAATATTGACAATGTCTAGAAGTTTTGTCTAGGTGAGGTTTGGTCACCTATAGTTCCATTGTGTTGGAATTATTTGTGTTAGTGGAAATTGACATTTGTTTCGATAATAATTGATGTCTGGAGGTTATATTGTTCAATCGGGTATTCGGGGCACTTTTCGTGTCGGAGTACTATTCACGAGTTACTATTCACGAGTTACTATTCATGAGTTACTATTCACGAGTTATTATTCATGAGTTACTATTCACGCATTACTATTCACGGGGTACTATTCACCCGTAAAATATATTTCTTTTCGGTCCAAATTATTTTTGGGTACAATATTATTCCATGAGGAGATGTGCTAATTTTTCGAATAGTTGGTTGAAATTATAATA